>JAWMRA010000016.1:17363643-17472966 GCA_035584735.1 Pseudotriccus pelzelni
AACCACAGCACTGTGTTGCACCCTTTGGGATCTCCAGAAAGGAGAAGTTATGTACTAGGAAAATCCTGCTTTTGATGTATCTTTAAGTTCTTTTAAGCTGTTAGTTATCAGCTAATTGAATGGTCTGGTAAAAAGGTGTGGTGAGAGAAAAAGAATGTTTTTGTTCCTGTGAAGCTTGTTATTGAAGAGTCTCCCGGTGAGCTCTTTAACATACACTTAAACCCCAAACACTGAAAAGGGAAAAACATAGTAAAAGACCGCAGTTTTATATCTTTATGCAGTGTGCAGTTAATGAAACAGAAGTTTTACTAAGAGGAATAGTTTAGCTTTCCAAACCACCTTTTTTTTTCCTTCTACTCTCCCCAGAGCTGTGACTGAGAGTATAAACCAGCTCATCACACTGTGCACCCAGCAAGCTCCCGGCCAGAAGGAATGTGACAATGCTCTCAGAGAACTGGAGGTATTGCTATATTTCAAAAGTTCCTGTGAATAAAAGTGGAGCCCAAGGGTTTGTTTCCTTTGTGTCCTTTGTCTGATCAACTGCTGTCACTGTCTTTTCCCTTGTTGTCTGTGGCAGGGGTTTAACGGCGTACGAGGTAAGAGTAGAACCTGTGTGAGCATCCTGTAGTTTTGGCCAGAATGGAATTTGCTGCTCTGTCCCCATCTCCTCTTTCCTGCCCTCCAAAGACACAGTTTGGTCCATATTATTCATACCTGCTGTGACTTAAGGAAGGATCCTGGTGAGATGGACATTGCACCACCAGCAGAGCGCTGGAAGGAGCTGCAGTGTATCGAAATTTTTTTTTTCCACTTACAGAATGTTGGTACTGCCATCCCACTCGAGGATGATGTTTTCTTACCATCTTTGACCTTGACATTTCTTAGTGTAGATTTGTGATGCCTCGTTTCTGCCTTGGCGTGGCCAAACTGTGTGTGCCAATACAGGCTCTTGCAAGGGATGTTGTTGTTCCTGAGTGAAAGGCTGCACTGGCTAAAGAGTGGGCCAGCTGAAAGACCTAATTCCAAGGTTTTGCACTGATCCCAGACACAGCTGTTTACAGTAGTAGAAAATAACATCTTTTTTATTTAAATTAAATGTTTGATGTTTGCTGTCAAGGTCAGAACATCAAGGGATGACTGGCCTGTGTGGAAAGCATAAAACACCATTAAGCTTTTTATTTCTAGGCAAAAGGATGCAAAGATCATTGCAGTGCATTCCAGGATATTGTGAATTCTCTTAATATCTGAGTCCACGGTTATCATACCAAAATGTTGGTAGAGCTCCCCTAGCAGCTGCTCTGTACTTTGAATTCTCAGCTTCTTATGCTTGGAAGTGTTCTCTGCTTGGTCAGAGGGAAAGGCAGCAAGTCCAAAATATAGAAATAGAAAACAGAAAATTGGGCCATAATGTAAAGGAGCAAGCAGAGGGAAGGAAGTTTCTCAGGACCTCCTGAAAGGCCAGTGGGGAGAGATCTGCAGAACAGCAGAGATGGGGCAGATGAGGATTTCCAGCTAATGTGCCACAGAAAACTGAGAGCTTAGAGGAGAAATGGAGGGCAGAACAGCCTCCAGAAGCCCTTGCAGAGGGTTCTGTGCCCATAGCACAGAATTACATGGACTGGGAGCAGAGCCTGCAAAGGGCAGAAGGAAGATCTGTGGCATCTTCAGGAAACAGTGGCCAGAGAGGGACAGTTAGTGACAAATCCTGGGTGTATGGAATTAGATGAATTTCTGAAAAAGGGGAAACCCAGGCAAAATCACACAGTCCTGAAATCTGACTGGAGACTCACATCAAAGAGACTCGAGAGACCTATCAAACTTTAGATCTCTTGACTTCCAATTTCTTTACAATGATTAGACTCTTACCTCTTCCCTTCATTTCCCCAGTTCATTGCCTACTATTCCGAGCCTTCCCAAGGCTTCTTAAGTACTGAACATCATTGTTTCTGTAGAAAAAGTTTGTCTCAGCTTGAATCTGATACTGTTGGAATGCTCTTCCCTGGAGACTCTGGAAAGCTCTGTTTAAAGAGGACCTTACTCTGTCTGCGTAGTGCTTTAAGTGCTGCAGAAACCTTGTTTGCTTTTCTAATTGTTATTTAATAGTTCACAACAATGAAGAGTTGCTGCAGTGTCTGTGAGACCGGAGAGACAGGAGAGGCAAAAGAAAATTGTTTTCTAGATAGGACTTCCTCACATCACATTTTTCTCTATTTTAATTGCTATATGACTTTTAAAAAGCAATAGCTGAGCTGTTAAAAATACTGCAGGTGTATCTTAATGTGTTACAAGAAAAGTCCAAGTGTTTAAAATCGTGCCTTGATTTCCTTCAGGTGGAAAGCAAATGTCAGATACAGCTTTTAGGATCTTTCTGTACTTGACTGATTTTTACTTTTACTGGCAAGATGAAAAGTCTTTTCCACCTGATATTTGGCAGAAAAACAGTGTTCCTCCAAACTTGAAAGTAAAGCTTACTGCAGGTATTTTTATGAATAAAAGAATTAGTCTCCTGCGTTTTTTCAGCTTTTTACAAGGTTTGTTACCTAATTGCTTTCATACTTCTCAGTGAATATGTGACTGATGTCACATTGTTATTTCCAGGACTCAGAATCACCTCAGAAAAAGGAATTAAACCCAACTAGTCAATGGAGTTTTCTGGCAGAGGGAGGAGCCGTTCTGGGGGATGTGCACTTAGTTTGGTAGCCCTTGGTGTTTCTAGACAGTGCTCAACAAATGGTAGCTGTTTTTCCTACCAATATTTTAATTCTATTTCCGAAATTTAAGATAGAACATGCATTAGACTGGTGACAACTGACAGAAAAGCAGATTGCCTTGTGTCAGTTGAGCCCCTCGGGCTGACCAGAAGTCACTCATCCCAAACCACAGGAGCCTGCAGTACCAGCAGATCCATGCTGCACAAATGTGTTCTTCCCAGCTCAGTATTTCAGGCTCTGTCAGTAATCAGAGGTGTTTTTGTTGTTTCAGACAGTTAAGGGGATGCTGGACAACCCCAACGAGCCTGTGAGCGATCTCTCCTATTTTGATTGTATTGAGGGCGTCATGGAAAACTCAAAGGTAATTTATCCTCTCCCACCTTCTGTGCCAATTGTAAAGCCTGTTGGTATTTTCACAAGTTTCCACATGGATATCAAATATGTTGGAGATGCAGTCAGTGCTTATAGCCTAAATGTGTGCTGCATTCCTTGATAAACCTGGGCCTGAGATGGTTACCCTGTTGGGTAATTTCAGTTTTTGGTCACTTAGAAGGCATGTCAGCTCAGTAAGACAATTTTAATGAAGTGGCTGTTGTGCAGTGCTGTTCAAGTTTCTCCTCCCTCCCTTCCTCTCCTGTGCCTGAGACAGCTCATCATCCTTTGGTGATATATTTTGACTGCAGCTATGTGAGAATGGCCCAAAGCATGAATGGGAGGCTTGGCAGTGAAATACCATTGTATCATCCTGTGCACAACAGCTTAGAGAAATATCTGAGCAGCCCAGACACTCCGGCACACCCGAAAATCTGTGTGACATCTCTGAAGTTATTTTTAATTTTACTGTGCTTTACATCTTTCTTTGAAGCCTGCTTTTGGTGTCCTTTTAATTTGGTATGCTGAAATTGTCTCAGATCCTTCCTCCTCTAAAAGAAAAAAGGAAGTGCCTGATGGGTGTGCATGTCATCATTTCATCTAATGTGTCATCTTCCGTCTAATGCTCTGCAGTCAGAGCTCGTTTGGAATTTTAAAACAAAGTGAACTGAATTCAGTGGGACATACTGTGGGAATTGATGTGCATTCTGACAGTCAGATGGTGCCAGCAGTCCAGGTGCAGTTTCTGAATTTAGGGACAGAGATGATGCTGGATGTGTTGAGAGCATCTGCAGGACTGTCTGTGCTCTGCAGTCTGTGAGATGTACCTGAATGCCAGCCTGGCTGGGGTGACCGGGGGATGGCAGCAAAAATAACGAGGCTTAATCCTCTGTGCTCCTGGTCGTTTGAGCTGTAAGAGTGCTCATGTTCAGCACTGTCAGGGCAGTGCTGGTCTGCATGTCTGAGCCCTTGCACACACAGAGGAATCTGCTCAGTTCAGGCGAGTCATTAACTAGCTCAAAATTCAGGAAGCCAAGTCCAAGAGGTTTGGGGGCCAGAACTGGCTGTCTTGCCTTTGAGTGGTAGGGATGCATATCTGGGAGATAACTTTGTTTTTTAATTTCTGAAGTCCTTGGAGAATCATCTTTTGTTTTTCACTTCCGAGGTTCTTGGAGAATCAATGGCGGGCATTTCCCAGAACGCAAAAACCGGGGATCTTTTAGTCTTCGGAGAATGTGTCGGAGTTGCATCCAAGGCTCTTTGTGGCCTCACAGAGGCAGCAGCTCAGGTAAGCTACTGAGGTCTGAAAAAGCACGTGGCTTTTCGTTTTTTAGCAAACTCATGTTGTGGGTTTGTAAATCTGAGATTCACTTCCTTGTGGTCAACAAAAGACGACCTTTGTGCTACGTGGTGTGCTCGTGTGGATCCACAGAAACTGTGCCCACACTGCTGCCCTCTGTGGAAGGAGCAGGGTGCAGTGACGTGCACGTTCTAGAAGGAAGGGAAGCGACATCGAGGAGGAAACTGCTGTGGGTAGAGCAAAGCTGCAGCATTTGGAATTCACGTGTGCAGCTCAAGCTCAGAACTGTTACGTCATAGAGAAGTGCACAAAAAGCAGCTGCAGGTAAAATTAGTGAATCGAGTTTGTAAAACTTCTGAAGGGGCGCTACTGATTTCAGACATTAGGACTAAGAGGGAACCTGTTTCAGCTGTTTAGATACTTTTGAAATAACCGAAATTCTTCAGCTGCGGCAACAAATGAGGGTCTGGTTGCTGTTATTTCACTGATCTGGTAACTGAACTGCAGAGAGCTGGTCCAGCCTCCTCAGTGAAGGGTTTGGCTGAGGGGGATCATGCTCTGCATCTGAAAACCTCTTCTTGATTTCCCCTAATATGTAAAGTCTCAGAGTGGACTTGATCTCCTCCACATCTAACCCTGCACTGCCTTACTGCCATATTGGGGTGACAGATAATTGTAATGGACACAAGAAATCTGCAGGGATGGGCCAACAAAAACCCTCAGCACCTCTAGTTGTGGCTAATGCAGTAAATCACTGGCCCATAGTTGTGACCATTAAGGCTCTCTCCATTGGCTATGCCACTGAGAAGGAGTATTTCCAGGGATACCAGCTGTCTAAGCAGTGGACAGTTTTGTTTTGCCTAAAGGAACTTGTCAAGGGTAAGAGTAAGTTTTCTTGGTTTCAGTGGATTTGTTGCTGAAAAGAAATGGCAGTTGTACTTCACAGTATGGATTCTGAATAACCTCTGACCACCGTGTGCTCTGACACGTATCGGGCTCATCAAAGATCCGAGATGGATTGAGTGTAATTTCTTAGGATTGTTTTCTTCTCTTCTCCATTTCTAGGCTGCTTACCTGGTTGGTATCTCGGATCCAAACAGTCAGGCTGGTCAGCAGGGTCTTGTTGACCCAATCCAATTCGCCAGAGCCAATCAAGCAATCCAGATGGCTTGCCAGAATTTGGTGGATCCAGCAAGCAGCCCATCACAGGTGATTCCGGAGGATGGCAGCGAGACCATCCTGGTTAGGACACCTGACTTTGCTCTGTTTGTCCGAGCAAAGGGGTTTTGGTTCGAAACTGTTGCAGAGCTGGGGCGTGGCAAGCGTGTGCCACCCGTTTGACGTTCTGCCTGTTCTGTGCCACCTGTTTCTGCAGGTGTTATCGGCCGCCACAATCGTGGCCAAGCACACCTCTGCCCTGTGCAACGCCTGCCGCATTGCCTCCTCCAAAACTGCCAACCCTGTGGCCAAGAGACACTTCGTGCAGTCTGCCAAGGAGGTTGCAAACAGCACCGCCAACCTGGTCAAAACCATCAAGGTACAAACGCTGCTTCGTTGGGCTTCCTTCTTCCTTTGTGCTTTTAGGGTTTGGGATTTCGTAAATTCCTGTTGAGGCAGAACGAGAACAGAGAGAAATACCTTCTTACCTTTCTGGATATGCGTGGTTTAAAGAAAAAATTGCTAAATAAGTTTTAAAGACCTGAACCGGAAAACACGTTCAGGGCTAAACTGCTGAAATCAAGATGGAAAAACTGGCAATATTAATATTAATACTAATATTAGGAGAGGCAGCTGACCTGTCCAATATGAAACCTCTCATCACTGCTGTATTTAATGAGCTTGCACCATGAGAATGGTCTACAAACAACTGAATGTGAAGGATTTAAAAGGTGTTAAGTTGCTTAATATCTGGAGATTACCATAAATATAAGAGGAAAAAAAAAAGGAAATAATTAATACTGAGAACCAAACAGAAGCCATTTATGTTGCTAATAGTCTCCTGTTAATAATAATCTTTTATTTTCCAGATGCCTGCCAGCGGTTTGTCAGGAGGTAGTTTTTCTTCATGGCAGCAGAAATAATACTTGTGAAGCCATAGAGGACTTGAGATTCTAAACCTTTCTGGAAGCCATTAACAGATCTAATCTAATTTCATTAGCTGAAATGTTTGCTATGAGGTTGTGAAAGAGATTGGGTGACTTATGTGGAAACAAGAGCAATAAATTACTGGTTTGCATTAAAAAAAAAAACACCAAACAAACACTGAAAAATTTAAAAATAGATCTGTAGGAAACAACCACCTCCACAAACCACAAAAAGGTGGAAATTTAGCCCTTTCCACCCTTTTGGGGGATGAGGTGCTGAGACACAGCTGGAGAGAGCCATGGGAATGCAATGATAGAAACACCTTTAATCAGTCTTATGAAGCAAAGCAGCATTTTGAAGTTTAGGGTCTGTAACCAACCAAGAAAAAAACACGCCTAAAAGATCATTCTTTGCATCAGCCTCGTTTGTGGAGGAGCTTTCAAATATCATAAACACACAGCAGTTTAACACTAGGAAGAATTAAACCAACTTCCTTCAGTTCTGCTAGGAAGCCCTTTCAGACAGAGCTCAGCCGTGGTTTCCTTTGCAGGCGCTGGATGGGGATTTCTCTGAAGAGAACCGTAACAAGTGCAGAATTGCCACTGCCCCTTTGATAGAGGCTGTGGAAAACCTGACAGCATTTGCCTCCAATCCAGAATTTGTCAGCATACCAGCACAGATCAGCACTGAGGTAAGGCGGGATGCTGCACTTCCACCCTCCAAAAGCTGAAAATGTTCAATTAATCCCATGCTGGGAGAGAGTGAATGTAAAGACTGACCCCAGAATGTGTCCTTGTGCTCCTGGGTGTTCATAGGGCATTCTGCTGGGTTTTCTTTTTAGCATCTGACCTTGAATTTTCCACCAATAGGATGAGCAAGTTTCCTGTTAGCAAAGCAGTACAGCACAGGTGACTTGCATGCCTTGGTAGCTGGATTATTCCATGTGATAAAATAATAAATTGAAGTAATCAATTATCCTTTTTCCCTCAATAGCAGCTTTAACAAGTGAAACCTCATTGGTTCTGAAAAGGATTGAAGGAACATCGCTGGGTTCTTTTCTCTTTCACCCACAAGTTCTCAATCCTCAAAGCCCGTAACTACAGCAGAGTAGAATTTGAAGAGGCTAATAAAGGATTTGTTGGTTTTGAAGGTTTGTTTTTTTCTGTGAGGGTAAGAGATTAAAAAAACAAATCCGTCAAGCTTCATAAAAGCTAGAGGTCATGTATTGTTACTGACTCTCCAAGTGCTGCTCCCTGCTTTTGTCAGGCTCTGTTGCCAGTGGCAATATCAGGTGATGCAGTAACTGTTGCAGTCTGAAAGCTCTGGGGCTATAATTGAAATGTAGGTGTGTCCTCCAGGGCGGTGGGACCCGAGTTTACCACCAGTAATGGCAATAAAATGGATACAGAGATGATAACCCAATCAGAGTCATCAGCCAGAACTCAGAGTTGGTAATCCAATCAACTAATTCCTGGGAAAAGAACACACCTGTGAAAGATTACAAGCTTTGTGACAAATAAAGTATATTTTCAGTGGTATGTCTGTAGCCCATGACTACACAAGTGTCATTGTGTTCTCTTGCTTCTCAGCTGGAAGGTGCCTTTCTAAACCTCAGATGTGTTTCTTAAGTATGTTTTGAGAAAGCTGTTGGACTGTGATTTTTTTTAAATTTCTATTTCTGAGTTGACTCTCTGTGAATAGTACCACAGAGGAAACTATAATGCCATTTTCATGCTGTTAATAGAGCAGACTTCTGGAGCAGGAAGTGTGGACAAGCTCAAATAATCCTTTAAATATTCTCTCTGTTCTTGTCCCTTTCTGACTCAGGGGTCACGAGCACAGGAGCCCATCCTGGTTTCTGCCAAGACCATGTTGGAGAGCTCCTCTTTACTGATCAAAACTGCCCGTTCTCTGGCCATCAATCCAAAAGACCCCCCTACGTGGTCTGTGCTGGCCGGGCATTCCCACACGGTCTCAGACTCCATCAAGAGCCTCATCACCTCCATCAGGTACGACTTCTGGAGGAGCAGCGTGGTGGCAGCAGCTGAGCAGCTGCTCATCAAGGGAAATGCCGTATGGCCATTAGCACTGTGTTATTTTTCACGGGTGAAAAAGTGACTCTGTGATGCACAACTGGGGGTTTACTCAGAACTGGTGGCTGCAGCACCCTGCAGCATGGGCCCGTTCTGGGTTTGTGTTCTGTTCTCCCTTGGTAAATGTAATAGAGAGTGCTGAACAAAACGAAAATTGTAGCTAATATTACCTCCATGCAGATCATGTACCAATGTGTAATACATGAGAAACAGCTCTTTCTCTTTTTTTAAGGTCAGACAGTGTATAAATTACCTTTGCTGTCTATTCTTTGCCATAGTGTTCTCTGTGTAGTTGCAAGAATGCTGTAGCAAGAAGTGGATATTCTTTATTTTTGGACTGAACCTCTCTGTCCTTTTCTTAAGGAAAATTTTAAAGCATAGCTTTATATTTAACCTCTATATTGTTTACATCAAAATGGCATGAAAACAGTGAGCCAAGCAGTGTTCACAGTTTTGTTGATCTTTGATAATGATTGTACCGAAACAGCAAACTGCATGTCAGGGCAAGGTACTCAGAAACTAATCTTTGGTCAAAAATACCTGGACTGAATGTAACACCTGAGGAATTGTTTTCTGAGACAGTTGATCTCACTGTACCAAAATGTGACTGTTTTTTCCTGGTGTTTGTTGCATTTTCATTGTAACCTTTATTATTAGGCTAGTCTGGCTGCCTTGAGGAGATAGAATTTCAGCTTTTCTTCTGAGGCAACCCTTTTTTCTGTGGAACCATTAAGAAAGGATTGGGGTCTGTGCGTGTGACAGTGTTCTCTGCACAGATACCAAAATGCTGTCAGTAGAACAAAGCTGACTTTGGTCCTCATTGCTCTCCTCCCACATGTTTTATGTACTGTCAGGTAACACAGCACTCGTGTGTGACCCATGAGGGAGCTGCCTCCTTCCCCCAGGCTCAGTTCAGTGTCTCTGTCTTGCAGGGACAAGGCCCCAGGGCAGCGAGAATGTGATCTCTCCATCGATGGGATCAACAGATGCATCAGGGACATCGAGCAGGCGTCCCTGGCCGCTGTCAGCCAGAGCCTGGCCACCAGGGATGACATCTCTGTGGAGGTGAGGGACAAGCACAAGCACAGACACAGCAGTGCTGAGCAGCCTCCCTCATCCTGCTGCTTTTCTTTGCACTGAAGATTTGGAGCTTGGCACTCAGCACAATCTACTACCACTGAGGGGAGGAGTGTCCTTACTGGAGCCTTTGTAGGCAAAATCACACACTGCCCCAAGTGTATAGGTTGTGCAAAGATACTGGAATCACCAGGCAAAAGGAGAGGTGAAAGCAGTTATTTTTTACACGTGTTACTCTGATTTCCTATGCTGATGTGACAGACTGAGAGTTCCTGTGGTGCTGTGCCATTTGGAAGCCAGAATGTTCCTGAAACTGATCTGGTACTAGAAGTCCAGCGATGCAATTGTTGATGTCCTCTTTCTTAATGCCTATTTTGTCCTCAGAAAAGCAAAATTTGAAGTTGGTATTGATATGTTCACGTAAAGAAAGCTTCCTTCTTTCCCCCAGCCCCTTTCTCTGCCCTCTTTCCCCCCTTCTCCCCCAGGAGCTCACGTTGTGATTCTCACCTTGGTCTTTTCATACTGTTGCTTCTTGAAATTACATGTTTATTCAAGTGGTTTCTTGGGGCTGTAACACTGTGCATGAGAAACATGTGAGACCAAATTAAGCTGAGCAACAGAGGGTATTGCTGGAAATATGTTGGAATTCTTTTTTATTGAAGTGGTGAAGTTATCTTGGACACCACGTGGAACTGAAATAAACATTACCAAAAACGGCATTTATTTATAAAGCAGTACTGGAATATTACAAAGGGCAAAACGGTATTTATTTTCTCTTGCCTTTCGAGACTGAGCTAAATCCTGGTGGCTGCCAAGACATCAAGTGCCTCTGAATTCAAAGCCAGTATTTATGTCTCGACCAGGCCATTAATATGCTTTTCATTTGCTCCTGTCCCTCAGAAGTACTCAGGAGGTAATCTCTGTGCCTCAGAGATGGTACATTTTTCCTCTGGCTTTCTTTAGTCAGTGGATTTCTCCTATGAGCTTCAAAGTCTACAGCAGAGCTTTGCTGGTTTTCTGGTTGGAACAGCAATGCTAGACCTTTGTCAGGGCAAGAACAGTTTGGGAGACTGGGAGGACATTGGTCACATTAAAGGGAGAAAGGACACCTGCCCCCAAATCTGGGGAGGAACCACCTTCCCCACACTTGTCATAGAACCCTAAACAGGAGCAGGCCTATCTGAAAGAGGGTAAAGGAGAAGAGGGTTGAAAGAGGGACAAGGAGAAGAAAGGAAGTATAGACAAGAAAGCTGGCAGCGTGGATTTCTGCTTCCCATCAGAGCGGGTCACGGAACAGCGTCGGCTGCTCGAGGGTGCTTGTCACAGTGTTGTGCAGCTTGAGAAGGGAACAGCTGTGGCACTCACTGACCCTTTCTGTTTCTGGCAGGCCCTGCAGGAGCAGCTGACATCCGTGGTGCAGGAAATCGGCCACCTCATCGACCCCATAGCCACGGCAGCCCGGGGAGAGGCGGCTCAGCTGGGCCACAAGGTACTGTCCCCTGACAGAGGCACTGGAAATCTCAGAGAGCTGCCTGTTAGGGAACAGCCTCATGCCACAGCACTTTCTCTGCCCATGGGAGAGCAGAAGGAAGCAGGTGTAAGGAGGAAAGATCTGGAATTTTCAAACACTCAGAGCCGAGACCAAATAAACCTGTTTACATTTGAGGGCAGAGGAAAGATATTTTCATTGAGGTTTTTTGATGAGGGGCTTTGTGTAAATGTGCCCCTCTGTTGTATGGAGAGTGAATATGAGAGTGTATGAGAGTAACTCATTCTTGTCAGATGTATGTCCAAAAAATCACGATTTATTCCTGAGAGAAAAATAAATACCAGTTTTCTGTCTCAGTGTATTTAATGCTGGAAAGGAATCACTCTGTTGGCATGAGACAACAACTCCAGAGTTGTACCTGACTGTTTAACTTTGGAAAACCATCCAGTATTTCATAGTGTCTCAACTATTGGCAGTTTTGATTCTTGGTTTGCACACCTTTGAAGTGTGCAACAAACTGGGATTGCTGAGATGTAGGTAGTCAGGGAGTCACATTCCTCTTCCTGCTTGTGAGGTCAGTGTTGACCTAAGTCAGCAGCGCTTTCTTTGAGCCAAGTTTTCCTGCTGAATGCTGTTTACTTTCACACAGTGTAAAGGGCCTTATGTTTGTGAAATGATTCCTATGATTCAGTTTTTTCTTTTTTTTTCTTTTTTTTTCTTTAATCATCTGAGAAGCAAGATACAGAAGTCCTAAAATTGCATGACTCGTGGCTGTCCACATAGCCATTTAGGTGGAGTAAACCTTTCAGTATGTTTTCCAGCACACGAAGACGTGAAGTACTGCCATTTGTCTTCCCTGTGCCAGCCCTCCCCTTTCCTAGAACGTTGTTTATAGCCCCCACAGACATATGCACTCTTGAATTTTTGAGGCTTTGGGCCTACCTGATGCTGCCACAGTGGGCTATTCGTGCATGTACAGTGGAATAATTTGTCTCAACACATTACAGGGTTTTTGTATTCGGTGAGAACTGCAGAAGCAAAGTCTCATGGATTTCTGTTGTGGCTTTGTAGAAGATGTGTCAGGTGACAGGCAGACTGTAAAAATATCCATTCACATGTAAAGTGTGCTTTTTTCCCCTGTAATAATGTGCAGCCCAAAGCAGGTGTTTGCTCAGAATGAGTGTAAATCAAACCAGAAACTGAGGAAAACAGAGACAACCTCCACGTATTTCTGAGGACTAACATACATCTGTGGAAGCTGCTAAGCAAAACTGTGCCTTTAGATGCTGCAAACACTGTCTTGAGCCCAAGTACATAACTAAGGGGAAACCACAAAGTGCTTGGTGTGGGGTCTTTGTCCCTCTTGGCCTGTCCCAGCCCCTGGTTGCAGCCGAGCGCTGAACTGCTGGTGTCCTTTCTAGCCCAAGGAGCACTTCAAGGTTGGGCCCCGTGGCTGTCTGAGGGAAGCATTCCTGCAGCAGGAGTGGTGAGCCATGTCTGCAGGTGATGTTGGCCCTGTGGCCACTGTGGTGCCTCACACAGCTGAGAACTGTCCAGGGATGTGCTGGAACCTCATGGAGATGGTCTGGGAGGTGAGGGCGTGGAGGTTGTGAATAGGAACAGTCCCAGAGGTGAACAGAGCAATCCAATTCCGGTACAGTCCCATCTGTCATCCACACCAAAGGCCGAGGGATCCCTCCCTGGCATGGAGGAGGCACCGTTCAGGGATGCTCCTGAGTGTCACGTGGCTCCTGTGACAGCCTTGAACACAGTTTTAGATGACCTCAGGGGACTAGGTGCTTCCAAGGGAGGAGACACGTGGCTTTACAAAGGAGCTGGAAGATGGGGGGAGACAGAATCACTGGGCACAGGATACAAACCCCGCACTGTGCAGTGCAGACAGGGTGTGCTCCTTGAGCCAGCCCATGTCCCCGTGGTAACCAGGGAACGAGGTTCCCCTCACTTACACCTGAGAAACGTGGCTGATGTCTCCCTGTGGTTGTTCTGGCTTTCTCAGGTAACACAGCTGGCAAGTTACTTTGAACCCCTGGTTTTAGCTGCAGTTGGTGTGGCATCCAAGACACTAAACCATCAGCAACAGATGACTGTGTTGGACCAGAGCAAGACACTAGCAGAATCTGCCTTACAGATGCTGTATGCTGCCAAAGAAGGGGGAGGAAACCCCAAGGTAAGGTGGTTGTGTGGAATTAAGGGCGAGAGAGGAAGGCAGGTGTGGCAGGAAAACCAGCACCTGCCTGCTGTACAGTCAGGGGGTATGTTTGCAATGGAAACGCCACTGATGGCTCCTCTGATGGCTCCTGTCAGAGAGTGGAAATATCTCTCCAAGCCAGGGTTGCAGTCTGCCTCGCACATCCTCTCAGGGGACACCCAGTCAGGGCTTTCGAAGCTCTGATACAGAAAGCAAATGATTAAAAACCAGGGCCTGCCTGGTCCATGTCCCGATGGGATGGGGACCATCACCCACCATACCAGAGATGGGAGGAGCAGCAGCACATGACAGTTTATAAATCAGGTGTGACTGATTGGCTCTTAGAAAGAACCACAAGAGTCCTTAAAGGATATTTGAAAAGACTGCAGGGCCTTATATAAGAGACCTAAAGTGTTGTGTGCTATGGCTTCTTGTAGGAGTTAACAAATGTCATTCTGGCTACTTTGCTGCAGTGTTTTACTTGTCATCTTTGCCCTGAAGTGTAGTTTTCAGTGCTGTTATTTTCCTTTCTTACATTTCTGATTTGCACATTGTTTTGCACAGAGGACAGTTTCTGACTGTGTGCTTCCTCACTGTGTCCCTTCAGGCCTCTCACACTCACGATGCCATCACTGAGGCTGCACAGCTGATGAAGGAGGCTGTGGATGACATCATGGTCACCCTAAATGAAGCTGCAAGTGAAGTTGGCATGGTTGGGGGTATGGTGGACTCGATTGCAGAGGCAATGAGCAAGGTGAGCGTAGAAAGTCTGACCTCTTTCTCACTCTGTGCTTGACAGCTGATCCACATTGCAGGGTTCTGGAGGAGCTGGTTGATTTTGGCAGCGGTCAGTCATGACACACTGTCACAGGAAACCTAAAGATTATTTGATTTTGCAGATCGTGAAATAAAACTGATGTGGGCTGTGGGGGTTGTGTTCACAGCCTACACAGTGCCTGTCAGTAGAATTGCTACAAAATACTGTTCAGCAATATAGTGTCATTTAACTGCCATCTTAGGTCAAGTGGCCTCTTATTTTTGCTTCCTTTTTTCCTTATCTTTCATACCACTCTCTTAAATGAACAGCAGGCCGACCTTGAAGCAAGTTACTTTCAGAGGAGATCATGTCAAAGCTTTAAATGCCATGCTATGCTTTGTAATTCATTCTGCTGAAGAAGTATAGTTGCAAAATGTACAAATAATTGGTTTTTTCCTATCATGACTTAAGGATTGAAGAGTTGAGCACATAAAGAAAACTTACGTTATCTTCTGGCACAAACATTTTGCTTTGTAACTGTTGCACCTTCCCTTCTGTATCAGCTGAGAAGTGCAGGTGGTTTAACTTTGGGGGAGAAATGGACCTCATGCTCAAAAACTCTGCACTGTCCATTCTCCAGGCCTGCCATGCTCCTAACCTGAAGCTGAAGTATTTGCTGAGCTGCTCTGTGCATCCTGGTCACTTGTGTATCTTGAGAGAGAGGGGGTTATGAAATGGGATATATAATACAGTTTTACTATTGCGCCTTAAAGCTGTTGGATGTGATTTTTTTAATGCTGTGGTTTTCCCTCTCTCTTGCAGCTGGATGAAGGTACACCTCCAGATCCCAAGGGAACCTTTGTGGATTATCAGACCACTGTGGTGAAATATTCCAAAGCCATTGCTGTAACAGCACAGGAAATGGTAAGAAAGTGGCTTAAAACAGGGTGCAAACTCTGCCTGAATAAGGAATATGGAATTATTTGCAGTTTTGTGACACTCCTGATCATCAAGTTTCCCATAAACTTATCTCTTTAGAAGTAAGGGAGCAGAAGAAGCGATGATTTTGTCAATTTAACTCTTGCATCTTAATGGTGTGATTGTAGGGGGTCTTGGATTGTATTGTGGCTCTTCTGCACAAAACCTTCTTGTTTGGCTCGTTTTTAAGGAGAAATAAAAGGAAAACTTTTTACCTACATGCTTTTTCATCAGCCTGTTTAGTTGGGCTGAAATACCACCTTTTGTTGATCGATGACTTCAGGTGACCCTTTCACACTGACTGTTTCATTTAGCCTGTAAAATAATATCAGTGTTTTCAGGGCCCTGTAATACTCAGTGAGAGAATGCAGATCAGCATCTCACACCGTCCTTTCCTTGCCTTTCTGTGATTCACTGCTTTGAACAAAAGCAAAAAGGGGCACCTGTTGAATGGAGACTGCTCTTGACTCGTGTTTCACAGTAATGCTTCAAGTGTTTGCCTTTTGCACAGCAAAGTGGTTGCTCATTTGTTTTCAAGCGAGTTGACAGGAACGTTTGTTACAGGCAGGATTTGTCACAAAGTCCATTGCTCTTGAAGTCAAGACAGGTTGATGATTCCTCTGTCTGTGATAATATAAATTTCTCTAAAACTAGTTTTGTCCTGAAGATGGAACTCCGTGGCTTTTACTAAGATTAATTGAGACAGAAGAAATATCTCTGTTATATGCTAGGATTTTTCTAAGGAGAGATTCAGTTATTTCATAAAATCAGCCAGGTTGGAAAAGACCTCTGAGATTGAGTCCAACCTCGACCCAACACCACCTTGTCACCCAGACCAGGGCACTCAGTGCCACATCCAGTCTTTTCTTAGGCACCTCTAGGGACGGTGACTCCACCTCCTTGGGCAGCCCATTCCGGTGTTTAATCACCCTTTCTGTGAAGAACTTCTTCCTAATGTCCAACCTAAACCTCCACTGGCACAGCTTAAGACTGTTGTCCTCTTGCCCTGCTGCTGGTTGCCTGGGAGCAGAGACTTGACTCCCACCTGGGAGGGTATTTATACTGAAACAAAGTGTTTGTACTGATATACATCCTGATGTTCTGCTGAGATGTTCTGCGTAGCCCTGCCTGTTTCTTGTCCATCCTGTTCCCACACCTGAGAGGTGTTTTGCATCGCTCCTCAGGTATTTTTCCATTTCCATGCTCCTGTGCCATCAGAGCTGAGGCTGACGGAGGTTGGCTGACCTTTGACAGAATAAGATGGCTGTGACACACAAAACCCGCTCCCCTTCCCGGCCCAAATAACTGTGTCCAAGAGTGAATTATTGGCTCTAACTGCTGCTCTTTGCTGACCTGTGTGTTCAGCAGGTGCCTGGTTAGCGTGACTCTAATCCAGCATGTCTGCTTGGGTTTTTTGGAGCTCTTGCTGGAGGGCAGGTCCCTCCCGTGGCCAGGGTTTTCCCCACGTTAGCAGCGTGGGCAGACGGTGCGCGTGCCCCTAATCCGGAGCGCGTTGACGGGTGGTTCTCACGCCTGTCGTTTCTCTCTCGCCTGTGTTCTCTCTCCAGATGACTAAGTCGGTTACTAACCCGGAGGAGTTGGGAGGACTGGCGTCGCAGATGACCAGTGACTATGGGCATCTGGCTCTGCAGGGCCGGCTGGCTGCGGCTACGGCAGAACCAGAGGAGGTCTGCACTTCTTGGGCCTCTTCGTCCTCTGCGCGTGGTGGTGTTCACAGGGGTGTTCTTACAGCACAGGCAACAAGCCTTGTTGTAAGAATGACCCACCCAAAGAACAGAAACCCTCTGGCAAAGCCTCTGTCCGGCTTCAGAAAGAAACAGCTTGGGATGACAGTGGGCAATTCCACAGACTGGGACAGAACGTCCTGAATTACCTGGGGCTTTTGCTTACTGGCAACTTGCAAATACAAAGGAAGCTCTTGATTTGTTACTATAAAGCTTTCCTTCGGTCTCACACGTTTTGACAAGTTACGAATTTACACGTGCTTTTTTATCTTGCCTCAAAGTGTTTTCAAGTATAACTTCCTGTCCTGAAAGTGAGATTGAGGCAAGTGGTAGGAGCACAAGTTTCTTTTGATGACAGGACATGTTCTGTACCTCAGAGTCAGAATGTGGTGTGTGAGAAGTGTCTCATGTGCCTCGTGCTGAATGAGGAAAACACTTCTCACCTCAATTCATTAACCTGTTATGGCAGTTGCTGCATATTCTGAGCCCAACTGCAGCAACCCTTTCGCCCCTCTTTTTTTCTCCCTCTGTGCCCTTGGTTATGGAGCACAGACAGACTTTGTCAAGATAGGATAAGAGGGTATCTCACCTTCTCCCGCTGTATCAGATTATTTAGATAAAACACCTTTAAAGAGTTTTTAACTTTGTACTTACATATCCTGCTGATGCTCTACCTGAGTGTTTCATGCTCAGTAGCTACACGAAAAGCAACGGCTTGCACTTGACTTGATATTACACTGAATTGCCACTTCTGCACGTTACTGCCTGAGACTGAAATAATTCTGTTTGTGATACTAATGGCTGTGATCCCTGCTCATTTATTAATCCCCAATCACACCAGCATGCCTAAGTACATGCAGGTACTGAAACTGTCATGTTTCTAAACAGGGACCACACATCTTATGAGGTAGGATTATTAATAACTCGGAACCAGCAACAGCAGGATTGTCCATGTTTTAGTGCTCTGCACGTACGTGGCTGGTTTGGAGACTGTGTGAGGTTCAAAACCAGAGTCACACACTTTTTGATCCAGTTTAATGAGTGTAGATTGTAGGTAAAATGTGTGTTTTTTACCCATCGCACATCCCTTGAATCCAGCTCACGCTCTGTATGGATCCAGCTCACACGCTCTGTATGGATCCAGCTCACACGCTCTGTATGGATCCAGCTCACACGCTGTACGGATCCAGCTCACACTCTGTAAGGATCCAGCTCACGCGGACTCATGGACACATCTTATCCCTTCTCTTTCCCTGGGCTCTGGTTCTCTGGTGCTCCTGTTCCATCAGTGGGGTTCTGTGGGGCTGTGCTTCATGCATAGCTGGATGTATTATCTGTCCTCTGTTTCTGATCTCTGCACAGTGTGCAATGGTGGGCAAATACTGGTAACAAAGATTCACCAAAGCAACCGTGTTTCCATTTCTGTTAACAACGTATCAGCATGGCATCTGTTTATTTGCTTTGCCCTTGACTCTTTTCTCCCTGTGCCTCCTAGATCGGGTTCCAGATCAGGACTCGGGTGCAGGAGCTTGGCCATGGCTGTATCTTTCTTGTGCAGAAAGCTGGAGCTCTGCAGATTTGCCCTACAGACAGTTACACCAAGAGGGAGCTGATCGAATGTGCTCGTGCTGTCACAGAGAAGGTAGGACAGCCTTCTGTGCTGCCCCACTCTGCTTGTGTGCTGAGCTGCCATGGGAGGAAACCAGTCAGGTGGGGTTTGGGAAATCGTTTCTTTTAACTTCATGTTCTAGTCCAACAGTGTCTGAATTACCCAAAGGTCTTACTTTTCTCTCAAGTGCTCAGTGCAGTTCACATGATCAGCCCTTGCTTGTGCCTTGCCTCATATGCGAGGGAGATTGGTCCCAAACGAAATCCTACGACGTGAGATGGCACTTCTGAGACACCCCCTGGCCACAGTTACTGAGATGAGGTTCATCCATGACAGGTGGTTTCATGTAGCAACATCCTCCGCTTTTAAGACTGGGCCAAGGTAGCTGCCTAGAACTCCATCTTTAAACTTCTGGGGCTTCTTGTTCCTTGGAAACATCCCCTTCAAACAGGTGGCCTGGGTCAGTTGGACAGGCCGAACCTTTTTGTTGGCCATTGAGAGTGAGGCTCAGTCGCTTTCAGACTTCACCAAACACGGTTGGCCCAGCTTGTGCTGGTGAGCTCTCAGCTGTGCCAGTTTGCACCGTGATGTGCCCCAGGAGTAGCGGCAACCCCAGAGTTAGGCAGGGGTAGACGGTGTCTTGGGAGTAAAGGTAAAGCTGGTAAAGAGAGCCACGATGATTCACAGCACCCTCTTCCTTTCGATGACTGCCTTGTTGCTTTATGCTGTTTCCAGGTCTCCTTGGTCCTGTCTGCCCTGCAGGCAGGGAACAAAGGCACCCAAGCCTGTATCACTGCTGCCAGCGCCGTGTCAGGGATCATTGCAGATCTGGACACCACCATCATGTTTGCCACTGCTGGGACCCTCAACGCTGAGAACAACGAGTCCTTCGCAGATCACAGGTCAGTGCAGCTGAAGGGGATGGAGGAGCACGTGCCCAGGGAACAGTGGGACTGGCAGGAGAGACTGGCACACGGGGATAAGCTTTTACCCATCTAGATCCATGTGAGTGAAGTTGCATGAGCGAGAGGAGAAACAGAAAAATGGGGATATCAGTAGAGTAAGGCAAACTTGAGTTTGGTGCTTTATGTGATGAAAGAATTTAAGAAAGCTGAGGAACACCTGGTGACAGGGCTTCCAGCAGAAGACTGCAACAACAGCCCTGTTTTGGCTTTTTTTGTTGGTTTTTTTTCATTCAAGCTGTGTCATTGCATGGACTACCATGCGTTGTTATTCCAGTAGTGAAAATGAGCTGTCCGTGACATTGAAGAGGAATCTTTTATACACTTTTTCCAACAGCTGTTCTTGACTGTCTGTCTGTTTGTCTTGCTAAATCATGCTTATGGTTAATGCTGCCGTGGACAGCAAGGATGGAAACAGCACAGCCATGCCCCGCATTTTCCACTTGGGCAGAGATAAGCCCAGTGTTCCTCTCAAGCAGCACCTGGGACAAAATAATCCCACAGCATTTACCATCACATGAGCAGATTTACAGCATCTGACTGTTGCTTCTTTCACAGTAAAGCCCAGGCTTCACAGCCAAGGCACTGCCTTACTGCTGCACACCCTAGTTTTCCCACACAACTATTGCTGAAGGAAGAGCAAAGATGCAGAGTTGTCTGAGCTGCTGCTGTTCTGCAGACTGAAAGTCAGGGGTTTTCATACAGGTGTCACTAGTTTATTTCCAGGCTGACATTTTACATGAATGTGGGCCTAGTTTTGGTTCATTTGACTTGTTTGTGAACTGCATAATCAAAGGGATTTCTTGTTTCATCCAGATGTTGCTTTGGATTTGTTGTCCTGACAGGTCAAAACGTGTATATAGGGGGAAGTGGGGAGGGAACCCTGACTAGGACACCTTCCCTGTGTCTGTTGCCATTCTTGCTATTACCTTCCTTGCAAATGGTTATTATTTTAATTTCCTTACAATATGCTGATTAGTGTGGACATTCAACAGCCGTATTTTTATCACAGCATGGCCAGATTTTCTTCTGGTGTTCAAATCCAATACTCTCTGCTGCTACTGCCCTATCTGATTTCCTTTCAAGATGGGGTCATTTTAATAAACTGCCCTGCATCTGCCCAAAATGGTCTGCTGCTGTTTTAATAGGCACCTTCCTTTTTTTTGCTTTTCCGACTTCCACCCTGACCTGTGGTATATTATGAGCAGACGCTGGCATGATGGCTTAGATCAGCTCCTTTATGTAGCTGTTAGTCACCATAACACTGGAAAACACATTTTTTTCCTCTTCTCCTTTTCCACTTCCTTCCCTGCTTCCTCTTTTTCTTTTGCTACAGGGAAAATATCCTGAAAACAGCAAAAGCTTTAGTTGAAGACACAAAATTGTTGGTTTCTGGTGCTGCCTCGAGTCAGGACAAACTGGCCCAAGCAGCTCAGTCATCAGCCAACACCATCACTCAGCTTGCCGAGGTAGTAAAATTGGGAGCAGCAAGCTTGGGATCCGATGATCCTGAAACACAGGTGAGATGGTTTAACGTATTTCTGGTACTCTGAAGGAGAACAGAGACAGTTTTCAATTGGGAGAACTGTGTGGGACTTCTGCTTTTGAGCAACATAGTAGGGTTTGTCTCCCGTGGGACTCTTCTGGGTTTGCTCAGATGTCACTGGTTTTTTAGAACACCATCAAGAGCTTAAAGCATTGAGTGGAACTAGTTGTGCCTTTGTATAACACTTCTGCTTTTATTTCACTGCTGTGTTCCAGCTGGGATGCTTTCGGCAAAGGATTTGGCTTGCTTTTACTGACTTGTGCTTGGCCTCCTGGCTCATCCCATTTTTGTCCCTAAAGCTCCTTTAAAGCTTACAGCTGGACTGTGCACCGAGTTACTCGTGTGGGCTGACAGGCTCCTGCCGTTCTCTCCCTAGATCTCACTGCTTTTTCAATTATCTTGGTAACTTTTCAATGTGGATTATCTCGAATATTTCTTCAGCTGTTTGTTTAGATCTCAGTGAAATGGAGGTTGGCAACATATTGCAGATGTGCCTGTGGTGGGACCAAAGTAGTTTGAAACCCCCTGCTTGTTTGGATAATGCTCTGAAACAGATGTGAGTTCTGTTTAGCTTGACCCGTGTGATGAACTAACCTTCTGACATGTTCCTCTCTAGGAATATTCTGCTGGAAGCACCTTTCTCTCTTTTTTTTTTTTTTTAAACAGGAGATTTTCCATAAATCAGCAACATCTGCAGAACATTAATCACACATTGCTTTTCTCTACTTGTAAAATACAGTACTTAAAATAAAAGCTATTGTGCACAAGTAATTATTTGGAGCAGTTTTCTTTTGCCAGCTTGAAATTGTAGGTGTATCCTAAGTGGAGCACTTGATGCTCTCACAACTTTTCCCATAGCAGTAACATTTATTTTACCTGGTATGATAGTTTCAAATGGCTTATGCTGCAAGTTGCCCCATGACATTGGCAGTTGGACACCAGAGAATCTCAAAATTCTGTCCTAGCTCTCAGATTTTTTTCTTATTAATGTGGACAAAGAGCTTCTGAGCTCTGAGTAAAATAAGCTCAGAAAAAGCAAAGACCTCTCTTGTTATATAAGTTATAGTGAACTACAAACACAAAAGATGAGGCTGATTTGTTGTTATTTATAATGCTGCAGAAATGCAGTTATTGAGTGATGATTGTTCCTAGTAATAAGCTTTTTTTCTTTGCTGAGCTTTCCTATTTTTCATGTATCTTTCCACATTTTCCTTAGAGTTAACTCTGAATTCCATCAACATATTTAAAACATCTGATTTTTCTGCTAGTGGAAAGAGCAAAGGAGAAGGATTGGGAAGAGAGAATTATTCCAGTAATACCTTGAAATATTTAACAAGTCTTTTCCTGGGACTCTTGTCGTTGAGCTCAGATTGAGGAGACAATATCTCCAGATTTGATTTTTTCCTTACTTTTCAACATTTAATTCCATCTAACCTCTTAGAGAGTTCAACTTCCCCTCCAGACCCTTCACCTAACACCTTTTCTAACAGCTCAGTGTCTTTGTTATGTTGTGGCACCCAGAACTGCACAGGTCCTTGAGGTGAGGCTGCACCAGTGCAGAGCAGAAGGAAATCCTACCTGGAATCAGCATTTCAACCTCTTCCTGTGACAGGAAATAGTCAATTTTATAGACTTTGACTGGTGTGTGAAACACTGTAGTTCTCAACACAGCTTCTCCTCTTCCAGAATATTATGCTTTACTGGGGTAGTGGGAGGGTGGTACTACTTAGTAGGTATTTTTCAGCTGTGTTCTAAAAATCACACCCTCGTGCAGACTACCCCTTTTGGGCCTGAGCCTGACAGCTCTTTTTCATCCCTGCAGGTTGTTCTCATCAATGCTATCAAGGATGTTGCAAAGGCCCTCTCTGATCTCATTGGTGCTACCAAAGGAGCTGCCAGCAAACCAGCAGATGATCCCTCCATGTACCAGCTGAAAGGAGCTGCCAAGGTAAAACCTCCTCCTGACGCTGTGTTTGGAAGTGTCTGTGCAGCCACATCGGATAGGCATGGGAAGCTTGGACCAGGCGATTTCTGACTGCCTGAAAACTCATCTCTTTCTCTGTTTCATCATCATCCTGGGATGATAAAGAAAAACAAGATCCTGTTGAGTTCTGATGAAGCTTCAGTTTTTCTAGGCTGTCAGATGACTTTTGTGGTTTTGGTGACAGAACTGTACTCTTTCTGAAGAGAAATTTTTCTCTTTTACAGGCCCATGGCTGAGGGCAGGTTCTCCTTTCATAATGATATAGACTACAATTTATCCAGTATAAAATGGTATCTAGATACTACATTCCAAATAATGAACGTTCAGGATAAGCAGGAGCTCTCCTTATTGACACCTTGCAGCCTGGGAAAGGAGGAGAAACAACCTCCTCTAACTCTGTGTTAGGATGATGTGCATTTCCAACTCCTCTCTCCTAGATCATTCCAGGAAGCGCATAGGGATCAAAGCTCAAAACTTGCAGAGATTATGCCATACCTGCGATACCTTTATTTTCCCTGCACCTGAGGTGTGTTTTTTGCATTTGCCTCACAGAGATCTTGTGGATTTGTGCCTACAAAGTATTTCCAGGTGTGGAGAGCTCGGTGGCGTTATTTCCCCTTTCACGTTGGGACGGTGTTGTGGGAGCTTCTTGCCTGGCTGGAAGCAAGCACTCTCATCTCTCTTGCCTGCCTGTGAGATCTGTGCCTCTCTGCCTTTCAGAGGATATGCTTACAGTGTACTGTTGAGGCACTGCTTGGAAAATAACTCCAGCAGTCAAGAAAAATGGCTTTTTGGCTCTTCCCACTGTGAAGAGGTGTCTGACAAGTCATCATTGTCAAGAAGTTGGCTTTTCTGTCTCTCCTTTTTTCATTGTAGCTGCTGTTTGTATCTCAGCATGCTGGGGTGGAGGAAGGATGGAACGATTGCAGTGACAATTAGGTTATTCTTGCATCAGAACTATTGAGTTTGTAACAGGAACAGTAACACTGATCCTGTATCTCCATTTGGGCTTCTGAGGCTGGTGTTGGACTCCTTGCCCACCTGGGGTTTTATCTGACTGCAGAGAATGTACTGGACACATTTCAGAAAGCAATACCAAACCTCGATTCATGTCCCCTTCAACTTGCAGTATGAGATGTGCAGGAGGAAAGGACAGTGACATACTCTATATAAGCTGTGATTTCTCCATTTTTGGGTACTTTTTTTGCCAGAACACTCACATTTCAGATAGCGTCTCTGTGCAGTTAATTGTGCAACATTTCTGCAGCTTCATAAGCTACAGAAGAGCTTTCAGAACGTGGCCAGCACAAGAGCTGGTAAAGGGTCCTGTAAAACAAGTACAGTTCAAGAAGTCTCTTAGGTCCCATTAGCAGTAACAAAGCTGCCTACTTTAATTTGCCTTGCCTCGCACCCTGCTGTCTCTGAAAAATGGGAGGAAGCATTCATGTGTTTTTGTCCTCCCTTCTCTCTCCTTCAGGTGATGGTAACAAATGTCACATCCCTTTTGAAGACTGTTAAAGCAGTGGAAGATGAAGCCACTCGAGGGACGAGAGCTCTTGAGGCCACAATTGAGTACATCAAGCAGGAGCTCACGGTGAGAACTGAACAGCCCTTTGAAGTGGTTTCTGGGAGTATATCCTGGCACTAAACCAGGCCTGCTCACAGCTCCTCCTCAAGCTGTGCTTTACTGCCTTGCACTGCACTGGGTGCAATTTGGGTCTCTCTACCTGCTGCAAATCATCTCTGAAGGTACAATTACGATCCACTTCAGCCTCCCCACTTTCACACATTACCAGTCCCCACTTCGAGACTGAAGGTGCTCCTGTCAAGGACAGAACTGGAGGCAACTGCTGCCTTCTTCTCTAGACCTTAACCTTTCCCTACAGATATTCTTTTCTGAGTCTGATGCTGTTCCTTTTGGTTTTTGATCCTGGCTTTGGGAGAGTCTCCTCAGCACCACTGCCCTGTTGCATCTGCAGTTTAATCTTGTTTCTATTTTTCCTTTATTATGAAGTGATGCCACCAGGGATACGCAGCCTGCCATCTGATGTTCTGGGTGAGCAGGAATTAATGACAGCATGGAATTCTCTAACAAATAAGATGTTAGACCATGACAATTGTTTTCCTTCCTCTTTAAGATATAAAAATGCAGCCTCCAGCTGCAGCTTTCAGTTATTTTTTTTACTACACAGCACTCAGTGCCATAAATAATACCTGCATATTTGTGAAGGAGCCTGATTTTTTTTTCTTCTTTTACTTATAGTCATTTTTATTTAAAAGCTCTATAGACAAAATCTTCAGCAGAAAATTCTTTGATGTGTAGTCTGTGGATTAGCAATTAATGGCACTGGCACAGCGTTGTCAAGTGCTCTCCACGAAACAATGAGTTTTGCATTGTGTGAGCAATGCTGTTGTAATGGGGAAATTTATTTTAAATTATTTTCTTTTAAATACCTGTATATAATCTTTGGGAATTCATATGGCAGTGGTAAAACCTCCTGACTTGGTACCTGAGCGGGAACGTTCCGTAGCACATCCAGTGCCCATTGTTGTCGTGTGTTCTCATGAGGGCCTGGCTTTACATCCCTGCCCGTAACTAAACTACAGCCTGTCCAGATCTGCCATTGGAGGATTGTGCATTTTCACTTCTGCTTTCTCGAGTTGGTTGGTTGGTATCTGTTTGAAGTGTTCCTCCTTTTGCTTTTGCCAGCATTGCTAAGGAATGGATCTCTGCTGGTGTTGCCACCTCTTTCGTGGGGTAAAGGTGGAGTAAAGGGGATGGCCAAGAGGAACAGGGGATGGCTCAAGTGTGTGCTCAAGAAAATGCATCAGGTTTGATTCAGAATTCCAGGGACGGAATCTGAGAAATGTCAAATATCCTCCACGTATTCAGCCAGAATTCATTGTTTAACGTTGCTTTCGTTTCTGGAGAAAGAAAGTGAAAAACTGATGAACTGGGAGCAGGGATAGACCTGGCTCATTTTGGTCCAGACATTTACTTTCTTCTCAAAGCAGTAGCCTGCTTAGGTTGCACTGTGTGGAGCCAAGAAACCTCTCCTGATCATTGTGCTCTCCAAATTGTCCCCGCACTTCCTAAGAATGGCAAGTAAATAGAGACTAAAGCTTGGGAGAAGAAAATACAAGATCAAAGTGAGGTTACCCAGCTCTTCTTACGTACGTGTTACCGCAGTTCCTGTGTTCCAATATTCATGAGTGCTGTGCACTGCCAGATAATTGGAACTATTTTCACACAATTCACCCTGCAAAATTATATCTTTAGGTTTCTAAGGGGGAACTAAATATAGTCGAAGAGACAACGCTCCACCTCTGCTGTTTTAAGACGCATTTGAATGTTTTAGTGATGCTCTCGGTCTGTTCTGCTCTGTGCTGGCAACGAAGGCTTGGGAGGGCCCAACCTTTTCAGGGGAAGGATCTCCTCAGGTGAGCAGACCAGCCTAAACAGCAGACAGGATGAAAAAAGAGTGTAAATAAACAAATAGGGATTCTTATCATCCTGTAATGCCCTGAACAGCTGTCTGGAACAACTGGGAGCTGGGTGGTTACGTGGCAGATGAGAGAAAGGGGTTAACACCTTTTATTATATCCTTCCCTCAGCTTATTGTTTCCCTCTGGTGTCTGGAGGTGAGCAGGCTTATCTGATCCAGGCTTTATGACAAGCGAGAAGGATATCCAAGCACTCCAGATATGTTTCTAATTTCCTGCTGTTCAAGGGCCGCTTCCGTTGGCTGCCCCCTCCTCGTGGTGGCTCTGCCGCGACTGGAGCGGTCTCAGACTTCCCTCCTGCTTTCCCTTTTAGGTGTTCCAATCGAGCGAGGTTCCAGAGAAGACATCATCACCTGAAGAGTCCATCCGGATGACGAAGGGAATCACCATGGCAACTGCCAAAGCTGTTGCGGCTGGGAACTCCTGCAGGCAGGAGGATGTGATTGCTACAGCGAACCTGAGCCGCAAAGCAGTCGCTGACATGCTGACAGCTTGTAAGGTAAAGATGCACTGCCTTGCCTAACACTGAGCTTTGTGTGTGTGTCTGTGCCTCTAAACCCATAGCAGGTTGTGTTTTTGTGGTCAGTTCCTTTGTGTTAATGCTCTGCTTTTCACGTGAGGAAGTTAACGGTGAAGAGAATCTTCAGGGAACGTGTCTCTCAAAAGGATTTTTTGTGCTGTCCGCACACAGAAAGCAGCGTTAGTATTGACTGTTTTCTTTTTGTGAAAGTGAGAAATTTTATTTGAGCTGAAATTTCCTCGTTTCCAGTCAGAAGACAAATAATCTGTGCAAGTGGCAGAATATACAAATAATCTTGTGGTCACAAATGCCATTTCAATATTCCTAGGATCAGTGAAAGGAATGGTGAAAGGAATCCCGCTGGTCTATTTTTATTATTCCTTTCCCCCCTAACCAAACCTGTCCGTTTGCTCAATTTCTTCTGTGATTTTTCAAAATGTTTTGCTTTTGCACTAAAAATAGTGGTGTCCTGTTTTCAACACTTGCTTGAGCCAGACAACTTTGAAAAACTGCCCTGCCAGACCTGGGGGGAACTACTGAAACCATTTGGCTTTGTTCTGACAACAGAAAAGACCTAGGCATAAATAATTAAAAAATGGGATTATAAAGATCTCATTCCTTTCGGTCTTCAGTAGTAACTGTAGCAGCAAAGTGCCTTTACCTGTAAATCGTATTTACTTCTGCATTTCCATGTGTGGAAGGTGACAGGGAGATAATGGTGCTCTCTGTGTGCTGTCTGTTTTCAGTATTTGTCAAATCCCAACTGCCTGTGTCAGTCCCAGGTTAATTTTTAGCCCAATACTGCCCAAACAGAAGGGTTAATTTTGCTTTTAAAATGATCCTTGTGCAAAAGTGCAAGTTCTAATATAGCTCAGAACTGGATTTTTACAAAACCCCTGAATACAGCATTTTATCTTGACTTAGTTTGCTAACGGGTTTTTTAGCATCTCACAGTTCTTGACCACTTTTAATCCCCCGAATTTTGATTCTGTCCTCTCCATAATCTCAGAAGGTCAGCTCAGCAAAGCATCTCCAATTTGCATGGGAAAATTAAACTGTACTGCTTACATGAGAACTACCATAGCCTAATTAGCGTTAGGGACAATCCAGTTAATTGAAACTAGTAAGGGAAGCTCAGAACAGTTTATAGTTGTGCAACATTCTGACAGATCAATTCAGGCATCGATTCGGACGCACATCAATACACATCCTCTGGCATTTTGAAGTGGCCAGTGCAGGCACATTTTAGTTTTCCGTCTCTCTAAGCAGGCAGCAAATTCTCAGGAACAGAATCCTCTCTCTCTCCAGTAAAATTACAAACACACTGGCAGGCACACACGACCCAGTACTCACTCTTGAACGTTGATTTATGAACATTCCTATTTTGTATTTATGTTTGCTCCCAGTTAATGTAATGGCTTCTGAGTGATTCATGCTTTGCAAGCGTCCAACAGGGTGGAACTTCCTGCAGTGTGAATAGTGGAGCTCTGGGATGCTGGAAGAGCATTTGTGATCTCCCAGGGAATTGCTTTGACAAGGAGGAGAAAATGGCTGGGAATCATTTTACTTACCTGTAATGATACAGTGCCAAGGCAGCAGATCTGGTTTTGTCTTGTTTAGCTTTCTTAATATCAGGAGCATTCATTGGGCAAAGAGGAATAGAAGTCTTCAGGAATACTAATTTTATGCGTTATCTAAAAATGTAGGAAAAATAGTCATGTCATTTTAAAAGCTTTTAAATACACGGTCTGACCCAGACTTGATTTACAAAATCTTGGTTTAGGTCCTGATTTAGAAAATTCTGCTCAGAGACTTGGAAATCTTATGCCATTAATTCTACAAATTGGCATTTCCATGATAAGCCACATGGCTTGAGTTTTAGAGGTAGGAAGCAGCAAGTCAGCCCCTCTGTGCTGTAAAAGCCGTGTGATGCAGTGCCACTTGGGTTTTGTGGCATCTAACAAATACTGGAGGGATTTCTAGTGTTATTAAGCTAATCTGTAGAATAAACCATCAGATTTTTATGTCCTTTGGGCTAAGGCAGAAGTGTGTGTGTGTGTGTGTGTGTGATCTGTGGTAGAATTGTACAGAACGTGGCTCTGACTGCCCCGGTGTCAGGAATTTAAATGTAAGTTCTATTTCATTGCCAGTTGCCTAAGGCAGGTAGTATAAGGGATTGGAATTATTAGCAGCTGTATAGATGCTTGTGCTTGTTCTGCTCTACATGAATTTACAGTGCTCATTACTAATTCTGTGTTTATAAGTAGGTGCTATTTCAAAAGACAATGAGGTTGCTTGGGGGATGTAATGAACCAAGACAACTCTCATTAAAGTCAGTGGAAACACTGTAATTACATTTATTGAAGGTTTGAGCAGGCCCTAAGATAACAACAGTTACTTTCTTTATTACCTATTTGTGTAAAATAATGACTATGCAGTGAGCAGCCTGTGCATGCTATCAGTATTTGTAAGGATTGCTGTTGGAAAGGAAACAGATATGGAAGGTCCATCAAAACCATAGCAAACAATTGCAGTGAGTAATCACTTGGATCATTCCATAGCCAGGAGACTGAGGGAAGCAATTATTCACCTTCTCTCAGCACTAGTTAAGCTGAGTCTAGGCTTGGGCTCCCTGAAAGACTGAAGGCACTGGTGGCACTGGAGTGAGCTCAGCGGGGCTGGAGCACAGGGCCTGTGAGGAGACACTGATGAGCTGAAGAAGAAATGGCTTTGGAGGGAGCTCAGCAGCCCCCAGAAACCTTCCTGCAGCAGTTCCCCATCAGGGCTGCAAGATGTGCTCCCAGATTCAAGCAGGGTTCGCTGCCTTCGCGTTCTGAAAGCTCGTGAGGAGACAAGGGGGGCTGGTAGGGCAGAGGAGCCTCAGAATGAGGGAACAAATCTGTGTTCTGGTTCATCTCGAGATGTTTGTCCAGACTTTCTGCCTGAGGCTGGAAGAGAAAGCACTTCTGTTCCAAGTGCCAGCTGCAGTAGTGAGGTGTCTGGCAGGATGTTTCTGCGTTGCAAAAATGACTTCCTGAAATGACTTCTGTCACCTCTTTAGGCTGCTGTGAAGTATATGGCTTATTTTAAGACTCATTAAACCTTAAAAATGCTCCCAAAATACTCTGATATCAGTCCTGGTTATGTATGCAAAACAAAGAAGGAACTTGATATTTCTTTCACTGCTTGCTCTAATTGCCTGTGTTACAGTAATATTAAGTGAAGAGGAGGCATTATAGGATGCTTTACAATATATTCATAAGAAACACTGGGAGATCCTTTGCCCTATTTGAAAAATTTAAAAAAAAAAAAAATGTTCTGAACTTTTTGGGCTTGTGGAGCTCATTTGAAGTGGGCTGAGGATGAGGAGAATCCTGTGCTGTCTCCTGCCATCTTCTCACGCTTTTGGTTATTTGCTGGCAGGAGGAGATGGAGGAGGCTCCCAAAGCCCTTTTCCTGCTCTGCTGATCCTGAGTTTCCCAGCAGAGGGAGCCCAGAGACCAGCCGGGCCCGGCTGCTGCCAGCGCTGCTTGGGATGTTGTGGGTTGCTGGAAGGGCCCAAAATAAGTGAGCGGTGAGATAATCCCCGGCCAAAGGGAAGACAAGAGGCTGCAGGAGTGGAAGGAGCTGCTTTGTGGGAGGAAACGCTAAATTTTTTAATTTTTAGGATGCGTTACCTGTCAACAGTTGGTCCTTCTGTTCAAGAAAAGAATCCCCTAGAAGTTGACTGTAGAAAATACAAGGCTCCAAGAGGCTACAGTTTTCACTTTTTATTAAAAATTAATTGAGTTAGCCAGGCTTATGTCAGATGTCAGACACTATAATTAGTGGAAGTCCTCACAGAGTCAAAGATCTGACACCCACGTTTGACCCTTGCATGGGGCTGGTGGTTGACCTGTGAGTGGCCCGAAGTCTTCTGGGGCCAGCCCAGTGCTTTGCTGTCAACCAGGTGGCCATTTCTGCCTCCATGCCTTGATGCTGGGCTGCCCAGGCTTACAGTAAAACCTGTCAGATGTGAATGGCCTTTTATGGGTGGCAAAACTGTGCCTGCAAGTTTCTATTTTTGTTGATATAAGTAAAAAAGAAGAGCCACACTAATAAAACCTTTGCAGTGTAGAACAGTGATTACACACAATCCAAGAGCCCAATGACCCCCACGATGCTTTTCAGTCTTTGCATTAGAAGAAATCGCAACAGAGAAGGAAACTCCATTTTCAGATGGTTCTTCAAGAGTCTCTCCCTGTTCTTAACTGGCAGCAGGAAGCAGTACTACTGCTGATAGTGCCTGAGGAAGGACTCTAAGAAAGACTGCAGGTGCTCACCCAGACAGGAGAATGGGCTGATAAAAGGAAAAATGTTCCCAGTGCTATTTCAGAACTGGAGCGCTGCTGCTCCTCCAGCACAGTTTGCTTACAAATTCACGATGGAAACGGGTGGCCCTCCAGCTCAAATGGCATTTGCGCACTATAAAAAAACCTCTTCCCTTCTCTTTGTCCTGCCTCTCCTCTAGTGGCAGCAGTTTTGGGTACTGATGTTGTGTTTTGCCTCCTCAGCAAGCATCGTATCACCCAGATGTGAACGAAGAAGTTCGAGAGAGGGCCCTGCGCTTCGGAACGGAATGTACCCTGGGATACCTGGAGCTCCTGGAGCACGTGCTCCTGGTAAGGAGGCCGCTGCAGGCACCTACTGGATCACTTCCAAGGAGAGCAATCTCTCTGCCCTCTTTCTACAGTGATGCCAGTGACACATTTTTGTCAGTTGTCATAAGATTATGATCAGTTTTGCTGCTCAGGAAAAGAAGCTAAAGGAATCCCGATACTGCAGCTCAAACTCAGAGACAGAAGGAAGACTGGAGTACTTGAATGGAACTGGATCAGATCTGGGCCTAAAAAAGGTCCCTGACAAGTAAATTAAGACATGTCAGTATTCTTTTAAGCCCACAATAAATACTGGACGTGTTAGCCTCAGGCCAAAGGGGTTATGTAAGATCTAGGAAGACGCTGTTCCAGACCTTTTGCAGTCACAGCTGCTCAATGCCATCCCAAAATCCTCAGCCAGCACTGCCTCACAAAGACCTCTCCAGCACATCAGACATGACACCCCCAGAGCTCTGCATAAAACCCCTGCACCCAAATCCAAGCTCATGAATCCTGCTGTCAGTTGACCATACAGAATTATCCCATAATATATAAATTATCCCATAGTATTTTGCTCTTCTCTTGCTATTACATTCGTAAGAAGCAATACCATGTTTGAACCAACAGTTGTGAGATTCTGAAGTTTCAGGAGAAGAATTAAATGAGTGAGTTCTTTTAGGTGGCTTTCAGCTGCCATGTGAAATTCTGTGGCACTGAAATTTACAGCCTCGAACTGCAGGTCAGCAAATCCAAGGCAGTTTTGCTAATGAGAATGAGAACGTGGCATGTCTAATTATTTACATCAACTGGTTGAAGTAAATATAACACAGCAGTGCAGCCACAGTTATGCTCACCTCTATCAGGGAAAACATCCATAAAATTGGAACTCATTATGTAATTCCCAGAGCTGCATAGCAATAAGTAATTCAGCATTAGAGGTCTGGTCCATTCTTAGTTTAGAAGTACTGAGGGGAATTTTTCAGATTTGATCTGTAGAGCTCTGACATAGTACCTGTTTCAGACTCTGGGCCGGGACAGACCAAAGACTGGAGTCAACTTTTGCTTGTTTTATTTGTTCCTCTCTCTGTTTAAGTGAAGAGGCTTAAGGTAAGAAAGGCCTATTCCTCTAATAAAATGGCTCTTTCCTTTCAGGGCCCTAAAGCACTGAGAAAGTTCTGTCTCCTTGCTTTCCCCCTGCCAGTGTTTGCTGCCTTAGAAAACTGGTAGTTTGGAACCCCCTAGATCTACAATCTCATTTAATTTATGCCCTCCATAAACACAGACCATGGGAGATTAGCAATCTCTAGTTTAGTCCCTTTTGCACCCTGTGATACAGTGGTTGATAATTTTTAGGTGCAAGAGTTGTCAGATGCAATGCCTGCAGTTTTTTAAGCCACTTGGGCAGAGGTTGCATCAGGAAAATGGCACAAAAGTGATGTGTTTTCTCCAAGGAATATTCCCCCTGGCTGGGGACTGGGTGCAGGAACACGCTAATTGAAGCTGTAGGGCCGGTACATCTTTGTAAAACATCTGGTGAGTTCTATCAGCAAGTCTGAAGACTGACCTGTCCTTCTGCGTGTTCACAGCTCCATCTTGGTCAGCACTGATCGTGCTGAGTTGAGGGGAAGTCTGGAGCTTTTGTGGATGTACAAGACCCTGCAGGGGATAAGAATCTGCTGAGAGTTCTAGATTGGCTTTAAAATCACAGTTCATAAACCACCTAGTCTTCACATTTGCTTAGTTTTTTCAATTCCGACATTGTCGACACTCCCATAGTTTGTCCTAGTGGAACAATGTAATTTTGTATTACAGTCCTGACCACATTTGTGCATGTGGGGAGATAACCCTTGAAATGCTCAGGGCTCAGTTTCTGCCATAAGGGTTTGTGCAGTGTTTAAACTTTGGTTGTAACTGTGTCGTGTTCTGTTAGCATTGCAGATTGTTTATCCACTGAGGATTCCTGTACTTCTGGTTACGATGGAAATTACCTGGCTAAGGATCATCCTTAGGAAGCAGGAGAGCAGTGCACACATACGTTGGCATGGCAGTTCCAGAGAGATAGAATTGCTCACGTGGCAGAGTTCTCACCAGGCAAAGTTAGGGAAACAATTTAGTTGAGTTTATTCTGTCAAAGTAAAGGAGTTTGGCATTTGAGTGCAATGGGACATGCTGCCAAAAGGATACAATCTGTTTTCATGTGCACCTGGAGTGGCTCTGTGGGGGAGTTTTTGAAAACATTAAGAAAATGCACACCTGAATGTGACTTCCAAGACTCAACCTCGTTTTGCTCTTGAAGGTCTCTGTGTGTCTGTCACTCTTCTCTCAGAAGGAGCTTCTGAATATACATGAACTTCCAGACCTTAATATTCTTCCTTACAAAAAAAAATGGTAGTTAAAAACGAAAATGTTCCTGTTCAGGGGAAGAATTCAACTGGGTGTCTGACTGTTTCTCATTTGAAGGAGCCCAGTTTAATACTTAATACAAATTAAGGTCAGAAATATCTGTCTTTCCTTCCTATTGGGGTGTCTTGCCCAGAATTGGCATTTCCATTGTGTTCCCAGTCTCTGATTTTGTCCAGAACAGGCAGCTAGCTTCCAGAACTCTGGAATTCCGTCTCTTAGACTGTGACCAACCAATCTGTTAATATTAGAAAATCAGCTTGTCTCCAGCAGTCTAGAAAGGCTGAGCCTGACCCATGAGTGTGGTGACTGTAATACCTGAGCTTGGAGTGCTAAAGCTGCATATTCCTCCCACATACTCGCACATGTGCCTCTGTTTTGGATAATTCTGCCCTTGGGTTAGGACTGAGAGCTTCCAGACAAACTGTCAGTTCCTGCAGCAGTGCCAGGCAGTGCCACTTGCCTGGTGTGCATCCACATTGCAGCCTTTTGCTCCTGGAGCTCCACTGACAGTTGTAGTTCTCTCACTGGGCTCGTGTTTTCTCTGAGATGATCTCTATAAAATAAATCCTTCACTAGTGTGCCTTGGGAATGCTCCAGCATTCTCTGGAATCCTCACTAATATGCACTGTTACCTTTTATCTGTTGCTTTAGATCCTCCAGAAACCAACTCCAGAGCTGAAGCACCAGTTGGCCTCTTTCTCCAAGCGCGTTGCTGGTGCCGTGACAGAGCTCATCCAGTCAGCAGAGGCCATGAAGGGTGAGTGGGGAGGCCTGGCTCCCACTGTGGTGAGAGGATCATCCGTCATTTTTGTATTTGAAACAAACCCCAAACCCCCTTCCAGTATGTTCGAGGAGTCCTGGTACCACCTGCTTCCGTTCCTTGAATTTCTCTGCTGGCATTCACTTGTTCAGTGCTGGTGAACAAGTCAGGTTGACCCTCTTCAACTTCATGGCTGGTTCTTTTCCTTACGCTCCCATTTGTTCAATCAGAATAAGTCCTTTGCAGTGCTAATTGCTTTCCAACTTCAAGGAACAGGGGATACCATCACCTTACACACTTTTATTTTTAATCTAGCCAGCCTTTAGCAATGCTGTCAGTTTTAGGTCTGTGGTGCTTTCCAGTCCTGTGTCTGGTCTTGCCCTGGCGGAGTATGTTAATGAAACAAGGGAACTTCAGCAAAGTGTGGTCTAGGTGGTTTCCTGAACTCATACAATGGAACAACTTATGGACAAATATAAATCCAGCACTCAAATAAGCCATGAATTCCACTGTTCTTATGACACTGTTCCAGGTTCACTGTTCTTATAATAGATGGTATTTTTCTAAGTTACTGTCTTAGTAAAACTTTTATCCAGTGATGCATGTGAACTCTTATAGTAACAGTTCTAATACTGTGCCTTTTAAATGAGATAAATGCACTTTAGGTTGTGTTATTAAGTGTTAGACCACTGCTGTTGAAGCACAGCCACTGCAGGTTTCCTGGGAACTGTAGTCTAAAGAAATCTCACAGCCATCAGAATGGTGTATAAGCATTCTAATCTCATAGGTAATAGAATATTTTAAAGAAAGCACTGTTTTATTTTAAAAATATATTCATATTGTATATTAGATATTTTTATTTTAGAACTTCCATTTTTTTTCTTTTAAATTCTGCTCCCCAGTAAAGGCTTCTAGTAAATCCATATTTGCTCAATCATTCTTTCCTAAGCTAGTCCAGAGAACACTATACTCATTTTTCTGACATTCTGTGTAAGGTACAGTGCATCTTTTCCTTTCCTCAGTTATTCCCTGCTATTCTCAGTACATGTTCCTTGGAAATGAACCCCAACTAAGCACTTTTCATATAAGGGAATGTATTACCTTCCTGCCTTCCTTCCCCTAACAAGCCAAGCCAATATCAGAATATTTCTGTTCCCTAAGTGCTTTTTAAAAATCTTTATATTGTCCTCTTCTTTGGAGACATTCATTAATTTCCAGCAATATTTGCATTATAATTCATATTCATTAAAATAAAAAGATCGGGGTTTATTTCCTTTTTCCTTTCTCCACTTACTGCCTGTAGAGCATTTTTTTATTCAGTCTGGAAAATTTTTTTGTGGAAAGTAAAATGTTTTATAACCATTCCCTATTTTGATTTATAGATACACAATAAAATTTTCTCCTAACAAATTCAACATGTAAATATTTTCACCTTTGTGAAAGGCCTGTTTGTGAAGAGGAGCTGCTACATTTTACAAGTTTGGTCTTACTGTGTTCATACATGCTGCCTGTATCTCTTCTTTTTTCCCCCCTGTTTATCTCCCAGTGTTGGGGCTTAATATAGAAGTCTTCATCCTGTGCACCATTTGAGCTGAGAAATGGTCTTCAGACCATGCCCTTAGAGGTTATGAACTTCTTTTGGCTGTTCCATTGTTTCCTTCCCTTCAGAATGTGGGTGCTTTCTGAGTCTTGTGATTCAGGGAGTGGTGTTAGGAAATCAAAAATTACAATGCACTGACGACTTCCAAAAATCTGAGATCACCTCCAGCCAAGTATTCCTTTTGTGGGCCTATAAAATTTCTTTGAGCCAAGAGAAATGACAAAAAATTCAATAACAAAAACAAAACAAAAAAACCACCAAAAATTGCCCTTTGGATATATTGCAGAACTGCTTTGGCTTCCCTGGACTGCTCTCAGACACTCACTGCCCAAAGGGTGCTTCCCTCAGCCAGGGCCTCATTCATCTCTACCCTCTCCCAAACAGAGACTGTGCACAGTGGGCTGGTTGGTGTTATCTGTGTCCTGTTCTCTCCACCATCTGTCAGACCTCCGAGTACCTGAGGACTTGGTCAAGTTAGGAACCATCTCGGGAAGAGCCCTGATACACATGAGTTTTGTTTCCAGTATGGACAGTCTACCTTTCTGAAGCTTCTTTGCTTAAACAATTCTTCAAGAAGTTACTTTCATGACAGAATAACCCTGCTAAATACTTTTCCTCCCTCTGCTTTACGTGTTCTGTGGGATGGACTGCAGTGTTTTTAGGCCACTGCGGTATTAAAATTGGCTTTCTGTGATGTGCATTCTGTGTTTGACACCTGAGAAGTGATTGTAAGTGGCCTGTTTGAATGGCAGCTCCCAGTGACACTGAAGTCATTGTCCTCATCTCCATTCATTTCAGGGACAGAGTGGGTGGATCCAGAAGACCCCACAGTCATTGCAGAGACAGAGCTATTGGGGGCTGCAGCATCCATTGAGGCTGCAGCAAAGAAGTTAGAGCAGCTGAAACCAAGAGCCAAGCCCAAGGTGAGTGTTTCTTTGAGGTTAATAAAGCAGAGGATGCCCAGAGCCCGTGTGCTGGTGTGTGCTCTGTTGCTGTCCACAGTAAGGCTATAAACAGCCAAACCTTGCCTGAGTCTCAGTGGCACCAGGCACTGCCCTGGAGGGCTCTCACCCTGAAGGCACAGGGCAAAAAAGGTGCTTTTCAGGGCATCAGTCAAGCACCAGCCATGAGCAAGCAAAGGAAGAAAAGCCAAATGTTAGAAATGCTTGTGAGAGTTACGGCAGAAATTACTGTTGATTGTTTACATTTCTGTTTCCAAACACATTTTACTGATGTGCAAAGTTGTTCTCCCTTGCTTTCCTTTGAAGGCCCTTTGTTCTCATCTGAATTTGTGCAGTAGAGCAGGAGAAAGCAGCAGCAACACAGAAGGGATTCAACAGAATGCAAAAGACCCGCTGGATTTTCTAAGGCTAAAAACGTAGGATTTAGTGCCATGCTAAGAGTAGCTGCTTCAGTGTCAAATCAGATCTGTGGTATGACCATTTCTGTTTTAATTTTCCTGAGGGAAATTAACTTACAGCTCGTTATGGCAGCAGGTAGTGTTGCATGTTACCAGGTCATTTCAAATGTGTCTCTGAACATATCATGAAATGAAGCCAACTGTTTTCACGTGCAGTACAGAGGGACTGTGAAACTGCTGTCCCCAATGGCTGTGCAGAGCTCCCAGGGCTGGATCCAGGACAATTGCTGCCTGGTGTTGAATAACAGACAGGTTTTAGAAGAAATTGCCATGTTGCATCTCTTTTTAAAATGAAAAATCATGCTTCGGCTGTGGAATTGACTTCAGGAGAGGACTATGTATCTATTTTCCTGTTCATGCCGCTTTGTAGGTACAAAACTGTTTTCCGAGTAAAGCTGATGAGAGGTCTTTCTGAAAAGCAGGGCCTCAGGAACATTCAGTGTTGGATGCTTTGGTGCAGGGTGGTATTGTGTTATTCAGGGACATCAGATGAAATAGTTCTTGGAAGCTTCAGCCTGTGAGGACCTCCCACCCCCCATCCAGTGATGGGAATAAATTAGCTCACGAAAAAGAAACGCTCTTTGTCCTGCATTTTTTAACAAGTACATCCATTTTGTGTACAAAGAAAAATGGTCCTTTCTAATGAGATTCTGCAGAGCAGAGGACACAGGCCGAGGATGGGAGAGTCCTCCATCACCTTTTCTATCCAACCACCGCACAATGGCATGTGTGCGTTGCCTGGTAACTGGGGAGCAGCTCCCTTCCAACAGCTCAGCCACTCCAGGGCCACTGTAACTCCCCAGTGAATGCAGAGCTCACACCTGCTGCTCATTTAACATGGTAATTGGAGTATCCAGTCTGCCTGTGATTTATTGCTCTGTTTATTTGTCGTGTTCTGAAGCTAAAATTCGTGTCCAGCTGTTTGTTTGATTTGGGATTTCAGCCGCCTTTGCATCCTTTTCAGATGTTTAATCTCCTTCACATTGTAAAAGGTATTAGGAATATCACAGAGTGGCTCAAAACCCACTTTTTCTGCTGAAGACTTGTAGCTTGTGTCCTCCCAGAGTAGGACTGGCTGTGTTGAACAGGCTCTGTCTTTCTGATGCTCCTCTTTGACAGCCTACACAGGGTTGTAGTAGGAAAACTCAGAGTAGGGAAGGGGTTGATCCAACTGCTTTCTCTTATGCTCAATCTATGAAATGCAGGAATAATAACAAACTTCTACAATGGAACAGACCTCTGGTCCAGCCAGACCCATGTCCTGCTTTGGTTATCAGTAATTATCATCAATAAACTTACAGAAAAGTCCTTAGCTGGTCATTTTAGAATATCTGCCTGCAGGAAATCCATCATCAATCCATTACTGGCTGGTGGGTGATTCCTCTATTTTTTTGGTAAAGTTTTTTGGGTTTTTTTATTGGGGCAGGGAATTGGAGTCATTTGATTTAGGCTTGAAACTTTCATCTTTGTGTGTTCCAGTTTGTCTTTTACCTCTGAAAAAAAAAATAAATCAGTAGTTGAAGGTAGAGTTTTTTTCTCATTTGTTCCACTATTTAATTTTTTTTTTTAATTTCTTCTTTCCTTGTTTCCTCTTCGTATTTTTGAACCTACCATACCCCCCGTTATGTCTTAGACTGACACCGGTAGCACGAGACATCTCCATATTCCACTAGTGGGGATGATCTTATCCCAGAGAAGGATTTCTAGTAAGACCTGCCAAGTGCTGCCTGTGTTTTATTGTCTGGTGCTTATTCTGTTTGCTTTAACTCCTGGTCGCTTGGCTGCAGGTGAATGTGCTCCCAAAACGTTCAGTCCACCTGTCCCTGTTAATACCTGTCTTTCTTCTGAGCTTAAATCTTGGAAGAACTTGGAGGACTCTCCCAAGCAGGTGTTGTTACTGCTCGCTGTAACACCAAACCTGTTCAGTTCTCCTTGCGGTATGGGAAATGATCTGTGAAGCAAGGAGGTCTTTATCATTCATCAAGCAGGATTTGGCTGTCAGGTTTCCTTTAAATATGTTTTTCCTGAGTGTGGACTCTGTTTTTTTCATTTTGGAGGGTCAGGTGTCCTGCAGTGCAGACACATATTTCCTCCTGGTATGCAAATGTGCTACTGGTGTGAATTAATAACTCCCCAAAGCAGTAATTTTCTGAAGAAGGAAAATATTTTACCTAATAAAACCTACGTGCTGATACTGGGGAAAAATACTTCTAAAGCAAAAGGTAGGGCAGATGAGGTTCAACAGCAGAGAGCATTGCTGTCCTACCCTGTTGTGTTGGTGCTCTTCATGCCTCTGTGCAGGCCTGTGCCCTCCAACACAGGAGTCTTTAGAAGTCCACAGGAGTTTCCTGGTAGCTTTCAGCACTTGGTCCTTTTTTTTTTTCCCCAAGATGAATCAAACCTGGATGCCTTTTCCTGCAGGACTCTGTGTGATATGTTTGATATATTAGGTTGTTATTTAATCCAACTATATATCAAACATATTCCTACAGTGTCCTGCCCTGTCTCCGGGGGTTGTAACAGAGTAGAAGGCAATAAAGAGGAGTACAGTCACTCACAAGCAGGTTTAGAAGACTTCCTGCAGACTCCTACTCTAATCTGATTTAAAATAAGTACATGGAGGACTCCTTTAGCAGTACAGGGACTGTGAATTGTGTAGGGCTTTTAGTGGTAGTGGGCAGCAGCTGTGCCAAGAAGTGACTTTCACTGCTTATTGTGTTTTCCATGGCTCAGTGCAGCAACTCACTCATATTGGTCTTCTCTCCATGAAATAGAAGATGAGAGCTGCTTGAAAATAAAATGGTTTGCCTTTTGTGATTTTTTTGCTACTGTTTAGCAGTGAGACTGGGGGCTCATGTGTTTTCCTAACAACCCTAACTTTATTTGTGCTACCCCTAGTAATGGAGATGCCATAGAAAAATGGTTAAAACACACCACAAAAACCTAATCTCCTTTTTTTGTTTGTTTTGTTTTTAATGGCGTAACCAACACTTTCAGGATCTCTCATGTTCCAGACTCTGTAGCTAGCCTAATAATTTTGGTTTGTCTGTTCTTGTGACTTCATTTCCCAATCCATTTCTTCCTGCCCATAGTCAATAACAGCATATTAATTGAAGCTTGAGGAAGATGAGGTGCTGAACGTCAGGGGGCTACCTGAGGAAGGAGAGGCTGATCACGTGTGGCAGAGATCTGGTTTTCTAAAGAAACCCAAGAAGCCCTCTCTAAAATCTTACGAGGTGGTGTTTTCTGCCATCACTGCTCTGTTCAGGAAGGCTGTGAACTGACACACGTTGTGAGGCTGCTGTTCAGGAGTGTGAACTTCAGACAGCTCAGGACACACTCTGTAATAATGGGAATGGGAAGAATGCCTTCTCATTTCGGGTGTTTTGCTGTGTCAGTCTGGGGCTGCTCCCTGCCCTTACTGCTAAGGAATGCCTCGGGAGAGTCCAGGCAGTGCCCACGGGGCTGACTGACCCTCTGCCCCATTTCAAACATGACTATCCAGCCCTTGGATGGCACAGCTGGCAAGGCTGCAGGGAAAACTGCTGGGAAGGACTAGACGAGAAGGATTTATTGGAAAAGATGAAAAGCCAACAGAAGTTCAACAGTTTGAGTGCTGTGTGAGGCTGCTTCTGAAATAAATTCTCCACAGAAGGGAGCAACTGTTTTTTACTTTGTTTTTCTTTTTTTTTAAGTAAAAGAAGTTGTAAGATGTCAGAAATTTGGCCTATGGTTTGTTCCTGCAAATCCCCAAATTTCAGTATATCTGGAGAGAAGTTAATTTGGGACACACTGTTACCTGATGAGATACTAAGGTTTAGTGCCTGTTTTCCTGCTGAGCTTCAGCTGCTGCTCCAGGGTGGAAGTTAATCCAGCCGTTGTACAGTGGCACCTCTGCAATGCAAGCTTGGATTTCTCAGCATTCTCTTTGCAAAGTAGTAACTTTTCCTTAGCACCTGTGTGCAATATTTAGTCCTCTCACTACCCTGAACTGAGTTCAAACAACTGCTTTTCCTTCAGCATCTGTCCAATAGATCAGAGCATGGCCATGAGTGTTTTATTACACTGCAACAAAGATTGACACCTCCTTTATAATAAATAAGCTGATACTGAAATGCTCTCTTGCTTCAGTTTGAATTCCTGACAATGCTGGCATATAAAGAATAATACACATAATATATTTTATGTTGGAAATGAAAATGTAAAAACTCTTGGTAACAGAGAGCCTTGGACGAAACGAAAAGTGCAATAAGAGTCTGTTAAAAGTGCAGTGACAGTCTGTTAAATTTGCTGTCATTCAGTGGTGCTTTTGCTGATATTTTAATTTAACTCTTCAGTCAAATCAAAATCAATAATGCACCTATTTTAATACGGAGTATAATTCTGATAGTGACTCTATTGAGTCACTTTGGTTATGTCATGATTGAAATAAGTGTTTTATAACTAAGACTTGAGGCCTTTGCATCAAGCCAGGACCAATGTGATGAACCCATCAGGATTAATACTGGATAACAATAATGAGGATGTTACGTTGCCAGAACTTCCTGTGGAACGTGACTTGCTCACTTTGCAGAGCAATCTCCTTTATTACGGAGATGTGCTTCACTTGATGGGAGTAACCTCAATAGCAAGGCAAGATAAATAGTTTTCCATGGATTAAGTGGCTTTTCCTAAAGGACAAGAAAAACTTCAAAATGCCAACAACATCACTCAGATTTTCTGGTGTCTGTGGATCCTGTGTTTCATCTCCTGGACTTTTAATCACGTGGCAGTTTATGAAGTGCTGCAGCACCGAGTGCTGCTGGAAGGGCAATTTTGTAATGATTTGTAACTACTCATTGTCTTTTATTATTTTATAATTGACTATGATTTCATCGGACTGCAGTAAGAAGAGAACTAAACCTGACTTAAATGTAGATGGGTGCCCTTAGACTTGCAAATGAAGTGCCCAGTTTTCTGTCTCACAGCCCCTTGGCTGATATTTCTGAAGTTAGTTATTGGACACAAGAATGCTGCGGTTGCCTAAGTTAGAATAAACCAGCATTTCCAAAGGCTCAGCGCACGAGGTGGCCTGTTCTGATATTGTAGCCACCAGCCCTACTTGTGATCCTGCCCTGCATTCTGGCGGGCTGGTGATTGGATCACAAACAAAACACATTCTGTTGGATTGTTCTGGATAAAAATCAGTCAGAATACAGGCCTGGTTCTGTTTAAAATAACAATAACCATTTATCTCTATCTATTTTGTTAACTGTTCAGAAGCCAGAAAAATGTGCTTAAATGGATAAATATTTTCAGCATTTGCTTAAATGATTAGAAAGTCAGCGAAGGTGTTTTTATGGAACAGTAGATTTGCATTTTAAATAGTAAGAAACCTCACTAGGAAGAGCTGATTTCTCTGCTTGCACGTGCTTGTTGAAAGACACGTTTGGATGACTGAAGCGTTCCAGGCAGACCTTTGGAATTATCTCCAGGATCACTAAGCTGGACTGCTTCTCAGAGCGGCTTTCTGGGAAATGACAGCTCTTACCAGAAGCTGTGAAGTCTGTGCTCTTGCTTGGTATCTACTTTACATTTCCTGGTGCAGGGGAATGAGGCGATGCACGTGTAGCACTGTTCTCTCTCAGTGCTGAAAGTCTTTGAGTATTTGGCTGGTTTAGCAGTACTGGAAGCCAGAATTATGGCACTACAGACATAACCTTGAGAGGAAAAGCAAGAGTTTCTTTTCAGACCTGCACTTTTCTGAACGTAGTTCCGAGCAGCCCTAGTGTAAATAACGTATTAGAATGTGGGTGGCAATTCTTTAACTATCTCATGTGATGCTTTATTTCAGTGTGAGCGGTCACAAGGCCAGCCTAATACTTAAATTCACTTACAGCTTTAGTCTACATGAAACTCCTTCATAGAATTCTCTGATGTGTTCCAAAATCATCTTGTCTTACTTTGTATATGTCCTCAGTCTTGAGAATATAATTGGGTGAATGTGTAACAGTGTTTTTTCTTGGTTATAGCAAGCAGATGAGACTCTGGATTTTGAAGAACAGATCCTGGAAGCAGCTAAATCCATTGCAGCTGCTACCAGTGCCCTGGTGAAGTCAGCTTCAGCAGCCCAGAGGGAACTGGTGGCTCAGGGAAAGGTGGGTAAACAGGACAAGTAGCAACAGTGGTGGGGAGAAGCACTGACATGCAATCTGGTCTCCTAACTGTTCTCCATTAATAAGTAGGAAAGAAGCTTGGGAATGGCTGATGAAAATGTAAATCTTTTCACTGCCCATCACAATACGTGGCCCAGACCTGGTTCTGTTTAAAAAAAATCCCACAGTTGTGTTTCGTTAAACCTCACAAGTGTAATCAAAGTGTTTGGCTACTCAAATGTTTCAGTTGTGGGGGATTTTCCTGTTTGTGGGGTATTTTTCATTTCATGAAGGTCTTGTGATCTCACCTAAATAATTGGGGACTTAGTGTTTTCTTTTGTATAAGTGATTTTCTAGTCATACAAAGGTGTTACCATAAGAGAGCACATCCTCATTTATGTTGATGCTGCACATAAGGATTCAGTTCATTCCCTGGGATTCTCATTATGCAGGAATCCCTGCTTGTATTTCTTTCAAAAAACAAGTTTCTGGACCGTGCTTCCATTTCACATCTTCCACTTTCTGTCCCAAAAATACCCGGACCCAGGCAGCTGGGGGTGAGGGCTGATAACCAGCTGGAGAAATTAGTTTCATTCTTTCCTGTAACATGGGAAGATAACTGTCTGCTGATTGTTGCAGGCACTGCTGGTCCAGGAGCACTTCAGGGGCTAAGCCATGCAGAAAAGTGGGCTGCTGTCCCCAGGTGACACAGGGGCAGTGAGGGATCTTCCATGGGAACCTTTCTGATTTGTACCTTCCCATAGTGCCAGAGTCAGAAGATACTCAAGAATGATGTAAACTCAAATGTGTTATGGAGGCAGCAATAAGTTATGTCAAAGCCCAGGACATGAGGAACTACTGCTTCAGCTGTTGCTTGGGCCAAAGCTGTGGCTTCAGCCTTCAGTACTCTGGGAATTACTGGTTACTGTGGGAATTGCTGGTTGCTCTGGTAATTACTTCTGCATGTTCCAAAAATGGGTCAGTTGAAGCAGTACAGCAAGTTGGACAGTGCATGAGCAGCCAGATGTGTGCTGGAAACACACTTACCGTGCCAAAACACACTTACCGTGCCAAAACACACTTACCGTGCCAAAACACACTTACTCTGCCAAGTAACTTCCAGCTGGATTTTCTGTTCCTCCGTGTGCTGGGCACAGTCACAGGTACAGGTGTTTCCTTTTTCCATGGGTTACTGCTTGCCTAAATCGGAGACAAAGCACTTGTATTCTCTGTTTCCTTGTAAAGCCGCCTCTGAACTGTCTTTCCAGGTTGGAGCAATCCCTGCCAACGCAGCTGATGATGGACAGTGGTCTCAGGGACTTATTTCCGCTGTGAGTAACTGCCTCTCTCGGGAAAACCGGCACCTTCTGTGGAGAAATAAAGAGAGCACACCGTGATCTGTCTTTTGCTGTCCTGCAGGCCCGGATGGTGGCAGCTGCAACCAGCAACCTCTGTGAAGCAGCCAATGCCTCGGTGCAGGGCCACGCCAGCGAGGAGAAGCTCATCTCCTCTGCCAAACAGGTGGCAGCTTCCACGGCACAGCTGCTTGTGGCTTGCAAAGTGAAGGCTGATCATGACTCGGAGGCCATGAGGAGGCTGCAGGTACTTGTTCTTCACCACTGAAGACCCAGAGTAGTGCTGTGTGAACGCTGGTTTAGTCCTGCAGGAGCAAACTCCCTAATTTTAGGAATGGTTTCTTGAACTTTCAGATTTGGGTTCTTTTTTCCCTCCTTGCAGGATTCTGGGACGTTTTATTAATCCTGGGTGAAGTGGCTGTGCATTTGCTGTTATTCAGCAGTAGCTACAGCTCATTTCACTGCCTGCTTTATTCTTCATTTTAAACCATGTTGACAGATGTAAATGGTGACTGCCCTGTGCCAAGCCCTGCTTTAGGTGCAATATTACTAGATTAAGTATCTGTCCTAGCAAGAGGAACTGATGTCATCTTTTTTTTTTTAAAGTAGAAAAATGGCTTAAATATTTAGGAGGACAAAATAATTGTATGAATGTCTGAAAAATCCATTTGTTTCCATAGAAAACAGCGGCATGTTAATGTTGTCACTAGGGATGAGGTGGTTTTAGTGCTTTCTGGTGGATTTATATAGATTGCCATTGTCAAAGGGCTGTGGGGGAGGTGTCAGTAACTAGAGGATAGTTCTGCCTGTGAAGCAACCTGCACTTTAATATCCAAATGTCAGGATGGGTCTGAAAGAGTTTTAAGTGCAGAATAAAGAATAGAAACAGGAAGAAAATTAAGTACTGGAGATTGGGTTGTTTCCTCAGCTCTGACAGGAAACTCAGGGTTCTCACTCACTGTTTGATAAATTTGTATTATTAAATAGTCATTGAATGTAAAATATTGGAAAGGAATGTGGAAAGGAAACAAGCCCAAGCATGGACTGGAGCTGAACTTTGTCATTTTACCAAGCTGCATCTTAGTCCCAAAATGAATAATGAAGGCAAAAGCAGTTTGCACTTGGAAACCACGTCCTTCATCACAGCAAAACCCTTGAGTTAATGTCCACTAAGTAGTTTTTCTGGTGGACTTGCCAAACCCACTGAGCCTTTTGAGCTGGCCCTGCCCCCAGCACAGATGTTTTCACATGGCTTTGATCAACAGGTCGGGGGCAGGACTCTGAGAGTATCAGTTTTCTCCTTCCTCCCCCGACTGGAACTGCCTTTCCCATGAATGCCAGTGTGGAATGCGCTGTTCCAGAGCCCTCCAAAACCTGATGGAACAACTGGAAATGTTTCCAATCGGTTTGGATGAGCTCCAGAGCAAATTTCCAATGATCTGTCCTTGGGTCACTGCAGTGGGGAAGAGCTGCAAGGGAGATGAAGCTGGAAATGTGGGACAGGGCTGGGGAAGGTTCAGAGCTGGTCCTTGTGTCTCCCTCCTAGTGCTGTGTCCCCAGCATGTAGAGATGTATTACAAAAGTTTGACTGTTTCTCTTTAGAAATCTGAAAATCTCCAAGTTATAATTTATACGTTTAAATGTAAGATAGCCATGGCTATGTAAGTTGCTGACTTGCCCTGAGGAGAGTCCATTAATTTAAAAACTTAATTGCCTTATGTGTTTATACATTAGTTTTCAGTTTCTGTTCTTTCTCAAAAAAAAAAAAAAGGCTGGTCAGTGTTGTGCATGACGTAACTCGTGATTTCATCCACTGTTTTATTTCAAGCTGTAGGGGGAAAAACGAATCTCAGTTGTGACTTCTCCAACTTCCAGCTTCTTAAATAAAGGAATTGTGTTCCTTTCTCTACCATTGATTTTCCAAGATTAATTTGCTTTTCACTGGAAAAAACAAAACACATCTTTCCAATGCGGTCAAGTGAAGATGTTTTAATTCTGATGCTCAGCTGAATCTGTGTTAGTTATGCATTTTCACTCTTCCTAAATTCCCTGTGTCCTGTTCAAAGGCTGCAGGCAATGCTGTCAAACGTGCATCGGACAATCTCGTGAGGGCGGCCCAAAAAGCGGCATTTGGGAAAGCGGAGGATGACGACGTCGTGGTCAAAACCAAGTTTGTGGGTGGCATTGCTCAGGTTGGTACAGAAACCACAGCAGAGGAAAACCAGCCCAGACGTGAGCAGAGTTACAGTGCCCGTCTGCTGCACTGCAAGCTGCACAGCTCTGGGTACAGACCTCTGATAAAGTGCTTGATGCCTCAGTGTGAGGTGGCCACTGACAGAACAGCAGCGATTTGCTGGGTGCTGTCTCCACTTCTGCGTGGAGCATTTACTGTAATAGCAGCTACCACGGCCAGTGTGTTTTACTTCTTGTTCTGATTAAGTAAATGCCTCTTTTCAGACTTCTCTTAGGTACTGTAAATGTTTTAACGGAACAATAGTTTTGCATGTATAGAAGCAAAGAAATAGAGAGTGAGAGATAAAAACCAATGACTTTGCTTACTGTGAGCATAATAATCATTGGGAAATAATAGCAATATTTAAAAATAGATGCCAAGGCTTGGAGGTTGTGCCAACTTCTAGATTTCCTGGGGTGCACCATATCCTGCAGTTGCTGCTTAAGAGATATTGGACTTGTATTATTTCTGCATATCTGTACTACTGCATTTTTCCTTTGGCATTCTGAGATACAGGAAAACACTGTGGATACCCACAGTGATGAGTGTTCAGTTTTACTGCCACTCACACATTAAGTCGTGGTGCTTATTCTACATGGTGCTTATTCAATACCCTGATGAATGTTGGGAGAGCACAGAGCTATAAAATCCATCATGGATCCATGGGAAAACTGTGCTGGTAGATTCTCTTTCTTTTTTTTTTAAGTCCTCTTTAAGAAACACATGGGAATACAAAACTGTTCTTGATGGCACAGTCCTGGGACCTGGAAAACTTGAGCAATTCCTGATGAAGTCATAGATACTTGCTGCTTCCCTGGAGGATGCTCATGGGCTGTTGTCATGAAGGAATCCGATTTTACAGACATTATTCCTTGCTGTCATAATTCCTGCCTCTGTTTTCTAGATCATTGCAGCCCAAGAGGAGATGCTGAAGAAGGAGAGAGAGCTGGAAGAAGCAAGGAAAAAGCTGGCCCAGATCCGCCAACAGCAATACAAATTTCTGCCCACAGAGCTGAGGGAAGATGAGGGTTAACCTGCTGAGATTTTCTTCCTTTTTTGTTTTGTCTTTTTTTTCCTTTTTTTTTTTTTGTTTGTTTTTCTTTTAAAGAAATAAGCTAAAGGGGGGACAGCACATTGAGAACTGCTCTGCCAGCATACTGGTATGCCAAGCACTTAGCTAAATAACTGCCTGTCATAGCTTTGGATGAGCAGAGGGCAATAAACACTTGTTCTTTCCCATCTGCTCAGCTGAGGTGCACGATGATCAAATAATGGTACAGTGTTAAGTTCATCATTCCTGTTCCTTCCTTGACTTATATCTCAGGAGAGAATGTTTTGCTTTTTACTAAAGATACTAAGTCAGTATTATTGTCACTTGCCTGATGCTTGAAGTGTTTATCGCTCCTTGGACTTGCAAAGCATCCATACTATTAGTGGGAAAACAGTCAAGAAATCTTTCCTGTGATAAATATCACGTGAGCTGGGGGTTGTCCCCCAGCCAGCCCTGTAAAAAGAAGACCAAGGTGGAGAAGGATGTGTGGCTGAGTGGAGCAGCACGCTTGGGTGTGGCTTTGAAGAAGATGCCTGTCCTCTGTCAGTGTTATACAGCTGGTTCACCCCAAAACTGGAGGAATTGTCTCTGCACCTCTTTGCACTACTAGTGTTACTCCTCACCTGATACCAACAAGCTTCTGCTTGGACAGTATTTAGGTTTACAAAATGTGGCAATAGCCATTCTTTAAAGAGCTCAGAAAACAAAGAGACAAAAACCTTGTCACTGCCTCAATAATAGCAGATTCATGAAAGAAAATGCTGTTTTCAATTATATACCTCTGATGTGTGACTACTTTTACAGTATTATACACACATACACGTGCTCTAACATTGGACTGAATGGTCAGCATTTTGGTTTTTTAATTGAAATTCTCTGGTTCGTACTGTGGTATTGCTGTTAGAATGTATGCCAGTCCAAAAAGGGGAATGCCCAGTACAACAGAAGACTATCACAACTCCTGTTATTCTTCTAATAGTTACATTTATAACGATCATGTTCTGAAACCTGTGGGAATTGTAGGAGAAAAGAATAAGTGAATGACAAGTAGACTTTTCCTGTAATATATTTTTTAAAAATTTGGACTCTAGGCTAGAGTTTGTTTTCATAGTTGCTATTGATGAAAATGTATTCACCAAGGAATTGCAGAGAAGGAACAGCAGCAATCTGTCAGCAATCTTTGTCTTCACCTGCAGAAAGGTATAGTGTGCTCTCAACATCTCTGTTGTGACTTAAACAATAGCAATTTGGGTAGAGTAACCCATCTTACTCTGTCAAAGAGAACACAAATCACAGCAACTTCGACTAGAAAAGCCAAACTGTTTGACTGACTACGGAAACACCAACAATAATTGCCAACATGTCTCCAGCTCCACTCGAGCCCTTCCAAACAATAATGGCAAGTCTGTTTGGGTCAAAGGATGTTGCCACTCCAGTCCTTCTGAAGGCTGTGCTGTCCTTTAGATCCCTGCCAGGAACGTTCAGCTGAGCCTGTTAGAGACACACCTGCCTGGTTGTCATTGTTGCAGAAAACACTTGTCCTGTAGACTCCAAGTAACCCTGTAGTGGTAGATTTCTCAGTTTAGGTAGTGCTAACTCCTCATTTAAGTTACCTGCATGAGATAGAGTTATCAGGAATTTTGTCACACTAGTGTTAAATATATAGCAAAAAAACTGCTAGAGAATTAATAAATATTCAAGTGTACAAAGTTTTTTATTGTTAGAGTCTCTTCTCTGATACTGATGTATTTCAGACTCAGTAGAGTTGCTGGAGAATCCTGAGAGGAAAAAAAATTGGCATTTCCCAACTGGAATCCCTGGCAGTGCCAGATGTGCTGTGATGTGCGGGTTGTGTGTGCACATCAAACCCTGAACTATCAGGGACAATGTGCAATTCCCAGTCCTGTGATTTTCCACTTCAGCACAATCAATTGGGTTGGTTTTCCTTCATCTCACTGTGAACAGTGTCACAGAATCTCAACTCCTACACCAAGAAAAAGGCTTCCTGTAAAGTTTTAGGCAGAAGGCTAAACTGGTATTTATTGCTGTAAGACCTGAATAAAGACAGCTCTAGTGATGGGGATTTTCTGCTGCTGGTAGGTTGGTAGGTTCAAATTCTTTGCAGCTTATGTCTGTCTTCTTTTTTACCTGGATGGCCTCACATTCCCACCTCTTCTTCGGAAAGGTCTGCGAGACGGATTTGTTACTGCTTCCCTTTCACCCTGTGTTTAACCTCTTATTTGATCTCCTTGATCATGAAGAAAGATGATGCTGTCTTGAGCACCATGCCACTGTTTGATTGTAGCTATAATACTGTTGTAATATCTTTTGGTCAGGATGGTATTTGCCAGTTTGATACAAGCCAAAAACCTGGTCGAATGCAACTATGAATGGAGATTATATAGCTAGAAAACTTTATCAGTATGTGGAAGGAAGGAGCGTGTTCGAATTGTGTTCCAGAGACAATTGTTTGGGAAGTCCCTTTTAGCACAGTTCTCCTGAGACTTCTCTGTTTCTGATTTAATGCCCCCTCTGATTTGACAGAAAGTATTTTCTCCTTGGCTGGGGCTCCACGGAGGAGCCGCAGTCAGATGAATAGCTGAGCTGGACAACTGAAGTATTTTTGTACTCAGAATTTTGGATCTTCGTCTGTGAACCATGAAGAGAATATAAGGTCACCTAAAGGCTTTCTATTTCGATTTTTTTTTTTCTTGCTGTTATAATTTGCAGTGTCACTGAAGTCCACGTGTGAATGTCTGTGGAGTTTGGGACTGGTCCATGCATTTCTTTGGCATGGGGACTTGCAGCAGGAAGTGACAAGTTGGAGTAAGGGGTCGATGCTAATTAATAAGAAGGACAGATGTTTACTTTGTTCTGTTAACTTGTGAAATGGTAAATGAGCTCTGTTGTATCTCACCCTTCTTCATGTGGAATTCACTTTAAGAATTGTATGCAAATTAAAAACAAAATGCCTCAAAGCTGTTTGTGTACAAATAGTCCAGTGTCATTTCCACGGCTATTCAGAAAAGAGCTTGAACATTTTATCATTTCTCTAAACTTTTATACATCAGAGTCCTCAGAGTTAGAAAAGTTTTGAAACAAAAATTGAATTCTAGACTCTTGTTTCATCTCTGCCTTTCCCTTGGATTTTCTACCTCTTCATTACTTAATTCCTAATGAAGGAAGGAATATATAATCTAGAAACCTCCTCAACCTAAATATGTTTAGATAATGAGCACATTTTTGCTTTTCCTCAGTCCAAATTGACAAGGTGTTCACCCCAGCAGTATGGTACTTCTCTTCCCGACATATTTTTAAACTTCTCTTTTGTTTTTTTGTTGGTTTTTTTGTTTTGTTTTGTTTTATTTTTCTTTGCGGGTCTTGGTGTGGGGTTGAGGGGGTTTTTTTGGGGGGTGCCTTATGCTGTAAAAGTTTTGTCCATGTGGAACTGCATCATGATTAACAAGGAGAGAGCTATCTGCCCATAATTGCCATGAATCCCAAAACCTGCTTTTCCATATTTACATTGTAGACATTAAGCATATTGTGGTTGGCCATGCTGATGGAACAACAGGTTTCTGTGGCACAAAGTTTATGATGCCAAATGCAGAAACTGCTTGGTCACATGAGTGACAGCTCAAACTGCTGCCATTTACTGAGCTGCAAATTTTGTCACTTTAAAAAACAAACAAAAAAATTTTTAAAAATTAAGAAAGCAGTGAGGACTCCTGTTTTTTCTCTAATTAATGCACTTTGTTACAGTGGAAGAACCTTCTGTTTGAGGCAGTTTTGAAGTTTATGTGCTGGAGTTTCAGGGTCTTCAACGTCTTCCCTTCCTGTTCAAGTTTTAACCCCAGGAAAGTCAGAATTCCCAGGTGACAGAGGAAAATGTTCTATTTGAAGTTCTGCTGCGTAGACAAAACTCAGAATGCTTGCTCTGTGATGTGTCAGTGACAGTTCAATATCCTTAAAATAAAGTCCATGTGAGCCACAGGTAACTAGATAGAAAAATCAAACCCAGGTACTCGAGGTGTTGGATACTCGGCGTTGTTGAGGTTTGTTGGGGGGGAGAGGCAAGTTTTGCTTTTCTACTTGTTGATCTCCATTTCATTCAGCATTTTCCCATGTCAGATATAACTCTGTGTGTAGGTGCTGCAGTTCTCCATACAAAAACTCTACCAGAAATCAGCTGCATTAGAAGGACTTTGGTGTTGACACCAGAAGGGGCTGCTTCTGCCAAAAGTACCTCCATGTCCAAGTGTGACCTTCTGGGTATGCTGTGTGTTCATCAGGTGCTTCACCAGATGTGTTATCACATCTCTGATATGGTAAATTTATTCTACTGACTCTCTTTGGCAGAAACAAGATTGAAGAAGCTCCTCTTTTAGTGATGCTTAGCTGAATAATTCACAGGGGGCTGTCGGTGTTTTAAACTACTACTTAAAAAAGCATTTGGCAGGTTTGCTGTCTGTTCTTGTTTTCTGTGCTGCACCATTTTCATTTGTGTTAAAACATTCTATGCACCACTTTAGAAACTGGGAAAATCAATGCTTTCTGCTTGCACAGTAATGCCTGAAGAATTGGAGACTGGATCACAGTATTTGACGTGCTTGGGTCACTTTTGACTTTATCTTCCTGCACAAGTTTTTTTGCACTTGCCCCTCTCTTTCTCTTTTGCTCTGAGCATTTATGAGAGCTGCATTCCTTCCTCCTGGAGCATCTTTTATCAGTACACAGACCTCAGATTTCCACCTGTGCAAGTCAGTTGTGTTGGGTGTTGCAGAAGTACTAATATGTGGGGTTTATCACATATTGCCTTATTTGGATGATGCAGAGCATCCTAAAATGTCCACTGTGAGGGTGTCAGTAGAACCCTTTTGTTAGAGAATAATTGCCTGTACCAGGCTCCATCTTCTCTCAACAGGGTTCAGAATCAGTGCTCCTTGTGGCTGTTTGTATTTTGTGAGGTGCAATTGAAAAGGTTAATACAGAGGTTTCTTCCAGCACTGTAGTTGATGATCTTTGCATTCAAACTGCATTGTCTACTGCAAGTTATTGATTAAGATATTTAATTGAACATAAGTCACTGAACTGCTGACCTGAGTAAGGCTTGGAAAGCGTGGCCAGGCTCTGGAGCAGTGGGAGCATTATGAATGTGTTCGTACTGTATTGTACATTTGCCAGTTTGCCACTAAGTACATTCCATGTAGGAAGGATGTACTGCCAGATAAGTTTATCAGCCTTGCTTCCAAAACAGAGAAGGTAATTATGTGCCAGTTCACCAAATGCTGCAAGTACTCAGAGTATTAAAAAACCCAAATCCTTTATACTCTGTCTGCAATAGTTACCTCAACTTGGCCTAACTGGGATTAAGCCCATGCTTAAGAGGTTTCCAAAGGAGAGTGTTTCAGACGTCAGACAGTGCATGGCTCAGGTGCTTCACTGCATCCCATTGGAACCACTTCCCCCATCATACTCATTCCACGATCACCAGGGTGGATTTCAAGCTTTAATAAGAATAATCTGCTCTTAGAGACCATTTCTTGTTTGTCCTTCATAAAGCAGTACCATCCTATTTTACAGATGGCAAAATTACGTTGCAGGAAGGGAGACAATTTGTTCAAACCCACAGAGCAGGTTGCTCAGAATGCAGTGGCCAGTCCAGTTGCTGTGATCTCGATGGAACTAGGCACATTAGTATCCATGTCCAGGAAAGGGTTAATGTTTATATTCCCATCTAGTTCATAACTGGTCTACATGATTTTTTGCATTAGTGTTTTCTGCACTCAGTTCCAGAGCAATCCCATGCATTCTTTATGGGTAACTGTATAGCACAGTGATTGTGATTGGTGCCAAGAACAACCAGCTTTCACTGCCAAGGTTTTAGACAAACATCCTGTCTTCCAGAGTTGTATTTAATCTGTAAGAATCTCTGCTCAGTGCCTTGGCTATGCCTTATATTGTAACTGCTTCTGTGAAGGCATCAGCCTCAGTTCTTTTCCAGTAAGTAGGGACTTACTGCAGCCTTTTGCTCTGACTTCTTCTACAAAGTGACAGCTTTAATCCTCTGGACAAAAGCTCTGCAGCTGACTTAAATCAGTCTCCTCTTTACCAAAGCTTCCTGGAAAACACGAAAATCCTGGGGCTCTGGAGCCTTTGGTGTGACACTTTTAGCCACAGAACCAGTTTGGAAGTTTACTCAGAGGTGCCTTTAGTCAGCTGCAGTTGCAGGAGACCCAGGCGTTAGGGACACCACTCTAATGATTCCGGTCTGGCTGCAGTTACTTACTCTTTGCCTTCAGCTATACAAGCATGAGCCTTTTCTCTCTTCTAAATAATCATCTTTTGTTTGCGTTTTTAACGATAAATGAGTTGAAATGACACTGTGTATCTAAAAGGCTAGTGCAGCTTCTGAAGGTCCAGTGTGATGATCATGTTTTAGCACATGATTGTTTTTTCAGACTCAGCTCTTGCTTTATGCACTCAGTAGTGATTTTAGCTAAGCGTTTGTGTGTGAGCATAACCTTGAGTGTGTTTCTCTTTGCCTTAGCAAAAGGAAAGTGAGTGAGAACTTTAGTAAGAACACATTGCTGCTTTTGCTGATGTCTCATATATATTGCTGATCTTTTCTGATCTGGGACTTTGTGTTACTGGGATTTCACATGTGAGAACTGTGGGGAAAAATATTGAGTTCAAACAGATGACCTCAGAAAAACAGCTCCATCGGTCATTCCATTGTTTGCTTTGCATTCCAGTGGCAATACTCTATCATTTGGTGGTGATAATAAGGCTATTTAGGGTAATTCCCAAGCCAAACCACTTCTATGACATGCCTGTGATGCTTCCAGATCCTGTAGCTCAGCAGTTCAAGCCACAGAGAAAATTTTCTGGTGACTGTTCGGGAGTCATCCCAGATCTCTTCCAAATCACAGGAGTGGCACTTTATTACATGACCAGATCATTCATATTTTGGGTTGTCCTTATTTGAAAATAGGCTAGATGCAAAAATTTTTCTTCAAAGGGTGTCCTGTTTCTCTCCTACAACTGGAGAAACTAAATATGCTGAGTGTCCTCTGGAATAAATGTAACACAAACCAGGCTGCCAGTGCACCCATCTCAGAAGAGGTCAGAGCCTGTTCAGATCTTCTGCTCTATCTTAAGGATAACACCCATTAAACAAGAACCTTCCAATTAGTCATTTTTCACAAGTGTTTGCTTACAGCAGAGTTTGTGCTGTTTGATCCCCATGTAGATTCATAGTGAGTGGATTCATAATGTCAGTTGATGGAGATGAGTGAATGTGGACTGGAAATGGAAATGGGGCTGCCCAAACACCACAGCCCAGGCAAGTGAAAATCCTGTGCTGGAGACAAGAAATAATCACTGTGAGCATGGGCAGGGGGACAAAACAGGAGGTAACAGCCACCCTTTTATAGAACAATGGAAGATGTTGCTGCAACTCTACTGTGTTGCAGAAGGGAAACAGGATAAGGGGTATGGGGGGCGGGGGGGTACTTGGATTTTTTGTAACAGGTAAATGCTGCGTTACTTTCAAATTCATACAATGGTTCAGCAAAACATAAATTGAGACAACAAGCAGACCATTTGAGGTGTGTTTCAGGTATTTGCTGTAGATGCTCCCTGCCAGTAAAAATCACAGTGTTGAAAGGGTAAGTCAGACCTGCAGTGACACTGCTGATGGTGAATTACAGAATGATGTTTAAAATCAGGTGAACTCAAATGTTGTTTTGGTCCCTTTTGATCTTGCAGAGAAGTAGGTGGTGGCTTTTGAGACGTCTGTGCATTTCTGAAAGCCCAAGCCACCTTAGAGTTCAAACAGAAATCCATGCAATAACTGGGGCATGTTGAAAGCCATGACTTCATTTCTTAGAACTTTAACAGCTGTCTAGCTCAAAGACAAATAGCTCATCCCTGGCTGGTCCCTGTAATAACACAGACATCCAGAAAATGCCTGGCATTTTTTTGTTCACTATTTGGGATCAAATTCATCTGATTTTATTTCTTTCTGGACTAAGAACAGACTCTTCTTAATGTTGCAGCCCTAAGGAGAAATCCTGCACCCCACTGCAGCTTTGTTTCCACGCATGTTACCACACGTGGCCCCTGGCAAATTCTCCTGTATTAGCAGCATTTGTCCAGTCTCATGTCCAGCCCCTTCCACCAGCAGTGAGTTCCTGTTGTTTCATTCAGATTTTCAAAGGAAAATGCATCTCTTCGCACAAAACCCACTTGGCAGCTCTGCAGCTCCCACGGAGCCCCAGGGAGCTCTGTGAAGAAGCCAGTTCCTGCAGGGCCAATCCCAGGCACCAGTTTTGAATGCTCTGAGGACTTTTTTTCTTCCCTGCAGAAACTCCCGTGATCGGAAATCTCGAGCTGTCAAAGCACAGCATTGCAAAGGGCAGAAATTCTGAAATCAGAGTGAAGGGAGAGTCTGTCTTGGCAGCCACAGGGAGAAGTGTTTCGTTTATTTGTTTGAGCTGATACAGCCCCTCTGCCTAAAACCAGCAAGAAGGTAAGTGCAGGTTTGGGAGCTAGGGTGCTACTTAAATGCACAACACTGCTGGCATAAGAAAAATTGGTATGTATTGGTCTTGAATTACATTAGGTAGGAAGGAAGTTCTGGACTAGCCTTAAAGAGTAGAAATCAATCAGCTTTCGACATCAAGAATGAGAAACAGGGCTTAAATAGTCACAGGAAGTGTTTGGCCTCGGGGCCTTTCTGTCTCTGTCCCTTACTGAAATCTGTGGGGGGAACCCCTGCTAAGGTTACAGGTTAATCAGGCTGAAGGGTTTAAAGTAAACAACTGCCCAGAGTACTGCAGGCCCTGCAGTCAGGCCAACCACGTGCATGTGTGTTGCTGCATCCAGTCCGTTCCCCTGCTATGGCAAGTGCTACAATAGAAAAGGTTTTCTGGTGTTTTCAGCCATTCAGGCAGTTTTAATACACTCTCTAAGGCTTTCCTGGAGATCTCTCTAGCCTGTGCTGAGTGGGTTTTTTCTTGTCCAGACAACTGTAATTGATTAAAACAAACGAGGATGGAAATCTTACGGGATTCCTCTCAGCAATCCTGGGTGTTTATTAACCTGCCCTTCACCAGTCAGGTTTATGTTGAAATCTTTACACTTCTCTCACAGCCTGGCCAGCTCTTCAGAGCTTTATTTTGTTCCTTCACTTGTGTTATTCACTGCCTCAAATCAAATATACTCTTGAAGTTGGGGACTGAGTGGAAAGGAAGGGCATTTGAGTGACAGAGGGTGCTGCTGAATTGCTTTGATGCTTCTGCAGCCCCATTTCTTGCAGGGGGTACTTCCCAGCAGAGCCTGAACTGCTGTTGAAAATGCATTTCGAGCTCGCAACCAAAGCAGAAAATCAAAACAAGAGCAAACCCAGGGCGGACTCTGGCAAAGATCACCCTCTCTTCATATATAAAGGGAAGCATTAAGCCTGACCTCATAAAAGAGAGAACTTAAAGGATTGTTCTACACTTTGAAATCCTACCCTCAATGGCATGGAAGCAAAACGCTGACTTGGGAATTTCAGCAGCTCATTCCACGTTGTGCTCAGCCCGCTGCACTTCCTGAGCATGAATCGGCTCTTGCATCATCCCAGGAAAATGAAGGTTATTGGGTCACTGCCTGCCCTTATAATCTGCTCCATAAGGAACTGCTCAAGGGTATAGACCAGTGCCCAGAATAACATTTAATAAGATTTGGAAAATGATGCCTGCTGCAAGCAGAGACCTTAGAGACGTTTGCCCGAGGCCTACTGTTTGGATGAGCTAGCACAGCCCTCTGTAGCCATCCCTTCAAACAGCTGCTTCCAGGAGCCACGGAGGGGAAGAGCTGAGAGCCCAGATGACTTGGCTGGGAGCTTGGCACATTTCTTAACATATAGGCCTGAGCTAAATGGAGAAGAGTCAGAACAAGGATTTTTTTTGCTCCTACTTGTCTCCAGAATGTGTCAGGCAGACTCCCCCCCGGAGTGCAAATACAGCTGAAGTTTCATGCAAACCAGGACTGCAAATGCAGTGCTGTGTGTTCTCTGTATGTGCTGGGTGTAACTCCTTTCTTTTAAGGGACAGAACAGCACCTGGACTGTGTACCAGATCATAAAGGACAATTCCATGGCTTTGTTCTTCAATTGGATTTCCCCAGAGATCCTGAAATTTAAAGAAACCTCCCACCTACTGGACAAATGCCACGACAGACAAGAGTCAACTTACTGACAGCAGAGAAGTGTTGTCCCTGTAGGAACTTAAATTGTGCCCTGCAATTTCAGCCTCTCTCTCCACTTGCTCTGGTGATGATTTGACTGAGAGCTTGGAGCTTTCCCCAAGCTTCTCCTCACTCAGCCACACCTGCTGGTGCTGACAGTGCTCACATTCCTCTGTTCACTCTCTCTCTTTGCTCACCAGAGAGAGGTGAGTTGATGAGGAAGTGATTGTTTCAGGATGTGATTTTGGGTGAAGTGTCACTTTTTCCATCTGTTCCTTGCCTATGGACTGAACATAAGAGAAAAGCTCTATCAATCCTAATTAGTGTTCCTGGTAAGCAGCTGCTGGAGACCACCTGACTTGGATTTGTTTGAGAGTAGCTGAGAGACTGAAGGGAAGAAGGAAGGAAAACTTCATCATCCTGCGATGGACTATCTGGAGGATTTTTGCCTCAGCTGCTGCTCATTGCTGGTCAAACTCATTCTTCCAAACAAAATTAGCTTCATTAATGTCGCTCCAGGCTTCTTGTCTCTTCTCAAAGCGGTTTGGTTTGTTAGCACTCTCTGGCATGAAACCTGCAGAGTCTGGGCTGCAGCAGAGCACAGAGTGGGAGCTCTGTGGAGCTGGACAGGGATCACAGGCGTGTGATGTTCCTCAGGGGTAACTCAGCCACAGGTACTGTTGGTGCTGCAGAGCTGAGCAGGGGAAAGCAGTGAGAGTGTCATCCTCCAGGAACAGCTCTCTGCTTTCTCCCACTGGTGTCTGGCAATGTCAGCTGGTTCCAAAGCTGCATCTTGTGCTCCATCACCTGATCCCACCCCACCAGTTGAAGCTCTTTTTCAGCAACCGGTGCTGAGCTGTATCACAGGTTTTCCTCAGGCCAAGTGTGAAACTGCAGATACAGCAGGGACCACAATCCCACCCAGCATTCCTGTACTGCAGGGATGGGTGAAATATCTGTAAACAGGCAGAATGGTCAAAGCTTGAGAATATTAGTGGAGTAATCTCTAGTTAGCAAGTCCATTTCTGTAATGGGTACCATATGAGAGCAAAAGGCACAGGGGAACAGAGGCTTTGGAAAATGGAGCTTAATGCTAAATTATATATTTCATATTGTTTTTTAAAAAATAATGTAAGCGGTGCCTAACTGTGATTAGATTAAATCTAAAACATCTGCAAGAGCTCCTAAATAAACCATGGAAAGTGGGAAGAATTCAACCAATGTTGGGAAACAAAAGAACAAAGAGCTGGGTGGAATTTATGTGTCTGCTTTAATATGCCAAGCTTTCCCCCATACTTGTTGTCTCTGCTGCTAAGCAGAAACTCTACTTTAACTATTTCACCCTGCAAAACTTCCATTAGCGTCCCACAACCCTCAAGCCTGAGAGCTGAATTTCTTCTGCCATTGAGTTTTATGGCTCTTGGCAATCTTCTCTTAGTGAACAGAGATAATGGCATTCATTTTTCCCAGTAGAGAGAGGTATTTTAGGGTTAACTTGGGCAAATAGTTAATCTGGCATCACTTCTAAACCGGTTGTAACTAAAAAACTGGGAAAAGGTTTGTACAGATGGGGTTTTTGTTTGTTTTAAATTAGAGAAGTATCCTTCTTCTAAAGGAAATAGGATTTGGGAGGAAAACCACTTGTTTTGGCACAAACCACCGAACTGCATTGCAGCAATGGTCAACAGAATATTTTCCCTTCATTTAGTTCTCAGATTGTTGTAGACAGCTCTATTTGACCTGTTTAACAAATCAAATCTGGTCAGAACAGTATTGCATAGAGGGGTGAGACCTGGGAAGTGAAGCCATAGAAAGGTCTTTCCCTTTTCTCCTCCCCAAAATACAAACAAAACTGTTACAGTGTTTCTCATTCTTTCTACATTTGGCTCAGAATCAACTTCTCTGACCAGGAAAAGGAAATAAAATGGGAGAAATTTCCCAGTTGCGGTACCTGCAGCATTAGCTGTAAAGAGAAGGGAAGGATTTCCTCAGAAGTATTATATTTTTTCATGTAACTGCTTCCAGTGTCCAGCCTCTCATTTAGGACTGCTTTGAGCACCTCTGTGCTACATTTCTGTGAGCGATCCAATCCAGTTCTTGTGTGAGGAGATGAACACTTGCTGCTCCTCAGGCACGTGTATCTGCAAAGGCATTTTGGTATCAGCATTTTGGAATGCTGAAGCAGGACCATATTTGGCCACTTCTCTTCATACTCTTTATCTGATTGTAGAGGAGGCTTTTGCATCCTGGTAGCACTCCCAGACTGCTGCTAAATGTGCTCTGCTTTCCATCTTCAGCCTTGTCAAACAGCTTTAAAGAAATGCTGACCATCTTGAAAAAGAAACAGGAAACCAGACTTTTCAGAACAACTGAAGTCAGTCTCTGTGCCCTTTCCTCCCACCCAGCTCATAGGTTTGCCCTCTCAGTTTTGAGCTTTGTACTTGACTATATCAGATTTGATTCCATACAAACATTTCCAGGGCCTGCTCCAAATGACTGTAGTGCCTCGTAACCTCTGAGTTATCTGAGCCCCGAGATACTTTGCAGTTTGTGCAGCTAAACTTGTCTGAAGTGTTGTAGATTTGAGTGTTTAAACTCTGTTCTAAAGTAAATTCGGTGTGTAAAGAGGGAGCCATTAAACAGGAGCATCTTGTCATGCAGGAAGGCCTGGAGCAGCAGTACATCATGTTGGATGGTTTTGAAGAAACATTTTTAGCGACTCACTGTGATCGCCACATCCCTGAGGAAATTAGGGTGTATGCAGGGAAACAGCATCATATTGTGGGCCTAAAAGGTTCAATAAAGAGAGCAGAAAATTAGGAATTTTCAGTAGTAGTATTAAAGCTTTTCATGCATAAAAGAATAAGTGGTGGAGAAAGGGCAGAGAAAAGTAAGTAGCAAGTGTATATAAATCTTTTCATCTGCCCCTAAAATCTAATGGAAAACAAAGGTGGAGACCAAAAAATCCTCAGAGACTTTTTGTGCTTAATAGACTAAGTAATTTCCCTCAGTAATTTTATGAGATGTCTCTTTTTAAAAGTCATATTCAGCTTTAGAAATAAGTGCCTCTTGGCCAGTATTCCCACCAGCCACGTTGCCTGTTTGCTATTTACTGATTGCTGTAGTTCTCGGGGGTCCCAGTTGGCTTTTGGAAGTGGATAGAAGTACAGTATTTCCCTGGAAGAATGAGAGAGACCTTGACTGTGAAGGTGTGTCCCAATTCACTTGCTTCAGGGTGCAGTGGTGGGAAAGGAGTCCCTGTGTGTGACTGTGCTCCCATTAGGATGCAAACCCTCCTGGAACTGCCCACCTCAGTCGGGCCTGGTGTCTCCTCGGTGTCCTACCTCAGCCAGCAGCCCATTCCATGTGTTCTACAGGAAGGACAAAGGAATGCTTTGGCCTGAACACCATGAGCTGAACACCATGAAACATGTTCAGCACACCTGAAACACGGTCAAGCACACTTGAGCCCTTCCTTCTTGTGGGCTGGGATCTGTGCTGTCATCTGTGGTTCACAAGGAAGGAGAACAGCAACGTAAGGTTGTTCACATCTGCACTGCTGATCTTCTGCACAATGAGTTCCTTTGGCTGAGTTACAGCTACACCTGAAGAGTTTGGACCCTCAGAAGAACCATGATGTTGAAAAGGCTAACAGCTGTCCTTGCCTTTCTACCCCAGAGCAGTTCTGAAAGCCTCCTGCTTCTAGGAGCAGATGATACAGTCTGACTCTTGGGTGCCAGGTTCTGCGCCCTCAGAGACCAGAGAAAAATAAGCACAGGGCTACAAAAGCACTGGAGGGCTGAGGTTTAGCCTTTGGCTAGTTTGGTTTTCTTCAATCTAAACAAAAACTACAGAGTGGTCTCTGCAGGCATAAGGAAAGGCTGAGTGTAGATGCAGGAATTGTTATTCCACCACAGAAAAGGTGATGCACTCATCTCATAGCAGTGTTTGGTTTTGTGGCCATCTGTGGGTTTTATCCTGCCACTCCAGTGAGAGAGACACTTGCAGGATTGCTTTATTATTTAGCTAGATACATAGATCTGAAACCAGATTAGGCTTCTTTACATAGAAATGCCAACAGAGCTGGGAAATTTGCAGTACCGTGGGGCACGAGTGCACAAGTCCTCAGTCCCAAACGCTTCCCAGGCTCAAGGTGGAGCTGGTGAGAGCTGTGAGCAGCCTGGTCTGGCCCTGCCCAGCCTGACACAAACGCTCCAGGATGTGGGCTCCAGCTCCCTGCAGCTGTGCCAAGAGACTCTGACATGCCTACAGGCTTTGGTGGGGAGGAGGAGAGAAGCAGAGTGTGGGACTTGGCTGTTCCTCTGCCTTTGCAAGGAGAAAGGGGTGGTGCCTCTGGCTGAGGAGATGCTGTACCTTGGCCTAGGGGTGTCATGGGGTAGCACTTCTGAAACTACAGTGATAATTCCAATGAGTCTTGATAATAGCTACTGCATTCTGAGAGAATTCCCAGTCCTTGCCTTGAAGCGTGTGAAAAGCTCATGGTGTTAAGGGTTTTTTAACCTTTCCATCTTTCATAACTAAAGATGTAATGAGCTTCTTTTCTTCGTAAGAAGCCGGGTGTAGTTCTTTGTATTCTGGTGAAATTCCAAACTGAGTAATTGCAGTCTTCGTTCTCTCCACATTTCCTCCCCTCAGCCCCAGTGGTGGGACATTGCTGGCCTACCTGGAGCTCTTCCAGTGGCAGCAGGGCAGAAGTGCCACATCGAGCACAACAGTTCTGGTGTGCAAAGTGCGTTAGAATCAAAGGCGTTGAAAAAGCATCGTATTATTTTTAGTTAATAAATATCCTGCAGCTTGACCCAAGATTTTCATCCCCAGGGCTTTCGGAGCCTGCCATGGCAGGGAGAGGAGCTGCATTCTTTGCAGGTTTCCCAAGGAGACCTGCTTTTCTCTACTAACATCCCAGCCCCAAAAACAAAGGGATCAGAGCTGTAAACCCTCACATACAATTCCCTTCATTCCTTCCCTGCATTCACTGTCAGCAGGGGCTCTCCTTGTCTGCTTTCAGAGTCTGCTGCAGTGACAAAGGCAAACCTCCAGTGCCACTGGATCTGGTGTCTACCCAGGAGGGGATTTAGCCAGTCCCATACCTCACCCTCCCACAGGCTTCATGTGTGACCTCAGCCATGTCTTTTAGTCTCTGCCCCATCTGCAAAATCGGATAATAACTGCACGTAAACCTCACAGAGATATTTGGCAAGATTAGATCCAGTAAAGGCTGAGAGGTGCTTTGATCTTGCATTACTCTAGTTCCTAGAGAGCTTGGCAGGGATGTGAATATGCATCTAACTTGGAATGACACCAACCAATTTTCCTGTAGAAGAGGAAATCCAGTAGACCATTGCTGGACAGTTGACTTGCCTTTTGGTTTAATGTTTGTCTACATTTTCTGAAGGATTCAGAGCAACCTCTAATTTGTATTAATGTCTTTATCACTGCAGATAATTGCAAGTAAACAGGATTAAAAAAGGACATCCCAACCCAGTGTCATCTTATCTAGGCAACTATCCTGGAAGCACTTCTATGCACACTAGATATCTACCAGGTCAGTGCTGCATTAGTATTACTCGGGAGTGTCCCTATTTCTACTTGCCAAGATTTAAAAACGTAGCCTGAAGGCAGCAGTACCAAACTGAAGCTTGCTCCTTACGAGACAATACCATTAAGCATATGTTTGTAGAGGGAAGGCACAACAGTGGTAGGACAGCGATAAAAATAATGCCAAGTTATCCAAAGTAATCCCTTGTCAAATTCCCTGGATCCTTTAGGCAGTGTGTGTGCAGTTAAATGTTAATTGGTTTGGGAATGTGCTGGGTAAGTTACAGCAGTTGTTGCTGTTGGAGATACACTTATCACACACAGCTCAGGAACACACTTTGTCTGGCACTCACTGGTGTCAAGTGCTTCAGTGTGCCCTCCCCTAATCTCCAGCTTGGAAATGTTTTCCTCTGGGGAGATACACGTGTTTCGGCCAGGACCAGGGAATGGAAGTAGCCCAAAACCAACATGCTACAAACCACGTCATCTCCTGGTTCCCTGCTTTTTAATTTTCAGATTATATGTTCTGGACCACGAGGGTAAGAATCCGAAGCAAGAATTCCCTGCCCCTGCAAAAGCGGATGGTTTGGGAACATTAGTAATGTCAGTAATGTCTAGTTTTGAATGCAAATAGTCAGATGGTTTTTCTTCCTTCCCCTGTCTCCTCACACCAGTACTAGTCATCTGGTGGAGCACAGGACTGCAAATGTGCCAAAATGGAATAGTGGTCATTTTGGTGGCAGATTTTTGGTGAGACATTCGACCAGTGTAAACTGAAATGCACTGGCAACCCAAGCAGCTGGTTTGCTCTGACACTGTGTAATAGCGGTTATGCTTATCACCATCTTCCTCCAGTTTCCCTGCTCCCTCTCATTTTCCAGGTTTGGACTCCTTCTTTGTGCTTAGCAACAACTTTGACACTGCAATTACAATTAAATATTACAGTCAACAGTGCTGCATTTGGAGCAGTTGGGTTAGAGATGGGGGACATTGTTTCAAATTCCTGGCTGATTCCAGGAGTGCAGGGACTTAAAACTGAGTTTCCAGTGTCAGAGGTCAGTGGCTAGTCCTGGGTAAGTAGGGATGTGTGATCTCAGGAACAGGCCTGTAAATATAAACCATGAGCTCAACAGCTCAGGGTTATCTTGCAAGAAATGTCAAACTAAATGGCAAACCCATCTTTTCCCTTGTCTGTGTCCATGGGCCACACAGAGTTTGGGGCTATGTAGTCATCCAGCATGCACCACCCTCCCCTGCTGTACAAGTTCCTGTAAAATTTGGCTTTTATCATGTGTGGGAATCCAGTATCTTAAACTCCACTGGAACTGATGTGAGCAAAGGCAGGAGGCAACTTCTTTGTGGTTATAATTCCTGTAACCAGTGAGCACAAGGTTGGTGAAATCACATGACTGATGTGGAAAGTTAAATGTGTGTTAAAAACTACTGTTCAGCTTCACTAGCAATGCAGCCAGGATTTTTCATTCTAAGTAACAGGGCCTGTAAATCTTAAAAGCATAGTTTGGAGAACTAATTCTTCCAGAAGCAGGAGCATCTTGGAATTCTTGAAACCATATAATCCTCTTTTGGTAGCTCCAACAGCATACACCCATGGGTTGGCTTTCATTAGTACCTCCTCCATAGCTCACATTCCAGCTGTGTTCTTGTCTCAGCAGTAGAAACCCAGCAGTGACAGTCAACACCATCATTTTGTGGGTACAACCAGTGCACAGTGGGATAACATGTTTTGCCATCATAAGGCACGTGTGTAAGGCTGTTGCCAGGTGAGCTGCCAAAGCAGCCTTAAAATAGCTCCAGGCTATTGGATTTTGGTTAAAGCTCTGTTCTCTGGCTCATTCCAGGGGCCAGGAAGAAGCACTCCAAGATTTACATCATCTTGCTGTCTGCCAGATCCTGCTTACTGTTGCCACTTGCCTCTTGGACAGCCAAACCTCAGTCCTCTGAAGTAACTGATGGTAGCCACCAAATGAATATATGGGGAGCTGGGAAGGAAGCATTTGGAAAAAAAGAGCTACTCAGATTGCCCCAAAATTCTCTGCCTGACCTGGAAAACTCTGTCAGCTGAAGATTTTGTCAATGCTGGTTGTGCTTGAGAAGGCTGAATTTAAAACACAGACTCTGTTTATCTGCATCTGAAGTAAAGAGGTGATAAGAGAAGTGTTTGGCAAATGGAACAAAAACCCTTTAATTCTTAGTGGCTATGAACAGCAGGACTAATCTGTTCTTTGTTGCATAACTTTGGCCAAAAGGTAATTGAATCAGTTATTTTTTTCACCTTTTTTTTTTTCTTTCCAATTATTCCAAGGAACTACTGCAATAATAAACAGGGTTTATGGCATTCTGACACACACCAGCCACCCTGGAATGTGAATTTTACCTGAGTACTTGGCATTAGGATGCTTGGTGGTAACACTGACAAGAATAAGCCATTGCATTTGTAGTGTCCTGAGCCCCCAGGGTAACTCCAGGTGATCCATCTCTTCCCACTCCTGACTGCTGTGGATCCTGGCTGCTCCAGCAATCAGGCAGTTTTGAGGCTGATCTTTTCTGAATTTTCAGGCAAGTCCTGGGCATCAGAGTTTATCTTCCTGTCCTTGGCACTGGTGGAGCAAGGTATTTGCTATGGTGGGTGAGAAAGGTCCACATACATCCACTGCCTCCTGGAAAGAGGCAGAGCAATGATATTTGGAGGTAATATGTCATTTTACAGTTGATTTCCTTAGGACAGCCTGCCCATAATGACAAAATTCTCCTGGTGAGGTACTTACACACAGATTTATTTTCTTGATGGGAGTTAACTGAGGTTGTGATTCCAAAGGCCCACAAACACTGCGTGTAATTAAACTTTGGCAAAGGCAGATTATATGACTTTGGCACAGAGAAGCTTGCATCTATAAAAGGCAAGATCTGCCCTTTGTTTATTCCCTACTAAATCAGTGAAGTATGTCATGGTATTTTAGCATCAACTTAGCATATTTTATTTTCTCTTCTAGTTTATGGGCCAGTGGAAAATAGAGATTGGCCAAGTTCACTAATGACTTAGAGACTGTTCGTAAAAAATACTGGGAAGCAAACAGTTTCTCAGCTGTACAGACAATGGGCGGCACAGCGTGTTCATGGTGTGGCATTACAAGCTTCAGGTGCCACAAGAAGGCTAACCATAATTCAAAACTCTGCTAGCAAGCCATGAATTTGGAATGGCATTTAAGCACAGGGAAAAGTCAGGCTGTATGTAAGAGAAATGTAGGTGTAGACAAGCTGTGGTTGATGTCTGATGGTACTGAGGGTTCCTCTGCAGGTGGTTATGGGAAGAATGGCACCACATCACCCCTTTGCACTGTGCACTCCCATTGGGACATAACATCTGTCTTCGTCAGCATTTTAATTTAGACCAGGGCTGTAGCTTTGATGTGAGTCTCTCTGTCCCCTTCACTTCCCGTGCCTTTGTTTGTTTTGCTGGGGGCCTTGAGGCACACAGACTGGGCACCTTTGAGGTGAAACCAGAAGATGCAGTCAGACCACAGAGCACCCTTCAGTCCACACAAGGCCAGAGAAAGTCTGAAATAAGACTCCCTAAAGTGTATATAGGGCCAACTCTGGTGCTTAGTACCAAATTAGTTGCTCCAAAACTGTTCGTTTTACAGCACTGTACTTGCTCCTGTAGATACAATTGTACTGGACTATCATTGCACATACATTTATGATTATATAAGTATATAAATAGCTTCCCTCAATCATGCTTTTAGATTTATTGGGTTGATATCTAGCAAGCACAAGTCAGTGCTCTTTTACTGCTAACCGCCAATATCAGCAAATAGTATTTCCTAAATATTAAACAGTATTTTTATAGCCAGGTAAGTTTACCAGCTGCTGTCCCATGTTCTTTCAAATACAAGTTGCAGCAAGCCCAGGGTTAGAGAGCTGGAGCTGTTGAACATAGCAGGATTCACAAGCAGAAAGCTGAGGAAACCTAAATTCAAATAACACAGTTGGCAGAGAAATGTGTTTCTGTTTGCTTCTGTGCCCTCCAGCTTGACATGACCAGCAGACTGTGTAGATGTCCACCTCTTTGTGCAGACTGAGCTGGATAGTTCAATATCATGTTTCTTCAGTCTCCCATTAAGTGGATTAATTGAGTACAAAAGTGAATGTCAGGATTAAACCCAGTCACAGGAATACCCAATAAACCTTCAGAAGGAATAAAAATATTTCCATATTAAGGGACATGTTAAAAATCGAGCATGTTAAAAAAATGGGATGTTGGAAATGGATGAGGTAATATTTGTCATTAGTGACAGTGAATAAGAGAACTTTCACTGTTCTTTAAAAGGCAAGTTAAAATTGGATAAGGAAATGTGGGAAGATGTAAGAGTCGATTTATAAAAGGGGTTAATGACAAAGGACCACAGTCTTACTCTTGCTGAAGTTTTCCCCAACAGCAGGTTTTCAGGATAGCTGTTTCATTTCAGATGTAATCTAAATTGCTTTATTATTTACATTTTTTTCTCTCAGACTTCTATGGAGAAATACCTTCAAAAAAGTCATTTCAGACAGGAAGAGACAGAAAGTGGTCAAAATGAAAATTGCTGTCACGGTATTTTGCTAGTTTTGACTTGTCCTGTCATTGTCCAGGATGAGATCTGAGATCATCCCAGCACGAGAAGGCCAACGTGAGCCAGTGTTCACTCACACTTCCTTATTCAGCGTGAGAACAGCAGCCAGAAGTTCGGCCTAGTGAGAAATCCCAAGTATGGCTATGAAATCCTATCTGCCAGGGCTGGCTGCAGCTGTGAGCTCACCCTGATGCTTTTGCCTCTCTTCAGAAGGTGCCTGCCAAGACCTATGGCTCGCTCTGGTGTCCTGCAGGCTGTGAGACTCTTGGCCGTGTCCTTCAGGCTGAATTCCATCAGAGGATTCTCTCCCTTCTGTGCGCGTTTGCCGTTTGCTGGCTTTGACGAGCGTGTGTGTTGCCATTTGCGGCAGCTGTTTCACTTGTGTTAAGGTAAACACTGAATTATGGATGCAGCCAGCAGCAGCTTTAATATGGGCAAGGCACCCTTTTAGCATTCACAGAGGGGAGAACCCACAGGTGCAACGAACTGTGGCTGTTTGTAAACTCTTCTCCCACCAGAGCAATTGTTTTGATGATCTCCAGGAGTGCTCTGACTCCTGCACGTGCCTTGTCGATTATAAAAACTTAGTGCATCTTCAGGATCCTGGAGAAGTGTGGAGTCCTGGACAGCCTGGGCCTAATTCTGAAGTCCCCCTGGCACAAACTGGCTCGCGAGAGCAGAACCAAGACTTTTGCCCTGTCATTAAGGGACTTTAACTGCAGCTACCTCGCATCAGAAGGGAAGTAAAAACGAGGGCAAAGCTCTGCCTCAAGCAAACCTTCTGAAAGACTTGGATTTCTCTTCCTACCTTAGGAAAGAATGAGCATATTTCAAATGTAGACGAGGGAGAGTCAGCTTCTGATGCAAGTATTGGACCCCTCCTCTCCACAAGAGTTCCAGTCAAGGGACCATTTCCCTTAAGTGACCTTTTGGCTAAAAGCTTGAGGATCACTCTCTAGCCTGACGTGATTATTGACTATGCCAGGCATTTGCACCTAGGAAAACGTGCACATGGTTTTCTTGCAGGTCTTCTTTCCTGCCAGTGCAGAGCTCGCATCCCATTTCTATGTATCGTTACTCTTTACAAAATCCAATCTGACTTATAAAGCCTTTTAATCTTTTTTTCACCGAGCTTTTGCTGAACTTCTGTACCCTGTCTCAGAATGGTGCTTTTATTCCTTCAGCAGCAACAACTGTGCTTGTTCTACATTCTGACAGATGGTCTCCCTCTCAGATGCAACATCCAGTCCTCTTTCCTTGCTTTCTCTTGCTGCAGCTTTATCTTCCGTGCCTCTTAATTGGCCCAGTTGGCATCTCTAATTGTGCTGGTTGTATCTGACCCCATCCCCTCTTTTGTCTGGTCTTTTCTCAGACTCCATGACACACCTGAAGTGCTTACCTTCAATCCTAACCTTATATGCTTCTGGTTTTCAGAACAGATCTGTTTTCCACCTGAGTCCTGTATGTGCTGCTGGCCTAGAACTTCGTTCTTATGGCTACAGAGTATATCTGTGTTTCAATGTCTATTCAATATTTCTTCAATCTTCATCTGCCCAGTGGGATTCCACTCTTTTCTGGCCTTTTCTTTACTTTCCCACTCCATTTCCTGTTTCACCCACTGCCTTTGCTTCAACAAGGCCCTTAATTTTCAGAGAAAAATTGGATCAGGACTGCAGAAGTATCAGAGACAAAACTCACTGAACATTACAGAGGCCCCAAATTTCCTTTTGAATGTCTATGCTAAACACTGAATCCCAACTGGGGTTAGCATTCCAGGGGTCCAAGAGGCTCCACAGGGATCAGCTGTCTCCAAAAGAGGTCAGCTCTTCAGGCCAGGGGATGTTTTACCTCCTAATCTGACTGTAAGGGCCTTAGAGCCACACATAACAGGCACAATACAACCTTATTTACTGCACAAACCAGTGCCAAGAGCTTAAAAGCTTTCTGAATGCCTTTAGTGAACCTGTTTGGTTTAACTCGAATTGCCAGCTGTGATGACCCACCCTTAAGGGGAAGGAAGCACCAACACTGGGACGGGGAAAACTCAGCACACCAGGACTTGTTGGAAGTCAGAAGGTAAGCAGAAAGCTGGATCCGGAGTTGGATCTCCGTGCACGTGTTCCCAGGCCAGTATAACCATAGATGTGTCATTGTCAACTGTGTATTTTTATTTTAATTAGTTCAGCCCCTGTTTTTTGAACAACTGTTGCCTCAGTGAGGACAGCTGCACAGTTTGGATGAAAAGCCACCCACAAGTGTATCCCAGCTAGAACTGTGGTAATTAAATCCAAATAATTAAGACATTCATGAGTGGCATGTGAAATCTCTGGAAACAGGCAGTAAATTTTTTTCTGCAGGTTCATGTCACACTGGGCTGGAAGTGAGAGCTGCTGTGTTTGTGTGTGTGTGTGGAGAGCTCACTTCTGTGTCTTCCTTACAGAGGCATGGATCAGTATGCAAGTGTCAGCTTCCTATTTCAGTCCTACTTTCATGGGTTATTAAACAAACAAAACCCCACAAAATAAACCTCAAAACCATTTTGAAACGCTTTTACCAATTTAAGCCATTTTTTCAGACCAAAAGAGAAGAGAAACTCTCATGTTAACTTGTATACCAAGGTTTCAGCAGACACAATTTAAATGCTAAGTCATTAACCACCCTACAACCGTATTTACCCTGGAAAATACATATGACCCTTTCAAAGAGCTCCACATGTCACACTCAGCCTCAGTGCTATGGATACACTTGAAACTGCAGAAATGTTTAATTCTTCCATTTAGCTTATGAATCCTCTGTGGACTCAGTGTGCTGGACTTTAGCCCAGACTTTAATTTTCAGTTTGAAGCCTTACAGGGAGAGTTCTGGAAAATGCTGCTGGCATTGACAGACTTCTTTCTTACCTGCCCATATTAGACCAGAGAAACACTGGCAGAAAGTATGACTCAGGCACACTGAAAACTCCAGAGTAGAAGAACGCTGGATTTAATCAACTCAGTTGTGGTGTAAAAAAAGAAGGTGGGAAAAAATAAATCCCCCGGAGTCCAGGTATAAATCGTAGAAGAAAGTTCTTGTCAGCAGGCTGAGAGGCTGACTTCATGAATTATGCAGTAACAAGACTCCCTTCCTTACTTCAAGTCTCTAAAACATAACTATATCCTTCACATCAACCAAAGTCTCTAGCTCATGCAAGCAGAAGGTTAGCTGGTAGAGCTGAGGAAGGTTAATCTCAGCCGCATAAACAGGCAGGACTTGATTTTTTCCTTCCAAGCATTTCCTAGACTCCAATAGTAATATTCTAGTGGACAGAAGCTATCTATCTTGTTATTTAAAATCAAGCTGTAGATGATGATTGACTCATTTCCTAAGACCAGCAGGAGTAACCTATTGCAATGATCTTAGTGAAAAATAGTGGGCTAGAGGCCAAAGCTTTCCTTTAAAAAGAGCTCTTAACCCATAAACATTCCAGTTCCATTTCCTTAACTCAGTTGCCAAGACACAAGGACAAGGCAAGGGGCAAAAAAAAAAAAGACAAGACACAGTTCTGCTTATCAGTAATGCAGCAAAAACCTCAGCCCTAATCTAAATCCAGAAAGAGGCTGTTTTATGTGGTGCTTTCGTCACATGCAGCTCACATACAAAGATTTCCTAAACTGGAGACAGGAATTAGATCTCTGATGAAAGAGGTGAAATACTGAAAGCACTTGTTTTTCACTTTGCATGAGTTCAGTCTAGAAGCATACTGGTTTTGTTGGAGCCTGCATGCAAGTGCTTGGCAGTGCCTCACACGTTCCAGCGCTGCCTGCTGGCACCTGCTCTGTCATCCCTGCTTGACTGTAAAATTGTACTTAATAATGAAAAACATCTCTGTATTTTGATGTCAAAACTCTAGCCTACCCTGCATTTGCAAGGGGGTTTGTATTACATAATCCAAGAGGTCCCATAAGGTGATTTTCAGCACAAACACTGGTTTTAGTAACCCTAATATAATATAGAAGAGCTTTATGGGTTTTTTTACTCTTTATAAATAGCTGTTAATGTTTCAGACTATTCTACCAATTCTGAGGAGCTGTTGCTGTTCTTCCTGAGCTAGCCAGCTAAGTGAATATAAACTTGTGGGTCATGTCGCTCTGATAGCAGCAAATGATTTCAGTACAACTTTTTGAGCTGCCATACCTGATCAAAACTCTCTGAAAGGTCGAGACCCTTACAGTGATATTTATCCTACCTCACAGGAAACAGACAAAATCAAGTTACTCCAAAGCAGGGAAAGAAGATGGGCTGATAGCCACTGACTCAAGATTATACAGAATAATGGGATTTCTGCATCTGATGTTCAACATCCTACCTCAGCTGCTCTTTCCCTGGGGGTAGGTGTCTCAGAGGTGACTTCAGGTGAGCAGGGTTCTGGCATATTTTTGCCTGAACAGTAATTACCTCTCACCTAAATATGCTTGGCATATTTTACTTGACTGGGGACTTGGACAGGCCAGCATTGATTCATCCCACTAAAGCAAGGTGAGGGCACACCTCACTAGAGCCTCGTAATTCTACTTGTCCTGCCGTCCACTCTGACCATCTGCCAAAGCTCACTGCCCTAGTGGCAGGTGTCAGAAAGGAACAGGCTGTTGTTTTCACAGGTTGGTACCTTTGCTCCATCAGCTTTCTTTTTTGTGGTAAACCATGCTGGATTACATACTGGAGCTGCTGAAGAGAGCACGGACACCTCTCCTGCTCTCTGTGCTGTGGGGAATGCTGGCACTGGTGTGGAGGCAGGGCCCTTGGAAAAGGCTGATAACATTTCAGACCACTGTGGTGAGGATCTCTGGAGTGCAAGCAGAGTTTGGGGGCCCTTTCACAATCTCTCCGTGCCACCGAGCTATGATCTTTACCAACAAACAGCACAGCAGTCTGCTTTATCCATACACATTATAAAGGCTCTGTGGCCAATGCTGTGTAACTCAACCCACGTGTTGCTGAGCAAAACGGCGCTGTCACTGACCTTTCCTTGGTGGGTTTCGGCACGTGGGTCTCTCTGCACCGACGCTGTTGTACCCCCGCTGTCAGACCGGTGTGCGAACACCCTGGTGGGCGCTCACGGCCCCCGCAGCCCAAGGTGTGCCCAGCGTTGGCGCTGGCAGGCTCTGGGCAGCGAGGCCTGGCTGCCCACAGGCATGGAGCCCTCAGCCTCGGGGCACCCTCAGTCACAGGGCACCCTCAGCCTCGGGACACCCTCGGCCGCAGGACACCCTCAGCCTCGGGACACCCTCAGTCTCCCAGGCTCCTCAGGTGGTTATTTGTGCCAGAGCGAGGAAGGGTCTTTGGCAGCAGTCTTACCTTCCTCTGACCTCTTTCCGAGCTTCAATCAAAGCAAGTCTGACGCCTTTTCTCCCATGTGGACCTTTCCTCCCTTCTTTGAGGTGGAAAGCAGTCTCCCCTGGGCCGTGATTTCCTCCCACCCTTCGCAGCCCCGCGTGAGGGGGTTTGGGGCTTTTCCCTCCCTTTTTGGGGGGGACAAAGCAGAGACGACAGGAGAAAAAGGCGGGTGCACCCCCGGGGGACCCAGGGCCGCATCACCGTGGGTAGGTTACCCCTCACCACACGTGGGTTACCCCTCGCCACACGTGGGTTACCCCTCACCACACGTGGGTTACCCCTCGCCATGGGTAGGTTACCCCTCACCACACGTGGGTTACCCCTCGCCATGGGTAGGTTACCCCTCGCCATGGGTAGGTTACCCCTCACCACACGTGGGTTACCCCTCGCCATGGGTAGGTTACCCCTCAGTGCTGCAGCGGGGCTGCCCAGCCGTGGGAGGAGAAGCTGCTTTCCAGTTCTTGAGGGAGCCCTTCGAGCTGGCAGACCCATCTCCTCCTTCTCCATCCCTGGCATTTGTAGTGTCCTTGTGAAGAAACAAGGGGAAGTCCTACCAGGTGGCTTCGTGGAGGCCCTACAGCTGCCATGGCTGCCATTGAGCAGGGCTGGCTTTGGCCCCACAGCCCACACGCATCAGCCTGACAGGATCAGGGTAGGCTCAGGGTTATAAAATGCTGTACAGGGATTTTTGTACGTGGTAGCAAGTGCTGTTGACACTGTCCTGGGGCTGCTGGGGCAGAGCTGACTTACTAAGAGCATGCTGGAGTTTTTCCAAGCCCAGGCCCACCTGTATGCAGATCCTTATTCTACAAGCCAGGCACACGATGAACTATTGTGAAGGTATCTCACACATTATTTCCTTTTTTTTTTATGTAGTTTAATGGAGCAAAGAGTGTGAAGAAAGAGCAGCACAGTGTTCAGAAAAGTTACTCCAGGAGCCTGCTGCAAGAGGGAAAAGCTGCTGCTCTCCTGTCTGGCTGAATCTCGCAGCAGAGCAGACACTGAACTGGCAAAATACAGAAGGTAAAAATAAAAAGAAAATGTGAGATCATCTCTCAGATGCAGAGCTGTATCCTGCTGCCTAGTTTATAATGAGAAAATTAGATATTTATTGTTCTTTTCTATCAGTGCATGCTGTGTGGAAGACTTTTTCCCCTGTGCTGACTTGTTCTTTGACTTCTGTGCCACAGCAGTTTCTTGGCACACTCAGTGCAAGTGCTGGAGGGGCACTGACCTGCACTGTCCCCAGATTTCCAGAGCAGAAGTACTCTTCAGGAGTGAGCAGTGCAGGACTTGTACCATAGCAGACATTCTCACAGAAACAAACTCACTGCTCTTTGGTTACGGTCCCTGTAGCAACATATAACAAACTACAACTGGTGAGCCATGACTCCCCAAAATTCTCCACTCTCTTAAAAGTTTTTGATCTAGTTAAGAGAGTAATAGTTCAATTAATTTGGCAGGCTCCTACTGAGGAAGGTGTTTCCTTAATTAGAACGCATTAGTAATGTAAGTTAAAAAGTAGTGGTATTCTGAACACAGAAGACAAGTAGCCTAGAAGAGAAAAACTCAAGACATCTTTTATTCTCTTATTACCTTCCTTTGTTATTGTATCAAAGCTGTGGGGCAGAGAGGAGTCTAAACTGAGGAAAATACACGCTGCTTAACTTGGAGCATTTTAGTAAATAGCACTGAAATGTGTGGCCTTTCCATCTGGTCAGGGCCGGTTTTGCAGTGCAGCTTCAGTGTGGATCTAACACCTTCTCCCCATTAAAGAGTTCATACCACTAAAATCATATGATTCACCAGATGTCATACTCCAAGTCAAGTGAAGTCATATGAAAGAATTGAAACAACCTCAGCAGTGACTTCATGCTGAATAGGCTGTGTCTCTGGTTGGAATTCAGAGCAGCAGCTTGCACCGGCAGCCTTTGTGTGTGGAAAGGGCATTTTTGCTGTGTATTGTTCAGTGGCAGCACCACAGTACTATCCTTCAACTGTGATTTCTGTCACAGTGCTGACCTGGGATTGATACATTCACTTCCTTTTTTGAGGGGGAGAATAGAAAAGTGCTGAAAACCAGGTGTGCACCTAAACCAATCCCCAGTCTCAGCTGAACACTGCTACTTTTTCTTCACCTCTTTTCTACTTTGCCGTGTGTTCTAATGCAAATAGATCCCAAGCAATTCCTCCAGTTCTTCATGTTCCCCAGAAGAGTTGTTTTTTTTTCTGAAAATTGGATTTGACTTTTGGGGCTTACCTTCAGCTTCCATTTCTGTTAAGAAATTCTTAATATGGGTTTCCTGGGAAGCTCTGAAATGTTGAAGAAACTTGGCAGATGTTGAAAAACTGGCAGATTGCAGCAGGCCTTGGAACAGGCTTTTTTTGAGGAGGAGGTGAGGGGTAATTTCATTGGGTGGAGCAAATTTCAGGCTGGATATCGTCCTCGTGATTTTACTCTGCGTAACAGTGGTGGCGCAAACACCCCTCAACACTGTGATTCTGAATGTGTGTAGTAGCCAATTCAACATGACAGTTTTAGAATCATGAGAAGAAAACATTGCTGCTGTCATGGTGGTGTTCTCCCTGTGACCTTAGAGCCGAGTCCAGCCACACCAGGGATGTTCTTGGGCCTGGAGATCCCATCCTGCAGAGAGCTGGGGAAGCGGGAGCTGCAGCTCCACGTCCTCTGCTTTGCAGCACGGTTCTGAAGGACAGGATTGCAAACTGCCCTGGTGAGATCACGCTGCCTGGACAACACGGGCACATGAGCTCACCTCTGAACAGAGTCGTCCCCCCCCCCCCCAACCACATTGATCTTTTTGCCTGAGGATTTAGAAGTCTAAAAATCTATCTGTGTGATCGCAATAGCTTTTTAAATCTTTGGAAGGCTCAAATCTTCCTTCTTGTGTCACGGTGTTCTGGAGCTCTGCCTGCTGCTGCTGTGCTAGTTCAAGCTGTTTTATTGCTTTGGGGCTTCTGTGAGTGGTGGGCTTTGGCAGGTTAAAAATTTAATGTTACACAGAGCTCACAGGAGAGCGTTACTGCACAGCCTCTGTTACTGAACTCTCTCCAAATGATTTGGACTGATTGAGATCTTCTAGTTTGCATCACCCCCTCTTGCTCAGGGTGCCTTCAATTTCCTTGGAACGTGATGAGGGGGGAGAAAACTGTTCCTGAGTCAACACTAAGTACTTTTCTACGCTGGGTCTTGTTCTTTATAAACTGTTTCCCTTGGGAAAGTCTTGAAATCAAATTCTGTCAAGTTTCTACTTTCCTTTCCTGTAAGAGTAGTCCCCTAAGTATAAGCCAGAGCACTGAAATCCTGTGCCTGTTTAACGAAAGGCAGAACCCAAGAACTGGAGTTCTGCAGTGCCAGAAAACCTGAACTTTATTCCTTCTATCCGCTGTTTGAGCAGTTTACCCCTATCAGGTATCTACCTGGAGGGTAAACAGTTGCACAAATAGGTGAAGTATTTTCTCCCCTCTCCAAAACCACTTGTAGCTGCAGAGAATGCTAGGTGTGAAATAAGCGTGTCCTCCCTCTCCTGTGGACCTGCCAAGAAGGATGCATTATCCTACCTACCCATCCCAGCAGGGAAGGGAAAAGCAGGGCACTGTCTCATAGACAGGCTGTCCAAGCGTAAAGGTGAGCTTCAGTTTGAATGACTAATTGTGAGGAAGGGCTGGGAAGGGGAGGGTTTAGCCAGATGTTTTTCTCATGAGTTTATAAAGACTCCTCCTATGCCTGGTATTATTTTTTAGGAATTTCATATCTACAGATCAAGCACTCATACCCTTTTTAACACAGTCATGCAAGACAGTGCATCTCTTACCCTGGACCATAAATGCATAGGTTCTTTTCCTTCCAGCTTCATCCTATTTTGATATGGAAGTTTTAATCTGGTAACTAAGGTTTGTGTGATTATATTTGTAGTTTGTTTATGAATGTGCAGTCCAAACAAGCTCTGCTGTGAGATACCCCTCTAAAAGGCTTGGTATTTAGTTTAAATCAGTCTTGTTTACCCTACATGCTTCTTATCAGTGAAGGAGGGGCCAAAGTTGTTCTGGGTGAGTATAGGATTACTTAGACATTGATGAATCCAGCTCCTAAAGGTCACTTTGTTGCAAAAGCTCTCCCTGACATAGAGGAGGGATGGAAAAAAGTTGTTTGTTTGTTTTAAGAGTTGTTTGGTTTATCTTTTTGCAGTCAAAACTCTTCTTTCAATGTCTGGGTAAAGTTGACTGCCCCAAGTTTTTTTCAGAGTGTGCTCATACAACTGGGCTGTCACGGGTGTTGCTGCAAAGACCTGTGAAATGGGATCCTCTTTTCTGGCAAGACAGGACGTGCTTCTGTTGGGTTCAACCAGCCTCCAGCCAGCTCCTGCAGTTCAACTGCTTGTTATCTGGACAGCCCCCCACTGCCAAAGGTAAACACTAACAATCTAGTCTGCTGGTGACCCTATTTGTTAGCAGAAATTTATCCCATGGTAAGGGATTTCCTGGGAAAGTCCCTGGAGTGAGCAGCCCCTGATCTTGCTGCTCTGAGCCTACAATTTATTTCCCAGAAACAGACTAACCCACTGATGTTCAAGATCATCTTTGTGCTGCCAAAACTTAGGCTGTGTAACTTCATTTTAATGGGCCCCTGATTAAAATTGTCATGTCCTTTGTTATTTCAAAGCAAAGTTTTATTTACCATTGTAAAAATTACACTTCTGGAAAAATTCCTAGACAGTAGAACTGAATTTTCCATTCTTAGTTACACATGAGGTTGTAGCTTGAGCCTGAAATTCCTGCATTTTTTAAAGGATCTTTAGCATCAGAAGGATGCTTAGCAATTAAAGAACAGTTGCCTCAAACAGAGAAGGGGCAAGAGATTTACTGCATTCTTTGTGAGCTGTTTAAATTCCTTATAACCTCTAAGTCAGTTTGCTAAGGGCAAGTGAAAGATTTTATTACTGATTGAAGGTGGGTGGAGTCATAGTAGAAAATAGGTTTCTTAAAAAATGATTAATTAAAAAGCAAATGTAAGAGAAACCCATCCTACTCGTCACCATCCTCTGTATCATTGGCACAGATATTTGCTCTCTATTCAGAGAGACTGTGCCCACTTGTAGGTCTTCCTTTACCCCTTATTAAAAACCAAACCAAACCAAAAACTTCCAGAGCTGTGACAGGGAACTGGATCCTCATTGCTGTTCAACACTTTATACTGCTCTCCTTAGTAAGTGCCAGTTTGACCAGGCACTTTTCTCTCCTCTTGGGAGGTGAGGATCCGGATGACAGCTTGAAGTGTGTGCTCCTGATAACACTACACTGTTGTCTGTGTGTTAGCTCAGCCCCATCATATCCTTCCCAATGTATTGTCCCAAGCAAGACAGGAATGAGGCGAATCAGGATCCGCTGACAGGCAGGTCACTTGATTACTCTCCTAGGAAGGAAGCCCTTTTTTTTTTTTTTTTGAGTTCTGACATAGCTCAAATTCAAAGAAAATGATAAGATAATGAAATATTAATTTTTCTCCCTTGCCAGTTGTTGAGATTTGGTGCTGTGCACAGCTCACTGGTACATATTGTTTAATGGTGGGCAGCATCTTCCAAAATTGCCAGCAGGGAGTAGTGATTCAGGAGCTGTTTTCCTCAGCCTACAGGCAGCGTGGTTTACTTCTCCCAGCAGTGGCAGAAGATAAACACCCCAAGGAAAGAGGAGTGGATAGTGTTGGCATGAGGTTACCAGCTGGAGGCAGGTCTTACTGATGGCAGAACAATTCCAGCACTGTTGCCTGCCTAGGAACTGAGCCACCCTGCTGAAAGGACACAGCTCTGCAGCAGGTTAGGAGGGTGACCTGGCTGCTGTTCTTGTCCAGCAGCAGCTTCACAGGGCTCTCTTTTCTCTGAGGAAAGGGGCAACCCAGAATGCCATACCTTAACATCTGTGACACATCTGAAAAGCAAGACATGGACCTGAATGGGTTCCAAATTTCCCAGATGTGTCTTTTCAGAGCCTTGATTTAGCTTACAGGTAGAAGACTAGTTGTTAACAGTTTATTAAAATGTTAAACAGGTGAAGAAGGTCAATGCCTTTAAACCCTCACGGGCATGTTCTTTTGTTTACTCTCTTCACTAATTCAATTACTCCATGCAGAGATCAAAACTCCAATAAACAAATGGATGAATAAAAAAATGCAATTATGTTGGCTTAGAGAAATCACAAGATGTCTTTCAGATATGATCAGGAAGACACGTTCTGCATCAAAGAGAATTTTAAATGCTATCAGGAAAGTCTGCTTCAAACCACATCAATTCTGTATTGGGGAATTTGAGAAGGATAAATGGGCAGGTTTTTGGAAATCACCCAAGCAACTGGAATTGCTGACACTTAGAGAGGAGGTATGGTATGTGTATTCAGATTTCCTGGGAAAAAGAATCTCAAGTGAAAACTGCTGGGTGAAACTACACAGGGACAAATTATTAACCCTCTTGCTGCCAATTTTTCATGCTTGGTCACCCTCCCCAGGGTCTTCCTCGGGCTGATACTCTTCCTTCAGGTCCTAGGATAAGATAATCGAGTTATTTTGATGTCTGTGTAGGACACTGCTCTTTCCAAATATCTATTCCAATTGATTTCCTCAGATAAACAAGACAAAATTCTGGTAAATCTTCGAAAGCCTGTCATTGACAGAGCATCATTTGTAAGCGCCTGTTCTTGGGCCCTCAGGCTGTTCCAAAACTACCATTACAAACCCTGGTGAATCAAAAAGGTAACAGTGGAACAAGATGTGAGGCTTTGTGTAGTGCACCTGAGACACTCACTGTCAGCTGGGAGCAGAGAGCAGAGCTTGCATCATAGGCCATCTGTGAATCACAGAACAGATTCTTCTTAAGGTATGTCAGTCTTGGATGAGCTGCTTCTGTCTGTGCAGCTCCTGACAAGTCTCTATTTGAATGATTACTAATCTGCTGTAACTCTAAATCCTGTCACTGGAGGTGTAACAGGTCTATCCTCTTTTCAGGAGGCACAAGCAGTAATTCTTAGCTTGGTCATAGACTCATAAATCAAACCTCAGGTTCCAGAGACACTTCTGTACTTCACCTGTAAGAACTTGAGTTCTTTTCAAGGTCTTTTGCTTGCAATACATTTTTGTTTGCTTATACAGGGTTAGTTTTGGGTCATATTTTGAGATTATCTGTAAAATAAGCTAGTAATGATACTGGAATTCCTTCATGGTCATGTAAGAGGAAGAATGAACTCTTCATCCTTTGTTTTCACTAAGCAGTTCTCTCACTTCTTCCCCTTTTTCATCAGGTACAGTTTCATTTTCTTCTCAACTGCATTATTTGATGTGAAATGTCAGCAAAGCAGGGCCCATGGTAGCCATGTGAAACTGGGGCCAGCAAAGCAGCTCTCCCGAGTTCCCTTGCAGGGATTTCTTGTTTAATTTGTGCATAATGAAGCAAATGGAGCTGCGTCATGAATTACCACTGATTCCTCCCGGGCCCTTTCTGTCCTGGAGGATCTCTCTTTTGATCTAGCTTTTGCTTTGGAAGAAGGTCTTAGATTATATTTCATGTTTTTCCAAGCTTTATATGGATTAGGTTCCCTCTCAAAGCTATAGACTGACCACATGAATTCATGTCAAAAATAAAAATTACTATATTGAATTCCAGTTTGAGGCAAGACTGCTCATTTTTCTAGAGGAAACATCCCTAGATGTGTTTTTAGAAAAGATTATGAGGTCTTCTCTTTCTTCTCTGTCTGGAATGGTTTGCTTGTAAGGATCCTGGGTCTGCATAGCTGGATGATGAAGCAAAAAATCCTAGGTGATATTTATGTGTTGTTTCTCATGCTCAGGACTCAGTCAGTGACTTTACAGGGAACAGTCAGCAGGGTCTGTGTCCTGTTACAACCAAGTCAGAGGTGTTCTCCGAACATGCAGTCCTGCTGATGGCCTGGCTGATGTGTGCTCAGCTGGAGCCCAGAGGGGAAGCTGGGCCTGAGGTTATCAGGAGAAGGGTGTTCCCCTTCCCTTCCTGCTCCCTCGGCAGGAAGGGCAGACAAGGGAATTTGCTGCTCTGCCCTCTGAGTTGGCTTGTCTTAGATGTGACTATGGGGTTTGGAAGCAGACCTCGAGGAGAGGGTTGGGCGGTGGTTTGTAGTGAGGATTTTTCTCTGTCCTGCCCCATTCTGAATGGCCTTCTTGATACATCTTTCAAAGTCATGGCTGAATGTGCAACTAAGAGCAGATTCCCTTTAGCTGTGTGGCCATAAGCAAACAGAGCTGAGCTTCAGCAGACCGCTGCCATAAAATATGTCAGAGAATAGAATCTTCTGTGCTGAGTAGTGGAATAGAATAAAGCTTCTGATTTCCATGACTAAACTGTAAATTCAGCCAGGCAGTAAGTGCTATTCCGCTTTTCCTTTACTTCTGTGAAGGGACCCCTTGGTACAGCTGAGTAGGTTAGGATATCATGAAACCCGAGGGATAATATGGGTTGATTTCCATCCTCACAATCAGTTTTGCCTCTTAACAGTTTTCTCCAGTGACTCTGTGCATCTCTGAAAGAATGTTGTTGCTGGGTACACATGGCTCAGCAGAGAGGAACCTCCTGGAATTTGTTGATCAGCACAAACAGCATCAAGACATTGACTGCTATAATATGTAGGCAGTAAACAATAATAGGGAAGGAAACAGAGGAAACAGGACCTGTTGCTTGAGTAAAGGCAATGTCCTGTAAGATTGACTGTGAATGGTACTGGAATAATAATTTTTGGTGTCTTGTCAGTGGTAATGACATTTGTAACAGTTTTCTGTCAAATAATTCTCCTAGATGTTTGAAAGGCCTGAATGGCAAAGCCCCTTGTCATTTTGCTCTCAGCCAACTTGTTTGGGGATTCCTTTTTAGGCTGATGTTGGATGATGTTATGAAATGCTGATTTTTCAGCACCCTCAAAGTATGATGAAAGGAGCTACTGGGCTGATTTTTCCATCTGTTACCCTGCTTTTTTGCTCTGTCTGTACCTATGTTTTGAGGAGTTCATTTACAGTAATGCTGCTGAAGCAGGACATAGTTCCAGATGCTCAGAAAAAGTTGTGCCTTATAGAAACCTTCAGCTGTGCTATGACCTGCTGGTAGGTTTGGTGAGTAGAAAATTACAGTAGTACTATAGAAAATTCATTAATACCATATCTATCTTCTGCCTAGAGATTGCATAGAATGTCTCCTACATATTTTTTAGCTCTCCTACAGCTCATTGGTTTGCATGAAGGGGGTTAGAGAGAACCTCTGTACAGTGCTAAATGCTGGACTACACAGGGAGCTCCAGAGCAGTGAAAAATGTTCAACCTTGGAGTAAAGCAGAATGTGAAAGGTGGATATAAAAATAGATGTGTCTGTAGAAAATGTAGGAAATTTATTAAGGCAGATGGGTAAACAAGTTTGAATTCCTCATGCCCAGTATCTGTCAGCACAGAAGATATGCAGACCACTTTCAGCGATACACAAACCACAGCTCTGCTTCAGCTACGTGTTTTGAACACATCAGAAAGCACAAACCTACCACATGTCCGAGATGTTCAGTGGATGCAGTGTCAGCACAGTTGGCCCTGTCTGGGCAGAAAGGTGTGAGGGCTGCAGGCAGTCCCTCCTTCCTGACTGCCCTGCCAGCAGTCCTTGGGCTCTTTGCACCACCAGGCTGCTTTCAGGCCTGCTGAGCCTAAACCAGGACTGGGGCTGTGCTCTTGGCCCCCTGCGACCTCCATCCTATTGTCCTTCCCAGTTAAGAAGTGGGATATAGAACATCTGCCTGTTGGCATCCCATCAGTTGTGCCGAACTACTTTTCTGTTTCTCAGGCTTCAGAAGCAGCACGATGTCAGGTGTGCTTTTCCCTTTTGATTCACCTTCCCTAATTATCTCCTTGAGTCCTGCTGCAGCTGCTGCAGCACTTACTGATAGCAAAGGAGACAGGAAGAACAGCATGAGAATGCTACTGTTTGCATGCTGCTACCACTAAACCCCTGCTTGATCCTCTCATTTGTAACTAAAACAGTGTTTGGAGCAGGAACTCGCTTTCATACGCTGAGGCAGTACCAACTGTAATGCAGGACTTTGGTTTCTGAAATTGAGTATAATTGTGACATAAAAACTCTTCAGAAAAATTACGAAATAAAAACTCTTCAGAGCTAAAACCTCTTCAGAAGCTCACCGCTAAATCTCAAGTCAGTCACAGTCAGTTAACTTCCACTTTCCAGGACCTTTCACTTCTATGTGCTCCCAAGTTCTGACTAAGAGATACAGAGCCAAAATGAGGCACTGCTAGCCTAAAGGAAAACAGGAAGCAGGGGAAATCTGAGGAGGGAGCTCAAGGGCTCCTCTTGAGCCTTTTATACCAACTGCTGCTTGCACCTCTGCTTGGGGGTTTGCTTCAGTATCACATCAAGCAGGAGGAGTTGTATATGCCTGCTCTCGAGTGACAAAACAAAAATGTAGAGCATGAGTAGTAAGGCAGCATTCTTCCTTTTAAAAGGGAATGAACCCTCTGTATCCTCTAAGGAAGGCAAGTCACGAGAGAAGGCCATCAGTGATGGCATCAAAGCATTGCCAGCATTTTCCTTTCCCTCAACCCACTGTGACTTGAAGAGCTGGTGATGTCAGAGAGCTGGGATTCCAGACACCTGTTGATTTGACGTCACCTGGAGAAGCTGCAGGCGTTTTTAGCTTTTCCTTAGAAGACATTGGCCGGTCTTCCTTAAATGTTTCTCGTGTTTCCTTTAAGCTCCTTGTGCTGCCTCTCTTTCCTGCTCTCACCACTGTGCCTGATTCTGTCCATTCTGAAAATAGCTATTGATACAGGTCTCAGCTATTTATATCTGCTTCTGTCAACATGACATGTGCCCAGCAGGAATTATGCCTTTTTCCAGCTCCTGCATCAGTGCAGTTAGAAAGGCTTAAAAAACACAGAGGTAACTCAAACAAAGCTTGAAGTGATCTCCGTTCTTGCCTTTCCCCTGAAGAAGATGCAGAAAGTTGTGCGTCATGACACATTTTATGGTTTTATACGATCTACCAAAATTTGTCCCTGCGTTTTTTTCAGCTTTGAAAGCAGGATTTTTTCAAGTCATGTTGTGTTTAATGTATCCCCAGTCCTCAGCAGCAGATTAGCTACGTGTCCAGGAATGCAACAAGAAACATTTATCACTGTGGTGTAGCCACTTCCCTAGAAGTAAATCTCCCATATGCTTTGACATTTTGGTTCCTGAACTGCTGTTGTAATTATGCTAAGAAAACCTGATCAGGATGGAGTAGCTCAGAGAGTAATTTGTGCTTCAGAATAGTTCACAGTTTAGAAGTCAGAGCATCATGAAGCAAAGAAACAAACTCATGGAGGAGTTAGAAAGCAAGTGTGAGGTTATGTGGAGGATGTTTGAAACCCTGCTGGGTGGAAAACGGACATTGTATTCCTGCATCTGCTGATAGGTAGTTCAAGTGGCAAAGAACTCTTTTTCATATGTTTGTGACCCTCTATTTACCATGTGAAGTTAGAAGATGCACTTGTATCTAGGAGTCTGGGCCAGAGAGAGAAGAGGATGGGGGATGTTTATGTGTACACTGATACACTTTGTTCAGTCTCAGTTTTCTTAGATTGTGTGTTTCATTGACCTCTGGTGCAGAATGCTAGTTCTGAAACAAGAAATATCAAAGCAATTCATTTCAATAGTTCAGTATTATTGACATTTCATGCAAAATAATTCAGTGCAGTGCTCTTTATTTGCTTTATTGCTGTGTGCATTGAATTTGGACAGAGTCTTTCACTCTGGTGAAACGTGACCCGCGGTGACTCTGCACTGGAGTGTCCTGCAAAAGCAACACCTCAGCTTTTTAAATACCTGCAAAAGAGTCAATTCCAGGGCTGATGGAACAAGGTAAAGAGGGATAGAATCAATTCTTCTGAGTGCCTGCTCCAGCAGAGTGTGAAAGTCAGTGGGAGCAGAAGCCTCCACAAGGCCATCTAGCACGGGGATAGGTTCATCATGTTCCTCAGAGTAGCACCATGTGAACAGCTCTCTGAGATGAGGAACAGGGAAAGGGGTAAATCTGACTCTTCCTAGGCTTCAGTGACTTCTTGGGAACTTCCCTCCCTGAAAGTTTCAGGAGCAAATTTCGATACCTAGGGGCAAGAGGCACCTGACACGGCATTTATGAATTGCAGAGAGTGACAAACCTTAAACAAACAATGACAAAGGAAAGAAATATTTCCAAATCACACGGTGGAGGCACAGTACTACAGCTGCAGGTCAGGAGTGATGAACAGACCGTATTCAAGGCTAAATAGCATCCCCTGTGCTCAGGGTTTTTATTTTGTGAACACGTGTGCAGCTCTCTGACTAATCAGAAATGAGAGACTTGCACTCTGAGTTGTGCCTGACAGGAAATGAAGTTGTACACATGGAAACCAGACGGAAACTGTCCAGACAGGAATTTCTGAGTGGCTGGTGAGGTCAAAGGTGGGAGCCAGTTATGGTAAATTTGATGATCCTATAATATCAGAGATAGTCTTGGGACTCTTTTTCCCGACAGAAGATGAGCTGGGGCTGTGAAATTTCTGTCTCTTTGGTCTATTGTGGTAGAAACACTGATTAAAGAGCTTTAAAGACAGGCAAAATAAAGCCATATTAAATGTTCTTTTCAGGCTGGAAGCCAGGTCCAGAAAGAATTTAGGGAGCTTAAAGTTTCCTTTTCACGTGATAGCACCTTCTATTTAAAAAACCCCAAACCCTAAAATGATTGAATAACAAATGAAAGCAATAAATGAACAATAAATATATCGGATCACTATCCAAGAATTTTTAAAAGGCAATCCCCACCAGCAATGTTCACAGATAAACGTTTGTTATTTCTGGGAGAGGTAAGGACTGCAGTACATGGTTGTGATGTGATAAAGCAACCTGTATTCCTGAGCTCACTCAGTTGATTACTTGGTTTAATACCTTTCATGCCTGCAATGACAGGAGAATTCCCATAACTGAAAACTCCCAAACAATTCCAGTGCAGGAAATAAACAGAGGTGTCACTGCATGCTGTGAATTTGTCCCCTTTCTGACATGGGAACGTACAATCTGCTTGTTTCTGGGAGGCCAGTTTAGTGTCTGGGTTTCACATAGCATTCCTGTTTCTTCAGTGTGTAATAAAATAAATACTGAGAATTCATAGTCTGCTGTGCCTGGTGAGCAATAAAAAGCACAGCTGAAACACAGACCATTTCCCCCCATTGTACCAGCTCTGCCAGCCTGCTCAGTGGGAGCTTGGCTCCTGCACTGCAGGGGGATTGCAGTGAGACCCAACCTCTAGACCAGTGTAAGGCCTGGCTCCCGGGCTAAGCTGAGTGTGTAGAAATCTCAGATTTGGCAGGGGAAGGTTGGTTGTTTAAATTACTATGTATGGCAAAAAAACTCAGAAGGGTCATGGAAATTCAAAATCTGGAAAGAAACACAACTTTGATTTATTATTTCTGTGAAGTTGTAGAAATTAGGATATTAGATTGTTCACCTCTGTGAGAAAGTTTGATTTAGGAGGTAGGAGATCAGCAACATCCCTACGATCTCATGCAGTTACTTCTCCATACATCCAGCCAACTCTTAGTTAGTGTGCACATAGCACGGGTTCACCCAAATGGGTTCTATGGTTTGCATTATCTGGGGTTTTTTAAGCTAAACAAATCATGAGACAAACGTAGAAGGGAAGGGTGCATGTGCTTAGCTAGTCCAAAATCTAGGACATCAGAACTGAGTTCACTTTCTTTGATTCTTTGGAAAGCCCTAGAATGTCTGTCGCTTACTGAATTGTCCTTCAGGTGTGTGAAGTCATTCAAAAACAGGTGAGGCAAAGAACCACACCCTGCAAGTCTTGCCTTGGTTTGTTTTTGCAGGATCTCTAGTCACGTTTGGTTGCAGAGGAGTCAGGACAAAGGAGAGAACCCTTTCTTTCCTTCAGGGCTGTAGAAGCACTGAGTAGAGAGGCTCTGCCTCAAGTTTATGCAAACACCACTTATTCAGTTATTTAATAGTCAAAAGAACTGATGTGATGCAGTCAAGTAAAGAAAGGAATCCAGATCTTCAGCAGCCCAGTTCAAGTGCCAGATCCAAGAGATGCTGTATCATGTACTGTGTCTTTTCTCTTGTACAGAAAGGCTCAGGAGTTAACTGTGCTTTCTGACTTCATCACACATAACTATCTGTTAGAAACACATCACAGACTGATACGTTGGCCTTCACTCAAGGTTTTTGGGTGACAAACCTTTTAAATACATTGAAGCTCAAGTAGACTCTGGGGCACTTGTTAGTGGGGAGACACCACAAAGCAGATTGCACTCAGAACTCACAGATTACTTATCTAGCACCTGTATTTTCATTAATTGCTTGCACTGAAATAAGTACTTTCCTTTTCAGATACTCGTAGTATTTTGCAAGCTTATTATGGGAAACAGATGATGTTTGGATGGAGGTGGCACAACCCTCACAGTAGGTTTTGGCATTGTAGGAGCAAGCTAAGAAGCTGAGTTGGCAGGTAAAATGAGTGTCAGCCTTCCAGTTCTCAGGCCTGTGTGAGTGGTGTTTGCTATTCCCTAATTGCAGTGGTTTCAAGTTGCACATCCCCCTTTTCCTATCTCTGCTCAGGCTGGCTCTGGGTTTTGAGGTTTAGAAAAGTACAGGTGCTTTGCAGAGGAAAATTTATTGCTCTCCACAAAGGAGTGCTGTGGGATCCTCCTAGATCTCTAACAGCCACATTCTTTCAGGCTTGGTAATGTATTTAGTGATAATGAAAGTGAGTAGCTCATTGTGTTGGTATGAGGCAGGTGTAACGTCAACAGGCATTGTGCAAACAGAGCCAGACTACCAAGGCCAATTATTTCAGGTCGATCCTGGCCTTCTGTAAGCACAGATTGATAACTGAGGGGAAGGCCTTTGTCTGGAAGCTCACTGCTGTTATCTGCAGCCCTTGACAGCTGGAGACCTTCCCAAAGAGTAAAAGGCATGACTGCTTCCAGAGCAGGATCCCTGCCATGCTGCTTTGACAGAGCCCGTGGCAAGTCCTGAGCAGTAGATGAAACCCTTGAAAACGATGGTGTTTAGAGCTAAGCTGAAGATGCAGCAAACCATTAGGAGAGAGCAGCTCCCAGCTGATGCACATACAGTACACCATTCCTAGACCCAGAGTGCTCCAGTAGCATGGAAAAGGAGCACCAGAGGAGATCAAAATGTTGCCTGCTATTTAATGCCTTTGTGACCAGCAGGCACGTTGTAGAAGAGCTTTCTGGAGGGGAACCACGAGCATGCTGGTGCTGTGTGTTAGTTAGCTGAAAGCCATGCTGTTTAAGAACATGATTGAACTGATACCAAGTCTTTAGAATTAAATTAGCCCCAAGCAGAGAAGCATGTTGGAACACTGGCCTGCACTTCCCTTTGGTCTCATCACTAACCCATCCTCTTGCTATCCAGGCCTGGATGTGTGGAATCCCCGGAGCTGTAATAATAAAAACCTGGTGAACATGTAAAACTGGGTAAAGGGGAATTACTGGAAATCTGAGACCCCTCCCTGCATTTACAGAGCGAACACCTTTTTATAATTGATATGTGTACTTATGTAGTCTTACTAGCTACAAATCTATAGTAAATAATGCCTTGACAGGTCAAACATTTCAGGTACAATGAGTCATTCCCAATAATAAATGAGAAGCCTCGATCCCCAGATTTTTGATTGAGGCAAATCAGTGCCTTAAATGCATATCTCAAACTGCTTGTCAAAGTAAATGCCTGTAGTATGACTGGGCTGGAAGGATGGAAGAGAAAATTCACTGGGCTTTCAACCTGGAACATGCATTGCCTGCTCCAGCTCCAGGTTTTACTGCAAGGCCTCTGCTTTTACCCAAGTGGGCAGCAACTTGGCAGCAATCTCCCACAGCACGTTCTTTTCATGTATATTTACAGCAGTAAACTTAAAAATGGCCCAAATGAAACTTGTCAGTGGGACTGTGGTGTGAGTCTCCCTCTGTGCCCAACCCACAAAATGTTATTAGTCAGCTGTTGCCCCAGCCAGACAGCATTAGCTCCTGAGTTTGGGTTGTGGTAGCTCCTGTGTTTAGCTTGGGAGACTCCAAGTTTCATGAGCAGAGTGCCAGCCAACATGATTGTTGTGTCAGAAAGAACAGGCAGGTCCAGGATCATCCCTTACCTCTGAAGGAAGGATGAAAGTGTCCAGGGAAAGAAGGACACAACAGACTTATACCTCTCTTTTACCCATTGTATCTTCCCTCTAACTTTTATCAAGGTAATTTGGATACCCCTCAGCAGAGAACCTGCCAGGCACTTCCTTTAATGTTTTATATTTCTATTATATTAAAAAATAATCTGTTATATATCAACATTTTAAGCTCCATATTTCAGCGTAGAATCATTGAATAGTTTGAGTTGGAAGGGACCTTCAAAGGCCATCTAGTCCAGCCCTCCTGCAGTGAGCAGGGACATCTTCAACTAGGTCTGGTTTGCTCAGAGCCTTGTCCAACCTGACCTTGAATGTTTCCAGGGATGGAGCATCTGCCCCCTCTCTGGGCAATCTGTTCTGGTGTTTCATCACCCTCGTTCCTCACTTCTTCCTTATGTCTGGTCTAAATCTTTTCATTTAAAACCATTCCCCCTTGTCCTGTCATAACAGACCCTGCTAAAAATCACCCCCTTTAGGTACTGAAAGGCATCAATAAGGCCTTCCTGGAGCCTTCTCCTCTCCAGGCTGAACAACCTCAACTCCCTCAGCCCTTCCTCGTAGCAGACTCTTTTGGGGCCACTTTTGGGGCCTCCTCTGGACTGGCTCCAACAAGTCCATGTCCTTTCTGTGCTGGCATGTCCCTAAGAAAATGAATCCACTTCCTGGAAGGATCGATATGATAAATTTAGCAGGTTTTTTTTTACACAAAAGACTTCTTTCCAGGTATTTGCTTACAGTTTTACAAAGGCTGGAAAGATGATAGTATTATGTCCAGTCAGAGAAGTGGAAGAGGCAGAATGTCATTCCATGCGAGGGATCTTTTCTCTGTGTAGTAAATGGCCCAGGATGTACAAGCCCTGTGTAGAAGGGGTTTGGGAGGAGGTAAAGGGATAGTGGATTATAAACAGTGGTGGGTTTGGTGTGGTTTGGTTTTTTGGGTTTTTGTTTGGTTGGGTTTTTTATCAACAGTTTTTTTAAAAAAAAAGCACAATGAAAATGTTTAACAATTTGAACAAAATAAAATCAGAGTTTTGCAAGAAATGTTGCCCTAACACAATAGTGTGTGGCAATTGGGAGTAGAAGTGCCCTGGGCCACAGAAGTCTACTTTCTTTTTTCAGCTACAGGAAATATAAGAAGAAAGCACAGTTGCCAGTGCAAGAACTAACTCCAGATTTGAAAGTCTTCCTGTTGAGAAATACTGGTTTCATAAGCATGGAAGTGTGTTCTCTATAATTACAACCAGTCTTCCACTTTGTTATTTCTCATTAAAGTTTAGAAAATTTTGCAACCTTCTACATAAATGGTGATATCAGAGATTATTATTTTGTATACTATGTAAATGTGATGGGAGCTGTTTTTTTATTTTTTTTCCAAATCAATCTTTACAACCTCAGTACAATTCCCATGGATTGTCTCTCAAGCTGGGGAGTATCTGGATGTTCATGTTTCCAGTACTTCTGCTCTGCAAGCTGTGCACTGCTGATGTATCTGTTAGCACAGAATCCAGAAATAATATTTTGTTAAGCCAGCTCCTCTTCTTTTGTTTTTATTTTTTCCCTCTCTCTGTTCTTTTTTTTACTCCTCCCCTCCTCTCCTGAAATCAATGTGCCCTTCAGCACTGGTGGGATTTCCTGAGGGCACAGCAGCATTATAGCCCATTGCAAGTCTTCCACGTGTTCCATAGTACATGGAAAAATTGTGGTTTCTACCTGTTGCCTTTGAAAATGCCCTTTTGGTTTTGCCTGGGAAAGGAGGCAGGAGCCTTACCTGATGGCTCTTAGGGAAATAGGAATTTGCACAGTGTGCACAGCTAGTCCTCAGAATTCCCGTGTCTGTTGACTTCTGAGCTTCCCATTGGAATTGTTGGCACCCAGCTTTGAAGTGAAGAAAGGCTGAGCATGCACTCAGAGGTGTGATAGAAACGGGAACAGAGAGCTTGCCAAAGCCTTGCCAAACCCTGCAGCATTTTGCACAGCTGAAAAGCCAAGAGTGTCCTTTTGCTCTTGGCTCCTGTGCTTAACTTCAGCTGCGCAGCTGATGTGAGAATGAGCTTGTTTCCATTGCAAACATGTTTGAATTGAGCTCTGCTGTTTGTTTAAATGGAAGCAATGTGCTTGCTTTGATGAGCAGGTAACACAGTTCCTGCCATGTCTAAACACTGAAATGGAAATGTCCTTCATCTGTGCATTACCCCTGTGCTGTTATTTGTGATCACAGTCTGGTTTGGACCATGCTAGTTTTGGACTTCAGAGACTGCAATGGTTGGAGTGATGTGATTTCTCCCTGAGTACTTTCTGTGGTAGGAGTTCGGCGTATTCTGAAAATCAGTGTCAAGAGAGGAGCTGCAAAACTTAAATGTGAGGACCTACTCAGTGGTTTAGTGGCTAAAATGACTCAGTGTTCCTGATACCACTTACATAATTTCTGTTCCTGTTGGTTGTAAATACTTTTCAGGCTTTTGGGAAGCAGATTTTTGCATGTGCTCGATCACATGTGCAATATCATGAAGTCCATACCTTCAGCCCAGCAGTAAGGTTACATCTGCACTTCGTGGGTGATTACAGGGTTAGGAATATTGCAACAGCCTCACCAAAGACCAGCACAAGCACATTTTTCCTGGGGGAGTAGACTTCTGAAAGCAGCAGTTAGATTCTTCAGGACATAACTTCTATCCCAGAAGAGGTACAGACTGCTTTCGTGCCTCTAATAGCAGACCTAATTATGCATTATTGTACTTAATTATGCATTACTGTATTGGGCAGGGAAGGTATTACGTTCTCTGTCGTGGAGCTTGACAAGGTTTATGTGGACTAGCATTACAATTATTTTGACCCAAGTAAGGGAGTAATCTCATTCCTTTCCAGTTTGATGTGGTGGTATCTGAAATTAGATTCTGAATCTCTGTTCTTAATTGCTTCATGTTCTCATCCCTTTTTTGTTTGCTGATACAGCTTTGGCTTTACTCAAGTGCTATGATTTTGAACCCAGGCTTGGGTAGTGCTTGGAACATTATAGGATTTATTTCCTGTTCCATCTTTTTTTCTTGAAACAGACAAAGGTCAGTCCACAACTGATGCATCAGAGGAGAAGACAAAAGGTACCATGAGATTGACTGTGGCATGGAGTGAGTATGTTTGCCAACTGTGTGTTATGTAGGGCAGAACAGTCATTTGCTGATGGAATTCAGACCTCAGGCACGCCTGTGTGAGGCAGGGGTTGATGGCTCCAGGTTCTTGCCTGTGCTCAGGTGCAATAGGGTGCACACCCACCCCTGTGGATGCAGGAGCTCCTGCTCAGGAAAGGGGTGGGTTACAGGGAGTCCTGCAGCCCTTACCTGTGGGAAAGTCTGCACTGCTCCTTCTCTTCTACATTACCAGGGCTATAATCAGGCTTAAAGTGCCACAGAAAAATGTTGGTACTGATTGTCCAAAATTTCTACCACTGGCATTACAGTAACAGAATTGCTCTTTCTCTGGCACCTCTCACTGTGAGTCTCTGAGTTGTACCTGAGGTGTAGGCATCTTTTACTGAGAATCAAAGGACCAATTTTAGCATCATCACTGTGTCCTAGAGGCTCCAGCAGGTTGTTGACCCTTGCTATCTTCATAATTGTTCTTATCTTCCTAACATTGCCTGCTTTCAACTCAGGAGGCCCCTTGTGAAAGCGTGTCAGTTCTGCTACCTTAATCATAGGCAAAGCCTGCTCTGTGTCAGGAATCACAGATTTTTTAAAAAAGATATTCATGTTTTGGAATCTTTGACTTCTGCAGCACCTGTGACAGAATGCAGGCCACAGAATAGTTTATACTTGCTCAACCTACCACTTTCTCGCTGTTGATCTGTGCTGCTCAAACCAGAAATTCCCCCAGCACCCAATTATGAATGCTCAAGGAGAGGCTCATGTTATTTTACTGACAGTGCGCCAAAGTGATGTCTGTGTTACCCTCTTGCACCAGCTGTGAGTCTGACCCCAAGTCAAGCAGTTTTCTTACCCAGTGTAAAAAGAAGAGACTTTGGTCTCATGTTCCCAGAGCTCACTTGAAGTTGTCAAATTTATCCTGCCCTGTCATCTTAAATTCTTTCCAATCAAGTGTGACAGCGTAGCTTAAAAATGTCAAAGGTTGTAGCTTTTTTTAAGAGTATCTGTTTTCATCTCTTAGGAGGATATTAAAAAAAGAGATAATAACCTTGAAAACAGATAGAAAGGGAGCACCTGTACAGAAGCAATCTGTGCAGAAACGTAAACAAGCAAAACCCACTGACATTTGTGTGATCTAGGATAGGGTGGGAAGGGAAGTAAAAAGGTGCAGATTCTCCTTCTCTCATGGTTTTTTCCTACCGTTTCATGACAGAGAGATTTATGTATCTGCTGCCGTGGCCACAAAGGGAAAAAATGGATTAGAGCAAGATATCACATTGCAGAAAATTAGCGTTCTTCTTGCAGTTGCCCCTGAACACAGACAGAACCCTGGGCCAGGTCTGGCTTCTCACCCGCTGGATTCTGTGTCACTGCACATGGCCATGCCAGTCTTTAACACTTGGCAGTTAAATCTAGGGATTGGATTCTCACACATTACCAAGGAGCTTAAGCCCATGCCATTCATGACTACAAATATATTTAGGACCTTTCTACAGTCAGGAGCACTTGGGGAGAAATATCTGTCTGCTTGTCTGGTGGGTTTACCATAATTCTGCTGGGTACTGCCTATTATTTGGCCTCAAGCAGTGAACTGAAAGCATGCCCTATAATGAATAAAAACTTAGTTGGAAAGAATTCTTTTGCTCTTACATGGGTTTGCTGACATCTCCTGCAATGTTATTAATTTTCTCTTGGAAATGTCTCCAGCAATCAAAGCTTGCTGTGGTTGCCAGCCATTTGGTTTAAATAAACAGCTGTATTGATTTCCAGAGACGCTGGGCCTTGGGCCAGCTTGGCCTCTGCACTGCCAGCAGAGTCCTGAAGGTCCCTGACACCGTGTGTCCTTGCCTAAGCTCTGTCTCCTCTGCTACATCCTTCTGCATTCATTTCTTTCTACATGTGAAACACCACTGGACATTAAGGAATATAAGGATTTATGGTGTGAAAGCTGGAAGTAGCCAGCTAGCTCTTGGCTTGGTTCTTTTCATCCCAAACCCACATGTTTCCCAGCCCCTCTGGGGATCCCAGCATTTCCTCTCAAGCTGCTTTAAACATGATTCTGCTTCTCCATCTCTGCTTTTTATATTTTAGAAAGAAAATCCCAAGAAAATGGATTTCCTGGAGACATTTGCCTTCAGAGACTGCATTAGAGAAAATATAATTAGAATAGAAGGCACTGACTGAAGGTTTAACACATCTGTCCTAAACAGGCTATTTTAGCACTGGGAGTGGTATAGCTAAGGCAAAATAGGCCGTAAAATCCAGTTAAGAAGCTGCCTAAATACCTAAGCTGTGGTCTTGAGCTATCTTTGTACCACTATGGCAACAGTGCTGCCAAGCCAGCTCAGATGTTTGTGGGAACTGATGATGGCAGCACAGCCCAGAGCCTTCCGCTCTGCCAGAGAGGGAGTGTTCTTTCTGTGCAGCAAACAAGACATCCCAGGAAATGGCCAGATTATTTCTGAGGCTCCTCAGCAGCTTAAAACACAGTTGGTGAGGGGATAAACCATCTGGTTTTGAACTCCGATGAACAGTAGAAAGGTTTGGCATGTGGGAGCTGTGGAGGAAGATCTAGATTTTAATTTCTGTTTGTTGAGAGTCGGGATGACTGAGGGCAGAAAGCTCAATCTGGTGGCATCTGCCTCTTTAGGAAACCAGTAATGTGACTTGTGACAAATGCTGGGATGTAAATGTGATCTTAATTTAGGACTCCCAGTAAAATCAGACTAGCAGATAACCAGGTAGGAAAGAGAAACATAAAAATCTTTATTCCAGTGGCTCGCGATCAGCAGTCAGAATTCATCTCAAGTTGCTGAGATTTGTGATTAGTTGGTACTGCACTTGGAACTTTCTTTGCCCTACTCTCCTGGACTTTGATCTTACCTAACACCTGAGGTATGCAGGCCTGGCCTGCCTGCAGGACCTTGCAGCATCTGCAGAAGCAAGTGTCCAAAGCAGCAGCTCCCTTTGGGGTTCTGTCAGCTCATACAGAAGTTGATTTTTGGAGGAGGGCTACTCTGACAATGGAAACCCCCAAGCCCAGTGGACACAGTGATCTGTTTTTAAATTCCTTCTGACACCAAACTGATTAAAAAATGAACTGCTCTGTAAGCCTTGAAAGTTTTCCAGGGTCTGGGTTAGCATTCCTTGAGTTCTTGTTGTTGAATCACTGCAAATGTATCCATACTTGGAATAGAGCAGGATGTGCCAGGGCAGTGGTCTGGAGTCCTCTGCACTTGTGTTCTGAGCCTCACTCCACGTCTCTAGCACTTAGAAATGGAGAACAGTACATGGAATGGGTCTGGTGATGCTGCAGGCTTGAGCTGTTTTATTTTTTCAGCTGTGGATTTGAGCAGGTTTTGTCTTGACTGTGCACGTATGAGCTTGGCCCTGCTTTGCGTGTAGATCTCATGAGGAAGATGGCCAGCAGTCCTCATGTATGTCTTACATATTTCTAAGGGAGCTTTCTTGTTGATGTGACAAATAGCACGTTCCTTAGAGAGCAGCAGGGCCTGCAGAGAGCTGTTTGCCATCCTGACCCCTGGTGAGGTGTTGCAGAGCAAGCCAAGGTCACTCCAGAGGTTGTGTTTTGATCCGCTGTTCCTTTGGGTCAGCACTGAGTGCAGGGGATTAAGGGATTCTTAGCAGTCTGTGTGAGGGGTCCACTGCCGGGGATAGCCTTGAAAAGAATGTTTGTCATTCCCACTGCCTGCTGTGGGAAATTCGTGGGATCACTGCAGCAAGTGCTGGGATTTCTAGAGAGTCTTAAGCAAGAAAGAGCCTGAGGCAAGACATATCTTTCTTATCTAGCTGTGACATTTTTGTAGGAGATGCTGTTTTACAGCTTTTTGATTTCTCCTATGACCTTTACCTTAGTTTAAGGGTCGAGGAAAAAAGTTAAACATTTTATCCAAAGTCTTTCTCTCATTGTCTTTGCTCACGTGAAATTTAATGTATGGCTGTTTGGATCACCATACTTGGAGGAAAAGTAGTTTGCCTTAGAATTTGCTTATTTGTCTCCAAATCCACCTTAATTGAGTAGCTCATGCATTCATATGCTTAAAAGTTACTTTACTCAACCTACACCTACTTAACACCCACTCAGCCTGGTGTTAAAAAGCGGTGTCAAAGTGTGGGTTTGGCTTGAGGGAAATCAGTGCAGTGGAAACAGGAGATTCTCTTCTGGCAAGCTCCGAGTCCCAGCTCTGGCACTGTTCGCCTTGTACTGTCATCTGGGTGGAAACCTCCCATCCCCTCTTTCGTAATTGCAGCTGCAGGGGATGCAGCCACGCAGTGATGCAATGTGGCCACAGAAGGCTGCACTCCTCCAGGTGCGTTAGAGGTGCTGAGAGACACAGTTTATGAGCTGGTGTGGTTCAGGACAATGCAAGTTTTTCCACTTCCAAGATCTGAACTGGCTTTTGTTTTGATTGAACACTGTATCTCACAGTCCACAGCCAAGAGACACTAAAAGATTAAACCTTCGAACAATTCCACATTTTTGTAGCTTCTGCTTTGAAAACAACCCCCTTGTTATGTTATAGAGACCTCTGTGCCTGAAGGTCTCCAAGTGCTTTGAGATGATTAGTGAAATTCCCCATTGTTGTCTCCTTTGTCATCTCCCTGTGCTTGCCTTACCTGGAATGTCTCCAGTCACTGACAGTTCTGCAGTCAGAGCAAAGAGCTCTTCCTTGTACTTGCTCTGCCCTGTACTCACACACTCGAAGCAGAAACCTCTGAATTCCTTCTGCCTGCTAAACTCTGTCCTAAGGACAACCCTCAGCACAACCCCCAAGGAGACAGGTTTGTGTTCAGAACACACACAGTGGAACTTGTGAAGTTCACAGGTGGGAGGGTCTTTCTTGTCTTTTCGTTGTTTATTGTGTTACAGAACTGGTTTCTTTCAATAGGAACTTATCGTAAGATAATCTAATTATGATTTTTTTAGCAGACAGCTTTTCTTTGGGAATAATCTAATTGAAGGCTCTCAAAAATTTATCACCTGGAATCCATCCTGGAGCTGGTCTTCTAACCCTTCTCCATTAGTGCTTCTTTATGAGTTTCTCTCTCTTACCCATGGAAAACAGCAAGGCCATTGTGGAGTATCTCTGATCTTCAGGGTGTGTTCCGTGTCATCCTTTCACATAATTATAAATGGGAAATAAAATTAATGGAATAGCTTTTGCAGTTGCCTTTTAAAAAAACCAGCACTGCATCTCCTGGCATGACTTGGTCCAAGGATACATTCCATAACTGTTGTTTCTTTCCATGTCTCCAAGGAAATTGCTGCTCAGCAGATTGTTAGTGCAGAAAACACTGCTGTCAGCTGCCACGTTAGCTCTGGCACTGCAGAAGTGAAAGTGTGAAGTGTGGGATCAAGTCACTCTGCACCCCACTTGGTGCATATCTTGGATGGATGGATGGATGGATGGATGGATGGATGGATGGATGGATGGATGGATGGATGGATGGATGGATGGCACCACCTCCACAGGCTCATCTTCCTGTTTTTTATTCCCTTTATTTTTAAATGTCCCTCTCTCTCATTATTTCAGAATGAAACCACGTGAAACCTGCCCCCAAATATCTGCCTGCTGACCAGAGCTGGTAAATGCTGGTGCCAGAGAAATGAGTCTGGCCATGACTGGACTAATTAACTTGGCCAAGGCACTTGAGACCAGCTCAAAGTCCCAGTGGGAAAGGGAGAGAGCAACACCAGTTTCTTATCTGCAAGTGTTAATGGAAACCCACTGCTCCAAAATACCCTTGGTTAGTGAGTGTCTCCACAGGCAGTCTGCTGAGGAAGCAATATCTGCAGTTTGGGAAAACTGACTTTTTAAAAAGCACTGCATGAGAAACAGGACAGATTGTGGGTTTTTTTAATCCCTCCCCCCCCCCCTTTTACAGTCAAGTTTGCTTTCACCCAACCCTCTAATAAATTATACTTTGGCTTCTGCAGCCTTTTTTGCAATCCTGTTAAAGGGATATGGGACCATTGTAGGAGAAGGGCCCTACACAAGTGACTTTCGGACGCAGATCACACCCTGAGGGTAAAATTCTCTTCTGTTTTCTAACAGTTGCAGCAGCACTGGAGTGCTTTCGGTTCAGAGTTGTTACTGTTGCTGCTGATTTTGTGTACTTTGTTGATTATGGTCCCCCAGCTCCACCTTTCACGTTTTTCTGATTTTTTTTTAGAAACAGAGACAGTAATAACAATGGTTATATATAAATGGAACCAACAGCAAATATGAAGCAGAAAGTCCCATGTCTTCCTTCCTTAGCATGTCCTTACTGAGAGACTTATGCTTCATGTCTTGCCCAATATCTCTTATAATATAAGTTAACTACTACTCTTTGCAGGTGCTGATAAATCCTGTTTTCTAGTCCAGTTTGTGTAACCAGATTCTTTGGACCTAAAATTGCTCTACAGCTTCATTTGAACATATTCTTGACTTCCTGAGTGGAATTGTGCAGCCCATGAATTGCCAAGTGGGAAGTGCCAACCCTCAGCTCTGTTTTACATGAGGAAACTCCCTGAGAAAGAGGAGAGAGGGAATGTTTGTCCCTGTAAATTTAGTTGGTGGCTCTTCATAGAGGCCAGCACACATCTTCACTGCAATGAGAAAGGAATCCAGTTGAGATTTGTATGTGATCAGTTGTCATGAGGAAAGAAAGCTGGTGGACTCACAGTCTCATCAGAATTCATCCTCCTTCTGTGCTGAGCTTTGTACTGTCCTTATTTCTGTTTGGAAGCCCTTCTAAAGAAAAATGGCTTCTCTCCTTTTTCATTCTTTGTGTTTGTTTTTTTTTTTCTTTCAGCTACATCAAAAAAAGGTACAAAGGGAAAAGAAATAGTTATTTTTTCATTTTTTCAATATTACATTATGTTTTTCTGTATCTCAGTAGAGCCTTCAACTAAATGAAGAAGTTATGAACGCAAGGTGTAGGGAGTGAATAGAACTTTCAGAAGAGATTTCCAGCAACTGCTTCACCACTTTCCTATTTAGGAGAGCTGAGTGTAAGTCTCTTCTCTCAGGAGTGTTTCTAGAGTGTTCCCAGTTTCACTTTCTGCACCTCCTCTCTTTTTGCTGTGAGTGTTGGCCTGTGGTTCTAGGAAAATGCTGTTCCAGACTTTACTCAGTTCTCACTTCTCTAGTCAGGGAGGATAAGAAAGGGCGAGACCCAGAGTGGTGGCTGTTTTTCAAAGGACTGGTGCAAGAGTTAGGATTTTGGGCAAAGTGGGAGGAGATTGGGGCTTTTGCTTTCTATTTCTCCTTCTCCACAGCAAATGCTGAAGATTCTTTGCATGTGTGTGCACAGTGGGGGAAGATGCCCAACTGAGATCCAAACACAAATGAAACAGGACTCACAAAGTTCAAAGTTGACACAATCCAAGTTTTTGCTACTGGAGGGGAAAAGGCTCCTCTATTTTTCCTTTATTATAAAAAAAAAAGAACCCCTCTCCCAAAAAACCAAACAACAGAAACCCCTATCAAAAAAACCCTTCCCCTCGACTCTTCCTTTTAAAATGCAGGCGTTTAAATCAGCACACTAATTTTGGAGAAGGAAGAGAGATTTCTATTCCCAAAGCCTGTTTTCAATCATCAGATGAATTTTGAGAAAACCTCTGAACGTTCAGCACTTGTGGTCAGTTTTCCCTGCCCAAAAAACCAGTGGTTTTTGCAGACATTCCACAAACACAGGAAGCTTTGACTGTGTCTCTAACAGATAGGGAGACAGAAAAGTAAAATACAATATAAAGGCAAGAGCCAAACCTGCTGTGGCAGCTCAGAGGAATGAAGTGCACACGTCTGTCTCTGTGGCCAGGGCCAGATGTTTCAAAGGGAACACCCCAGATCTGTAAAGTACCGTTCTCACATAACCTGCCTGTGCTTTAGATTTCTTTTTCATTCTTGCTTTTCCTCTCTGAAACTTGGCCCTTTATATTCTCTTCGAGTCTTTGGTTTGATTTTGTTTCTTCGGAGAGAAAAGGAGTGGCAGGAAGGGCTAAAAAACTGCTGTGCAGAATTCCTGTGGGGTTTGGGTTCCTGATTGTCTTCTAACTGGTCCTAAGTTTTATCTGCTGACCTATTAGTCTCAATTTTATCTGCATCAGGAATTTGCATGGATTAATCACATTTTATTCAAGCTTTCTTCCATTTGAATTTTTTTGTCTTCCAGCTCCTTACTGTCTCATTTTATTTCTAATGTGAGAGTAGCCAAAAAAGAAATTCCTGATTATCTTTTCCTGCATTATTAATTATTATTAATTACTTTTATACAGCCTAATTGTTGTTAATCTTCTTTGTAAAATAAACACTTAAATTCCTTTCTTCCATTTTTTTTCCACAGAAGTCTTTCCTTCGTCTAATTCCCTCACCAGTCCTTCTCCTCAGCTTCGCTTTTGCCCCGTTGTTCAGCAGAACTGAAGCCACTAATATAGGGGAAGTCTCCCTTTCACTTTCAAGTTGCCTTTTAATGTTGCAATTATTTTCTTTCCCACTTGAATATTAATCTTTCTAATCTCACAGCCCAACAGACCTGTTACCCATGAGCCCCTGAGCAGTTCTACTCAGTTATTAGTAGGTGAAATGCAGAACATTTTTTCCAAAGCACATTAGTTCTCTGAAAAGTAATGAACTTGTCTGATGTTTGTCTGCTTTTTTCCATTTCTACCCAGTTAAAATTCCAGGAGAGAGCCTTTAACTGGGAAATCTTTAATACTTTCAGATGATTCCTGCGATTGAGTTGTCACTGTTGAAATAGCTGAATCTAAGGGCTCTTGACCTGTGGGCTTTTAATTCTGAATTTAGGATTATGAGTCAGAATAATGTCATGTTTTTCTAGAATAGTATTCTTCAATGAGCTTCCTAATTTTTAATTGGTTTTCTAAACATTCTGTTAATATGATTTCTCCCTTCCCGGAGCATGTCATCATTCTCAGCCTGTTTGTCAACAGAAACTCTGTTCCAGAAGTTTTGGCTCTGTAGAAATGTTTCAAGGTCAAAAAAAGATAATCAAATGAGAGAAAAAAAACCAAATACAGATTTTGAAATTTTCTGCATAATGAAAAAAATATCAAGTATCTTTCGTGACACTGTAGAATATTGATGGTATTAAAATAACAATGGAAAAGAAGAAGAAAACAGTTTATGTTGTGATAACATGTATATTCCTACAGATGGTTCAGATTTCAATTGCATTGCCCTGGGGTGAATTCCTCTGTGAAAAGTTTAGTGCCCATTTCACCAAGAGAGGGCTGCCTAATTTTTGGTGTGGTTTTGCTTTGCCCAAAGTGCTCTGTGTTAACCAACACAAGTTAAAATAGTGTATGTTCTATTGTACTCTACAATTAGGAATTACAACATCTCCAATATTGAATCTTTAACCCTCAGGCCATATTCTGTAGCTTGTGTTCAGAAAAAAATTAGCTTATTGGGTTTGTGCTGGAAGCTATTTGATTTGCGTTGGTGAAACCCTCCCTAAGCATCCCAGCTGGTTCCCAGTTACAAGCTGCCCGTGGTGAATCCCTGCTCCATCCTTCTCCTGCTTTCTCATATCAGCTCAACCTGGAACCTGGGAATTTCTGTCCCCTGCCTAATGGACGCTGATGCAGCTCCTCCCTGCCAGCGCTGCATCTCCTGCTCCTTTGGGTGTGCTCTGAAAGGAGGCAAAAATAAGGACCAAAACACTCCTGGTCCTCACATCATTATACTAACCTTGTTGGCCTGACAGCTTCAGCACTGCTCCTGCTTTCAGCCTTAAGCCACACATAAGTAAAGAAATACCTTCTTCTACTGGTAAGTGTAGTTAACACATAGGGGATAAGCTGTATTTATCAAAGCAGTTCAAGTGATGGACACCAGAACCTCACCTCAAAAGGAACTCCCAGTCAGCTGTTCTTGAGGAAACTGCCACCAGCCTTGGAGAATTCCCTGCTGATAACCAAATGCCATCTGACCCCACCAGGTAAAGACTAAAACGGACTTACTCTGGGTTTTTCAAACTAAAAGCCTGCGCTGCCTTTGAATCCTTTATTCTGCTAAACCTGTTTTTTTCAGCAGCGTTTTTGGCTGGTTCACACATCACAAGCTTCTGTGGGAGATGGAGGCATCACCTGGTGCAGAATTTCAGAGGCACGAAGAGAGCAGGGAGACCCCTTTTCCACTGGGAGCAGCTGACTCCCAGTGCCACCAGCGTCCCTGAACCCAAAAGGTTTTCACCCCTTTTTGCCCATGAAGAGCTCAGGGCTCTGTGACCAGAGATCACCCATGTGGTGTTACAGACACATACTGCATCTTTTTCTTGAAAATTTTGGGAGTGGGGGTTTGGGGGTTGGTTGGTTTTGGTTTTTTATTTTACTTTGGTTTGTTGTTGTTTTGAGGGGGGTTTTGCATGATAATTAGGCATGGATAATTAAATACAAGATCTTAGCAGCTTCGTAGAAGTAAAGGACCAGTATGAATAACTGTTACAGCTGTCAACATTTCTATGCTGTTCTTAGGGGATTAATAAGCAACCACAAAAATTTGTTCCAGGCAGACACTTGGCATTAAAAAGATGCAGTCCAGGACTTTTTTTTTTCCCCCTTAAATTTGAATTAGGCCATTTTTAAGTAGGAAAATTCTTTATGTTTTTTAAAGTAGAGATTCCTGGCATAGTTCTGGTTTCACAGGGAATATTTAGGGAGCTAACAGGGGCCATGGGACTCTGCTTTCAGTCTTGCCCCCATTCTGCCTCTCTTCAGCAAACCTATTTTGTGTTATGCTTCTCCACTTCATCACAGGCTGTGATAGGGACAGATAAAAGCACAGTTTTAGGTTTATTCTCCTCATTTTTCACTTTCATTCAGTAAAAGCCCATGACTGGTTACACCTATTGACTCTTGATAGCAGTTTGGGATAGCTTCTTGGGCAACTTCTGGAAAATTACATCTTGGTTATATATTCCATACCCGGTGACTGTTTCATATGCCCATGTGTAATATAAATAAATTAAGCAGCCCATAATGTTCTGTAAGTTGTCATCTTTCCCCAGCCACCATAACTGTCTTCCAAGAGAAAGGTTTTCAGCTGTTTCTGGAGTAAATGACTTATTGTGAAGACAGTAGAGCAGAAATTGCTCTAGTCCCAATTCTCTTGTATCAGATTTCTACTGCCAGATTTCTGCTATTCTGGGGAGAAAGATTTAGCTTTAACATAGCAAACTCTTCCTCTTAATTTAAAATAATAAAGGAACTCGGAAGAGGAAGGATGTTTAGAATGTTAAAAAAATATCTTTTTAATTTAGAGAATTGAAATTAAGAAAAAAATTAGGACATTTTCTTCCTTATAAATTAAGAACTCCTGAATGCAGGGCTCACTCAAGGCTCTGTGAGTTGCTCAGCTGGCAGGGAAAATCCCTCAGTGACTTGTTCATTTTTCTTTTTATCTTGAGTGTCTAGCTTTGCTTTAAAAATAAGCAGTGTAGGTTCTGTGCTGAATTCCAGTACTGAGTAACATAAACCCTGAGGGGTTTTTTTGTAAGTTCAATCAAAAAATATGCCATGAGGTAACAAAGCATCTACTGTTCTGGGTCTGAGTTTTGCTTCATACCTCGCCTGTCAACGTGGAGTATTACTTATTACTTCATGCTGTCTGTGGTGTGGAATGGGGTTCTGCTGCCCTAAAATCTGAGCAAAGAGGGTGAGTGCTCGTACCTGAAACACAGAATGCAGTAATCCCTGTCTCACTGAGCCCCGGGCTGGGTACCTTTGCTTTGTCACAGGCTGCTCAGGCTGTGGCAAAGCTGCCCAGAGTCTGGCCTGGACAACACTCTGTTGGAAGGATCTGCTGTCATTCTGTGTGGTTGCTATTCCGGTGATTTTAGTGATGCTTCATGCCACTGTTTTTTTAGCTTTTTAGCAGCATTGTCTCCCTCTTCCCTTGACGCTGATGCTGAGATGTGCTGTGTAGGTGGCCAAAATAACTAGGATATGTCCTTGACCACAAGCAATGCAGTGGAAGGCAGCAACATACTTTGTTGTGTGCAGTTCTCACATTGCTTCACAAGCAGTAAATTTTCAACCTGTTTTAATATTTTTCACTGCACACAGAACCAGGGCACAAAGCAGGTTGTGGCAAAGGCACTAACTGGGAATCAGTGATAAGCCCTCATTTAGAAAAGGCTTCCTTTCATCTGACCCCTACAATGTTACAGCAGTTCTTAGAAAACTTCTCTTTAAATTAAAAGGATCACGTAATGTTTTTAGCATCCAGTCCATTGAAACAGTTCAATCTGTCCTTTGTTTACTGTATTTAAATTTAAAGAACATGTTTCAAAGGTCTTACGAAAGTTGGCATTGTCATTTATTGAACAAATTATTTATTTAGGTGAAAAAACCCAAAAACATTCTCCCCCAGGCATTTTTTTTCAGAATTCTTGAGAGCTTAGGGTCTTCATGCTTTGAAAACCAGTTGTTAAAATAAACTGCATGCAGGAAGGAGTGAAATTTAATGTCATGCAAAGTTCAAAGAGGATAAGAAGAAACGTAAGAAACTTATTCTCAACACCAAGCTCCTACACTAATACTGAGAATTGATTCACCTAAGATAGGAGGAAGAAAAAATCCCATTGGTTTTGTGTTTAAAATGATTTTTCACTAAAAATAACCCATAAAAAACGTTTCAGATCAAGTTATTTTTATTATTTCTTTTTTAACATTGGCTGCAGGAGTATATTATCCTCCTTGTAGGTAGAGCACTCCACAGGTATTTTGTCTTTACATGCTGAGCAGATTTTGGTCCTGGCAGTGCTGTAAGAGCTAATTAAGAGTATCTACCTTTGTATACTGAAGCAGCTGAACTTCCTTCAGTTTTGTCTGACACTCCGTGGGGATTTTTACAGGGTGCTCATTATGTGACACATTAATGCCCAAAGGATCTGGGAATAACTGTGGGAAGGAGAAAAAAAAAATAAATAATACCCATACCAGGAAGTTTTAAATAGATCATTGTCTCGAGTGCAGGAAATGCAATTATACCCTGGAGTATTATAGAAACAGGCATCTGTATCTTGCTTTACATCAAAGTCATTTGGGAAGTACTTGGTGTGAACAAGAAGGGCTCAAGTGAGCGAAGTGTACAATGCGCTTTGCTGAGTTGGGTAGTTGTGGACAACAGACTGAACCTCGTGCTCTGCTTTTGCAAAGAAAATAACATGCAAAAGAATCCTGGTTTGTGCAACAGCCCTGACAAAAAACTGTGTATTGCTTTTCTAATTCTAATTAAGGTTGAAGTGCTCAACATGAACCCCACTTTCTAACTCAGGATTCATTTCAGCAAACCAACAGATCTTAGAATGCAACTTGCCTGTTATACACCTAGGCTCAAATACATTAGCAAAATGTTTAAAAAGTCACCCTTTTTCCTTTAGTGTTCGTTGTCCTCAGCGTGCACGTTACATGTTTGCTGACTGGGGCTGGGTTTAGTGATAAAAGCAGGAGCAGATGAGCAAACGGTGCCAGATCTTGTTCTGAAAATCCTTCAGGCTATCAGGGGTAATAGCAAGAACTAAAAGCTGCCTATTACAGAAGTTGAACTGGCAGCTTGTCAGAGATCCAAAAACTGCCTCTGTTTTATACAGCTTGGACTTGTAGTAGTTGTCAGCTGTAACAAGGGCTTCGGCAGGAGTAGCTGCTGGCAGAACCTCGTTCTGTCAGTGATAAAATGAGTCAGAATGTGCAGTCCCACTCATCTCTGCAGCCTGGATAAACGAGTCCAGAGCAGCTAAACCTCACTAGCTCTCAGCAGTTGTATTTCGGAAGCCTTTCCTCTAGAGCTGTGTGCTGAAGGAGAAGAGTTGTGAGCAGTTTCTTCGGGATTTGTGTTCGATGTGCTGGTGTCGGAGGCAGAACGTGAAGCCTCTGCTAGAAACCGTCATCCTCTCTCCTCAACTGCTGAACTGAAATCATAATCAGCAAAGTAAAACCTTTGCAGAAAGGCCACTGGGGAGCTGTGCCTCTGGCCAGGCTCCCTGCTGGCTGCCCTGGGGAGTGTGCGGTTAGTTCTTTGTCACACGGTAACTCATCCCCGAGCTCCCGAGTCCCTCTGGCAGAGGGCTCTGATTACAGACAATTGTTTGCTAAGCTTGTTGTTCCTGTAGACAAATGAAGGTTAGAATAGCTCCTAATGAAACTTTAGCTTCTGGCTGGCTCCCGGCCTGCCATCCAGCTGTAGCAGCCGTGCCACTGGCGTGCCAGCTTTCAGTTGTGGCTGATTAACAATTCCTGCGGCCCACGGGATGGCTGAGGCGGATGTTAAACACACTGACAAGCAGAGGATTACCGCTTCCAAGGGGGAATTTCATTGCTGACACCTGCAAACTGCCGGTTTGCTCCCACTGTTCCAGTGCCAGGGCCGGGCTGGAGGAGCTGGGACACCAGGTTCTACACCGATTCCACACCGATGTGTTGCTCAGTAAAACTGAGCAGGAAATTCGAAATGCAGGGGCCGTTTTACCTCCAGGATGAAAAGGATTTGTGAGTTCCAATTATCTGAAATTATCTTAATGCTCGAAACTGCCACCTGCATGCTGAAATCTGTCTGTTGTGATACCCTGATTAACCACTGAGGCACATTTGTGATGGATGTGCAGAGGCTCTTCTCTGCTCTCACCCAAGGGCTGGTGTAGGGCAATTCCTTGGCAGCCTCATATCTTCTTGAGTATCTTCTCCAAGCAACAGGAAAACTATTAATTTTGGCATCCTGGTACGTGAGATCATTTTAACTAACTCAAAGATCATTTTCTCTAAAGAAAAATAGTATTCTTCATCAAATTTGTCAGCTTGCTATACTCCCTTTGCATCTGGCAATTTGGTTCTCACACTGAAACATAAAAGATATGTGTTCTGAGGTTTGAGGAAGTTACCTTCAAATCAGGATTAATTCCAGGAGAACAATCTGGGAATTTATTTTTTTCTGTTGCATTGGGGCATTTATTTATATAAATATAAATTGTACAGACCCGTGAGTTCAGTCCAAGCAGCTTTCCATAGCAAACATAGCATGAAGCCTAATGGGAACATCAATTTCTTTAACAATAAAAAACATTAACTGCCAAGTAATTAGTGAAATGTTTCAGAGAAAGGAAAAGGAACTAATGAGAGGACAGATTAATTCGTATTTGTTATTGCAGTGGGTTGGATTTATTGTGTTTACCATTGCTGCATCTCATCCATCATGCTAATAACATGCCAAGTTGCAAAGATCTCAGTGATCTGAAATGCACGTTTGCTGTCAGGGAGGGCAGGAAAGACCAAGATAAGGGTGTGGGACAGGAGGAGAGAGAGGTCAGAAGGACAGAATCAGCACCTGGGCTGCACTCTTACTTCAGGCACTGAGACTAAACACTTGCACAGTTCTCTTGCTGTGGCAGCGGGTTTCAGGCTGTACAAATATCAGGTCTGAAGTGAAAGGGATAAAGTATGATTTGTTCTGCTGCATGATTAATGATTGTTTATAAAATACAGCTGCACGCATCTTTCTTCCCTTCCTCCCCTCTCAAAAAAAAAAAAAAAAAAAAGAAAGACACACCTCGGAGGAAAAAAAACT
>JAWMRA010000016.1:17483030-17511476 GCA_035584735.1 Pseudotriccus pelzelni
TACAGCCCGGGAGAGGCACAGCCCAGCCCCGGTACAGCCCGGGAGAGGCACAGCCCAACCCCGGTACAGCCCGGGAGAGGCACAGCCCAGCCCCGGCACAGCCCGGGAGAGGCACGGCCCAGCCCCGGGAGAGGCACGGCCCAGCCCCGGTACAGCCCGAGAGAGGCACAGCCCCGGTACAGCCCGGGAGAGGCACAGCCCCGGTACAGCCCGGGAGAGGCACAGCTCAGCCCCGGTACAGCCCAGCCCCGGCACGGCCCCGACCGGGACCGGCACAGCCCAGCCCCGGCACAGCCCTGGTTCATCCTCGGCACATCCCCGGCCCGCAGCGGGACCGGCACTGCCCCGGCACAGACGCGGTCCATCCCCCGCCCGAGCGGGAGAGGCGATCCGCAGCTGGATCCCCGGCAGGACCAGCCCATCTCCGGCCGCTCCCCGGCCCTCCCCGCCGGCCGTGCCCGGTCCCGCCCCGCTCCCAGCCCGGTGCCGGCCCCGCCCCGGGGCGCTCGGCGCGGGGGGACTTCCGGGGCCGCGGCGGGAGGCGGGCAGGGCCGGGCAGGGCAGGACCGGGCCGGGCGGGCGGCAGGACGGGCAGGGCGCGGCGGGAATGGCGGCGATGAGCTCGCTCGAGGCCGTGCGCAGGAAGATCCGCAGCCTGCAGGAGCAGGCGGACGCGGCCGAGGAGCGGGCGGGACGGCTGCAGCGGGAGGTGGACCAGGAGCGGGCGCTGCGGGAGGAGGTACGGCCGCCCCTCGGCCCGGCCCGGCCCGGGGGAAGCGGGCGGGGGACCCTCGTACCGCGGGGCTCCCCGGGCCTGCCTTCGCCGCCGTGCCCTGGCGCGGCTGTTCCCTGCGGGCGGGCGGGGGTGCGGTGCCGGCCCCGCGGCTGCGGGCCCAGGTGCTGCGGGGCCGGGTTTAGGCGAGATGCTTGCGGTGAGGTGCTTTGTGTCAGGTTCTGAGCGAGCTTTCGTGATTTATTTTTTTCCCCCCGCAAGCCCTAGTTCTGTTTTGCTATCCAGGCGAGCTCATCTGGGAATCAGCATGGCGACACTTGGGAAGTTACGTACCTGGGGCTGAACCTGAGATGGCCCCGGCACCTGAACGCACAGCAGTGTGATCGGGTGCCTAAACAGCTGTGCGGGGGTGCTGCTCCTCAGAACGGCCTGCTGGGATGGGAGAGGAGCAGCAGCCTGGCGTTCAGGCGGAGATGAGATCGGGGTGAGCAGCTTAGGGAGCAGAGAGGTGTGTTATTGGTGGCAGTCACAGCAAAAAAAAAGCCTGATAGGGCTGTTGTTTGTCTTGCCACTGACCTTGGGGAATTCTAGCAGCTGTAATTTAATGTTTCCTGCTATAAAATGTGCAGTGTCTTTTGAGGCAGCTTTAGTGTCTTCTGTGGTTGTATGAAAGGGAAGCAAAAGAACAACTTTCTTGTGTACTTTATTGCAATAGAAAAAATGGCAATTATTGGATTTCCTTAGAATATGGGGCTTCCTGCACATTCCGGGCAGCAAGTTTAGAGGAAGAGCCTGCTGATTACTTGCAGGTGATCTTCCTGACAGAGCAAAATATGGCTACTATGCTTGTGTAACTACTGCATTCTTGCAGCTCACTTGGCATATCCATTTTTTTCGGTGAAGGACCGTGTCACAGTCAGAAACTTGTTTCATAAGATTTTCTGTCTTTAAAAAAACTTATACTCATTTTCTGAGCTTGGTGGAGTAAAGGACACCAATTTGCCTACTTTCAGTAACATAACAATACATAATTCCCATTGAAATGGGAGGTTTTGTTGTTATCTCTTTTGTGGCAGAAGGAATAGTGCTGGAGAAGTGACGGCAGCTTGTTGGTGAAGTCTTCCCTTAAGAGCTCAGCTACATCGCTCTAAAAGACACTAAAGGTTAATGTTTGTGTCTTCCCTGGAGTTGGTTTTTGTGGATGGTGTGGAATTCTGCAGAGGGCATTTGCGCGGTATTGAAGTTTTTGTTTGGAGGGGTCAGTGCTGGGGTGGATCAAGGTGGAAAATTGAACTCCCAGGCACAGGTAGATGTGTGCCTTCTTTACAGAGGGGTTTTTATTGCTGCAGTGTATTTCTGCATGCTTGAGGAGGGAGGCTTTGAGAGCCTTGCAGAAAAGAGCAGGGGTGTGAATCTGACCCTTCCCTCGGTGCAATCCTTACATGTAGAGCATGTGACCAGCCAGGGTTGTTATGAGGGTTTTGTTTTCTTCCTGTGCAAGGTACAGATAGCAAACAATGAAAAAGCTAAAGCTGTGGCCAAAACACATCACAGCCTACAGCTCTTGATTGTTAAACCAGATTGTTAAAAGTTTCGAGACTGTGATTAGCAGCCATTGCCTTAAAAAAGAATCTCTTCTGTCTCCAGTACAGGCATCTCAAGGGGCTGCTGGAAATCACTTTTTCAAAATGCATTTTTCTTCCTTCTTCTGGAAAACAGACTCTCCCTTGCAATAGTAATAATTAACACCCGATGGTGACTTAGCCGTGCCATCACTCGCTGTGGAAATATGTGGTGTGGAAGTGGTGTGGCAGACACGCAGGAGGCTGTGTTTGTCTGGTAGCTGTGGGAGTGCCCCTGAATGTCACTGGGGGTTTTTTCCTGCCTCGCCATATAAGGGGAGAAGTCCTGCTCTGCAGAAGAATAACTTGGGCCATATAAGGCTGGTTGGTAAATCCTGAGTGAGTTACTGGAGCAGGAAGTAAAAACTTGAACTTTACTCACCCGCTGTTTTCAAAGTGCATTGTATGCTCTTATCATGGTGAGGAGTCTTGACATGACAATAATTAACTTGTAACATTACAAATTTCCCAAGGGTAACATTTGTGAAAGGTTATTTTCTTTCTTAAACCAGAAAGTTCAAATTCTTGCTATTTAAAGATGAAAATCTGGAAAGACAGGTTTGGATTACACAGAGCAAAATATTCTGTACTTGGATTAATAGGGATCTCTAAGAACGAAGTCTCTTCTGGTTCTCCATGTTCACTGCCAATACATATTAATGTTCAAAGACACATTTGCTTCCCTGCTTGTGTGTTGCTTTCAGTCATTCTGGTGGGGCATTGTTACTGTTATGTCAAAGGTAGTTTGACTTGTCTGCTCTGTAAGTTCCTTCTGTTACGTACAGCAGAATTTTCACTGCAGCCAGCTGCAGCCAGCTACCCCTGGTTAGAAAAGAAAAAGTACCAAAGTGATACTTTTGCTATCTGCTTTTGCTGGAGGGTTGGTTTCCTCCTCAGCTAGACCTCACAGATGTGTATGTTTGTATATAGCATATATATGTCTCATCTATATTAATTTTCAGTACTAATTAAGACAGTTATTCTCAGAAGTGATTAACTTTTTAAAATAATGACTTTTTTATATGTATTTTGTGCTTAATATAGTTTTGAAAGAAGGGTTTATAGCGAGGTTACCGTGAGGAGGCTGTTGTAGAAGTTACTCTGCAACTTAAGCAAGGGTAGTTTTGAAGATGTCAGAAGTAAGAGCCTGTAGTGATAAGAGGCAGGTGAGTTGCAAGGGTTATACAGAAGGTTAAGTGAACAGGTAATGCAAGAGAGGCAAATTCAGAGGAAGTTTGAGGATGGCACTATGGAGAGAAACCAAAAAGAAAAGGTGTTTTAAGTGGTTGTTGCCTGTACCAGGGCCCGTCGTGAGATGCAGCCTCTTCTGGTGCCTTTTTTATGAGCTCTTGCATAATTTGCCTTTAAATAAAACTTCAGTGTTCTCAGGCACTTGTGAATGTTCTCCTGCCCTCTCCGTGGCAGCTGTTCCATGGCAAATGCTGATCCAGGTGTGTTTTTGTTTGTTTATGCTGAACCCATCTTATGGAACTCCAGGAAATGCTGGGACAATTCTTACCAAAATGTGGTGAAAGGTCACAAATAAGGGATCCAGGATAACTGAAGACTCATAGTTAGTTTGTGTTGATTTAACAAAAAAAAAGGAGAGGTCTGTGATTAATGTCTGCAAATACAATAACAGAAAATATTCAGGTAAGAGTGCATCGTTCTTCCAGTGCAGTTCTTTCTAGTACAGATTGTGCAGTCCTTGATGTGCTTCGTTGAAAGGAAGCATTAATCACTTTTTCCTCTGTTAAGCAATAACTTCACAATTGAGTGAGGGCAGGTACATCCATGTGTGGGGACTTCATAGTGGCTGAAGTCAGGAATTCTGGAGGTGCTGTTGAATGGCACTAGCAGGTAAATGGGACAGTCCTACAAGAGACAATGTGTGCCTTATCATGAGCTGATTTCTGTTCTTCCCGTGCTTAGGCTGAGAGCGAAGTGGCTTCTCTGAACAGACGCATCCAGCTGGTTGAGGAAGAGTTGGATCGGGCTCAGGAGCGCTTGGCCACTGCCCTGCAGAAGCTGGAGGAGGCCGAGAAGGCTGCAGATGAGAGTGAAAGGTGGGTGGGGCCACCCTGAATGGATCGTTACCCTCATGACAAAGATCATAACTGGCAGGGTGTGGGCTGGGGAAGTAAATTAAACTACTCCTGCGTCTCTGAACGTGTGCAATCTGCTCTTCCTCTGCCTACATAGTCTTCAGTTACAGCTTGTCTGAAGGAATGTCCAAAATATGTAGGCTTGAATTCTTTGTCAGTTGTAAAGATGAGGTCTGAGTGGGGTAGGCCCTGTGATGAATCATGTCACATCCTGTGAAAACTGGCTGACCGAGCCCAGCTTTCTCTGTTTGGATACAACCACTTGTGCTGTTGGGCAGTTCTTGATTTCATGGTGGGTAGAAAATCTCACCTGGAGAATAGCAGAGTGCTAGAAGAGGCTTTGATTCTCCTGTTGGCAAGATTAGTACACGAAGGTCAGCAAAGGAAAGAGGCTTATAATTCCTTCAGATTTCCAGAGGTCCATCATGTAAGTTAAGACTTAGTGACTTTGGAAGATCTCTCTTCTGTAAATTGGGTTTTTTATCTGTGATAATACCTTTTATTGTGAAAGAAGCCCACATATTCTGCATGTGTATTTCTGCCTCACTAACTACACAGCCTGCTGAAAAGAAAAACACCGGAGACTCACAGTGTGTTTTGAAACACTTAGAGAATTTGGGTCAGATGTGCAACACTCAGCGTTTGCTGTTACAAAGGAGTTAAACTGTGCTTCTGCAAAGCACAGAGAGCTCCGGTGTTGTAGAGCTCTGACGTGGCAAAACTCAGGGGAGTCTGGCCCGTAAACATGGTCCAGTCAGTCCTGCAAGGGTTGTAAGGTGCTGTTTCATGATAAGTAAGCGTAAAAGCACAGGGGTTTTCAGTCATCCTGTTAGGTCTTGAGAAGCAGGACCCTTCTATTTACCTTTCTGTAAGATGAGTTTTCGTTCAATTTAAGATGAAAAAGGATAGTACAGCTGAACCGTGGTTAAGAGAGCTGAACAAATCACACTTTCTTTCTTCCTAAGACATGTTTTGTTCCTTGGACTTCTGGATGTGAGTGCACAGGGCTAGATCTATGGTGTGAAGACACAACTATGTGATGTGCTTCATTCACCTTAATGCAAGTCTCACTCCACTAGTAGTGGGGCTGGAGATAAACTGGCAAGCCCTGAGCCTTGCATCTGCTGCTTTTCACGTCTTTCAGAGGAATGAAGGTCATTGAAAACAGAGCCCAGAAGGATGAAGAGAAGATGGAAATCCAAGAGATCCAGCTCAAAGAGGCCAAGCACATTGCTGAAGAGGCCGACCGCAAGTATGAAGAGGTCAGTTCCTCAGGGCAGGTCACCTCTTTCTCAAGCCCATCAGGCTGTGCCTGTACCTTGTTTTTCCCTCCTTTGCCCTTTAAGTTCAAAGGATCACAAACACCACTCTTCACAGCTGTGGAAGGAAAAATGGGCACCTGGATACCTCAAGGTGGCAGAAGGTCTGTGCTTAGAGCTTTGTGCCAGAATGTTTGAGTATTCCCTTGGCTCTGAGGGAGAAAAAGACCTATTTTGAAGTTGCCTTTTGGCGAATGAAAGAGAGGTCTTGAAAAGTGTCAGATAACTAAGACTCAAATGAATAATGAAGCTGCCACGGAATCAAAACTCATGTGTTGACCAAAGGAACGAGAAGAGGCCCAACCCCCTGCTTAGTAGGTTCTAGAAGCAGGTGACCTGTGCTGCAGCAGCGTAATCTCTGACTGTCAAGGGGCTTCTCTTGTAGGTGGCTCGTAAGCTGGTGATCATTGAGAGCGACCTGGAGCGGGCTGAGGAACGTGCCGAGCTCTCAGAAAGGTAAGCGTTGAACTGCCTCTGGTGAGGTGCTCCAGGGTGACTATAACAGCATGGACTGTTGGCAGTACACTGTGTGTTCAGCTCCAAGCTACGTTTTGCTGTTTCGCTCAGTTACTGTAATCGTTGAAGTAAAGGAAGTAAATGTGTTGTTTGTGTTTTGTCACTGCATGCTGTACCTGCACACTGATTTTGTGAATGGCTTTTGTGCATTTCATGTGTTCACTAACAGCCAAGTCCGACAGCTGGAAGAACAGTTAAGAATAATGGATCAAACCTTGAAAGCATTAATGGCTGCAGAGGATAAGGTACTGACACTAATAAACAGTTCTTAGGTTTAACTGCAACCCAAGTCTTTCAGCTTCCATAGCTGGTTAGCTCACTCAGTAGTAACAAATCAGTTCTCGCTGTGCTCTTCACTCTCCTTGCATCTTGCTTTGGTGGTTTTCTTTGGTTTCTATTTTTTGTTTATTTATTCATTTTTACCTTTAAAACTGATCTCCTGTGCAGCCAAAAGAAGCTGAACTGTCCCACGTGTAAAAGCTCTGTAAATGTTTCTGTGTAAGCCAAGGGCTGTAGATCAGTTTCTGTCTGGTCATCGTCTTAATGTGCACTATAAAGTGATATTTGGCATCACAAAGAGCTGCTTTCAGTCTGTGATGGATCAGCTGCTTTTGAGGCCATTCTTTTGCCCCGTAATTGTTTTCATTTTTCTCTATCTTTTCCCCCTATTTTCTCCTATTTCTTTTGCTTGACTGAATCTTCCATCCGCCCCTTTCCTGCCTTCCCTCCAAAATAACAGCAAATGTGCTGAGCTTGAAGAGGAGTTGAAAACTGTGACCAACAACCTGAAGTCGCTGGAGGCTCAGGCTGAGAAGGTAGGATAGAGACTGTCGTGAGAATGTGTCCCTAACTTGTCACCTGGCCTCTGGGGTTTCCTTTGTGTGGAAATGCTGCTCACTGCAGCGTTTCAGCAGGGCCACTGTCAGTGGAAGCACTGTGACTCACTGCTCAATCCATATTTTGCTCTCACTGGAACACAGAGTATCTCCCAGTTCCAAATAGGTCAGTATTAGTTGGCCACACGTTCTGTTAAGTACTCTGACAGGATTAAATATTATTTATAGCATTAGCCTCCAACTGGCATTGTGTACTAACATTCAGCTCCTCCAAACAATACTCCTCTTTAGAAAAAGTTCCTACTAATTCCTACTTGGAGTTCCCACCTGGAGTTGCACTGGAATACATCTCAAGGGAAGTTTGACTTTTGTAATAAACTGCATTACCACAGCCTTGTAACTGGAATTCATTTAGTTTTACCCATGTTAGTACACATGATCTGTTAGAAGAGAGTTTCGAATGTGGTGGTTTTGGTATATTTAGAATACCTGCTCTAATACCAGTGATCCTCTTTCTAATTACAGTACTCACAGAAAGAAGACAAATATGAAGAGGAGATTAAAGTTCTGACTGACAAGCTGAAGGAGGTAAAATTAGAGCTGTTCTTTGCAACATACCTTCTAATGGACATTTGATTCTTTTAATATAAACAGTACTTTGCTTTAAGGATGAACACACCATTTTGGAAACAGTTTAATGTTAAATGTCCCTCCTAAAAATTAGTGTATATATTTGCCTTCTGTCGTTGTACTTTGTTGCCCATTTCAGCTGCTGCTGCACTGTTCTAAGTGCTGTGTGTGTGTTTCCTAAAGCAGTCTGTGTTTGTCTCGACCCCAGGCTGAGACCCGTGCTGAGTTTGCTGAGAGGTCAGTAACCAAGCTGGAGAAGAGCATTGATGACCTAGAAGGTATGAGCTTCTGGTTTTTGACTTACTATAGAAACACATACCTCTTATTCTGCTGTTGGGGGAAATTGTGGGTTTGGGGTTGTTTTTTCATTACCCAATCCTACTGACTTGTCCCACTTGTACAAATGGATCTGCCTAAAGAGTAAGATAGGCAAAAGATTTTCCAGTTGAAATATATTGATAACTTAAATGCTTCAGGTGGACAGTGTTTTGCTCTTGCCTGTTCCTTTTTCTCTCATGTTCTCAAGACTCCTTTCATTTTTTATTTGCTTTATACTCTTCTACTTGGAGGTATATAAATGTGTAGGGTGAATGATCAGATGGTGAGTGTTATTGTCATCTTACTAAAGAGCTGTGTTATGTTTGCAGTAATTAGGAATGTAGCAAGCTAACCTAATTTAATACTGTGCCAAGTGTGGGTCAGGGCAGACGTTTTAGGACAGAGAGCAGTTGTTGGTTTTCAGTACAGCTAATAGGTTGTACACATCATCAGAAGGACAGCTTGTTTAGCTTCAGAGAGTTTGTTTTAAGGTTTTGATAAAACTGCCAGGACTGCAGCAGAATAGTAGATTGTGCTTCCTGTCTCCAGAGAAAATAGTTCAGTAGGGCTTTGTAATTAGAAGTTGCGTGGAGGTTACTATTTAGATGCATTACACCAAGTCTAGGACTTTAAGAAGCTGAATTGCCTGGTGTGGCAGGCTGAGTTCTGCATGAGGGCTGTGGAATACCGAGGGAGCCACTGACAATTTATGATCACTGACTCAGGAAGGAAGCAGAGAAGAAGGATAAGTGTTGTAAGAAGCTGAGTTTGTCATCACACAAACCAGAGTGTTTTGAAAAAGTAGTGGTAGAAAATGGTAGCATCCTCCTTGAGCCCCATTTTTGGCTCTTTTCCCCCTTGCTCCTGTGTGCCCTCCTAACGTGCATTAAAGCAAAAATCCAGGGCAGCAAAACACGGATTTTTTTCCCTTTGTACACTTCCTTTCCGTGGTTTTCTCTGTATCACAGGTTGCCCCACTGGCAGTGCAGTTAATTTACTTGTCCCATAAGACTGTTCACTACTGATTTTTTTTTTTTTTATTCTTCTCTAACTTTGTGATTTTCTTTCACGTTGTCTGTCAACAACACCTCTTTCTGTGCACTCCTCCCTTTTCCTGCGGCTTCTGGATGGTGTCCCATGCCACCACCTTCACCTTCCACCCATGGGCACGCTCCATTCCCTTGCACACCTGCCTTCCCTGGGGGGCCATTAGATGAGCTGTATGCTCAGAAACTGAAGTACAAAGCCATCAGTGAGGAGCTGGACCACGCTCTCAATGATATGACTTCCATGTAAATGTCCTCCCAGCCTGTCCCTGCTGCCGCTTCCCCGCCCTCACTGATTGCGCGGTGCCGGCTTGTGAAATGGTCCCCCTGTGCAGGGGGAGCCTCGTTCCTTTAGCAAGACTTAGGTGTACAAAATACCATGAACAATTTCTTTACCGTGGCAAAGTGTGGGTGAGTGTTGTGCCTAGCCTGGTAAATCCTCATGGTGATTTTGTAAGCTTGTGGTTACTCTTTCCTTCGGTGCCTGCAGTCCGTGTGTCCTGGGGTTGCCCTTCGTTTTGTAGCTCAGTTTGTCCTCTCAGTTCACCTCTGTTCAAGCATTGTCGTCCAGACCCATCATGGTCATTTTACCAAAGAAAATTGCTTTGGTCTCTGTTGTATTTGGAGTGTACTCTTCTGCCTGCTGTCACAATTTGGCTCTGGCAAAGTCTCTACAAAAGCATCCAAGAAACTCAGATTTAGCTGTATTTATTAATTTATTATTTCTTTTAGATGAACGCTTTCCACTGTCATTTAATAAATAGAGAAAAATTATTTCTCTGTTTATTAGTGACAGTGGAAAGTGTTTATCTGAATTCCCTTAACTGCTCTAAAAATTTCACCTGTTATCTCTAAATTACAAGTGGGGAAATGGATTTAAAATACTTTGTCATTTAAACCCATAAAAGTCACAGTTGTTCATAGGTTTCTCCTGCATGTTTTCTGGATGGTAGTAGTAATTTAATTTGCATAGACCAAAATTGTGGTAATTTGAGCCATAAGGAGAAAAATAGTGACAGGAGAGCAGGAGAGTGATCAGGTGTAAGGTGTGACTGGTACAACCTGCCTCTTGCACTCTGAACAGAGGTGAGCTGTGCCACAGCCACCTTCCCATGCTCACACCTTGCACTTGCATGACCCGCTGACATGGGAGAGAGGAAGGGCTGTGGCTCTCAGGTGCTTATGAGGTGCAGTGTTTAGTCCCAGCACTTCTCTTTGGAGGCATGATTTCCACAAGGCATTAAGGCTTGTTCAGAGCTTCAAGTGTATTTTGTGTGCACCTGTACTTTAAAGGGTTTTTTCCTGTGCATTTGTTCATCCCTTTGTCTGTTCCCTACTTTCCCGACATTTTAGTAGAGGTCTAACGTTGTCTGCTTTGTGTGCTTTGATTTTATTTTTTGTTTTTAAATTCCTTCCCAACGTCTGCTTTTGCTCTGTGGTTTACCAAACAAATGGATTTCTCTTTCCCTCCTCTGTGTACAGAGATGACAGTATTTCTTCAATTTGGAATATTTCTAAATGGAAACCAGACTTTAACTTATACTCTGCTGCTACATGAGGACATTCCAGTCCCAGCATGGTGTGCTGTTTCTCTAGTATAGTCTCTCAGCATGCTGGGCTCTGCTGTGCAGTTGCTGCTTTTTTGGAAGTCTTTACTGCACCTTTTTTTCATTTTCTACCTTATCTCACTTTTTCTTTTCATGCAGATAATTTTCTTTGCTTCACTTCTCCAAAGACATCCTCATCGGGTTGGATAAAACATCTTCCCAAGCTTTGGATGTTTCATGGGTTCATTGTCCTGTCCTCTAGCTTAGTTGACTCTCTTCCTCTACACCTGTCTCAGAACATGCTCTGTTTGTGCTCTGCTGTACAGAAACTACATTTCTCAATGTAAAATAAACATCCCAGCTGTATCCCTTTTGCTATTCCCTTGCCTTTTATTTATTTAAGGAACTATTTAAGTTATTAATAAAAAATGCTCTTTTTTGCCTGCAGGGATTTTTTTTTTTTTGGTGTTTTCATTTTTTTTATCTGCAAACACTTTTGCCTGAACGTTGAGAATGCCAAGCCAGTGAGAGCAGTCTGTGGGATGAGAGTACTACGTTTAGTGTCAGAAGTGACCAGTTATTAGTTATTATCTTAGTTTTTCTCAAAACACGGTGCAGATAAAGTGACAAATAGATGTAATGGGAATTTTTCCAGTTGTTATTGTTGGGCCAGAATCTGCAAGGACACTTCTTCCTTGGGGTCACTTGGTCGTGGGAGCGTGGCTGAGAGAACAGTTACATCCTTGACACCACATTTTTCACTTTAAAGCCTGAAATTTGCTCCTTGCTTGGTGCTGAAGACTTCTAGTCTTTGTGTAAAAGTGTTTGTTCATGAACGTAAATATTTGAGACACGTTTAAAGGGGCAATGTCAAAAATTTAAAATTCTTTCTTTTGCATCCAAGAATAGTTCGTGAATTGTCTTGCAAAGAAGTTTTCCCTCTTTCACCCTTAGTTAATTCAGCAAACTTGTTGCTTGCTAACTTTTTGGGGGTTTTTAGAATGTATTTTTCTTGAGTGGCATGGTAGGATTGGAAGTTCATCAGGGAGGTTTCAGTAGTTTTCCACACTTGGGCTTAGTTCAGACTTGTGAGTTTGAATTGCAGACTCATGAGAAGTGTTTCAAAACTGGGGTAGCAAAACTCAGGGTTATAGTATTAATGAAATGATTCTGCTGCAGAGTGGAACATCATGGATTCCAGGATTGAAAGCCTGAACATTGCCTTTCAGCTGATTTGTCACTGCCTAATTAAGGATGAAGCATTAAATATTGATATCTTGGGGTTTTTGTACTGTTATTTGAAACCAGGGAGTTTATTGCCTTATTTTAATTTCTTTTACTTTGCAGTGAAAGGAGTTATTTTCAATATTCAATATATTGCTAAAGTTCCTAAGTCAGCAAAGCTAAATAAACTTATTATAGCTAAACTGTAGTTTTTAACTTGTAGGATAAAGTAAATGTGTCTTTCTTGTCCGGCTTCAAGATGATGCAGCAGGGCAGTCTAAACTAGATTTTCTCCCTTCCCCAACACTTGTTTTCCAAATCAGGCTTGCAAATGGATGCATCCCAGTCTTGTGTCCCACGACACATCCCAAGCACAGGATGTGTAGCAGCAGTCAGAGGTGGTTCCAGCTGTAAAGCTCAGCTGAGATGCAGAGAGTGGGACTGTGCACTGGGTGTGGTGCAAGGGAGAAGCAGAAAGTGCTGTGTGTGAGGGTTGACCAGGTACAGTGGGAGGAGTGAAGTGGCTGAAGCTGACGTGGGGAACTTCACAAATGCAGGAGTTTTGGGGAGTGTGGCCAACTGAGCCAGAGTAAATTATGCTACAGCAGCTTCAGCTCCTTAACCCACTGCGTGTTTTGGTTCATGGTGTTAGTTTAGCAGTGTTGCTTTCCCCCTCCATTCCTTGCAGTACTGTTTTTTATTTTTAACAAAAGTAAAAAAAGCCCCAAATCCATTGTAGGACCCTGGCAATTTTTAACATAATATTTTTGGACATCAGTGTTTAATTTTTCCCTGTTCTGTCAGTCACACGTGACCAGCTCTCTGCACTGCAGGATAACAGAGTGCTGGGAAGGGCAGGGCAGTGCAGACACCCGGGTAGCTGCGTGCACAATTCCTGGCTGCTGCTGCTGCTGCACTGAGCCTCACTGCCCAGGGCTGTGCTGGTTTCTCCCTGCAGGCTGTTCCAGCGCTCCTGTCCCCCTTGGTGGTGATGTTCCAGAGGTGTTGAGGGGAGCTCAAGGCTGGCTCTGGGCTCTGCTGAGCTGAGGCTGAGCCTTGCCTGAACACGGGCCTGGCTGACAGTGCTCTGTGCCAAAGTACAGCCCAGACAGACTGGGGGGGATCCAGGGCTCTCTGTACGCTCAGGAATTGCTTTCCTACCGCACCTGGGGGTTTTAGTCTCATTTTGGACATTGAAAGACAGTTTAAATCTCTGCCTCAGTTAGAGAGGGGTTTCCTGTGATGAAGGTAAGCATCAAGTTCTTAATTCAAATGTCATGTTTCAATAACAACAAAATACACTTTAGCAAAGTGAAATTTTAGTTACTCTGAGGTTTTGATGTTTTTTCCCACATGTGTGACATTATCCTGATGAGAGAGAGAAGCCCCAGTCATTACTGGTGCAGGATCAGAGCTGTGAAATGTGCCCTGCTTGTACTGGGCTGGCTGTTGGACTTTGGGCTGGGGAGGAAGCTGTGAGGAGTTACTCACCACACAAGCATGTCCTGCAGCCCAGCTCACTGCACAGCTTTGCCTTTGCTGTGTCCAGTGCCTGCAGGGGAAGAGCATTTCTGGGGAAGCTGTTAGGAAGCTTGTGGAAAAGAATCAGAAACAGTCATTTCCTGGAGGGGAATAATCTGGGGTCGAGAGGTCAGGAGCACAGTTTGAATCTAGACTGTGGAGGAGAATACAAGCACTTTGAGAACACAGGACAGTGAAAAGCCATTGTGGAATGTTCTTTCACTCTGCAGAACTCTCACTACCTGTGCTGTCACAACATAGTCCTGGCTGTTCTGTGTGAACATGAGTCGTCCTCTCTGTTTGCTGTATTTGAGCAGCACGGATTTTCATCCCTCCATTTCATTTCCTCCAAATGTGTGGGTCTGGTTTGTTTGCAGAGCACCACTGGGCAATTTAAAGTTATCGAAAGGTGCTGATAGCAGTAACAGAAGTATATTTTCCTACCAAAAATGGCCCTTCAGCCACCAGATTCCCTCGGAAGGGCGTGTGGGCTGAGTCAGACCTGGTGGTAGGTGACTCCTGGCATCTCCTGCTGTCATTTATGCTGGTTGTGATGCAGTTGCTCTCCCTCCACTGACAGATGAGGTTCCACCACACCTTAAAGAGTTTGCAAATTAAAATGGCACTCATGAAAGAACTCTGCCACACACAGTACAAAAGACTGAAGCAGGATTTGGTACCTGTGGGAACGTGGCTGCAGCTCTGTTCCTACTCCAGCTTGTGTGTCCCACAGCTGTTCTGCACAGCAGGATTCTTAGCCAGTTCTTCGTGTGGTGTAATAACTGTTCCTTGGAGTAGCTATGCAATTACTAGAGTTGTAGAAACAAAGGTAAAATGTTTCTCTGTATGTTACTGAACTGTCTGTCATGTGACCAGTTTCTTTATTAACTCTTATTTAACTGTTTTCTCTGTCTAATCTGTCTTCATTCTGCCTCTTTTTTTCCCTTCTAACCTGCTTGCTGCCTGTACAGACCAACTCTACCAGCAACTTGAGCAAAACAGTCGCCTAACTAATGAACTAAAGCTGGCCTTGAATGAGGATTAAACCCTAGTGTGACCATATGGTTAACTTGTTTAAAAACACCTGCTGCCAAATTTTCTTTAAGAACAAATCACTAAAAGTAGACATAAGCAAGAAACCTAGAAATTGATTTTTTTGTTTTTCTTTCTTGAGCCTGTTGATGATGTGGTAAATGAATATGTGAAATTCTCAGTTTCTCTTGGGGGAAAATGTGAAAATGCTTCTTCTGGATGAGGCTTTTCGTTGTGCCTGTGCACACCTGCTCTGGAGGAGCATGAAGCTCTTGGCTGTGCAGTGGCTTCTTTCCACTTCAGTAAACAGCCTTGCCCTGAGAGTACCCAAAAAGCGGCAGCCTCGGTCAGGCACTCAGATTACCTGACCACATGAATTGGCCCTGGGATTTTTTTTGCTAGAATGAGAGAAAAATACTCACCAGGCTTCAAATTTGTGTACTTCCAAACCAGCTTAAAGGATCCTTACAGCTGTGTTGTGGTCTGGAGACTTTGATGCCATAACTTGTGCATTTCTATGAATTGGGCTTGTATTTATTTGACTTGAGGGGAAAAATAAAAAAGCATGGGAGCTCCACCTGAAAACCCTGATCAGTTTGAAGGTATGCTTGCAGTAGTGTGAAATTACTATACTGGATCCTGGTAGGATGCACCTCTAGAACTTTGTGCTCATTTATTGTATTAAATAAGTGTGTTAAATGACTGTCCTATACAAGTGTGCATGCAACATAAAGCTACTAACTTCAATTTTATTTATTTTCTAGAAGAAATAAATTTCTTAAAGGTCACTTCACTGAAGAAGAGAATATTTCTATTTTTTTTGTTCTTTGCGTTTCTGAATTCTACGGAACTTAAAGTATGGATCTGCAAAGAACTTAATTATTTTCTTTATTGCTACCTTAAGAAATAATAATAATTAAAAAAGCCATTTACCATCCCACATTCCTATAAGCAAAGAGCTTCCAGAACACGCAAGAATTGCAGCTCTGGTGGCAGCGCATTTTCTTAACAAATGCAGCTGTAAACAGTTCCAAACTCGCATTACTTGTTGTTTGTTTAATTAATTTGGGATTCTCTCTGGTTGTGTTGTCTGGGAACATTGGTATTTATGAGCATGCACATTTCTTAACTTTCTAAACCCTCTGAGAGCAGTGATGATTGCATGCCTTCGTGTTCTGAGAATCAGTGCCTCCAAAGAACTGCTATTCATGTTGTAATTTTCTAATCCCACAACAGAGAAAGTGGCACATGCCAAAGAAGAAAACCTTAATATGCATCAGATGCTGGATCAAACTTTACTGGAGTTAAACAACATGTGAAAACCTTCTTAGCAGCAACCACATTATTTGTTTTGTCATTTTTACACCTGCTTGCCGTGAAGCCCCACAAACATGTCTTTATTTTAGTTTCACCACAGTCACAAGAACATCTGCTAAATTACCAAGCAGGGGTCAGGGAAACACCAGACTGGGCAAGCCATATGCGGGTTAAGCTCCATTACATTATGGTTTAAATGTGCCATTTCCCACCAAAAATGTTACCTACACTCTGTAGAGAGTTCAGCAACTCAGTGTGCTTAGTCTTTGAAGAGTCCTGGCTGTGGCAGAAAGTGTCCCACCTCAAGTGCCAACCTCAGTTTTCACCCAAGAAGAATGATGGGTGTTCAAGAAAGATCAGGTGGAAATGGTGCTACTTTTTGAACAAAAGGGTTCTGCTGAAGTCCTTTGTTTGATATCAGTCAAGTCAGGAGTTGTCCAGCACAGTAACTTATTTTTACCACAGTTTTACTGATCTGTGAGTATTTGGACTTCCTGTGCCTTCTGATTCAGTAAAAATAAGGTGTGTAAGCAACAGAGGCAAGCGAAGGCTCCTGCAGGTTTTAAATTGTGTTCTTGCAACTCGATACAGAAGTGTAGGTCAGCATTTCACCTTGAGTATTCATTCGATTGTATTTTTCATGTTGAAATGAAAGATTCAATAAATTCAGGACAAAACATTAATTTGGAAGAGGTTGTTTAAAATGTTATTTTATTTGTGTGGATTTGGGGGAGGGGGAGGAATTTGAAACCGATATTCGCCTCACTTTTTTTTTTTTTTCTCCACACTTTCTTTGAGCAGTTTTAAAAGTATACCTGTATTGTAAACATTGTATAATGATATGAAATAAAATGCACATTTTAGGACATTTTTTTTTAATTTGGCTCTCCTGTGATTTGTTTCTCATCACATCAGCTCTCTGTGTTTCAGCCTGCCCGTGTGCAGTGTGTCTCTCATTGTGGTACCCTGCGATGTGCTGGTGGTAGGCTATAAAAATGCACTGCTTTGGACAGATGTGAGTCTGCAACTGCTGAGAGGGGCCCTCTGAGGGCCTGTCACTTGACTCTGTGTAAATGAGTTCTAAAGGCCTTGCTCATGGAAGAACTAGCCTGTATTTGTATATCTTACCTGCTAATCTGGGTTAATTTACTTGGCTACGGGGATAAACCTTCCAAAGTCACGTGTCACGTTCATGAGAGATCCTTTCACCCGCCTTTCTCACTGCTGGCTGCTGATTTCTCTGTGTAGATGTCTTTGAATTGTGAGGTCTGTCAGTGGGCAGCTCCAGAACTTGAAATAATTTGTACTGCTTCTTTTCCTGTAGTATACTGCTGAAGGTTGATGCTGTCCACCCTTCCAGCAGCAGGGAGCTTGGCAGGAGACAGGTGCAGATAACCTTCCAGATCACCAAAGAGTTTCCATTAGTGGACCCTTAGCAAGCAAGTGAAGAGAGGTGACTTTATCAGCTTCTGGTGAGAGGGTAAAGTAATACATAACGACTTCAGGTTCAGTGGGAGTCAGAGAGGGAAGATGTGCTGGGGCAGGTCTGGCTTTTTTTGGTGCGTTACGAAGGGAGGAACTTGGTGGCATTGCAAGCTTTTACGTGACTGATTGGCTGCTGCCCAGTCATCCCCAATGGAAAGGATGAAATCCCTCCCTTCACGTTTCCCTTGTGGTTTTGGGAAGCAAAATACATGTTACAAGGCTCCTACAGTGCTTTGTGATGGAGGCTGAGAGTCCCCAGCTCCAACCAGGTAAGTTCCTCTGATCTTTGTCCTTCCTTCCTTAGCACAGGATGAAAAGTCAGGTAACTGAGCTCTGAGAGCGTGGCTTGGGCTGGTGCTGCTGGATCTCTGGGGTGCTTCCAGTAGGGATGGGCTGTGCTGGGAATGGTTTGTAGGGTAGGGCCCAAGGCCACCCAGAGAGTGGAGCACAACAGAGGAGTTGTTGGCACTGGGCCACGAGTCTCACACAGCTGAGTGTGCTGCCAGCTCGGCTGCGGTGCTTTTACGGTGCCGTGGTATGTGCTTGGGTCCTGAACAATGTGTCTGGGTGAGGTGAGACCCTTTGTTTGCTTCTCAAAATTGCTTGTTTTCCAGGAGACCACAAAGTGCTTTGTGGTTTGGGGAATCTGAGCCTGGCTCTGGCTGTGTGTCAGGGTGAGGAGCAGGCTGTGGTTCCCGTGTCTCTCGGTGATATCGTGTCACCGTGAACAGGGGGAGCATGTGCAAGCAGGGAGATAAGAATTAATCTGAGAAGAATCTGGCTGCGGACTTCCCCGAAGTGCAGAGCTGCAGATGAATCCAGAAAGCTTCAGAGTAGGTAAATAAAAGCTTTCCAGTCCCAAGGAGAGCTGAAGGGAGCAGTGAACGTAGCGGGGCATCACACCAAGGGGCTTTTTTTGCTGACGAGCAGCAGACACAGAAATACACGTGTATTTGCTGGAGTAGGAAAAGCTGTTTCTGCCATACATCATAAGCCACTGCCTCTTACGGATTCTTTGCATGCAGTGTCTAATCAGACAAACTCAGTGAAGCTAGAAAGCATTGGCTTGTAAAAATAAATCATTTGAGCGCTGATTTAGCCCCATTCCAAGCAAATGGGGGTCTCTCTCTCTTGCTGCTTGGCCTGAAATGTCAACTCTAAAAACTTGTTAAATCACAGAGCCCTGCATCATTCACTGTTCCTCAGGATGGATATCCAGGTTTGGAGGGATACTCACTCTTTTTTCCAATGCAGACCCACATTTGGCAGTTTGAAATGCACCACAATTGTGCAGCCATGCTCTTTAATTGTCTGGGTTGTTTTGTGAGTTGACCTCTCTCGATGAAATGAGTAGTTCTGGGAGCACCAGAACTGGCAGAACCTGCTTTCTTGCAGATTCCTGTCTCATGGCTGGTTGTAAACTTCAGTGAATTTTTTTCCAGACACTGAGACATTTGTGTTGCCTCTTGCTCCCTCTTGGGATTTCTCTGAGGTCAAACAATATGCAAGACATGCTGCAGGGTGTGTCTTTCCTTCCCTCAGGACCCTCAGAGCCTTGCTCTGTCCATCTTAATGGTTCCTTATGTTCACAAAATTCGCAGAAATCTAATTTATCTTTTACAGTTGTGTGAGGTCAAAGCCTGCCAACCAGTTCAATCGGGAGTTGTTGAATGAGATGAGAGAGATAAGAAAGAAAAGGAGCTTACATTAAGAACCAAGGCTAAAGCACTGCCTTTGAGGGAGCACCTGGGTGAGAAATTGAATCTGGATGGTATTATGCACGCTGACCAATTTCTGCTGTCACTGATGGCAGCAGAAATTAAAATCTGGATTAAGTTGTCAAACTTTACTATGCTGTTAATATTGTAGGAATATCTGCTACACTGGGCTGTGACTGCTGTAATGTTTGTAGTGGCAGCAAAGAAGAAAGTGATTAGCCAACTAAAAAATTTAAAAATCGGGGAGGGGCAATACTTTTTACATGACTCAGCACTTGGAAAAATAGGGTATTTTTCCCTCAAGTGTTCCTTTGGGGTTTTTTTTATTATTTGTGGGGTTTTTAAATAATATATCAGGAGCATCAGTGAAGGATTAAGTGGGAATTGCAGCAAGGAGGCCAAAGCAGAGGAAATCAGGATAACGCTTTTTATCTTCACGGAGGGTTTTTTGAGAATGCACCCAGGAATAGCTCTTTGAGTGGAGGGAAGCTGTGCAGCTTACTCTCTTCAGCGTGTGCTGTATTCTTTCCGAGGTACAGAAAGTTTGCATAATCTTCTTGGCTTGAGTTGCAAACCCATCTCGTTTCCTGCAAGCCAGAGCCCTGCCAATTCCTAAGCTGCTGCTGAGAATTGCACAAATGCAGGATACCCCTGACAATGCCAGCAGCTTAGTGAGCAATCTAGATAGTCCACGTGGAAACAATGGGGAACAGGAGCAGAGAGAGGTCTTACAGACCCTACAGAAAAAAAAAACCCCTTACTCCTTTCCATTTGTTCTTTCCAGCACCAAAATGAAAGGACATTACGTAGTATTTTGGATTTGAGTATTGTGGCCTTTAAGGACAACTCAGCACTGGCTCCTTCCTGTCTCTTTGCTGGTATGAGGAATAGCTGGATAAAGATTAAACAGCGTCTCTTCGTTAAAAAAAAAGAGAGCAAACACACACAACGCCCCAAGTTCTGCAGATCCAGCGGTAGCTGCCAGTACCACAGGTCATAACACACGGGCAGGAAGGGTTGTGTACAGCAGGAATATGTGGATCATGGGTATACAGGGTTGGAATATGCTTGGGGCCATGATCCTGCAAAGTATTTTGAATGTCTTCCGTTCCAGGGCCTGACCAGGATCTGCTCCTTGGGATTGTTCCTTTTATGGATTTCATTTTCGTTTTTGCCCCGAGATTCCAACGGGAATGTCAAGGCAGAATCCATGTGATCTGTCTCAGCCAAAGTTCATGGCAAACAATGGATAAAACTGTTCTTTGGGGGTAAAACCAGCAAAGTCCTACACCTGCTGATGGCTGACTGTGCCACTGGGAAGAGTCATGCAGGTCTGGTGTCCCTGCAGTAGAAGTGGTGATAAAACATTCCGGATGATGCAGCTGCAAAGCTCTGGTGAGTTGTTTAACTTGGAACACACTGGTATTGATAGGAACATGGAGATCTGGGGGAGTTCCCAGTTTAAAAATAGAGCATTTCTTTGCAGGTCCACCAATAGCTGTCATGTTTTTCTTGACAAGACTATTAGCTGGAGAAATAGCCTGGGAAAATGCTTCAGAATCTTTCCTGGATTATGTTTTTTTGCAGCCAGCAAGGATGAGCCTGCCAGACTTCTTTCCACTTCATCTGGATTGCTGTGCTACTTCCTTGGTTTTTATTGCACACATGGAGGCTATGAAATAGGATAAAAGGATGATGTCATTTGTGCAGGCTGTCCAGAAGAAAAATAAAAAGTATCTGGAAGATTTACTAGGTGAGAAAGTAGCCAAATAAAGGAAACAATAAGGTAGAATTGCACATGGGGGTTAAAGACCCGTGGGGAGGGTAAAGACAACATGAAGGGGATGTACAGATGAAGGAATCCTCCCCCTCTAGATCTTGCCTTGTAGTTAAGCCTTGTCCTGCTCCTGGAGCCTCCTCTTGTGTTTGTGCAGCCACCTCCTTCCTTTGCCACGAGGAAGATGTTTGGCAAAGCTCAGGTAGCAGGAAATTCTTTGTCACCCCTCACCTGGCTTTAAAGCATGCAGGAAATTTTGCCGTAAAAATCCTTTCTCTCAGTGGTTCTTGCCACACTGGCAGAATCTGGGTTAAGTTTCTCAGTGCTGGGATTTCGTTTTGAATTCCCTTACCCAGGAAATCGCAACACTTTAAAAAATACAAATGCCAAGCCACCATTTTTTGCTGTTTTTCAGCAGCTGGCAAACATAGCAAACGTGTGCGTTCTTTTATTACCTTCACACGCTGCCATCTCTGAGGGCAAGGCATTCCCAGGAGATTAACAACTGCTGGGAAGGACTGTGGATACAAGAGTCAGCCCATCTAACAACCCAAACTGGTTGTTAGTCCATGGGAGGTGCTGAGAGTTACTGTCAGAGATTGAGATGAAAAGCACGTGGGCTACATGTCTGTGTGTGGAGAGACAGAGATTATTGGCTTTCTGAGCAATTAATTATTGACTGCTCCCTCTGCTCCCCCAGCAGTGGAGGTGCTGCTGTGCTGGGAACAGTGAGCCAAAGGGCTGACAGGAAGGGTTTACTCTGGATCCACTATATTTGTAAATCACGTGCTATTAACAGTTGGGATTTAATTAAAGGGAATCAGTAAAATCCAGGTTTCAATGGAGTGCAGACTGTGTAGGGATTTGTGCCATTTTAGCTCAGCTGTTTCAAAGATCCTTTTGCCAACCCACCCGGGTGCACCCAGGGCTTTGGCCATGCACACACATGGAGGGAATGCAGCTCAGGCCTCCCTGTTTGACTAAGCCTTGGTCAAACAAACAGTTCCATTAGAGCAAAGTCTGTGTTGTAGAATGGAGCTTTAATAGTCATTGCACAGTAAAAAGTTCTCTCTTGTGTCAAAGCTGCTGCGACACTGGGTATGTAGGCTTACAAACCGAAGGGCTGCCCACAGTGAGGGCTTCCATGCTGTGTTTCAGCCTCTAAAGAGAAAGACTGATGTTCAAAGGCACTGAGCAAATTGTTGTGGTCTGAGTGGGGCACCTGCATACTGCATTAAAGGTGTGAGATTGCAAAAATCCATATTAAAATTACTGTAAACCCAGAGAGCTCAGAAATCTGTTTGCCCAACTCCTCTTGCCTGTATCTGTTTTGCCTTTGAATCAATAATGAAGACGTTACTCTCTATGCAAAATGTGTCACTTTGAGTTATAGGCACATCTCCCAGACAACATGGGCATTTCTCTTTGCTTCTGTTTTGTCTGCCCGTTTGAGAACTTACAAGGACACAGCAGTCCATGTAAGAAATGCTTTTTGCTCACACCTGTTGTTTAAATTTGACAGGCACCAAGTCGAGTAGGAACTTGTTAACTTTCATTGCACCACTTGGAACAAATGTCATCATCCATTAGGCAGAGCTTCCCCTGCAGCATCAGCACACCTTGAGCTTGAGTCTCCTCTGATGCATCCTTATCTTGTTCACCTTCACACTGAAAGATGGGTTTTATTGGAGATGAAAGGATGAAAAGACCCCATGCTGAGTGGCAGCCATTAAGAGGAGCATACAGGTACTAAAACTGTTCTACTGAGTAATGTTAATCACACCAAAGCATAACTGTAAGGTGTGTGTGTGTGCCTGACACACACTGCTATGCAGCAGGAAGGACATGGAGCATCTAAAACAAGGAAACGGTTTGGTTCAAAGTCAAAGAAATAGATTATAGTATTTCCTACTCAAGCAGCTGATGGGTTATTCCAAGTCACGGGGGAGATGAAGTGTCTTGCAGTTAGTGCTTATTGGAGAAGTCAGTCATCCCAGGTAGTTGTCTTCCCTTAGTAGAGAAGTTCTTAAAATTTCCGTAGTTGTTCCCCATGGCTCAGCTTGCAAAGGTACAAATAAAATACCTGCTTTAGTTTTTGCACTGATCCTGTTGCAGTACAAATCTGTGTAAGTGCCATTAACCTAAATCACTCTTTCTTTACATGTATGGAAAGGGGATGGAGTAAAACTCCTTCTGACCAATTTGTGTAGCCGATGGTAATTGTGCACTTGGGCATCTTCAGAGAGGCTCTTTTGGAACATGCCTCAGCTTGGGAAGAATAATCTGGAGCACAGGAATGGAGTTCAGAGTGCATGGCCTCGCTCCCATAAAAATATGCAAGCCCAGAGCCAAAGGCCTCCACCCAAATACCCGAGACGTTACTAATTTGATAAGAGGCCTTTTCCTGTTTTTACTGTGCAGTTTCTCAAGCTAACTGCACTCTGCTCTCACAAGGAGTGGTTTCAGTGGCACAGGACGTGTCCTCAAAGCAAAACGAAGGTGCAATTGCAGCACAGTTAGGTGAAACCACAGTAGAATAAAGAGTCAGAGCAGGGGGCGTGTGGGAAATGGGCTGGCAACCAGCCTGCACACACAGCTGGGTGAGTGTTTGGCAGGAACTGCAGGGAAGCATTTGCTTATGACAATAGTGATCAGTAAAGATATGTGCAGGAGCCTCAAATCATGTTGAATGGCCTGGAAAAAATTGCCAGGCCGGGTCCTGAGCAGGACAGATAAACACAGCAAATCAGAACTGCGCTCCTCACACAAGGGTGTGGCCTGAAGCGTCGCTTAGAAAACCTGGAAACACACTTTTCCTCCTGCTGCTGTATCTGTCAAAGCAAATGTGCCTGGCGTTTTTTTCCCTGACTCACAGGCACTGCTGGAGGTGGCACTGGACACTGGCACTTAGGATGACTGATGCAGTTGCCTGGTCTTCTTCTCTCATGAGCAAATGAGAGTCAGGCCCTCAGAGTTCTCACAGCCTCCTTTCCTGACTCACGGTTGTCTGGGACTTGCTGCTTTCACCGAGCTTTGTATTTTGGGAAGAAAGGTTGGAAGGAGAGGTGGTTATCCCTCAGTGCTGAGGAGCTCTGCACAGGAAGCTTTCCTAAGTGCCTGCACACCGTGATTGTATCTCTGGGCACCTGAGCTTCACAGTGATACCTTATGGTTAATATGTTTAATCTTTCAGGTGTTTTTACACCTTCCATCCCTTGTTACTTAGTTTTGAAGCAACATACTGGAGTCTGAAAAGACGGAGCTGGAAAAGGCTGAGGCCCTGGTGCTGCCTGGTGCCTCTGGCACTGGGAGTAGTGGTGATGCTCAGCATCATTTCCCAGCATCTGTTGTACTCTGCCCACTGAGTGGGAGAAAAGCTGGAGAGGGCAAAAAGGTTATACCCACCCACTGAATTCAGATGATAAATGTGAAGCCATTCTCATGGACAAAATTCCTCAGTCCTCTCTGTGCTTAGTTTTCTACCAGAAGTACTTCAGGAAAATAGAAACCAATTCTGCATGTTTTTCTTTTTGTGTGTGTGGCGGTGGTGGTTTTCTTTTTTTTACACTGATGTATTTCACAAATGTTCCTTTACACACTTCCAGCTGGTGACAATTATTTTTCCTCTGAGTCCCAAAAGGTTTCAAGTAGACCCTGAATTAAAAATATGAGGAAATCACCGCTGCAAAATTGAAGTTTCAAAACTAATGTTTTTGCAAAGAGGAAAAATAAATGTGCGTGCCCTTTGGGTGATCTGTAACCACAGCATGGTCTTCTCAGCATTCCTGTCCCTAACATGGGAAATATTTCCCAAGCCCCCATCCTGTTTTTTCTGGGAACCTCTGCCAGACTGTATGCAACTTCTGAAACTAAGGCAGTGGCAGCGTGGCACTACAGAACTCTCATATTCTATTTTATTGAAAGCACACAATGCCCAGGTGACACATCCTGAGTACACGGGGAAATGGAGTAAATTAAGGAGAGTTATGTTGTTTTTACGGTGCCTGTGTTGGGAGTGGGGAGGGAACAAAGTTGCCAAGCTGTGGCTGTGCACAAGCCTGCGGGTCTGTGCTGCTGCCTGGGCTGGGGACCACAACTGCTGGCCTGGAACAGACCTGTGGGGGCACAGGGACGTGGCACCGTGTGCTGCTGTGGCCACAACAGGATCAGCGTTCTGGTGGGAGGCAGAAAAAGCGTGTCAGGTTTAACTAAACTCCCCAGACAGTTCTGATTGACAAATATCTGAATCGTAGTTCAAGCAGAGCTGATGATGGACAGGTTGATCTCGGTGTCTGAAGACCCACTGGTTTTAATGCTCCTCTTTCTCTTGGCCAGACATCCTACATGTTTAAAGGGTTGTTCCTGACTGATGTTTCTCAGCTGAGCTGTTGGGGAATTCACCTACCTACAACCTTAGTTTGGGAAAAAAACAACAACAACCCAGGGAAGATTTTAATCCTGAAGTCAAGCTGTGAGTATGCATTTATTGAGGTACCTTTAGAGGACAGTCTGCCTGCTTTCATGGCTGAGTCTACCTGTCCTAGCATAGAATGTTATTGGTGCAGTGCACTGTTCACTGCAGGGGTACAGGCACTGGAGTCAGGCAGCTCTTCCCTTACCTGAAAAGCAAAAATAATGCTCTGAGAGCTGCTGCACTGACCAAGAACAAAAAAAAAGGCTGTGGGTGAGGAACCTGGAATGACAGCTGAGTCCAGCAATTCTGGGACAGCCAAGAGAGATCCCACAGCAGTGGAACCACTCCTTTTAGGGCAGCTGGTTAAACTGATAAGGGTTTTTACTGCCATCTGCTGTACAAATGCTTCAAGCCAGAGGGGAATAACAATTCTGTCTCTTGCTTCTCAAATAAAGGAAATTGCTTCTGAAAAGAGAGAGGGAGAAAGTACAGCTCAATCTCTCCCTAACATTCACTTTATTACTTGCAAATTCAGAAAGTCTTTTAAATCTTTCCTGTGCTGAGAGTAGAAACGTCAGGTTTGATCAAGAGAATTGTTATCCCTTTACTCTTTGCATTTTCCATCAACATAAATTGCCCACGTATCTATGTATTTAGATAATACTTTTAATTGCTGCTTTCCTGTTTTTCTTCATTTTACCTAGCACAAATATAAACTACAGTCCTTTTCTGACAATTTTAGCTTCTGTCTGTTAATTATATTTCATTAGAGTGAATATTTTTAGATCCGAAAGATACGGCCTTTAGTTATTGGAATTCAGTTGGAATAATGGGAATCCATTGGATTAATGGAATATCTCACTCTTCTGCAACAAATCCAAACAAAGGAAAGGAGCTTCTTTACACTGTTACTTTCTACATTTTCAAAAGCCCCTTCCTACACACTCAACCTTCAAGCTTCAGTCTGGATCTGTGGCAGTTACAAATGGTATTAAATAGGATGACAGAGCAGAGCTGGGCTCATGACTTCAGAACTGACCAGCCCTTTATCAGGGGAATGCTAATACACAATCACTTATTTTCTGTCTTTCAAACATTAGATGTTGTTTGTTAAAAACACAACCCATTTTTTCACTGGAAATGTTAAATTTCGGGGCATATCACTGTAGAATTTGTCAGTGAACCAGAAAAGCAAATGAGATCACTGTAGCAAAAAAAACATGATCAAAGTCCAGGCCTACAGCAGCAGCAGCCACAATAATATCTGTTCAATGTTGCTGAGGCATCAGGATCCACAGAAATAGAGGAAGATTGATGGAAGTGATGAAGTTGTTTTCAAAAGGCCTGAATGTTTTGGGAGGGGTTTTTTGAGAGTGGTGTTTTAGGAAGTGCTGGTGAAGCCTCACAATTTGCAAATACCTGCTGTTTCCACCAACTGCAATGAGCATACTGCACCTTGGGCTGGAGGGCTGCACCACTGCAGAACAGAACAAAAGCTGCTGCCAACCTTCCTGGGGTTCCCCAGCTCACACAGTCACGGAGCCGTGAAAAAGCCAGTGAATGCAGCAGCACACAACAAACTGAGCATTTGGTGTTTGTCTTAAAGGCTGTAAAACCTTTAGGGACTCTTGGTGGTGAGACTCCAAATCTGGCCCGCGTTGAGGTGAGGGAGCACAGCCCCTCTCTGCTGGCAGACCCACCGTGTCACCATTCTTTATCAGCGGGATAAGGCCTGTCTCAACACACAGGCTCTTCAGATCTGCCAAGTGTGGCTTGGCAAGGAGGCAGGGCAGAGGAAAAGTCAGCTGGTTTAAGCTAAACCGACTATATGGAGTTTTTCCACCCAGCCAGAGGGGTCTCCAGGTCGACTTCTGAGTGACTCACGGACAATGACAGAAGAAAAATGTCTTTTTTGTTAAATTGTGCTCACCACCCTCTTTTTCTATTGCTATCAGTGGGAGTAGAAAACCCCCAAAACCTCGTAAAGCCTGATAACTCAAACTTAGCAAAACCAGCAGCTTAGAGGAAGAGACAACAGATAACTGCAGAACATGTTGTGCTACTGGAATTAACACAAAGCTCTTCATTAAGGCAATCAGAGAAAAATGGCAAGCTCTGTTTCAGGCCCATTCAAAAGTGTGATGCCAAAGAGTGTTCCTGCTGAGCAGATTAATACAAGAATGCAGAGAATCCTGCTGCAAAACGCTTCCAGAGACAGTTTAACACAGTGAAAATGAGTTACAAGAAAGTAAATGCAGCATCTTGTACTAGTTGGTTATGAAGTTGTACTGTGATAAGCAATGGAGTTTTATTGAGAAAATACTAATGAGCAATAAATGCCTGCAGTGAAAAGGGTAACATCTGGTCTGCATTTGACTTCACACATGAAAGCTGTTTGGCCTGATTTCCTGCCAAATCCCACAACGTTTCAGATCATCTGACGTGAAGGAGATGGAAATCCCTGGGTCAGCATCTCAAAACACCGAGCCACACTTGTGAGCAGAAGAGGGGAGTCTGTCCCTTTAGAGCTCTGTATGTGCCTGCTGTGCTATGGGCATTGCCCTAGGCTGAGACTTGACACTAAAGCATTGGAAGATTCAACGTTTGTAAGTAATTCCTGACTAACCGAGATCAAATATGCTCATCTTGCGGGTAAAAGGTTTTATCTGGGTGTCAGACCACCTTGCTCTTCTTCCCTTCTGTCTGGCATACATTTGAGAAAACAGGCTTTTTTCGTTTTATCCTGCAGTCATCTGCTGTGGAGAGCAGAGTTAAGAAAATATGTTGTGGCTTGAAGTGTCCTTCACCTTCTCTCTACCTTTTTCTTATACATCAGTGCAATAAAACTGTAGGTTAAAACCAGGTTATTCATTCTGTCAGGGCCACGTTGGTGCTGGCAGGAGTTACAAACCCACCTCCATCAGGAGGAAGGGTGGGTGGTGCTGAGCCTGCCAGGGATTCTAGGCATTTCAGTTACCCGGCAGAGAGGCACTGTGCTCTAAAAACCTTTATTTTCTAGAGTAAGGCTTTGGTGAGGATTCACAGGGATTTGACTCATTGCTGAATACTGCCTGTGACTGCCTGTGGACACACAGGTGGCTTTTGGTGGTTAAATAAAGGAAGCAGCTCGAAATCCCCTGTGCTGGGCACTGGTGAGGCCATGTCTCCAGGGCTGTGTCCAGCTCTGGGCCCCTCATGACAAGAAGGACATTGAGGTGGAGCATGTCCAGGGAAAGGAATGGAGCTGGGGAAGGGTCTGGAGCAGCTGAGGGAGCTGGGGGGGCTC
>JAWMRA010000016.1:17512305-17530913 GCA_035584735.1 Pseudotriccus pelzelni
GGGCAGTGGGCACGGCCCCAAGGCTGCCAGAGCTCCAGGAGGGTTTGGATGATCCTCTGGGGCACAGGGGGTGACTCCTGGGGCTGGACCTGTGCAGGGCTGAGGGTTGGACTGGATGATCCTGGTGGGTCTCTTCCAACTCAGCATATTCTGGGATTCTGTTTAAAAAGTACGTTGTAGTTGCTTTGAAAATCCACCTGAAGCTCCTTTGAAGTCCTGCTTGCCAATAGATGATGAAGTTTGCCTGTTGCATATTAACTCTGTCTTGTTTTGTTTCTGTTCAGTTCTTCTTATATGTCCTGTTCCCTAACTGGGTTGAATTATTAAAGAAATTATTTACGTGGTTACTGTTGTTAGGTATGTTTTTCCCAGAGGCTGGATAGAAATGACAGTATTGCAAGAGCAGTTTGTACCAGTTCAGGCCAACTGGTACATAACAAAATTTTAACTGTGTTGAAACAGCAATATACAGGTGCATTTGTAGGATTGCTCTTGCAGTTTAAAGGTTTAGAAGGAGGTGTTTTTTAACTGCAAAGATCCTTCTAAATGTGTTCCGTCTGGGTTTTTTTGGCAGGATGAAGCAGGAATCCCAGGTATAATAGTTGGAGTTTCTGTGGACGGAAAGGAAGTCTGGTCAGAAGGTCAGTGTATGGAGGGAGTAGTTGTGCATGTTGTGGAGAGCTGATGAACATTTTAAAAACGAGCAATTCAGACACTCCAAACAATAGATAATTTGTCTGGTAGAGGTATGTAGGAGGTAAAGAAATGTTCTCCCCGCAGGGACTTAATAGTCAAAATAAAATTGGTTCACATTTGTTGACCTGTGTCCCATCTGTGGGCTGAGGTGCAGATTCTTGCTGGGAAGGTGCTGGGATTTAAGAGGTGTCATCCTTTCAGAAATTGCAAGTGATTTGTCTGATTACACAGTTCAGATTTAAGCAGAGTGTGTTAGTACTGCTCATACTGTGTAGGCATTTGATGTAAAAAAAAAAAAAAAACAAAACTAAAAACATGTATCTGTTTTCAGAAACATTTTCATGAGTTTCAGAAACCAAATATGTTGATTACAACTGAAATGATAGTAATGAATGGCAACATATTTCGTTTTATCTTTTGAGAATTTGAAGAAAAAAGTCTTTGTCAGTGAGATTGTTACTAACTTTCTTCAGGGAGTCGGTTGTTGCATGAACTTTTACATATGTATAAAGCTGACTGTGGGGGTTAATTTCTCTTTCATCATGACAGAAGTGGGTTGGGAGAACCTCTGGTACCTTTTGTAATGTGCCCTAATAAGAAGACTGTGCTAAATTACGAACTTTCTCAGATCAGAGGTTTTTCTGCTCTCAAATTACCTGGCAATGAAGGCGGAAGTTTTTATAAGACTTCTGCAGAATCCCTTCCTTGACAAGCAGGGAAGTGCCTGAGGGAAGGAGTGCCAGGATTGTGGTTTGTCACCAGGACGCCACATCCAGTAGCAAGGCCAATCCCGCTGGGTGAAGGAGCATAAGGCAGGGCAGAGCCTTCTGTCCCTTGCTGCACGTGGATACAGGGAACAACACTGCTGTGGGACAGCTGGACTGGGATCATGGCTCCAGCAGAATTCCAGGTTGTTTGGGTCTCCTCCGCCCTTCTTCACAGGGGAGAACATCAGCAGGTGTGTGTGTTCTGTGACAGGGTACTAAAGCTGGTGGGAATGGTGGGAGGTTTGGGAGGTGTTTTCCCTGTGGGGAACAGCATCTGTGCTCACAGGCACTGTGCAAGCACCTGGGTAGCAACTATGTAAGAGGAAAGGTCTTGAGCAACTGGCATCGGTATTTCTTTCTTATATTGTGTCAAGATTTGGGATTCTTTCCTCAGTAGGTAATTGTTAGACTACAGTTTTACATAAACAGACATGCACTGGTTGTGTCCAGGCCTTGCTTGTACTGCAAACTGCAAATATGGCATTGCTGCATTTCGTTGCTTTTTATGCTGCAATCACACAGTTCCTTCAGACCTGGCTCAAACTGAAGCCTAGTACAGTGCCTTATTAATTCGGGTTCTTGCTACCAGACTTGTGCTTGGTTACGTGGGAAAACACTGTTACAGAAAGTGTTACGCTGTATTTTAACTGAAGTCAGGCTGAGTGATGTTGAAACATAGTGTGTAACAGCACTGTTTTGTGAAGCTTTACAGCTTATCAGTGCTGTGAGTCTGTGAGTGATTTCCTGTCTCAGTTTGTGTGTTGATAAAATAAGACCCTTTTTACTGCTTCAACTATCAATTCATAAAAGGAGTGTTTATGACTGTTGTTCAGTTACTTTACAGTCTAGATTTGGTCTCTTCGGGTTTTATACATCGAATATTTGACCTCAGGAGTGTAAATTTTGGCTTAATCTTCCATCTCCTTTATCATTAGGTTTGTTGTAGTCTTAATCAGTAACTTGTGGTGCCGTTGCTTAATCCAATGGGTTCTGATTAATTACTCCTACTACAATAAAAAGTTATTAACTCGATTGAAGCAGGAGCTGGCATAGTCCAATGCTTCATATCCCAGTTTAGCTGGAGGGAAAACATTTAAGGGGCCAGTAAATCACTGCAAATAATTCATTCAGCCTGTGTCTGTGCAAAGCACCTACCAGAGTGTTTTATTTTCCCGAAGGTCTGGGCTATGCTGACGTGGAGAACCGTGTCCTGTGTAAGCCAGAAACCATCATGAGAATCGCCAGCATTAGCAAGTGTCTCACAATGATGGCTGTGGCTAAACTGTGGGAAGAGGGGAAACTGGATTTGGATGCTCCAGTGCAGAAATATGTCCCTGAATTTCCAGAAAAAGTCTACGAGGGTGAAAAGGTATGTAACTGTTTATTGGTAACAATTAATTAAAGGGGTTTTTTAAATTTCTGTTCTGTCACTGCGTAGCTGTCTGTGTACAGGAGCCTGCATCTGGACCTGTTCCTGTAAAACACTAAAAAGCATTTAGACAAGCACTGATGTTGCTGCTCAGAAAAGCAGTGCTGAAAATTCAGGTCTGCAGTTTCATATCAAGTGTGTTGTGTGTGCATATATATGTATATATTTTTACTGGGTTTAATATGTGATATTTAAAAGGTCTTGCACCTTTGTCTGTTCCTTGTCGTGGTGAATTTAAGTTGTTTGGTGATTTTGGTGCGTATGTTTTAGTGAAGGGAGCTCATATTATCCTGTGTCCCAGGTCACTATTACGACCAGACTGTTGGTTTCACACCTGAGTGGGATTCGTCACTACGAAAAAGATATTGCGAAAGTAAAAGAAGAGAAGGAAAAGGCAAACAGAGCACAGAAGCCAACAAAACCCCATCAGGATAGAGAGCAAAGAGAAGGCAAAGGGATTGAAAAAACTGATCCTGCCAAACCAAGGAAAGAACACGACAGTGAGACGAGAAGCCGGAACTCGAAACCTGGCAGGAGGGACAAGGAGTTTGAGCAGGAAGAGTATTACTTGAAGGAAAAATTTGAAAGTGTGATTGAATCACTGAAGATATTTAAAAATGATCCTTTATTCTTTAAACCAGGTGAGTTTCTATTAATTTAGACCAAAGTGTGCTCTTCTGGTGAGGTATGTGTTTCAAATAGTTTTACATGCCGTGAGGATGGCAGAGCCCGGTAAGTGCTTGTGTGGGGGCTTTGTTCTGTCCTGCAGGACAGAATTTCCTGGGGTTTAGTATCATAAGCTCGTGATTCACGTCATATTAAACCGAGGGTGGAGAGTTAATCTGTTAATTGGTTATTCATTCCTGTATATAGCTGTGATTCCCTTTAAACATCATGCCATTAATGGGGTTTTTTCCCTTTCTCGTGTTTCTTCAAGGCAGTCAGTTCTTGTACTCAACGTATGGCTTTACTCTCTTAAGTGCTGTTGTGGAGAGAGCTGCAGGACAAAAATTTACAGACTATATGCTGAAAATGTTTCGTGATCTGGATATGCTGTCCACTGTCCTGGATGACAATGAAGCAATGATATATAACAGAGCAAGGTAAGCAAGGATGAAACTTGTTTTTTCCCCCAACAACTGTTGCTCTTTCTGCCTTTATTAAGCCAGTTGAATTAAGAACGTGTGACATTTTTTGTCAGACTTATAAATGAAGTGTTGTATGTTATCTCCAAGTTAGTCGTGGAGCTGCTTCCAGCACCATGGGGTTGGTTCTGTAATGGGTGTGTAAAATTACAGAGTAGGAAATAAGTATTCCCTGTTATAGGAGTAAATGTGGAGGAAGTAGGAAGGGTGTCCCAAAGTTTACCTTTACTTTGGGTACAAATAAGCACATAAATATAAATACTGTAAAATAAGGAGTAACTAGGATTTTATACTGGAATTTATGGTTGTATTGGTTTGCTTAATATACTGGCATTTTAAGAGTTCCATGGGGTTGTAATGGTCTCACAGTAACACAGGGTTTTCATAAATCGAATTGCATTATCAATTTTGACCAGAATTAAAATTCTGGTTAACACAGAATGTGCTTTACCAATTGACTTTTTTTTTTAAATTAATTTAACATGGAAAACCCCCCCCCAAACACAAAAATCTCTAAACAAACAAAATCCAAAAACCCCAAACAAAATAAAAAACCACACACACACAAAAATCTCTAAACAAACAAAATCCAAAAAACCCAAACAAAGAAAAAAACCCCACCCACACAAAACAAGCCCCGAGCAATCTATGTAACTGGATAACCCATTCCAGTATAGGAGGTAAGTCTGGAGTTTGTTGTCTGTCTCTCTCTTATTTTATTGACCTTCCCATCTGGGCTCTGAAGTTGATTATTGACTCACCTGTTGAATTTTGGTGTGGGACAAGAACTCCATTGAATGGCCAAGCAGGTTGTGGCAAAAGTCTCATGAAAATGAGACTCAAAACTTTTAAAAAAGTTTGGCTTCTCAAACGCTCTCAAAGAATGATGACCATGTCGAATCCAAGCTTTATGGTACTCACATACCAGCGTGTATTTACAGTGTGTGTGTGCACACATAAGACACAAAGCATTTTTAATTGTCCAGGTACAGCTTTACTGCTGCATTCTAAGATGCTTTGTGCTGGTCTTTAGTTTGCTTGCTGAATTTCAGAGGCTCTCTGGCTGGAGGCTTAGAAGCTCATCTGGATGCTCATGATGTTCTCATAAATTCACTGTACAGTGAAGTTTATTAAACATGTGCATACATTAATCCTTTTATAAACTGAAATATGGTAGGGATGAAAGATTTGGGACAGATGCTGTTCTGGGAGTCTTTTTGGGCTACTATTTGTTAAGCAAAACTGAGATGCTGATGTGATGGGTTTGCTTCCACAAATAGTAGCTTGATGCCTCAAAATAGAATGTATTGACATGCTGGGGTTTGTTTAATGGTTTGGTTATACTATATTTAACTGATAGGAAAATGTTTAAAAATCCATCCTCTGGATCTTTTAGAGGTGTAAGGCAGGCATTTCATTGTAACAGGGTTTTTTTGTGATCAAAACACTCACTGTGGGGACAACCAGATACTGAATCACTGGAAGAGTTATCTTAGACCATTCATCTCTCTTTGCTTCAGCTTCTGATTTTTGATATTATAACTTTCAGAAGTTTCCTAAAACCTTTCTAATATAAGTGCACACTAGATAGGGTTGTTCCTTTTCAGAACTGTCCGAGTAGTACATGGACCTTATGTGGTCTAAAAACCAAAGGTTGAAATTCAGTGGGTTATCTAATAATTCAGCATTCCTTCTCATGTGTTGTATGGAATGAATCAAGTCACGATTGGCCTGTTTCTTTCCAAAGCACAATTCATTCTGCACTGCTGTTGTGTTGCTCCTCACAGTTCATTCTGCAGTTCTGGTTGGCAGTTTCTGTTTTGTGTTTTGCAAGACTCTTCCATGCTTCTTGCTTTGTTGTAGAATGTGGCAACCAGAACGGGGCACTGGGGGAAATCAATCAGAGCAGTCACCCCAGACTTCAGTGACATTTCAGCTCACTGTCTGATAATCATGGGGTAGTTGTAGGATCCCTCTTTCTTTAAACCACTTCAAAGCTAGTACAGGGATTTAAGATAAATTCTGTGTTGGCTGGTCGATTGATTTCTGTTATATCTTATTTGTATATTGCCTTTATTCTTAGCATATTCTAAGAGTGAGTAGGATTGGTACTTGTATTGAAACCGAGCTTCTAACTGAAGAAGTCACCTAAATTTTTGTTTTCCTCCATGAATTTCTTATTGATTTCTCTGCAATAAATATATTCGAGAATAACATATTTTAAAAAAGTCTCAACGAGCTAATACATGCTCAGTTTGCTCTTTTAAGGTAGGGCAGCTTAAAATCGTTGTGCACAGTACCTGAGAGTGACCAGTTAAATGTTCTTCATTTGTAGGTGTTACGTTTACAACAAAAAGGGTCGGCTGGTCAACGCACCCTACGTGGACAACTCCTACAAGTGGGCTGGTGGTGGCTTTCTGTCCTCAGTGGGGGACCTCCTGAAGTTTGGAAATGCCTTGTTGTACAGTTACCAAGCTGGACAGTTCAAAGGCAGCGCTGGCAAACTTCTGCCTGGGTACCTCAAACCGGGCACGGTGTCCATGATGTGGACCCCGGTGCCAAAAACAGAGGTGTCGTGGGACAGGGATGGCAAATACGCCATGGCTTGGGCTGTGGTGGAGAAGCAGCAGCAGTGTGGCTGCTGCAGGCAGCAGAGACACTATGCATCCCACACCGGGGGGGCCGTGGGGGCGAGCAGTGTCCTCCTCATCCTGCCCGACGAGCTGGGCCCCGGGGCCGGGGGGGCTCCGCCCAGGGGAGTGGTTGTCACCATTGTCTGTAACATGCAGTCGGTGTCACTCAACGGCACCGCCTTAAAGATTGCCAGGGAATTCGACAGGGAGAAACAGGCACAGTGCACAGACTGAGCACCTGGGGAGCGTGAACTGAACCCAGTGTACTGAAACAGGAACAGTAAAGGGAGAAGGTGTGATTGGGCTCCGAGATCACTGAGAATGTGGGAAGAAAAAGCGTGAAAAATTCCCGTAATTAACCTCTGCTAATGGTGCTAAACTTATGTGTAACTGGAATTCATCTCTCAGGGACGTTCCTAGCTTACAGAAAAGGAGAATGTAACAGTCAAGTTTGACTTCCTCTAGTACATGTGTAAATATCATTGTATTAGCAGGTTATTTTTATCAACTAGTGAAACACTTGACAAAGATTTTAAAAAAAGCTAGCATTGTTTTTTGCACTAAGTAGTACAAAAAATGATCTGCCTTTTGAAGAACTTCACACCTTGCTTTGAGCACACAAAGATGTTACTTGTTATTCTCACAGTTCCAGTCTGCCAAAACTGTTCAGTATTACTTTCTAAAGAAAAAGAGTTTCACTGTTGATTTTTGTTTCCCCATAGCATGTTTCTTATTTGTTTAAAAAAGCCAACAAAACCCAAACCTTGATGCCTACCTCCAGAATGCAGATTTATACCAGAAGCAGGCTTTTGTCAGAGCTGTGGATTGTTAAGAATTAGAAAAGAATGAAGCTAGAGCAATGTAAGTACAAATCTTTTTGGTTTTCAGATGTTCTCTCATCCATTTTTATTGGACTGTGTGAAAATAGTTTACTGTGCAATAAGGGGATTATTTCTACAGTCAGATGCACCCAAATGGCACAACGTGGTGAGTTGCCAAATTGTTGAATGCTAACTTGGTAGCCAGAAATGGCACTATATCCTGTAATGTAAATACTCCTTTACACACAGGAATTAGGAACTCAATAAAATGTCAAGCCCATTCTTGAAGCCAGCAGTAAAAGTCTCACAGACTTTGTGAGAGGTTTTTTTGAAAACCATCCCTTGCTCCATTTGGAGGTCTGCCTCGAGGAGTTACTCTGGCCCAAGGCTGAGAAAGAAATTGTGATGTGTTCCAAAAAAGCATTTTCACAGAATCATAGGATCATTGAGGTTGGAAAAGACCTCCAATATCACTGACTCCAACCTGTGACTGATCACCACCCTGGCAACTGGATCAGAGCACTCAGCGCCTCCTCCAGTTCGTTCTTGGGCACCTCCAGGGTCGGTGACTCCACCAGCTCCCTGGGCAGCCCCTTCCAATGTCTACTCACCCTTTCGGTGAAGAAATTCTTCCTGACATCCAACCTGAACCTCCCTGGTGCACTTTGAAGTCATTTTCTCTTGTTCTTTGCTGGTTCCCTGGAAGCAGAGCCCAACTCCCACCCAGCTCCCCCCTCCTGTCAGGGAGTTGCAGAGAGTGATGAGGTCTCCCCTGATCCTCCTCTTCAGGCTCAGCCCCCCCAGCTCCCTCAGCCGCTCCTCATGAGACTTGTGTTTCAGACCCTTCCCCAGCTCCATTGCACTTCTCTGGACTCACTCCAGCACCTCAGTGTCTTCACTGAATTGAGGGGCCCAGAACTGGACACAGAATTTGCAGTGTGAGGTTCTCTAATTTTTAATTTTACTAGAGGAACACAGTAACATAGGATCTCCAAAATAGTGTCTCAAAGATTAACCCTCGCCTCACTTCCCCTGCAGTTACATCACACACTATTTCCAGGCTGAGACAAAATAAAGTATCTTGTCAGAAAGTATCTTCCAGTACTTACCCTCCTGCACTCTTTTGCAGCTCTGCTTCTCTGAATTTAGGGAACAAGATGTCTTGGATAACAGCTAGCAGAAAATAGCTCTACCTGCCTCTTTCCCAAGTTAGCGCTTTCAGTATTGACTTCCTAGTTGTTACCTGCCCTGTGCTGAACATTGTGCTGCCACCTCTGTTCCCAGGGGGCCTGTGGTGACATTTATCACCCAACACTGACAAACCAAGAAGTTTATTATTTTGAGGGGTCAGTGTTTTACCCGCGTTTTTAATTGAAGCTAGTAGGACTGCTTTAGTTTACTCTTCGTAATTTAATCATTCTTGTGCCTTAAAACAGTCAAAGCCTATACTTAAACCATTTGCTTGGGGTCTCTGGCCCACTCACCAAAACTTCACTTTTTTATTCATTATTGATGCCATTAATAATTGTCTTTATCTCAAGAATATCCAATCAGTGAAGAAACAGAGAGAACCCTTCTGAACGAGCTTTCATTGGTCAGGCAATAAATGATCTCCCCTTCCGCTGAAGTCTGAGTACTGTCCGACAGTTCCAATACAGAAGGACTGGAGGTGAGCATCTTCTGCAACAGCAGCTTTTTTTTCCTCCCCAGTCTTGAGCACCTCCTGCCGGGTAAACCTGCAGCAGCAGAAGCCACTGCTTGTTTTACACAGGGCACGAGAATAAAGCGCTCTGATTTAGTTGTTTTCATGTTCAAGGACATGAATAGAAATAGACCAAACAAAATGTTTTTGAATATAGAAAATCTGAAAAGTAACACTTGGTTTAGGATTTGTAACATATTTGGCTTGTATGACGCACCTGTTTGCAAATGGTATTTGTTGTTGAAAACAATTTTGCACACTTGGGAGAAAACAAGTTTCACTCACTGACTGTTGTGTGTGGGTTTAGACAAAGATTCAGAATGTGGAAGGTGGAGGTTTATCCTTGTCTGCATGTGACCAAACACTAATAAATGTAAATATCTGAAGTATAACAGCAAATAATGGTAAGTACTAAGGCATCTCTAACACCAGATCACAGATAGTGTCTCGCTCCCCATACAGAGTATGTTTAGCCACCAGTTTTTATATGCATACCATGTTGTTTATACTGTACCTCCTGTAACTTAAGGCTTTTCAAAAGCCTCTGTTGTTATGTGGGCAGTGCTGGAGATGCCATGATGTCTGCATTTCATCTTCCAGTGCCTGCAAAAAAAGGGTCACTGAATTCTCTGCTGTGGTGTTTACTAAATCATGAGTTCTTGCCTTTTGGGGTAGAGGAAGAGAAGGCAGAGATATGGGAGGCTAGGAATCAGTCTGGCCTTAGCATCCCTAGTCAGGTCACAACTGAGCTAACAGTGCTGCTTTGATCTCTGTTCTGAAGCCAGTTATTGGATGGACTGGCAGTACATGTGGGAAACTGGTCCATTAAGAGCAGCTTTCATGATAAACTCACTCATGTTTGAACCTTTATTGTGAAAACATGGTATGGCACTGACACAAAACTGTACTTTCCTTAGAAAACACGTATATGCCATTGGTATATCTGTTTCTGTAGCAAAAACACCTACTTTTTGAATCTGGTAATTACAAGTGTTCACTGTTTGAAATAACTGAAATAAAATTTACCTTACAAATGCAACTACTTGTTGTATCAGGTTTTGTTGTTTTGTTTTTGGGTTTTTTTATTGACTAGAAATGTACAACTGTTAAAAGTCATAAAAAGAATACTGGTTAAAAGAAATTCCCAACAATCATTAGCTCACCGAGACACCTGATCCTTTGAAAGAGATGTCGATGCATAACTTGAGATACTATTTAGTAAAATAAGACACATGCAAGATTTTATTTGAATGTTTTCTCATGGTTAAAAACAAAACCCATTTTTAACAGCTATTTAGAAAGGCATGGCTTTAAGAAACTAATTAAACCCCTGTTTCTTCATTTGAAAAAGGTAATTATTTATTGTCATTATTTAATACTGAAAATATGCATTTTTTTAATGACTTATTGCCACTCACAGCTCTTAGTGTAGTTCTGACTTACTGCTTATATACCATATGCCTTTTCTATCCTGAGTGCTTTCAGAGTTTTGCAAAAGTCTCCTTTATTTTTTTGGTGTATAGAAATCTCAGTGTAGACAGCCAAGTGCAGTCTAGAGACCAAAGCAGAGGGAGGGAAAAACCCTGCATTCCAGAGAAACAGCTGGACACGGGTGAGTAACTTCACATTTTTATTCATCACCATGTGATAAATCACCAACACGGTGAAGGGATTACACTGAAAGCAAAGGAGCCATTTTAAATCTATCCAGCCTTCATAACCCTTGCAGTTAGGGCAGCTGCAGTAATAAAATATACAAAATGCATTCTTAAAGCAGAATCTGTCACTATATGCATTACAGTGCTGTAGTTGATGATTAACAAGGGGAAGGATGCAGCCAAGTCCAAGGCTTTAACCACTGTTTGGAAGGAAAATTACAAAAATAGAGCTCAGTTGTCTGCAAACGTACAGGAAAAACTTGCACTTCAAATCATTTATTGAAAAAGAGATTCCAGCAGATTAGTCAGCAATAGCAGGTAATTTTTACAAAATCGACCATAATTACATTGTTGTAGGAATAGGCATTTTTAAACTGGTAAGGCTTTCAGGAACACAGATCCAACCCACACGCTTGAAGTGTTCAGTGTTGCTTTCTTCTAAATGAACAGCCTGTGAAGGAAACACATAGCATAGATGTGAACAGTCCTTAAATTGTTAGACTGCCTTGAAAATCTGTCCAGCCAGTGTAAAGAGGAAAACTGATCCAGTAAATTCAAATTTCATGTACAAGAGGTGAAGATTTAGCACTGTAAGTCTTCTCTAGCTCAACCACGACACCACGGCTGCCATATAATTCATCCTAAGGTAAGACCAAGGTGTACTATTTCTTTCTTTCCAGAGACCTTTTAAAGTGTCTGTTTTTCATGAAGGAACGTGAGCCAGGGAACTGCCTTACAGCACTACTGTTTAAAAACAAGCAGGCAAGAGTAGCAGTGGCACACAATCACTTTAGCCTGCCAAAAGCACCCTCCTCCTCTGGTGGTGCTTTTGAACACTCTAAACATAGCTCAGAATTAAACAGCAGCTTTTATTACATAAGCTGGAGGAAATGACAAGTCGAGGCACTCAAAATGAAGTGTGTTTGGTGACACTGTAGCTGTTTAGCTGCCTTTTAAAAGCAAGAATGTGAAGAAAAATTCCCAATTCAGGGTCTATTAACAACGCATTTACTGGCCAACTGTAAGTGTTCCAGTATCAGTTTCCAGAATCAAAGCTAAAATATTCACAGGCTGTAACATGTATTTATGTAAGTGGAATGTTTAGGCAGTGTAATGTTGCCCCTTACCTTCTGTGAGCCTGGCTTTGCCCCCAGTAGGCTGACACAGCACAGTTGAGCACCCCACACACAGAACCACTGTCTGAGCATGGCTGAACACGGTGGTGATCTTGTAGCATCCTGCAAAACAGCATTACTGAACTTTCCACGGGGTATTTCCAGCATGGTTTTATTGTGTGTGTTACTCAAGCAGACAGTCCAAGTACACCTGCCCAAAAATGCATCTGTATTTCACTGCACAACACACCAAGTCAAACGAAGCCAATCAGAAGCACCTGCTTTTCCTTACGTGCACAGGAAAGCAAGTTGGGTAACTGAAACCAAGGACTCCCCATCCGAAAATCAACACCTGAAGGCTGACAAGGCCTAATTTGCCTGTAATATGTGTCCTGCAAAGAAGTGGAGCAGTTCTGCATTAACCTTCTCTGCTGAACAAAAAACACACCTTCCCAGAGAAATATTTAACTTGTAACAGGAGAACACTGCTGTTGACAAAGTCTGGCAGCTGCGAATGTAAACACTGCTGTTCCAACCTGTGTTTGCTTTCTGTTTAATCATTGGTACCGGTAAGGCAGGTGCTGGGTTGCATTCTATAGAGCCAACATGACATTTAAATCAGAAGACTTGCACAGAGTAACTTCACTAATTCCTCGTGCAACGCTTTTGTCTACAACTTATAAATGCCACGACTTCAGAAAGAATTAAATCACTTATACAAAAAAGAGGGATTTTCACTGCTTTCAATTGTCCCCCCTGAAAAATACTTCCAATTAGCCAAGAGGAATTTTTGGAGAGAGAAAACTTGTAAAGGATGTAATCTTTAATGTTGTGTTCTACTTGAAACTTGTGCTGTGGATGCTTTAAGGTACCCGTTTAATCTCACTTTTTATACATGCAAATCCAGGGTCTTGATTTTTTCATTACTTGCAAGGGTTTCATAAAGGGAAAAAATAAAAACAGACCAACAACAATAACCTCACACCAGACCTCCAGAAAAAATAAAAAGCTCATTGTTTACATTAACTTTTGAAAAAGGTTGAAAGCATTTCTATTGTTGAGAAAACCCAAAGCAATATTCAAAGCTTTATCTCTACAGAACAAACTTAGATTTAAAAAAGACATTAAGAATGTATATAATATACATAACAAGCAGCTGTTTTATGAGGATGTACAGCGCTCACAATTAGCTTTGCTCCCTTTGCAAGGCGTAAACATTTTAAATACTTGCCCGGACATTTCACATCCATGAAGTAGGAGTTGGGGCTCTGCACGAGACGCTTCTTTTTGTGCTTTCTCTTCTCGTCCTCCAGGGAGGGATGCACGAGGTCCTTGGCCAGCTGGGAGAGAAGGGCCCTGCGTTACCCGGGGCCCGGGCCGCAGGGACAGCGAGCCCGCCCGGGGCTGCGGGGCCGGGGGAGCGCGGGGGGCCGCCCCGCTCCCTGAATCACCCCCGGCCCCGCAGCCGCCCCGCGGTGCCCCCGGGAACGCGCGGTGAACCAGCCCCTCACCGGCATCTCCGCCGCGCTCCCCGCCGAGCGCCCGCCCCGCACCGCCCCTTCCGCCGGCGGGGCCGCCTCGGTGGTGCCCGCGGGGCCGCCCCGCACCGCCCGCCCGCCCGAGGGACACCCGTGCGGGGCACCGCGAGCCGCGTCCCTGCGTTACGGCGCGACCAGGTGATCGCCCGCGCGTCACCGCATCGCGGCACTGCTGGCGCTGGAAGCGACCTCTGCTTATCCCGCAGTCCAACCCCCTGCCCGAGCGGGTGACACAGGGACGCGTCCAGGTGGGTTTGAACGTCTCCAGAGAGACTCCACACCCTCCCTGGACAGCTGTTCCAGGGTCTGTTGTTATAAGTTACTAAATGGCCGAATAAATTTAAAGAGCAAATTTATAAATTAAAAAAGGTAAAATTTATTAACAAGCGGAAAATAGGCAAAGATCCACGCGTGGGGCTGTTAGCCCCATGGCTAACAGCGCTGATTGTCTTTTTCTCTCGTCTTTTGTACCTTTCAGCTTCGGTTTATCTCTTCTTGTTATCAGCAGCTGTCTGTCTTCTTGGTTTCCAGTAAGTCTATAGTGAATGTTTATTGAGGTCTAGGTGTTTCCAGGAATCTCTCCTTTGAAGGATTAAGCTGTTAAAGAAATGGTTATCGTATAGCTATAACTAGTTACTTATAATGTTTTTGTGGACAGAACCAATTTATTACACTGTCACTCTCAGTGTGAGGAAGTTCCTACTTCTGTTGAGGCGAAACTTCTTGGGTTTTAGTTTATGGCCGTTGCTCCTCATCCTGTCTCTGGGCACCACAGTAAAGTCTGGTACCATGCTCTTGACAACTCTTGGAGATATTTATATGCATTAATGAGATCCCCTCTCACTCTTTTCTACCTAACTAGGCCCAACTCTCCCAGTCTCTCCTCATCAGAGATGCTCTAGACCCCAGATGATTTGTGGTCTCTGACCCCATCTTTGTGGCCTCTGCTGGATGCTCTCCAGTAGCTCCATGTCTCCCTTGTACTGAGGAGCCCAGAACTGGACACATCATTTCATACTAACTGACACATCGCACGAAGTTGTACCTGTGTGCATATGCTTCTGCAGTTTCCCACTGCCGTCAAAATGAAAAAAAGCAGAATTTCTGTTACCACTCCTGTGTTTAAATCGATTTAGAGAACCTATGGGGAAAAAAAATAGATAGTGAAAATTAAAAAAAAAATTAATTTTTTTTTTACTAAGATATTGAAAGTTTTTTCCATAAGTCAACAAAAATAATCACAAATATAGTCTCTCAAACCGTAGTATTTAATCAGGCCTGGGACATTTAAAGGTGTAGTTCAATAGAAGTCCTCCTGGTGGCACAAGAGACCTTACGAAAATGGCTTGGTATGAGAACTCTTCCCAAACGTCCAGCGGGAGCGTGTCGAGCCAAGGCCTTTCTCAAGAGAGAACCGATGCATTTAGCAAAAGTTACTTCAGCAGTTTGCAATGAGCACAAGTGAGGGTGGAAGTTTTAGAGAGGCATATCCTTCTGACAACAATATTCTCAAAGCTGGGAGGGCCTCTCCCCAGTGCTGACACTACACAGCTTTCACAACCCTCTGCAACCAAAAGGCCTGCATTATTCTGCCAGAACAGTCCCTGTGTTGTAGTACCCCGAGCCATTAAATTGCTTTTCCTCTCTCCCCGTCACAGCCATTGTAACAGGGTAATGCTGTGTTAGCATTTTTGCCTTGTGTGCTGGGGTGGTGATGACACACAGACAGAGGTATTTTGGAAGTATTTCTTGTTGTATCATGGAGAATTTAATAGGAAAGGCTCTGACTCATACTTTCCTCTGCATGCTGTCCTGTGAAGCCAGAACATAAACCAATTACCAGCACAGAGTCAGTTCTTGAGTCCTAGCTGTCCCTTTCAGTCCTTTTCAAATATATCTTATTTAGCTGCAAGCACAATGGAAAGGAGACAATCTATTAAGGCTGCTGATTTGGTATCTGAAGGAGAATGATGTTTTTCTTGTTTAAGAAAAACCTTCACAATGTATAAAGCACCACCAACAAGAAAACAGAACTTCTGATGTGCCACCCTTCTTTACCTCTTTCTCCTGGCCTTTCCTTCTTAAATGTCTTCCTGCAAGGAGCTGAGGAAGGCTTTAGAGTCACATTAAAAATTGGTTTCTGTGGAAGCAGGGGCACACAGGATGATCTGAAAACAGGATGTGTTTTGGACACATTCCTCTGTTTGGTTCTCTATTTTGGTTTTGCCCGGAGATTCATTTCCTTTTCATAACTGCCTGTAATTCAGTGACCTGCTGAATGAGTCAATTCTACTGCATTACCTTCAGTCTTATAACTGAAGATTGTTTTTGAAGTTTACTCTTTAGAAATCAGAAATGCAGCACTGAGTTTAAGCTGTGAGTGAAGGAGAGAAATGCTGTCTGTCCATCAGTGGTGTGGCCTACTGAGACAGAGAGAATCGGGTCTAAGAGAATGACTTCCTCTTTCCAGCAAGCAAAGGCTTTGATCTCCTTTTAGAGAAAAGGGCAAGAAATGTTACGTGTCTGCCAGAATGACAACAGAAACGTTCCCAAAGCTGATCTGGGGATGTTTAAAAACAACCTAATGACAGCTGGGGTTTCTCTGCATTGGGAGTGTCGCTCCCTCGCTGTTTGGAAGCTGAACCAGTGTCTCTGGGGACGTGCACGGTGCTGGCTCCTGCTGGGCTGTACAGCACAAGCCCTCGCTGTGCCCAGCACCTGCTGACCCCAGTGCCACTCTGTTCTGTTCTGCCCCGTTTGTGCCCTCCTGCAGCTGAGTTTGGGTGGGTCCTCAGGGTCTGCTGCCTGACGTTGTGAGAACTCGGACTTTCGGGGGGGTTGCCGCGAACCCTCGTATAAACTGGCTGTGGTCACTGAGTCAGCGTGTAATGAATGATTTAATACAAACAGATTCACCCTAGTGATGCTTACAGTGGCTGCCTAGAGTACTCAAATGTGGGCGGGTGTCTCTGCAGTACTATCATTAAGACCATTTAGATTTCCGTGCTCTAACCACCTCTGAGCTGCACTCAAAATCAGCAGGTTCACTTCAAGTGGTATGTTTGATCCAGAATGCAGTCAGCCTGTGGGTTTGCCTGGACTGCAGGATTAGGAATTATAGTTTTAATTGATTATAAACTAGTGGTGTAAACTGTGGCATGTAGTAATTTAGTTTAAATATGCTTATGCTGAGATAATTCAGATTAACTCTGGAACTTGAAGAAAGTCCACTTTTAGCGCTACTGTAATCACAGTAATTTCAAACCTTGAAATTAATGGGGTTTATAGATAAGACTCTAACAATGCTTTTTCTTTCTGGAATTGAACTGTACATACTTTATGTAATTTCCTTTCCCAATAATGACTTGATTTAACATCTTCTGTATAAATTTGTGCAGTGTATTCTTTTGGAAAATTCATACATTTAGATCAGTAGAGTAAAAGAGAGCACTGTTCTTTGTATATTAAACCAATGCATAGATCTTCTTAAAACTAGGACTTGAAAGCAGGACATATCAACATATCAAATGCAGTGAGAAAAAGTGTAGAATGAGCACAGAAGTATCTGCCTGCAGTGAAAGATGCATTTACTGGAAATGGGGAATAAGGGACATTTTCCTAAGGGAAATTCACATGATGGTTATCAAACTGTGAATTGCAGAGGCACCTGCCAGAATCAGAGTTATTATAGATATGCATCCAGAAGCATTATGATATGAGCTAGCAGAGTCCAAAAGCTAAGGAGCAAAGCTCATGTTAATCATTCGTGCACAGGTGGCACTCAGGGCAAGACTGCCTCTTAAGATTATCTTTTAGTGCCGAAATAACAGGATCTTAGTTCTACTAACATGTTTTAAACTCTTCTTGGGGTTTTTTAAGCCTTGTACTTAAACAATTAAGATGCAGAATTTCCTACAATTCTGTATGCATTAAACAGAAGGGCTTGATTAAAGACAAGATCTTGACACATATCTCTTTTTGCTTAACCAGTCTCACCTTTGATCTAAGTGGGGGACAAGGATGTTTGAAAGCTAGAAATAATGATGTCAGTTGAGAAACTAAAAATGAGAGTAGGAATGAAGTAACAATGTAATCAGCTTGAGTTTTTTCTTAGAAACGTAGGTGTTGGTAAATGGGTATTTTCTGTTTTTCTTAATGTGTATGTGGAGATTTTTGAACTTACTGCGTGTGAATAGAGGGAGTAATTACCTTTTGTTATTCATATCAGTTCCTTTTTTAAACTGAGGACTTTAACAGATGGACTTTACATACCCCTGAGTGACTAATGGAATTCTGCCATATCTTGGTTAGGACTCACCTCTTTATTGGATGAGCTGGACCTGTGGCACTGATCTCCCTTTATGACAGGTGACCCGCCCAGTGAGCGAGGGAAAGGCTGTGGGTGTGTCTTCCTGGACTTCAGTAAAGCCTTTGATACTGTCTCCCCTGGGATTCTCCTGGAGAAGCTGCGGCTGGACAGGTGCACTCCTGGCTGGGTTAAAAACTGTCTGGATGGGCAGGCGCAGAGGGTGGTGGGAATGGTGCCACATCCAGCTGGGACCAGCCACTAGTGGTGTTCCCCAGGGCTCAGCACTGGGCCCAGTCCTGCTTAATATCTTTATTGATGATCTGGACAATTGAGGGCGCCCTCAGTAAGCTCACAGATGACACTAAGGATCTGTTGGAAGGCAGGAAGGCTCTGCAGAGGGATCTGGACAGGCTGGATCCATGGGCCAAGGCCAATTGTAGGAGGTTCAACAAGGCCAAGTGCCAGGTCCTGCCCCTGAGTAACAAGCCCCTGCAGCTCCAGGCTGGGGCAGAGGGGCTGGAAAGCTGGGAAAGGCCCTGGGGGTGCTGGTGACAGCGACTGGACATGAGCTGGGTGTACCCAGGGGGGCAAGAAGGCCAAAGGCCCCATGGCTGGATCAGCAACAGTGTGGGCACAGGATCAGGACTATCCTGTACTCAGCACTGGTGAGGCCAAATCCTGGGGGCAGTTCTGGGCCCCTCAATTCAGGAAGAGGGAACTGGGGGGGCTCAGCCTGGAGAAAAGGAGGTTCAGGGGGGACCTTCTGGCTCTGCAACTCCCTGACAGGAGGGGGGA
>JAWMRA010000016.1:17531013-17558677 GCA_035584735.1 Pseudotriccus pelzelni
CCTTCCTCCCTCAGGTTACCACCTGGTCTGCAAGGATGAGCACTGGCTGCTGTTCTGAGCTTACCAGCAGCTGCAGAGAGAACTCCCTGAGCTTAGACCAGAGCAGCCTGAGCTCACCAGCAAGAACATGGATTCAAAATGAAAGGGAGTGAATTCCTTCATCAGTACTTGATCCTTGACTGATTCAATATTCAGGAAGTGATTTGATAGGACTGGCTGCAAATATGAAAACAAATTAGTTTTAGATTTTCAATAACTTTCATTCCATTTTGAATTCACACACAGGCACAGAGATGTGCATGTCTGTGTTTCGGTGTCTAAATGTATCCATCAAAAATTTCCCTTGGTCTCCATGAAATACTCACATGAAATCCCTTTGCATTTCTCAACAAATGTGGGCTGTACTTGGAGGAGTGTGGGAGTGGGGCAGTGTATCAGCCCAGGCCTCCTTGTCAGAGATGCTCTTTCAGATATCCCAACCCGATGGTTCTCAAGCTTTGAGAGACATCCCACTCAGAGGGAGGTGCTGGCACAGCCTGCAGCAGTCCAGGACACCTCAAAGGGCCTCACTCAGGATGTCCCTTCAGAGGGTTCACAGCTGCTTTCCTTTAGTCAGCTGGAAGTTCCATCCTGGCTACAACCCGAGTTGGTAACTCCTGGCAACAATGTCCAAGACATTTGGGAATTGTTTCCGAAACTGCAGCAACAGAGGTGGTCTTCCCCTTGGGCTGTAGTTCAGGCAGGGAAAGCTGGAAGGTTGAGGGGATGACTGATGATCCTCTGTTCCCCACTGTGGTTGCAAAGCTGATGTTACTTTTGTGGTCAGGGCTGTCCCTACCTCTATCATGCAATAGCCCCTGGTGTGAGGAAGGACATTTCACTTCCCAAAGGCTTCTGTAAAGGGACATGTCACCTCTCAGCTGGTTCATTCAAAACCTGTCAGGAGGAGGAGGATGGGAGAGGCTGCAGCACCACAGCCCAATGGCAGGATATCCCAGCAAGCTGGCTGAGGACAAGGGTCTGGGAAGTGCATCCCCAGCCTGCGGGGTGATGCCTCTCAGGCCTCTGAGACCTGGCCCCAGATGCCCCTCTTGCTGGGGGAAGGTCCCCAGTGCAAATGCGGAGCAGAGCGTTGCCCTGACCTGCCCGGGTGCCGGTGTCGGTGGCCAGGCTGTGTGCTGAGCAGGGCAGGCAGGGCTGGAGCAGGTAGTTGTGGCCGAGTGGTGAAGGCGATGGACTAGAAATCCATTGGGGTTTCCCCGCGCAGGTTCGAATCCTGCCAACTACGGGGCAAGGAGCCCTTTTGGGTGCAGGCACCTGCACAGCTCCCACCCCTCCGGGCTGCCACGGACAGGAGCTGCAGAGCTGCCCACAGGGGAAGGGCAGGGGAGAACAGCCCATGGCTGGTGCGTGCAGGGTGTGTGCCCTGCAGCCTTGGTTGGCACTGAGGGTGGGGTTAGCACTGCAAGGGGCAAGAAAGGGCTGCATCATTCAGTTCTGTAGGGCACCTGGGGCTGAACCAGAAGCTCCTGGTCTGCAGTGATACAGCAGCACCCGCAGCACACAGGCTGGGCCACACTGCCCACCCTCAGCTCTTATCTCCCATCCAAGCCTTCTGCATCTGGCTTTTCTTTTGGTCTCCTCTGCCTGGGTGCTGCATGCTCTGCCCTGTGCATGCAATGTGGAACCTGGAAATACAGGCTCAAAAATGCAAGCCTCAGCACTGCCCCCTCATTCCTCACCCTCATCAAGAAGCTCTACCAGCTCAGCCGGCTCTGAGCCTTCCTGGGACTCCTGGCAACCTTCAAGTCTGGCCACTACCCAGTCTGCATGGGCCAGTGTTGTGCAGTGAGGAGCAGTGGGCTTGGGACCCTCCTGCCAGCTGGGATGAGGACACCCAGCTCATCTGCAAGATGTGGCCATGCACCTGTTTCTGCACAGTCCTTGTCTTCCTTCCTACCCCAAAGGGGATGATCCAGTGTCTTTAGCAGTTCATGCTGCAGCAGGAAATAGGCAGACACAGCCCAGAATCCCCCAGACCAAGGGAGCCCCCAGAAGAGATGCAGTAGGCAGGGACCCCTCTGTAGGCTGGGACCCCTCTGTGTTCCCAGAGAGAATGTCAGAATGAATGCCCTTGTGAATTGCAAGCAAAGGGTCCGTGTGTGACAGTTTGTGTGGGGCTCAGGGGGAGCAGAGTGGCGCAGCGGGAGCGTGCTGGGCCCATAACCCAGAGGTCGATGGATCGAAACCATCCTCTGCTAAGGACTTTTGCGCCGCTGCTGCCTCACCCAGCAACTTTTACCCTGCACTGCTGCAGCTCTTGTGGCACCCATGCCCATGGCCCTGCTCTGCCCTCTGCCCCTGCTCCCTCACACTGCCACCTGCTTTCTCCTCTGCTTTCTCAGGCACCAGCACTCCCCATGTGCCCCTCAGCAAGGCAGGGAGGGGATGTGGAGCCACAGGCAGAGCTTCCCCCCACCAGCACTGGGTGTTCTTGGGACACAGCTGTTCCTCCCTTCCCATCAGGCAGCTCAATCCTCAACTTCCCAACCACAGGAGGACACCTCCAACGCTCTGCACGTGGACAGGAGGCTGAGGCTGGTACTACTGTGAGAAAGACCAATGTGACTGACTCAAAGACCTGGGGAATTTCTCTGTCCTTCTTGCTTTGCTGCCCAGGCCACCTGTAGGATGATCCAGGAGCAAGTCCAACCAGGTATTCCCAAGGGACACTGTATTGGCTACAGCTCACTGGGTGTGGGTTGTGGAGGTAAGAGGAGGTGCTGCAGGGTGGTCTCTGTTAGAAAAGTGAGTGGGTTACCCAGTGCTACTGCAGCTGTTTCCAGCTGCCTCCATAACTCTAAACCATCCATGAAGCTTGAGGTGTCTAGAGCTAACATGCTGGAGCATGTGACTATTCCTGGTGGAACACCATTCTGCAGAGAAGCCATGTCATTGAAGAGGTTTTCTGTAAGGTCTGAGGCCCACGGAGGAGCCCACGCTGAAAGAGCTTTTCCTGTTTAGAACTGGAGTGACATTAGTGGCTTGGAGTCCAACATTACAGGCTTTTGTTTGCCATGGCCTCTTCTCCTTTCCAGTTCATCATGAGCTTTTCTGGATTCCTCACTGGGTCTTCTTCTCTTTTGAGAGATCCAGCTGATCCATCATGAGACAGCTGGGCCGGTTTAGCCTGGAGAAGAGAAGGTGAGGGGTCTTGTGGTGTGTGAAGGTGTCTGTGCGGTTTGTCAAGGGCTGTGCTGAGGCAGAAAGGGCTTGATGTACTTGGGCAAGACAGGCTTGTGAGAGGTTTGGAGGCTGGGACTTGTAAGAGAGGGCAGGTGGGTGTGTGAGAGGGAGCTGTGGTGCTGTTTTGAAGGCTGGTGTGCGTGGAGAGTGCGTGGAGAGCGTGAAGGGAGGCTGCAGTTGGTGGTGGATGTGCAGGGAGGTGGAGAGAGAGGCCTGAGGCTGAGGCAGGGGTGTGAGGCTGAGGGAGGCTGGTGAGAGGGTCAGGAGGTGAGTTGTGCAGGAGGTCCCATGGTGTAAAGGTGAGCACTCTGGACTCTGAATCCAGCGATCTGAGTTCAAATCTCAGTGGGACCTTCATCCTTTTGGCTCCCTCAGCACACTGCCGCCTTCACAGCCCTGCTCCAGGTTTGCTCTCAGGAGCACAGTGCGGCAAGCCACTGATTTTGTCAGGTGTTATTTACCCTTAGGGAATGTGTGTTGGCTGTCAGCATTAACCTTCTTTTCCATGTGTGTTGGCACATTTTCCAGGAAGATCTGTTCATTTTACAAAGAACAATCCTGCTCCCACTGTCACTGCGAGTCCTCATCACCAGCCTGCCCCTGCCAGGGACAAGCAGCTGCGGCAGCAGCAACAGTAAAAACGCCTCTCTCTGTGGTTGCTGTAGGAAGAGTGAGGAGCCACCTGAGCTGGAAGAGTGCAGTGATGTCCTCCAGGAGCTGTGTGAGGTTTTGTCCCCAGCAACCTCATCTGCATGGCTGTCGGAGGTACTGGGGAGGAGCAGGCATGAGGAGCAAGCCTGGCCGGCCCAACCAGCTGTGTCATGGCAGGGAAGAGAGGAGCAGAAGCCGTGGCCTCTGCCGCACGCAGGGCCAGGATAGCCCTTGGCCCCCTTGGGCCAACAAAAGGTCCTGTGCGTTGGCCGGGAATCGAACCCGGGTCAACTGCTTGGAAGGCAGCTATGCTCACCACTATACCACCAACGCGCCTGCTGGCACAGCCCTGTGCTCCTGCACCTCGCAGCCTCTGCCCCAGCCACACTCCCTGAAGGCTCCTCCTGCCATTGCCACACAAGCACCAGGACAGGCTGACACACAGCACCCATCCTTCCATCCTTCTGCCAGCAACACCTGCCTAGGAAATCTCCTGCTGCACCGGCCACCCTCCAGCACCCGGCAGCACCGCACACTGACCGCCCTGGGAGCACCACCCGGCACAAACCAGCACTCGGCTCCAGGCACGCTCTGCACGCACCTCTGCCATGGCCCAGCACTCCAGGCAGCTGATGCTGCCCAGGTGGCACACACACATCTCGGTGGCCAATAGCCAGCTCCAGTCCTCAGCACACAGGGAGCAAGGAAACCATCCCACTGTCTCCCCTCTTCGTGTCTCTCAGAGTGCTGCTGCTGCTGCTGCTGCTGCCTTAGGATGTGCAGGTAACGGCACCTCCTCCCCATCCACCCTCACACATGTGCCAGCCGTGCTTGTACTGTGCAAGTGGAGGGGCATTTCTGAGTCTATGCCAATGGCAGGGTAAGCATGGACAAACACCCACCCAGCTGCTCTCTCCTCACCCCACCTTCAGTGATCGAGGGGCAGAGAAAACAGGAGGAGACTCCTTCCAGGTCTTTCTAGGGATATACACACTGACCTCTGAACTGCTTGGACTAGAATTGAACATGTTGCAACTGTAAACAGCTGTGGAATTTTTTCCACTGGATTACAAACGAACTTTAAGATGCAAATTTGTGATGCTCTTGTCCTCAGAGAGACCTGAAATGCCTCCTTATTTGTGATATGCCAATACAAATAACGCATCAGAAAGAGTGGAACACATACTAGAAATCACAAATTCTAATATTTGAAAGACATTTAGGGAACATTGCCTAAACACTGCTTCAGTTCAGACTGCGTGACTCATGCCTCTGTTTCTGAGAGAATTTTCAGCCATAAACTCTGTGCGCCAAGATGGAGATACTTGTGATGGATTATTCTGTGGGGTGGATAGCGGTGGATTGGTTTAGTGGTTCATATTGGGGGATATTTTTGTTATTAGTTAGTCTCTGCAGAATACTTCATGTTTTGCAGGTGGCTCATCTGGGCATTATGTTTAGACAACACTTTGCTCAGTGCTCCACAACTCACCACTGATTCACAAATCTCAGGAGACTGATGAAAGCAATTTATTTCCCACATGATGGTGTTGGTATTTTGCCCATTTGGGCATGATAAGAAGACTTTTTTTCACCCTCTAAGTAGGTCATGAGAGACTTCTGGTAGAGTCTGCAAAGCTTCCTCCTGTATCCTACCTGAATAAATACCAACCCCCAGAACCTGAGGCAGTCCTTTGCAACCCTGCAGTATTGATCTCTCAGCCACAAGAGTGCCAAGTAGAAGTGGAAGGAAAAAAGAGCACAGAAATTCTCCATCTCTTAGCTCCATGAAAAGAGTCATTTTGCACTTAGATTTGCTTTCTGGCTGACTCTCAGAGAGTCCTACTACAATGAGAAAAATACTTGTTGGTATTGATGTGAGGTTTGTGCACAGTTATCTCTTTTTTTAAAGGTGTAATTTTGTACTTGGAAAAATAGGCAGCTTCAACAGGCAAAGTCTTTTCTTTGCACTTGTATTTAGGCAAAAGTGTTAAAGCTATAATTTCATCTATACCTCTTCAAAAGCACGTGACTGACTAAAATTTTGGTAAGTCTATAATATTATCAAATCTAATGTTTCCAACAGAGCTTGTTCAAGCAGCAGACTAGAAGTATTTTCAGGCAGTATGATCAGATTATTACAGTGGACACATGTGCATAAACAACCTTTAAGCTACATGTTGATGTTCTTTTATTAATAAGTAAATTTATAACTTTTCTGTTTGCTTACTATTTTCACTGTTTTTACTGAGTAATAAACTGAAGAAGTATGAGAAAAAGAGTGACTGGACTGGAGATATATATACTGACTTTCGAAGACCATTTATTTTCAATAAAAGCATACAGTACAAAGGAACAAAGATGATGAAATGTATCTATATGTGTTTTAATCTATTCACAGGAATATCTTGGAGTTGTTTTTGCATTAGTTGTATTCATCAATATTAATCATCACTGCATTGAATGTACTGAGAAAACTGTTTGCCCTGTAGAATTTGCATCTATACTGCAAGCTAGAAAACTCTGTGCCTACCTGCCCCAATAAAATGATCTCAAGACTTTGTTCTTTATTGAATTTTGTTTGGATTTGTACCTATTGGCAAACAAACTTACCCGAAACAGAAAAAAAGTGAAAGCATGTGTTTACTCATTGCCATTTAAAAGACCTGGACCTGGTTAATGGTTGCACTTGATCATTTTAGAGGTCTTTTCCAGCCTTAATGATTCCATGATATTGTCTCAGTGGGATGAGCAAATTTGTCTGGAACTTGCACCAGCTATCCTAGCTCCTGCAAATTCAATCTTGCTTCATCAAGGTGTTGTGGAAGATGAGGTACTGGGTTTTGTCCTATTCACCTGCTGCTGCTGCTCAAACAAAGACATACTTTTTATGCAAAGTATACAGTCCTTTATCAAAACCAGTATGTGATCACATGCTGGGGCATCCTCTTCCTTTATTCTCAGCAACATACAGAAGAAATTATGATGATTGAATGATATCTTGGAGCACCTTCTGCTGGCTGCTGATGAAAAAAAGTGCAAACGGGGCAATTCTTATGATCAAAGAGCTGTCTGGAAGAGATGGCAACCATTAGAAATGTGTAAGTTTAAACTGGTTTAATGAGATGTAGGCACAATAGTAAATAGAAAGAAAGCATCAGGAGTAATGTTATGAGTTAGAAGCTCAGCTGATGAGATAAAAAGATGTAGCAGGAAGTTACAGCTAAGCAGAACTGAAATATATATGTGGCTGAAGGTGAAGCAGCAGCAATATTTTACACCTTAAATATTCAGCTATTATGCATAGATGGACATTTCTGGTTTAGTATTTTTCCTTCTGTAATATTTTACTCTGTTCTAGACAGAGAGTTTAGGACTACAAAAGTCTTTATCCATATTAATTTCTAGAGTTCCTATGCAGGTTTTATGTTTGATTGCGTATGTTTTGCTCTCCTTTGCACTTGTTTGTATTAAAATAGCACAGATACAAATGAGTTGTGCAATATTGTTGCTCCTCACAAGTGTGAAGATATTTTGCCTTTGCTTCTTACTGTTCTAGCAATGCTGAACCAGACAGAGGTCAGAGAGTTCCTCCTTTTGGGTCTCACCAATATCCAGGGGCTGCAGCACTTTTTCTTCACCTCCTTTCTGCTGCTCTACTTGGCCACTCTTCTGGGAAACAGTGTCATTGTGATCGTGGTGATATCTGAGCCCCGGCTCCACACACCAATGTACTTCTTCCTGGGAAACCTGTCCTGCCTGGATATTTTCTACTCCACAGTCACTGTTCCGAAGATGTTGACTGGCTTGCTCTTCGGGCACCAGCCCATCTCTTTTGGTGGGTGCTTGGCCCAGCTGCACTTCTTCCACTTCCTGGGCAGCGCAGAGGCCGTGCTCCTGGCCGGGATGGCCTACGACCGGTACGTGGCCATTTGCAACCCTCTGCACTACGCCCTGGTCATGACCCCACGGACCTGCCTGCTGCTGGCTGTGGCCAGCTGGTCCACTGGGTTTGTACACGCTATGGTGCACTTGGTCATGACCTCTCAGCTGAGTTTCTGTGGCCACAACCAAATTCAGCACTTCTTCTGTGACATCAAGCCACTGCTGAGTTTGGCTTGCAGTAGGACCACACTCAACATGGCACTCCTCAATGTTGTTACCACATCTATTGTTTTAGGACCCTTCACTCTCATAGTCCCTTCCTACCTATATATTATCTCCTTCCTCTTCTGTAAAGTGCAGTCCCAGGAAGGAAGATGGAAACTCTTCTCCACCTGTGCCTCCCATCTCACCGTTGTAGCACTGTTTTACATTCCAGTGCTCTTCAATTATACACCACCCTCCTCAGGAAACTTCACTCAAAAGGATGTGCAAGTGACTCTCATGTACAGTGCTGTCACTCCAGCTCTGAACCCCCTGGTCTACACACTTAGGAACCAGGAGGTGAAAACTGCCCTGAAAAAAACCTTATGGAGAAAACTCTTTCCTGGAGGGAAAGTGACTGAAACAAGGAGAAGACTCAGAATGTGGTTGCTCCACCTCTCATATTTACAAGGAGAGAAGTGAAAAGGACACTGCATTGCAAGAGACTGTAAAACTATGGATTATCTCATGCAGTTTAACAGATTTAGAAGTTAATTGTGTAGCTTTACATCAGGAGAGATATTCAAGGATGTGTTGCTTCTTCCATTATTTTTTATATGTCTTATGGTGCAACATCTGGTCTCTAGTTTCCAGTACAGGCTCCTGCAGGACCTGGTTTATGGCTGACAGCCCCACACAGTTGTCTTGGATGATCTTAAATGATTACTTGAGACTTGAATGACTCTCCTGTCATTCACATTTTCTGTGGAGCTGAAGAGAACCAGCATGTGTTACAGTTTGGGCTAGAGAATACAGCAGGTTAAGAAGTGGTCATCTACTCTATCCACCTGCCTCTCCTTGTGGTTCTTGATAAGTCAGGTCATTGACTAGTTTCATTTTGGGCTGTGGTTAGTTGCTGTCATTCATCCTGAAGCAAAATGTTTTAGCTTGTTCATATCCACTCAATGTCTTAAAATTAAAGTTTTATTTTAAATGTATATATTGCCTATTTCTAAATGAAAAGTTGTTGTTTGGAAATTAAAAATACACGATTCTGGTAAAAATTAACTTTTTTTCCTGAATTTTAATGCTTTAATTTGGTTGCCAAGATTGCTTTTCTAAAAATGACTGAAATTGAGCAAATATTCCCCATATTCCCCGTGCACCTGTAATTATATTTTTCATTTTTTGGAAAAAAGTATAGTCCATGTGTGCATGAGAGTTGTGTTCTTATTACTTTAGCTACCTCACTATGCACAAAACTTTCTTTCTCCACTAATACAAATTCTTATTTCCCTGCCTGTCTACCTGTCAAATATTTTTTACATCAGCCTGATAATTGTCTTACTTAATATTTGTCTGTTTAATTCTTGGATGAGCATCATCACTGACCCCCACTTTTAATCTCTCATCTTATGGTGCTCATCTCTGTGCATTGGTTTGAGTGTCTTTTCATCGTGGGCCTGTCTGTGGCAACACAGCCTGCATTGGTTATGTTGGTTTGTAGCTGTGAAAGAGTTTGAAAGTGTTCATCTTCACAGTGTTAGAAAATGCTATTTGTTTATTTCAAAAATTTTACCTGTGTGTGTCATGTTTTTTTGGCACATCTGAGGGTGCAGGTAATTTCACTAGTGCAGCACCAGTGGCAATTGGAGCTGTGACTGGATTTGCAATGCAATGCTGTTTCTGAGGGTGGTGAGAGGGACGATCTTGTCATGGACATCTTTGCCCTTCATGACTCCTGAAAGAAACAGGCAAAGACACAGACGCCACAAGTTGCTTGACCACGAAGATAACTTTGCTTGGTTTTGTTTGACAGCATCAACCCCCACTGGAGAATGATGCTTACTAAGTTCATTTGGAGTATATTAATTGACATCATGTCTTTAATAAGAAACAAGAAATCCCCTGTTGCATCATACGCTCATTAAAAAGTTGAAGTAGAGCAAAACTCTTTCTCAAAGACTATTTCTCCTATTAGCCACCTGATGACTGTAACAGAGAATTAGCAGTAAGAAAAAGTTTGTTCCATAGTGCCCTTGGGTAAAAATTACACAGGGTGAAGGATGGTGAACTTTATTGTAGTTTTAATGGGGCCTGTGAGGTTATTAGTGATGGAACAACTGAAGGAAGTCTAAGTGGCCCTCCCAAGAGGCAGCAGCAGAAAATCAGAGCATGTTTACAGGAAAACAAAGGAAGGAACAAATGCTTTCACCAAGCAGTTCCTTTGATGTGTTCTGTCATAGAAAGGGATCTGCACTCCCTGCAGATCATTCCCCATGCTTTCCAGAGATGTCTGGAGTCTCTTGAGCCATGAAGAACATTTTATCTCTAGTGATCACATCTGAAAGGTTCCAGTTGTCCCAGCCCTACCTCCAGCGAAGAAACATTTCTCTTTTTTTAGGAAGTTCCACAATGCTTCCATTTCAGCAACATACAGCTAATTTTTCCCTCCCGATTACAAACACGTTCTTCAGCTGAAGATTTCAAATTTCCACCAGATCTATTCAACAGCTTCCTGTTTCACTGTGTCTATAATTTCTTTCTTAAGTTAAATAGGAGTATCAACTGAGGTTGTATGAGAGTTAAGATCTACAATAAACATTTTGGTTTAAAAATCTCTGATTTTTCTGCTTATTTTTATCTTGATTTGTCCCTTTGTTTTATCTCTGCTGTCAGAGGAAAACTTTTCAGAAAAGAGAGAAAGAAATGTGTTGTAGGATATTAAGTTCTGTCCAAAATCCAAATTGTATCCTCCCAGGTTAAAGCTTCAGTATAAAAATACCAATCTTCTGGCATCTATGATTATTCCCAAAACACATAGGAATGAAAGGGTAGGAGCAGAAGGAATGGGACTCTATGGCAATGTACAGAATATACTGGAGTACATGAAAGGAGTTTTAGCAAACACAGTGAGGACACTGTTAGAGTAGATGATTTCGGATGAGCTGATTCACACTGAAGAAGTGATAACGTCTTTCTTCTGGCTGTAAAGGGATGTCCAGGCATATCCACACCGTAGAATGCCACAGAAGTGCCCTTCCACTGCAGCTGTCTGCTGACATTTGTATAAGGTTGCCTCTTTAGATCAAGCTGCAGTGGCTCCTACGTCTGATTCATGAGACCAGCTTTGCCCTTTACATTCTCTGCAGTGAATAACAACAGTCACAAAGATCCCTGCACCCCTGCTGAGTGTGATCAGAACAGGAGCAGCTAACCTAAAATCATAGAATCACAGGCTGGTTTGGGTTGGGAGGGACCTTAAAGACCACCTCGTTCCACCAACCTGCCATGGGCAGGGACACCTTCCACTAGACCAGGTTGTTCCAAGCAGTGTCCAACATGGTCTTGAACACTTCCTTGTTCCAGGGCTTCACTACCCTCACAGCCAAGAATTCCTTCCCAATACCTCATCTAACCCTTCCCTCTGGTAGTGGGAAACCATTTCCCCTCATCCTGTCTCTTCAGACCCTTGTCCAAAGTCCCTCTACAGCTCTCTTGGAGCCCCTTTAGGCCCTGGAAGGGGCTCTAAGATCATGTGATAGATACGGATTTTTGCAAAATTCATAGAAATAGGGTCTGCAAACAAAAACTGCCACTGCAGGTGATGCCACATTCTGAATTGCAACATCCACCATCTACCCTTGCAAAGTGAGTAAGAAGCCATCTGCACCAGCTTGCATGTCTCCCATTATCCTTCCAGGATGCCCCACTTCGTCTTCCTCTTATCACCAGTGTGTCTAGAGAGGCATTTCTTATTGCACTGGGTGTCCCTGGCCAGGTTTAATTCATTAGGGCTTTAGCTGTCCTGTGAAGGCCTTCTGGCACATAGAACAGAGATCTGTCTTCTGTTGTGTCTTTACCTCCAGTCTAAAGCCTCTGTATCACACACACACAGACCGTGGCAAGGATGTAGCTGAGACCCTTTGGTTGAACAGACTCCTTCTACTTTTGGTGGTTGCACCCTGCCTACCAGACCAGAGCTATAAACAAAAAAGGAAGAGTAGTTGTAGTAATGACTGCTGAGGGGAACTGAAGGCTCTATATGCTGACCAGACCCACCCCACAGGGAAGTCTGCAGCCTCCTGGGGCCTGCGTGAGGGATATTAGTAGCAAACTCCCTGAGCTAATTTGGCCCTCTGATTATTATCAGCTGCTGGTGGTCCAGACTGCCAATGATGACATTAATGAAAGCGGTACCAGGCTAATTAAAAAGGACTGCAAGGGGCTGGGACAATTAGTTAATGGAGCAGGAGCACAGATGCCTGCAGTAGCAGAGATGAATGAGGAGTAGGACAGCCCATCTTGTCAGTGGGTGGCTAATAGATTGGTGCCACCTGCAGAATTTTGGGGTTTTCAACCATGGGGCAAATTCTATGGTACCCAGCCTGCTAGAGGCAGATGGGCTTCATCTATCTAGCGAGGGCAAAAGGACTCTAGCCCTTAAGTTGGCAGGGCTGATCAGGAGGGCTTTAAACTAGGTTTGAAGGGGGAAGGCCTTGAAACCAGGCTCTCCAGAGATAAGCCTAAGGGTGGGAAGCCTGAGTTAGAAGCGAAATCAGCAGCCCAGCTGAGGTGCATGTACACCAATGCACGCAGTGTGGGTGACAAGCAAGAGGAGCTGGAAGCCATCGTGCAGCAGGAGAGCTGCGATGTAATCGCCATCACAGAAACGTGGTGGGATGACTCGCATGACTGGAGCGCTGCCATGGGTGGCTACAAGCTCTTCAGAAAGGATAGGCAGGGCAGCAGAGGTGGAGGGGTGGCTCTGTATGTTAGAGAGTCTCTTGACTCTGTAGAACTTGAAGTCGGTAACAATAAGGTTGAGTGCCTGTGGATCAGAACAGGGGGAAGGCCAACGAGGCTGACCCTGGTGGGAGTCTGTTATAAATCACCAAACCAGGATGATGAGGGTGATGAATCATTCTACGATCAGCTGGAGGACTGTCTCAGAATCGCCAGCCCTTCCTCTTATGGGCGACTTTAACCTTCTGTTTTGTCTACACTCCCCTCTAGCGGTGTTTATGTAATACAACCGCCCCTCGTGTTTTGGAGGGATTTCACTTTTTTCATGTGATCTTTGAATTTTCCCATGTTCTTATGATATTTTTTTTCTTTTTGAGGTTCACCAAGCAGATGCAGAGCTGTGCTTTGCCAAGAGATCAAGCTGCTTCTGTCTGGCCTTGCAGACTAAGCCGCCTGAACACTGACTAACGAATGACACTGGACCTGGCCTTCTTAAATGCCAGCCGGGAGGCTGCAGTACAAAACCAGGAACTGGAACAGTCATTTCACTTATCTGTGATACCACAGCTAGGAGAAACAAGATGGAGCAGCATCTCCAGAGGACCCCAGAATCAGCAGCACAGGCATCTGCCTGGCATTGAACCCAGGTCCTACTCTGGTTTCAAATTCAACACACCAGTGCTGACCTGACAGCAGTGATGATCATCATAGTATTCTTTTGCTCAGTCATCGTCCTCTCTGTCCATGTAATTCCATCCAGGCCCAAAAGTGATCAAAGTGTAGGCTACGAAAGTGCTAATTCCAACCAGAGTGTACAGGGAAAGAATGGTTATTTGTGTTTTTTATGAGGCTGATGACAACAACCTCTCCAAGGCTTTTGTTTGCTTGATTATCCCCTGGGGTGTTTCGCTGGTCTCAGCTCTGAAAAGGATTTTAAGGAGTGCAGTGATGGGAGGAACACTCTCTACCTGACAGAATGGAAGAGTTGGTATATTCAGTTGGCTAAACAAAAAAAAGAGAGGAAAATCTGAAAATTATCAAGGGGGGAATGCACACGACACATGTCTTTGCCAAACACAGAGCTCTAATTCTCTTTTTCTTTTTCCTTTTTCCTAAGAAAATCAAGATCTTCATGAAAATAAAGCTGGATACAAAAACCTCAAGAAGTCAAAGATCTTTTGCTTGGATTTCAGTGTTCCTGTGGCTTCAGGTAAGAAACAGCATTGGAGGTTTTGTTGACTGACACAGAAACAGGCCACACTTCCAACATTTGCAGTGGTCAGATGTTAGAAAATTAACTAAAAATTTGGGGTTTGAGGGGGTAAGAATTTAAGGGAAAATTTAAAATTAGTTCTGTGTAAAGAAATGTGTAAGTCTTGCAAAGTTCTTTTATCATATGAGGGCAGAAGGGCAGAATTCCCCACTGCCCTACTGCCTACACTGTGGGATCAGCCCAGAACATGGGGAGGGTTTCTGGGTTCCAGCACATGTGGCTGGGGCACATCCATGAGCTTCTCATCAACCAGCACCCTCAGGTCCTTCTCCCCAGGGCTGTTCTCCATCCACTTCCCCTCAGCCTGTGTTTGTGCTGGGATTGCCCCTGCCCAGGGGCAGGACTTTGCCCTTGCCCATGTTGAGCTTCATGAGGTTTGCACGGTCCCACTTCTCCAGTCTGGCCAGAAGCCTCTGGATGGCATCTCTTCTCTCCAGTGTGTCAGACACACCATTGGCTGAGTGACCTGTAGCTCCACGGGTCTTCTTTGCTTCTGTTTTTAAAAGTGAGGGTTATGTTTCCTCTTTTCCAGTCAGCGGGAACTTCACCGGATTGTTACAACCTGTCAAATGTGGCTTAGACACTTATTTCCCGCAAGCTGCACAGACGTGTCTCATTAACTCCCATGGAGTTGTGTCCCTTCAGGTGCCTTGGATGGTCCTGCACCTGATCCTCTCCTAACACAGGCAGTTCCTCATTCTCCCACTCCTGCCTTTGCCTCCCGCGACTCGGGCAGTGTGGATGGAGCACTTGTTGAAGACAAGGTAAAAAAGCCATGGAGTACCTCATTCTTCTCCAAGTCCCACATAATCAAATCTCCTCTTTCTCTCCAGAGGGCCCGCATTTTCCCTTCTTTTTCTTTTATCCCCAGCATACGTAAAGAAGCTTTTTTTGTTGCCCTTGGTGTCCCTAGCCAGGTTTAATTTTTTCAGGACTTTAGCTCTCCTGGCTTGATCTCTGCCTGCTCAGACTCTTTTTCTGTATTCCTCTCAGGTTACCTGTCCTTGCATCCACCCTCTGTTGTCTCCCTGTACTAGTTTACCTTTAACCGCAGTATTGTGGCTAGTTTGACCACTGATTTTTTTTTTTTTTTTTAAATTGAATCCAGAAAAAATTTGTCAAAGCCCCAGGATTTTTGGAAAATCAGATTTGTAAGAGAATCTAGAGAAAGACACAGGAGAGGAAAATAAAAAAGAGCACTATGACAAGCAGTAGGATTTATCTGAACTGTATTTTTCTGACTAAGCACCTGGCTACTCAAGTCTGATTTCTCAGTGACAAGAAATCAGTACTTTCAAAAGATTACTTACTCTGTCTGTTTTAGGTGAATTAAACTCCTTAAATTTGGAATCATTTGTTCTACCTGTTGACACAAATGAAGGATGAGACAACTGAAAAGTGCTTTTGTTTGTGAGTGTTTCAGGGATTTTTTTTTTTGACAGGGTAAACATATGTGGAGGGTGGTATAGATGTCCTTCATACTTGTTTTCATTGGTGGATGTTGGATTGTTTTTCAAATAAGATTTAAAATGTGTTTGAAATGCTAAATTTGAATTGTTCTTCAAATAAGAAAAATGTCTGCACAAGAAGCCATGTTACATACCTATAAATAGTGAATATATGTAATATACATCAATGCATCAATACTTATTGACAATGGAAATACAGTTATGTCACTGCTGGAGCAATCTGACCAAATATTTATTTTTTTCACAACAGAAAACAACATGGCAAAATTTGTGACAGCATCTGCTAAAAAAGAACTTGATTTTTAGTTTGCTTGCACAGACCAGAGACATGCTAGAAAGCACCCTTGTGCCAGAGAAGAAATATGGACATCAGTTCAGTTGCAGTTCTTACTACATGGAGTAATAATTAGTGTGACTCTATGTGAGAAATCTTTTTGTAAAAATCACATGACAGGTCTGGTGATGCAAAGACTTTTTTACTCTTTGCTTCTCTGTTCTGTGAAGATATTTTAATTCTTTTCATAACTGTTGAGGTCTTCATTGCTGGTAGCACTTCTTGATTTAACACTAGAACAAAAGTTATGGCAAATCAAGAGTGGAAAAATGGAACAGTTGTTACAGAGTTCATCTTCCTAGATTTTGGGAATGGCCCTAAACTGGATTGTCTTCTCTTCCTGGTGCTTTTGTCGATCTACTTTGTGACCATAACTGGGAACACCTGCATCGTTGTGCTGGTGGTGGTTAATCAGCACCTCCACACCCCAATGTACTTCTTCCTGGGCAATTTGGCCTGCTTGGAAATCTGCTACAGCTCCAGTATCTTGCCAAGGATGGTGCTCAGCTATGCAGGTGGAGACAGGCGCATTTCAGTCAGGGGGTGTTTGACACAGTACTATTTCTTCGGCTGCTTGGCAGCTGCAGAGTGTTACCTGCTGGCCGTGATGTCCTACGACCGGTACCTGGCGGTGTGTGAGCCCCTGCACTACCCGTCCCGCATGGACACCCAGCTCTGCCTCCGGCTGGGCGCTGCATCCTGGGTCAGCGGCTTTCTGTCCAATTCCATACTGATGTTCCTGATCTCGAATTTGGATTTCTGTGGACCAAATGAAATCGACCATTTTTTCTGCGACTCCTTGCCGGTGATGAAACTCTCCTGCAGTGACACGTGGGTGGCAGGATTTGTCACTTCTGTAATAGCAGGTTTGTGCTCGCTGCCTCCATTCCTGTTGACCTTCTCATCCTATCTCTACATCATTGTCACAGTCATGAGAATTCCTTCTGCCACTGGAAGGAAAAAGGCCTTTTCCACTTGCTCCTCACATCTTATTGTGGTGATTCTTTTTTACTGGTCAATATTAGCTGTCTACGTACTCCCTTATCACGATACCCACACATTGCCAAACAAAGTCTTGTCTGCCTTTTACACGATTCTCACTCCCTTGGTCAACCCTCTCATCTACAGTCTGAAAAACAAAGAAATAAAGAAAGCTCTGCAGAAGCATGTGAGAAAATTGTTGGTTTTCTGAGGGCTGCTTTCTGTGACAAAAAATAAGGGGCAATGGTCCTTAATGAGTTACAGACATAACCACATTGCATGTGAATGTAGTTAGTTTGAATAAAGCTTGGAAATATATAGCTGTATTTCTTAAAAAATAAGAGCAGAGGAACAAAATGGGTAAATAATCTTGCTGTCAGTGGGCAATGGTGGGGTCTGGAGCGAGATAAAGAATATGTGGTGAGCACTGTAAAGGAAGCAAAATAAATCCATGAATGTCATTATATACATATTATTGGATCTGATATCTTCTTACCAGTCTGCTTGCTTGCTTTTTCCTCACTACAGCTGAAATTCAGTTCAGAATAGGTTGAAACACAATTTATAGTAAATAGACCATTTGGATATCAAATAACACTTAGACATCTGCAACACAAACTCTGCATGTGTGTCTGTCACCTGTTTCCCAACATACTCAATGCAGAAAGACATTTCTACATTGTGACTTCTCTCCACTCTTTGGACTTTGAGGCTGCAGTGAATTACACCTTGGAAGTGTCTGTTCCTCTTCTTTGATTATAGGGCAGGTGACTCTATGACAAGCACAGATGTAGAAATTTAGGACTCAAACCACTTGACAAACATGGGGTTTTCAGTGCCATTCGAGACACCAGGAGCATCTTGGCTGGTCTCCAGGAATGTTCCAGAAGGAGAGGTCTCTTGTGGTATCCACTGCATTAGCTAGCTGTAAGCATATATTTTGGATACTCTAGAGTATTTTAAAAGTCACTGGATATGCCAAAAACAATTCAACCACTGGATTATAGATGCGTGCAGTTAAGTATGGTGAATCTCTCTTTGAACTGCCAGCAGGTTTCCTTACTTTGCACAAAATATTTTGCTCAGTGTGAGTCAAGGACACTCCAAAAATTAGTTTTGGAAACCTCCCACTGAATGTCTAATTTTTTGAAAAGCAGTAGTTCATGTAGGATCCATTCCACCTGAATTTATGTGTTCAACCATAGACTCTTTAGCTGAAGGACATGCTGCTGCTGCTACCTGTCTCATAATAAGAGACAGCTGCCCTTCAGAGGTGATGTACCCATCCTCAGATGTCCAAAACAAATGGGCTGGTTTGGTTTGGGGTTCCTTTCTCTCCACCAAAACTGACCTGATTAATGATTCAAACGAAGCAGCCAGCAAAGAGTGTTCTTCTCCTCCCATTACCTTCAAGTGGAGATTAACACTTTGCTATTTACACTTAAATGTTAACCCAGTCGTTGTTAACTGTATTGCCACTACTCATATAAGATTAAAAAGCAAAAATATAGTCAACATCCATTAATTTAAATTGTTTACAGTTTGCTACCAAGGGAGACATTTTGCCTTCTGAGTATATCTGGTGATGAGTGCAGAGAGGGATTCCTATCTCAGGAAGCAATGCAAGATACCACGTAGCTCTGAACAGATGTAAAGGGTTAACACATTAATCTCTGGTATTCGTACCAAGCACTGTGTGGTAGACATGGCAAACACTATTGTGCTGAAAGTTAAAAGAATTTTCCAACATCTTCCCCCAGTGCTGCGTAGAATCCTTTCCAAAGAAATATGCCGTATTCGGCAACGTCTCCGTTCGGCTTTCAGCGGGGGGACGTGGAGCGAGTTCCTGGCAGAAGAAAGCTCCGACAGCAGGCTGGACAGCCGCGCACCACGGCGCGTTCATCCGTTGTCACCCGCCGTGCGGGGACAGCGGGGCTGTCGCGGTGACCGGCGGTGCTGCGCGCCGGGCCCGGCGGAGCGGGAATGGGCACGTTAGCGGCAGGAAAGCTCCCAGGGACAGCAGAGTGGCGCAGCGGGAGCGTGCTGGGCCCATAACCCAGAGGTCGATGGATCGAAACCATCCTCTGCTAGGCCGGTTGTTTTTTCTTCCAGCTCTCTTTGCGGGCCCCGGAGCGGCCGCGGGCCAGGTGGGGCTGGCGCGGCGATCGCAGCACGGGCCGGTTAGCTCAGTTGGTTAGAGCGTGGTGCTAATAACGCCAAGGTCGCGGGTTCGATCCCCGTACGGGCCACCTCGGTTACATCTTAATTTTGACCTCTTTTTTTCCCCTCTGGCTCTCCCTTTGTAGCAGTGACAGTGCAGGGAGACACAGGGGTCCTGGCGAAAGGCTCCCTGGCAGAGCTTGTAGTCCTTCGCCGTGCTTTCCCTACTCCTCCTTTTGCAGGTGTTCATTCCTATGCAAGGATAAACTTCACTGGATGTTCATGGCGGGTGCACCAGCTCCAGCAGCCCTGCAGTGATCTGTGACTGACCTCAGCTGTGCCACGGATGGATTCAGGTGTGCAGAACCTGTGAGGCTCAACTTCCACCACCTCTGTGTGGTGGCTGTGGCGGCACAGAAGGTCAGACCCCAGCCAGTGAGGGTTACTGTGACTATATCTGACCGCTGATCAGATTCAGCTGCAGTATAGATGGAGCCCAGGAGCGCAGGGAGGGCAGCAGAGTCGGTTCTCCTTGAGGGATGACAGCTGGGGACCCTCCCCTTGGGTCAGGACCAAGGTAACTCCAAATTCTGCTCTCTGGGAGGCCAGCACTGGGATCATGATTTGCGCCTGGCCCCCTCCCCTCATGGCCCCTGCCCCCCCAGCTGCCTGGAGATGCTCTGGAATGATGAATGGGAACATTTGAGCTCTAACAAACCCACTTACTTTTTTCAGGTCTCTTGCCTCCCTTATCTGGCACAACCTCCTCTTTTGACCTGGCTCATGAGGCAAAGGGGGCTGTAACACTTAATAAATGAATAATCACACCAGCACTGGGACGACTGAACATGGGATTCTGCCATGGGAAAGGTCCACCTGATTTCAGATGTAGTGCTAAAACCCCAGAAACAGGCACAGGAGGGGAACAGGGCAAGAACAAATGCAAGGACACTTCCTAACAGTCTGTGCAGCCAAAGAAGTTTTGGAAATAAAAAGCAACAGTCCTCTATTACAAATCATGTTTGTTGGTTAATACGCACAACACAAGCAGCTTTAACAAACATAGTTTATATACATTCTGTGTATTAAAATCCATCTAGTCCCAAGGCCTTATTTACTATTTAAGTACTGTTGCCTCCCCCAGTGCTCTTCCCAGATGCTCCTGCCTTCTGCGTCCGGCTCGCACTCGGCTGTCGGGGCATCCTCTGGGCAGATCCTTCCCTGCTGCTCCTTTCTGCCAGAACCTGAGTCCCACTGACGGCAGAGCTGGTTTTATTTCTCCCTGAATAAACAAATACATCCATTAATTTTCACATCCCAACCCAAGCATCAGGCACTAAGCAACTAAGGGCAAGCGTTCCTTCAGGAACCATGCAAGAGGCAAAATCCTGTTAAACCCCACAGACGTGTTCAGCACCCAGCACAGAAAGCAGATTGGTGAATTCAGCCCAACAGGGATCAACACCACAAAATCCAAACGTGTTGCAGTAGGAGCATTTTTCATTTCCATCAGGTTTAATCAACAAAGTAACCAGCCACTTGGTTCCAGTCATTCCATGCAGGAACAGCAGCGTGGCAAACGGCACTGCTGGGACACCAAGAGCTTCCAACACCTCCAGCTTGGATAAGTGAATGGATGTGTCAGTGCACACCAGTGTCTGAGGCTGTCACCACACCATCAGATCACAAACACTCCTCCCCGTGTCACTTCCGTCACTCCACGAGCAGGTCTGGATTTCCTGTCGTTTTCTGGGATTTTCAGGAGCTCAGACTCCTGCACAGGACTTAGAGATGTTCTTACTGAGTTCAGAAGACAAGAGTTCGCCTCCTGTGGGCACAACTGACCGTCTCCAAACGGCAAAGCGAGAGCAAGGAGCAGCAGTGGGTACACAGGTAGGAGCTGAGGGAGGCAAGGGGCACACGGCCCACGGTGCTGGATCCAGCAGAGGAGAAAGCAACAAACTGTGTGTGCAGTGACTTTCCCTGCACTAAAGAAAACTGCTCCAGGTGAGAAGTAGGACTCACATTAGGAAAGAGAATAAAAGGAATGCCATGTGAAGGGTCACAGCTTTTACTAAAGACAGCAACCTCCACAAAGCATCAGAAAACTTCATAATAGCAAGGAGGAAACAAAACAGAAACATACTAAGCTGCAGTTAAATGCATGCAATTAAAATGAAGAGTGACATCTTGGCAGTCGTTATCAGAGCAACTTCCACAACACCAACAGCTGCTCCACACTCCAAAGTCTCCAAGGGCATGGTTTGGAAATCATCATCTTGGATCACTTGTGCTATGCACAGCACACACAGTTACTTACCAAACCATCCTGTCTCCTTGGAGCAGCTGTCTGGGAACAGGACTCACATCAATACCATCAGTTAACACCCTGCTGTACCAGAAAGACAATCTGTAAACTTCCAAGTAAGAGTATGTGGCCACTACATGCCTGTAAAATTTGGGTGGCAAAAAAAAAAAATCCATTCACTTATCCCAGCCAAGTCAGGTGTTCTTAAAAAACTCTCTTACGGTAAAGCACAGTAGTGATGTGCCAGCAGTCACCATCCCAAGCCAGCCAACCAGCCTTGTCAGCTGCCCTGTAGCTCAGGCATTTTTAAGCAGCTTCACTAATGCAAGTGAAGCTTGCAAACAAGTTTGTTGAAAACAAACACATTGCCAAAGGCAATAGGTGATCTCAGAGTCTGAGAGAGAAAAAGTGGCAGGAATAAAAAGCATTATTCACCATGATGCTTTTAGCAATCCAGGACAGCTCTTCAGGTGCTTGCTCTCCCCTTTCTCACACGCATCTGGCTGGTGAGAGGGCAGGGCCTCAACCTGTGTAGGGCAACTCCAGCCATATGCACACACACAGGGGTACCACCAGAACACTACTGGAGTCAGGCCCTGGATGTTCTGACCCAGCTGAAACAACTCGGGGAGAAAGCGTCACTTGATCGAAGAGAAGCTGCACTCAAAAGTACGTTCCCTCCATCCCCTTAGTCTTGAGATTACAGGGAAACAAACTAGTTAAAGAGCATAAAAACTCAGTATATTTTTGGAAGCACCCTGTGTTGACCCATGAACCAGGTCCTGAAGTGTGCAAGGACAGGAATGGTTTGTCCTTCCCTCAGTTACACTATCAGAGATAACAGATTCAGTTACAGGAAGCACAAAAGCAGCTCGACAACCACAACCTAATTTGAGCACTACAGACGAACAAAAGGATTCCACTGATATTTTCCTTGAGGACACAAGAGGTCCTTATCTTGGATGTGTCTGGCTGTCACAGAACAACTGCAGCCCAAACAGCTATGGATGCAAGAGACCAGAGAGCCTAATCAGACACCTGCCTCCCCAGAGATGACTCCAGAAACAGCAGCTCTGTGTTTATCTCCTCGAGAGCAGACACACTTTGGGAAGAATGGTATATGCACACAAGCAGTCTTAAGTACCAGAGGGAGAAAGAAGCACTGCCCTGTGTCAAGATGGAGGCAAGAGAAGATCAATCAGCTTTAGGAAAGGAAACCCAACCCCAAATATGCTTTCAGAAGTAGAAATCTAAAGCTCTGCTCTTTCAGTCTCCTCCCTACTCAACCTACCGCTTTCCTCAAGTGATCCTTTCCTGCCTCTGAGCAGTAACAGGGACTACAAATTTTCCTCTCACTGGTAAATAAATAAATCAATGTCTTATTGGTATCTTTACCTGTAGCACAGTCAGAGATACCAGAGTTGCAGCACTCTCAAGATATCTCCTGCAGTGCACATTGATATAGTGGCACTGACTATGGCCTAGAGCCACCATGAGACTACTTTTAAATTCACCAAAATTCTTCTCTTGTTTGTGTCTTGCATTAAGGCTTACACCAGGAAAACAGCTGGCCTTTCTAGACTAAGACGCAGTTTTAGGTGGGAATAGGAAGAAAAAAAAAAAAAAGACCTGTGCAAGCACGAGGTGTTGCCTGGAGGACCAAACACCTTCTGCCCAGTCACTGGAAATACACACCTGGGCTGTGTATTAGCACAGCTAATCTAGGGCTCTCTCCAGAGCCAAAACATCCCCCCAGATTATTCACCTCTTCTGCTCTCTTGAGAGAGGGCTCCCTTTCAGGCTGCTCAGCAGAGCCACAGGAGCTCCTCTCCCATCACTGATCAATATGAAATGCACCAGCCTTTTCCCTACAAATCCTCACCAGTCCCTGGTTGCTCCTTATTTTAGTAGTTTTCACCATCACACTTGAGATATCTCATTTCCTCCCCTTCTCCTGCACATAGATTACACAAAGAGAAGATGGTCCCTCATTTTTCTCAGAGACCCCATTGAGTCTATATTTGTAAGATTTTTTGAGTGTTTCTTTGGTAGGGTGAGGGGGGAAGAATGAGTTGTCACTCAGTGAGTTATCAATCAAACTCATACCTCATTATTTCGCACAAAGCCACACATGACAAGTCTGGCATTTACTGTATTCCTCTAAATCTCTTTCCTTTCTGTCAGTTCTCGCCTCGCTGAGCATGAAAAAATAAATTAACAAAAAACAACCTTGAAAATCAGCCTGAAAAGACACTCTGAAAAAATTAACTCAATGCCCAGCAGACAGGAAAACTCAGAGCATCAGGTAAACTTGCAAACCTTCCATGGGGGAAGTGTGACAGGACAGAGACCCACATGGCCATCTGTTCTTTTGGAGCCACAACGGGTTTTGATTCCAGCCTAGATTTTGTTATAAGTTGTTCCTAGGATAAGGAGTAAGAAATAACAGCTCTTTGTGTGTGCTATTTCTGCTGAAGTAGAAAAGACTATTTTACTACCCATTCACCTGTGTTTTGAGAGTACCAAAATTTATAATCCCCTAGGAGAGGAAAGGTGCAGGAACTTTTAACCAAGAGAATTTCAACCATCCAAGAAAGCACAGTACCGCCGAGCATTTTTTTTATCAGCTCTAAAATAACTCACACCTTATGACAATTTCTGTACACAAGATGAGTGTGGTCTATAAATCAAAGGTATTCAGTTGCTGATGGACTAACGAATGCCTACAATACAGAAGCATTATTTCAAAAAGTGCATTTCAGAATGTGAGCCTGGGGGAAGGGAGAGGGAGAGAAACAACTCCACACCAAGAACGCTCTGAGCATAAAACTCGCCCCGTGTATTTACCATGTCCATCATTTCACAAAACAAGAATAAAGGCCTCTAATTCAAAAGGCTTAAACTCTCCTGTTTACGGGAAGAAAAGCTGGAGGGAGTGAGAGTTCCAGGATAAGGTCCAGAAAGCAACCAAAATGCTCCTTAGGGAATGCAGGAAATCCACTCACTGGAGTGGTCTTGACAGAGTACTGGATAAAACCTGAATATGAGTGAAGCAACTAAGTAAGAAACCATGATCAGGACTCTGCTAGTCCTTAGTTTAGTGCTACAAGTCACTGATTGATCATTCTAGAGATTTTTTTTCAGGGAAGACATACAGACCACAAAAGGGCTCGAGGACATTTCCAGGTGCATGGCACGGTTCAGAACACTTCTCTACCACTCAGATCCCATGGATACATTTAATCTACAATTAAAGCATAACAGCCAGTAGAGCCAACAGGAAAATTCACTGGATGATTTATAAAACCCAGATTAAATAAATTTAAGGGAAATCCTTAGCAACTCCAAAGGGATTCCTGTGCTGTATCAGAGCTCTACAGAGCATTATCCTTGTCAGCATTATCCTTATCTCCTTAATACAGGAGTCTACACTACAAATCCCATACCAAGTCCATGAGATAACTCAAGGCTGAGTGTAAGAGGAATGCAGAGCAGCTGGCGTGGCCAGCCAGCAGCACCCGAGGGCGCTGGCAGCCACTGTGGGCCCACACAGTAAAGGTCACCATCCCAAAAGGCACATCACAGCTAAAGCCAGCACAAAGTGAAAGAAGTGAGAAAAAGGGATGAACAGGGAAGGATAAAAACCTCAAGGGTCGCAAGAAGAACACTCAGGGAGGACAGAGCTAGCAATAATCAAATAGCAACACAATTTTGAGACTTTGACTGTATCTAAGTATTTACACAGGAAGAAAGTAGTTACAAATGCATGAACCTGGATAACTGCAGACCCTTGTCTCCCTTCTGACAGGGGAAGAAGCAGAGATAGAGCAGAGGAGCAGAGCTGAAGGGCACAAAGCAGCTCAGCAAGGGCCGGACAGGTGCTGTTCCAGAGCACAGAGCTCTGGCTGCAGCCACAGACACAAGTCCCAGCAGTGCAGAAGGGGCATCTCCCACCTCCACATGCCGGTTCTGCATGGAAGCTGCACCATCCTCTTCTTAAACGGAAGCAGCACCTTCCAACAGGAGATGGCAACGCCAACAGCAGACAGAGCTTTGGTTCCCCTTCCCTGCAACAGCTTCCAAAGGGAACAGAGGCAAGGCAAACTGAATGCTCCTGCAGAACAGATCCAACAGAGAGGACATCCCCAGACAGCCTATTAACACTTACCCAGCTCCTGAAGGATGCTTAGACTGTGCCCAGAACTAGAAAGCTCAGTGAATGAGAAGTGATTGTTGTTCAAACTGAGGGATGGTATATTTAGATCAGGTACTCGGAAGAAACGTAAATTTTAAAGGAATAGTAGCTGGACACACTAGGACTGCAATCTGACTCAGACCAGGAGATGCTCTGCAAACGGTGCAAAATGAGCATCCTACATTGGTGCAGACACAAACAAATTAAGCTCCCAAGACAGATACTAATTCCTGCAAATTCAGCCTCCCCTAAGGTGCCTGTAGCACATCCAGGTGGTAGGAGGAGATGGTTAATGGCACATCAACTCTACCTTAGGGCTTTTAGCTTTTCCTCTTGAGAAATTTAATGCTGATTAACAAACAAGTGGCCATCTGAGTGTTACAAACCTGTGCCAGCCTACTATTGGCTAAAATTAGCTCATGGCAGTGGCTCAGTGATAGAAAAAAAAAAGCCCCATTTGTCCAGAAAGTACCACCCAAACAGCACACATGAGAGAACCGGAGATGCTCCACATTATAGACAGACACGGACAGAAACCTTACCAATGTTCCTTCACAGTTTGAGCAGCCTGTAACAGCTGGACCACCAACAGAGCAGAGGAGAAAGAAAATTTTAACAGCATCTTTTGTTTAAAATCTGTGCTCTTTTACGATGTTCCTTCTCATGGTACTGGAATAGCATTCTAATTCTTATTTAAAAAAACACAAGTGCTGTACCTCTGCCATTTTGCTCAGAAAAAAGTAATCAGACAGATGTCTTCCCCTGACCCTGTGCATATTTAGAGTTACTTCTCAGTCACATACGAGGCTGTTCTTCTCACCATAACCACCTTCCCTGCAGGGAATTCTTCACCAAGAGCATCTCCTGTGAAAGGGAAATCTGTTCATGGTGAAGTCCATGGCATCCTGGACACTTTATCCACACACTCCAACTTCCATTTGGGCCTCAGCAGATTTCCCAAGTCTCTGTGCAGCCACCCTCAGCTGCTCAAGGAAGGGATGCCCACCCACTTACCATGTGGGAATCCACACTGGAGAAGCAGGCTCTGTTGTGAAGGTGCCAGATTGAGGCATAACTCCTTTATCCCAAAACTGACTGCTTCTCAAACAATTCCTGCTTTTCAACTTCACTTTCTACAGGGCTTGGCAAGCATGGCTAAGAGAATAAACAAACCCAACCACCAAGGCAGCCTCAGGAGAGAGACCAGACTAAGTAGTACCACATTATCACTCTCCCCCATCTGTGCCCACCAAGCTTTTTTTTCTTGCCCTATTCTCTGTGCTCCCAGCACAGTCCCTGCTGACAAGTACTCGTTGTGACCCAAAATTCACAGGGGGTCAACACAAACTCAGCAGGCACAACACAGTTTACACCAGAAACAGAGAGAGGTTGCGAAAACAGGACATAATACAATTAGACTCGACCTCATCATCTCCTAGGCCCTTGCTGGGGCCATTGCCCCTTTCTGATACATTTTTGATCACCGGAGAAATAAGCCTCTTCACTGTGAATTCAGGCTTAGTGACAGCAGACTTACTTTAGTTGCCTCTTTTTAAACATTTTGGACAGAATCCACAGACATGGTGAGCTACCAGCCAAAAGTCACTTCAGGGAGTAAATACAAGTTTTATTCAAGCTGGTTTGGAATAAAAAAAAATATTATATATATATGGCACAAGTTCAGGGCTGTGTTTGCTGCTGTCCACAGAAATCAGAGCAGCAAGGAAAGATAAACACAGTCAAAAGCAGTTCCTATTTTAGCTGACAAATCCCCACAGCCTCCCACTTCATCTTGCCACCAAAATACCACCTATAGAGGACGGAAACCGCTGGATGGGTGTTAGAAGGGAACAGAGCAAAGGAAGCATCCCTCCTTTTCCAGGGATTCCTCATGGACCAGAAACTTTACCCTTTTTCTTCGAGTTATATATGTGCAAAGCAGCACTATGTAACACCGTGGATTAAGAGGTTATTTCTGTTGGTGAGCAGAGCCAGTCGGCTACAAAACCCCGAGTGCTGCAGCCGCCTCCCCCCAACTCCCCCAAAAATGGTAAGAACGAGGACAAAAGGGGGGCGGCTCGGCCGGGACGGGGCTCACATCAAGCGGGTCCCCCCGGGCCGGGTGTGCTCTCACACGGAGCGTGTCCCGCGGGGCCCGGCCGAGCCGCCCCCCGGGCCGGCCCGCGGGCCCCTCCCCGCGGGGGGCGGGCTGAGG
>JAWMRA010000016.1:17559329-17583452 GCA_035584735.1 Pseudotriccus pelzelni
CGCCCGGCGCCACCGCCCGGCCGGCCCGCCCCGCCCCGGCCCGGCGCGTACCTCGGGTGTCCGCGGGCAGGGGCGCTGTGGCGGCGGGGCCGCCCTCGGGCCCCGGCGGCAGCCGCTGCCCGGCGCACATCGACTTGAGCACCTGGAACACGGCGAGCGGCGCCACGTTCATGCGCAGCAGGTCCAGCAGCACCCTGAGGGGGGGGAACGCCCGTCAGGCGGGGAGAGCGGCGGCACCCGCGAGCTCCCGCGGGGCCGTCCCCCCCCCGCCCGCTCACCGGAACACCTCCGGGTCCAGCCCGCTGCCCGCCGCCTGCGCCAGCTCGAACAGCTCCGCCTCCTCCGCGCTGAGGAGCTGCTTGCGCCGCAGCCGCGCCTCCGACACCGACACGGCCGCCATGACCACCGACGGACCGGGGACACGCCCCCTACGGCATGGACACGCCCCCTCACTGCATGGACACGCCCCCTCACGGCATGGACACGCCCCCTCACGGCATGGACACGCCCCCTGCCAGGTCGCGCCCCCTGGCGGCCAGATCACGCCCCTCGTTGCGTGGCCCCGCCCCTCACGGCCCCGCCCCGCCCTCTCCCGGCGCTGCTGTTCCCGGCGCTGCCGGCAGGCGGCAGCCGCGCTCCAGCCGCCCCCCAACAGGGCAGCGCCTCCACGCCGGGCCCCCCGGTGTGTGTCTGTCTGTCTGTCCCGGCCGCTGTCTGTCTGTCTGTCCCCGCCGCTGTCTGTCTGTCTGTCCCCGCCGCTGCCTCCTGTGCTCCAGGACGGGACCAGCGAGGAGCGCTGGGAGCGCTCCGGGCGGTGCCGCGGGTCAGGGTGCGGAGGAGCCGCGGGACCCGCGGAGCAACAAACGGAGCGTCCCCCGCGTTCTCGCTCCCAACCGCCCCCGATCTCCGAGCCCCGAGAGCATCTGGCGTGGCCTGGGGAAGAAAATTGAAAATTTGGGTCTCGAGTCGCAGCGAGACGAGGAGCCGGCAAACTGAGATTGAAATTCCTCTATCTAAATGGAAATGAGTTGTTGCCATCGGGGAGGGAGGGAGGGAGGGATGGGCTGTCCCCGCTCGCCCCGTCCCAACACACACAGACCAGCTGCGCTGCTGGAAGGAGAGCAGAGCAGGGGGATCATTGTGTCCCCCCGGCAGCGCCAGGAGAGACCCCGGCCCACCCCTACACCCACTCCCACACGCCGAACAACTTGCGAATGTGTCAAAATCATGCCCTGCCACAGGTGACCAGACCCTGTGTCCCGACAGGCCCCGCTGACAGGCAGATTTACTGCAGCTGCCGAGACGGGAATGAGGCGGATGATGATGAAGGATCTTGCTGCTCATGGCCCGGAGCGGGACCAGCCCATCAGGGACAGAGATGGTGGCGTTTCCAGCTGCCAGCACGAATTACCCGGCTCTGTCTGCCGGAGACACAGAGCCTTAAGTTGTTCCGAATGCTGGACTCTCAGAGGGACCGTCGGCTGAACAGGGCACTGCAGTCTGGGATGCAGAGGAGACTGAGAAACATGCCAGTGCTTGCTCTCTTGCCAGCTCTGGTGTATAATTCCTTTGGGACAGGGTGGAAGTCAAGCGCAAGGACAAGAGACTGCACCTTGTGGGTGATGCGGTCTCCAAACCTCCCTGGTCTACCTGGACCACTTCCCCCAGTCTGTGGCACCTGAGAGCTCAGCTACGAGTCACAGCAGAAGACCACAAGGTGATTTTTAGCTCAGCCCTTTTCTGGAAAAAAAAAAAAAAAAAGAAGAAAACCAGGAACCACCTTCCCTGCAACAAACAGAAGTTTCAACTTGTACCTCCCTCCTTCCCAGCCCCAGCCTGTTCCAGCTGGCAGCTCTCCCTGCGTGCTGTGGTCACCAGCATCACAAACAGGGCTGGAGACCTTTCCAGGGTAAGGGATGACAGACCCTGCCCCTCCTGTGCCTCCTTCACAGCCCTCTGTAGCCATGGCTGTGGGTCACACCTTCCCCACATTTCTTGGTGTAAGCCTGGATGGGCAACTTTGACAACCCTCTCCTCTGGACTTCAAGGTTCCTTCTAAAGCATTTCTGGGGGCTCTGATCTCCTAGTTTCCCCCTTTTGCTCTCCCAATCCAACAGGTCAGTAGAAGTCCTTTGGAACCCATAAAACATCCCCTGAGAATACCACACTTACTGGAGCTGCAGTTTGGTGGCACCTGGGACTCTGGCCTAAATGACATTGGGCAGGACATTGGGTCTTGCTGCCTGCCAGAGACACCCTCCACATTACCTCTGGCAGGACTTTAACACCCAGTCACTGCTCAGTCCATGGTTCCCAGAGCAGGATGAGCCAGGACAGCCTGGGATGGTGATGCCAGGCTGCACCTCAGCCCTTGCAGGACACAGTTATGAGGGGCTGAGCAGATGGGGGCAGGGGAGGTTCCAACAGCCTGCATGTGCAGAAGAAAAAGGGAATTAGGTGCAGCACAGAGCCTGCAATCTTTGCCATGAATTAGCAGCTAGAGTCGGGGGTTGCTCAGAAGTCGCTCTCGTGGAGGCAAAGAGGCAAAGGAACCTTTCCTGTGAATCAGGACACGCTGTGCACAGTCAGAGAGAGCACAGTAAAGCCAGACGTGCTGTGGCTGTGCAGAGGAAACCTTGGGTGTGAGCAGTGAACCAGGCCCTGCTGGGCTTGCGCACAGGCTGCGACGCACAGGCAGTAAATCACAATGTGCTGTGGATGTGCAGAAGGCACTAGAAACAGGGAGCCAGGACATGAGCAGGGAGCCCCTCGGTCTCACACAGGCACAGGTTAGAGCTTGCCATTGAATGGAGAAAAATGCAGCATGCACACGTTTATGGTGGGAATTAAGGGAAAGACCGACACTGTGCAGGTCATTGAGCTGAGCAGGATGGGAAGGGCAGAGAATGCCTGAGCAACAACTACCGGCTGAGGACACACTGTGAAGGCAGGAGGGGCTGCATGAGATCAAGGAGAAAAGGAGCAATGTCCTTTCCCCATGAAGGAAGGGCCAGGTTTAGGAGAGCACGGATATGGATCAAATCTCAAATAAATGCAGCAAATGTGCCTCTCACAGCCAGAAAATGGAAAAGAGGGATTCAAACATACCTAGACTTTCATATTTTTCTGAGATTTTCCTGAAGGAAACCCAGGTTCCAGGTGAAATGGAAACAAATGGAGACAGACTTTATCACAGACTGAAAATTAGGTGGAGGCATCCAATCACTGTCTTCGGACAATTTTCAAACAGGACTCCAAGAGCAAGTGAGTGGTTTGAGAGGATGCTGGGAATGGTACTGAAGGGACTGAGCAAGAGTGGTCTCCAAGTCAGGAGCTGAAACTTACCCTTGTGTCAAACTTGTTGGTCTTTAGAAGATTTGAAAGGACACATTCAGTTGGGCCACGTGTGTGCTATGTGCACTGTGTGCACTGTGTATGTGCTTCCCTGCACATTCCGCTGCAGCCTGCAAGGATCAGGAACAAATTTCTCTCCTTTGCTCTAAACTCCAGCAGCTGAGCTGTTGGGTTATTTGACTCCCCTGCAGATTGCTGTGGTTGGAGGCAGAACACAGGGCCCTCTGTTCTCAGGGATACTCAAGTAACTTAAGCATCCCTGTTAGGGCTGAGGTTTCAAACTAATTACTAGGCTTGGGCTTCAGGGAACTTCTCCAGGCCAGAGGGGCAGGAATGGGGCATGGATGACAGAGCACACCCTAAACAAATCTGAAGGTTTAACCCAGTCCCACAAAGATCAGTGACTGATGATTCTCTCCAGCCTCCAAGGTGCTCAGGAGCATCGATGGCGTGTACTGGGACAGGTGTTTTCACACTTGACACTAATCAGAGCACCCCATTTCCAGCAGATGGGAGACATCAGGGACAGAGTTCAGCAAACACAGCCCAGCTTCCCAGCAGGGCAAGCTGCAATTCTGCCCTCAGTCAGTCTTTTACCCTTCTTGATTGCCTGCATCCGGCAAGACTGGATCTTTTCACAGATTCACAGAACGGTTTGGTTAGGAATGGACCTTAAAGTTCATCTTGTTCCACTGCCCTGCCATGAGCAGGGACACCTTTCACTAGACCAGGCTGCTCCAAGCCCTATCCAACCTGGCCCTGGACACTTCCAGGGACGGGGCAGCCACAGCTTCTCTGGCCAACCTGAGCCAGGGCTTCCCCACCCTCACAGCCAACAATTTCTTCCCAGTATTCCATCTAACCCTGCCCTCTGGCAATGGGAAGCCATTTTCCCTTGTCCTGCCCCTCCAGGCCCTTGTCCAAAGTCCCTCTCCAGCTCTCTCAGACCCCCTGTAGGCACTGGAAGGGGCTCTAAGATCTCTACAGAGCCTTCTCCTCTCCAGGCTGAACAGCCTCAACTCTTTCAACTTATCTTCATAGGATACAGACCTCTGAGCATGATTTTGGTCAGGGAAGTCCAAGGGTAAGCACAGCTCCAAGCTGGCCCACACCCAGCCAGAGCAGCACGAGCCAGCTCAGCCCTGACACCGCGTGTTCCCAGCAGCACTAATCCAATTAGAAAACAAACTTCCTTCCTTCATTACCAGGGCCTGCAGTATGTTAAACCAGCCTGCTGATTATGGAGGGCTTAGTAAGAGACTAGAGATCAGGCAATGAATGACAGGGCTGTTTCACTTGCCGGGAGGAGGGACAGAGAACAGAGGCAGTTGGGAGGACACGGGGCATTGCTGGGACAAGTGGATTGGGAATTGCTACAAACAAAGGCCTTTGGTCAACCTTCATGTTCCCAACAGGGTTAACCTCAAAGCCACATCAGATTGCTTAGGCCCTTGCCCCTCCTGAGGATTAGTATTCTCATGAATGGGGATCCCTGTCACCTCTCTAGCTGCCCTCACCCACCCCACTCCCACACAACACTCACTTCAGTCACAGGATGGTAAAAGCAGCACTAAAATACCCTTACAAGAGAGATTAAATATAAATTTTCTGGGCAGCTGTTGTTCAGCTCCCATCGTCAAGGGTGCAGTGCAGCACCCAGACCTGGAGTCTCATATTTTCAGTGGCCAGGACAAAGAAAGGGGTTATTTCCCTTTTTTTGGCACTGGTGAGGCCACATCTGGAAACTCTGTCCAGTTGTGGACCCCAAGTACATGGAGAGAGTCCTGGTGAGGGTGGTCAAGGCCAGAGAGCATGTTGTACAAGGAAGCGCTTGAGGAGTTTCGCTTCTTTAGCCTGGAGAAGAGAGAGCTGAGGAGGGATGCAATTCCCACAGTGAGGATCGAGAGCTGCTTTGCTGAAGCACTTGGACACACAGCCCAGCTTGCAGAGCAGTTCTGGGGTCCATGACTGGTTCTGGGGAGCTGCTGCAATGCACACAGTCTCACTCCTCTCATCCCTGTGCCTGACATGGATGCTGCTGGGATGGAGCCAGGCTGCTGGGGCAGGATTTTGCTGTAAGGCTGTGAGCTTGCTGATACAGCCAGCACTGGCTGCCAGGCAGTTTGCTCCCTACCACAGCTCCTTGAGGAAACCCCCCACCCCCTCTACATGGAGAGGCTCTCCTGTGCCTCCACTGCCCAGCTGCACAGACATGAGAAGCCTCCGCTCACCCAGCCACAGAGAAGACAGAGGATCCTCTGGGAAGAGCTCCTTGCTGGAGCCATCAGGTCACAGCAGGGCTGCTAAAGGACACTCAAGAAACCTTTTAAGTGCAGCAAGGGCATCCAAGAGCACCTCCTCAGATTTCTGCATCTCCAGCCCTTCCTGCAGGCCCTGGAAGAAAAAAACCTTCCTGCTGGAGTCACCTCTGTCCCTGCTGGACAAAATGCCTCCCTGGGATGATGGAGAGAGGCAGCCAGGGCTGCCAGCAGCCAAGTGGGCTGTAAGGAGACACCGGGCGCCCGACCAGCTCGATCCGCTGCCTTTTAAGGAGCGGCAGAAGCTGAGGCATCCTGGAACAAGCCACCACAGCTCTGCAGGCTCTCAGCCACAGGGTGCACTCACAGACCACACTGGCCATGCCCGATGGTCCCCACAGCAGCTCCAAACTGTGAAGGGCAAGCCAAGACAGCCATCCCTCAGCTGCAAATTGAGCCTGGAATACCCCAGAGCCCTGGATGGTCAAGCGGGGTTCCTGCTGTGGCTGCAGCACCCACCCACGCAACATCCCCGTGGTCCCATCCATCACCTCTGTCCCCCCCAGACAACCAGCAGGGCCAGCTTCTTCCTGGCAGCTTTTTCACAAAGCCTTCATCAAGCCACTCCTAACTCACCCCACCAATGCCCAAGCACTTTGCTCTGCTCACAGGAAGGGTTTTGCTGGTCCAGCAGTGAATCTGCTGCTGCCATCCCCATTGAGGGAGCAGAGAGGAAGGGAATATGCTGCTGCGGAGTAGCAGTGGGATAGAGCTTAGGCTGAAGCAAGGATTGGGGAAATGTATATTTGTGGGTCCAGAAGCAACACCAGGGACAAGTTTAAAAGGCGAAGTGTGCACGAAACAGTATAGACGACCAGATAGAGCTTCAGCCAAAGAAAAGAGGAGCAAGCTGGCCCAAAGACAAGGTGTCAGGAAGACAAAGAACAGAACTGGAGTCAGTAAATACTCAGAGGAAGAGATCAGGAAATCTGTGAAATTCAGGGATTTTGCCTCAGACTAACAATAGGTGAAGGAAAACAAGGAGCCAAAAGATCCTGAAGAGCACCCCCTTCTGTAGGGACTAACAGGCATATCCAAAATTGGTGCACCGCTGCCCACGAAGGGTCTCAAAGGCATCACAAGTGCGTGACCACCCTTGTCCCCTGTGTCTCAGAGGAGTCAGCTGATGGCTTAGGCACAGGGGGTCTCACTGCATGCAAAAGCACAGGAAAAATCACTTCACTTAGAGCTTTTGTGTACCAAAACACCCCTCTCTGCCCTTTTGCCACACCGTTGCCCCACTCGCGGTGGGACGCGGGCACAGTTCTCGTGGAGCAGGAGGTGACCATGCACCGCTTTATTAGGCAGTGGCGCTGCACGTGCAGCCCAGGCCGGTCACTATTTACATTTGGCAAAGGATGGCAGTGAGTACCGAGCACCTGTGCAGGTGAGGGCCAGCCTGCCCGGCCCCTCCGCGCCTCGCCAGCCCCGGGCAGGCCCCGCTCGCCCCCGCCAGCCTCCTCGCCCGCAGGCACAGCCATTTTGCCTCTCACGGGCAGTGCCAGGCACCCTCACAGAGGCACCTCAGGCCTGCTACCGGATGATCTATCCCCGTATTCGCACACAACTGCCCCCCTCCCCGGCATCTCCCAGGCCCCAGCTCCAGTCCTTGTGTCTTGAGCTCTGCTGGAGGCAGGCAATGGCAGCAGGCAGCCGGCGAGTCCCACTCAGCTCCTCGCACGGGGGGTCCCTCCGGTGCCATGCCAGTGGGCAAACCAGCGCACGGGAGCCCTCCGAGAGAGCAGGGCGAGGGGTCCGGCCGCAGCAATCCCCCAACGGCGCCGGCCGTGCCCAGCGAGCTGCTCGTGGGCCGACGGTCCGGAGCCCGTCCTCGGCATGGCAGCGCTCGGCCCTGCGGATGGGCTGGTTTCGGGTACACCCGGCCTCGAGCCTGGCTCGTGGGGGGTGAGTACTATAGGGTACGGATTGCCACCGGGTAAAGCAAGGACATGTGCTCAGCCCCCTTGATGGGCAGCTTGCGGCTGGCGTAGTGATGGATGATCTCCGGCACGCTGTCGAAGGGCGGGCTGTGCTGACCCAGCACGTACTTGTTCTCCTGGGTCCGGGACAGTTTCATGTGCATGAAACCCTGGCTGCTCCTGCAAGGGCAGATCAAGGCAGGGTTAGTGGGGTACAGCTGGCCCAAGGCTCCCCTCAGCTCCTGACCCCCACAGCTGAGACAGGCAGCCTGCCCCTACAGCTGAGGGGGACACTGCTGGCTCCTGTCCCCACGCAGTAGGGTCTGTGGGGCCCATGTGGGGGTGCCAAAGCTGGGGTAGGTGTGTGTGGGCAGGTAAGTGAGGGCATTACCCGGGCAGGACCAACAGCGGCTCTCACTGCAGGCTGACATAGGGGTAGTAGCTTTCACCCTTCACATGTGGAAAAGCTCCTTTTGCAGCCACCCTGGCTCACACAGAACCCCTTCAGCTCACAGATCTCCAGCCTCACAGTGGCAAACCGGGATTTTCTCCTTCAGTCAGCAGCCAAAGGATTTTCTCCTTCCTCCCCCTCCCCACACCACTGCTGCAGGCTCCATAAAACCCGCTCGGCGTAGCAAGGCCATTTCCCGGCACAGCACGGGCACCGAGCCACACCAGGCTGTGCAGGCAGATCCTGCCACGAACGCTGATTCCAAGTGATGGGCTAATGGCCCTGTTGCTATTAATTTGCGTCTCCGAGGAGAGCCACAGCCTGTCTGCAGCGTCTGGAATGCACATTACAGCAAAATATTGATGACTTAAAAGCAGACAGGGCCTCATCAGCGATGCCGAGCCGCTTCCAGTGCTGCACAGCCTGGCCCCATCCCCCCGGCTGGAGACGGGCCGTAATGGACAGCCTGGCTGCATTAACAGGATGGGTTTGCAATCCATTTAGAGACAGAAGCAAGGAGTCAGCTGTCCCAGGGGATGGCAGAGGGGACAACCACAGCCCCCCATTGGGGCCAAGGAAAAGCGATAGATAGCTTGGCCGCATCCCGTGTCCCCAGCCGGAGCGCTGCCACACGGGACCACAGAGAGGTGATGCTGGTTGTGTTTTGCCCAAATCGCTCCACAGGTCTTTGTCATAAGCTCAGGGATGTGGAAAGCACACCCCTAGAGAGAAGCCTGAGGGAACACACTGCAAACCCCAGCAGACAGGGCAAGGGGCAAGTGCTGCTCCTGCCGAGCACCTTGGAGACATGAGGAAGGACCCCACCTTTGCAGTGAGGGCTCAGCCACTCAATGAGGATGCACAAGCCAGGAGGGAATCACCCTCCAAGCATCTGAGGCAATGACATAACCCAGTCCATGACAGGCAGCGTGGGGCTGCCTAGACTGGACCAGCCAGGACTGTCACAGCAGGGTTAAGTCCTTCTGGCTGCCTGACCTGCTCCTGCTGCTCTCTCTTGTGCATATTTTTCTTTAAACCAGCACAAAAGAGCTTCAGGTCAGCATCAGGAGCTCTTTTCAGACCATCTCCTTGGCTATGCCTCCTTACGCAAGGATAAAAAGAGAAGTTAAAAAAAAAAAAAAAGAGCTGCAGACAGCCAGCTTACAGCTATATAAAAAGCATCCCAGGGGATTTTCCTTGAACAGACTCTAAAGAAAAAGGGACTGGAGTAAAAATCCTGCTCCTGAGGCTGTGGGTAAGGACAGGCAATGCCCAAATAACTCCTGGATGGGCTGCATTGTCCTCTGGGGAGGTGGCACGCTGATGCACAGCATCCTAGCCACACATACCACCTGAGAGGAGGATTTTGCCACAAGACTAAAGATGGGTGGCAAGAAGTAAGCGAAAAAGCACCAATAAATGGGTGACTGGCCTGTGGAGAGGTGATGGAAAGCCACCTTTGGTGACGGAATGCCACCTCCCAGGCTCTCCAACACACATGATGGCTAATGCCACTCACAAGGTGATGGTGAGACCTCTCGCAGCCTCAAATACAGCTCACCAACCAGAAGAAGCCGTTGCTCCAAAATGGCTCACAAGGGCAAGGAAAAAACATCAAGAAAATCAAAATATCAGTAAAAATTCTGACATAGAAAAGAGGAAAGGAGAGAGCTTTTCTGGAAAGGTTTGTTGGCTGATCTGAAAGCTCCGAATGCAGAAGGAAGAAAGAATACTTTCAGCAGAACTTCTCCCCTGTTTTGGTGTGAAAGGCAGCAAAAAGACTGAAACAAAAAATATGGAGAGAGACAGAGCAATCTAATTCACAGTTGCGCCACTGGGAAATAAACGGGGAGGCTGAAAGCCCTGGGGAACAACGCAGGTAAGAGAGACCACTGGGAAACTCAAAGTATATTGAGAAAAGCACAGGGATAGGAGGCCTGTTGTTGGGCAGAGTGCTCCATAAATACTTGTTTCCCATCTGGCAGAACAGAGCTAATAGGGCTTCCAGCAGAAGGGCAAGAAGGTATTTCCTCATCCATCATCATCTTCAGACAGTAACAGCTTTGATTTCGTGGGTTTGCGCTGCCCCAGGAGCCAGGAAAGAGCTGGATGAGGAGCTGAAGCAATGCTTCATTCAATTTTGGCATTCAGGGAATCGGGAAAACTGGAGAGGATGTGAAGAACCCCCAAAAAAACCCCAAGCAGAAACCAAGCCATGCTGTGGGGATGAGGTGTCCCTGTTGGCAAACCAGAGCAGGGAAAAGCCCCCTCTCTACAATGTGGCCGAGCAATGATTCAATGAATCCGTGGGCTGGGGAGGCAGGGATGGGTACCCACATTTCCATCAACAGTGGGATCGCATGAACTTTCTTTTCCTGTGAAACTATGCTACAAAAAAAGGGGAACAAGAAGGCAGAGCTGGAAGTGGTATGTACATCCACGTGTGAGCCAAACACATTCACGTGAGCAGTGAGGCAGATCATTTGATCCACCTGAAGGATTACTAGCACTGCCAAGGAAGAGCAGTGGGCCTCCAGATATCCAAGCCTTCCCAAGGGATGCTTTTGCCAGACACCAAAACGGAAGCCTGTGCCACGCCACAGAAAAGTGTGGACTTCATGTTCCACCCATTCCTGATCACTTGTGGTTGAGAGTTACTCAACTGTCCTGGGCACAAGGTTACTTGGGGCACCCACCCACAGCACCGGGTCACCCCTGCTGTGGGTCCATGACCCCCCCAGCCCCTGCTCACTCACTTCAAGGAGAGGGAGAAGTCGTTCTTGCTGGTCTCGCTGTTGCGCACCAGGTAACTGGCCTCCTTGCACAGCCTCAGCAGCGTCTCCGCGTCCGTCCGGCTGATGGCCCCGTGGTACCAGCTGCAGCAGGGAGAGGGATCAGCTGCGCCAGGCACAGAGCAGACAGCCCAGGAAGGGCTCTGCCCTGGGAAAGCAGCAATGCCAGCATGCCGGGGACAGACCGGGATGGGCATGGCACCACCGGGGTTGGGGGACAAGGGGAAGGGACAAACAGGCAGAAGTGTGGGGCCAGGGAAGAAAGGAAGAAGCAGGTCTCCCCCAGGGCTCCTCATGGATCCACAGGGATCCATGAGGCAGGTGGAGGGGTCGGGCAGCCACTTGGGGCAGGCAGGACTCACCACTGGCTCTCCAGGGGCAGGGCAGGGTCAATCCTCTCCCCGACAAAGGGGCCTGGCTCTGCCATCAGCGTCTTCGTGCTCTTGAGGCTGCTGGGACCGTGTCTGAGGGCAGCCCTGGCCTTCTCCTCCCTGCAGGGCGAGGTGCGGCCGTAGCCCAGCCCCTCCGAGGGACCTGCAAGACAGACCCATGTCACAGCTGGGGCAGGGACAGGCGGACAGGCCGGGGCCCAGCTTTCCCCCTGTGGCAAGAGCCAGAGACATGTTACATCACACTGGATTCCCTCACGCTGCCCCATCCCCTTGTTCTAGGCAAGGGAAGGGCAGCTCTTGGGCTGCTGCTCACTGCAGTGCCCAGGCTGGGTGCCCACCACAACAAGCCTGGGGCCAGGGTATGAGCCCATGGAAAATATTTCCAGAGAGGTTTCAAAAGCTCAAGAGGTTTTGCTAATGCCACCATAGATTCAGCAGCTGTGGCACAGAATTAAGTGAGATGCAGCAAGAAGAGGGTCCCCAGTCTTGGGGGGGGAAAATTAAATTAAAAAAAAGAGGAGGGGATAGATGGAGCTAAAGGGAGCAGTCGGTGTGGAACCAATGGACACGTTTCTGCTGGCACAAGTAAAGCTGTGGTGAGAAAACAATTTCCTGAGGTGGAAAGGGGATATTTTGACTGCAGGTACCTCCCTGATGCAGCCACCTGCCTGGCACCAGCCCAGCCACAGACCCTGTGCACCAGTGCCTGCAAGTGTAAGGGACTGACCGTGCCCTGGGGGCCAGCCTCCCGCTGCCTGTTATTTCCACACAGGATGATTTCAGCATTAACAATATTGTTTCTCCCTCCTCATGAGAGTTCATTATTGCTCCCCCGCACCGCCAGCCCCCTCACACAAATTACTTATCGATTGGGCAGAGCTGCCTCGGTGTGGGGCTGCGGGGGGCTGATGCTGTAGCAGCACAGTCACCCTGCGAGTGGCCGACTCCAGGAGCTGCAGCTCCCAGAACAACTGGGGTGTCCCAGACTGGACCAACTTCCCTCCTCCCCATGCTTCCTGGAGGCTGCTGGAGGGAGAGGCAAAAAATATCCCGAGAGGGATGTTTTCCCCTCTAGCAGAGCACCTTCTGAAGTGGCTGTTTGAAGGACACCTTGTCCGGGCCCTATGCAGGCGAGCAGGACTCCAACCCCCCAGCACTGAGAGGAGGGGAAGGCAGCCAAAAGCAAACCCAGCCGAAATCCTCTGCAGCTTAGCACAGCTTAAACCCCCCTGAACAGCAGCTCAGGGAGGAGGTGGTGCCCAGCATTAAGGCTTGACAACCACTGCCTCTGCAGTGCTCTGGCTTTTCACAGGCCACATTCACCCTTGTACATCACACCTTGGCTTCAGTTTCAACTCATCACCTTAAAAAATTGGGGCAATCGTTAAAAAGTCAGACAATCAAACAGCCCAAGTGTTTGCTGGCGGCACAAAGTCATTGCGTTACAGGCTCAGAAGAAATGCATTGCACCTGTCAGAGGGAGGCAGAAGCATGTGCATGATTAAACAGGATATTAAAAACAAGCCCTTAGGAGGAAGAAGACATCCTTCAAGACGTTCAAGTCACCCCCAGACAGGGGAAGTAGAAAATGAGACAAAACTCTGGCAAGATAAACTTAACACAACAAAGCAAGGCAAGTCAGGGGGAAAAAAAAAAGAGACTCTGTGTTGCTAAACCCAGGAAAAATGACAAACTGATGTGTTCATCAGGAGCAAAATGCACGTCAGAGCAACTGTGGGGATAATAAATGATGGGGAAGAGAAGAGGCTGCACAGCAAAGAGATTAATTTTTCTTGACACCTGCATTCATTGCAGGAAGAGAATCAGGAAGTTCCCACCTGCCAAGACCTTTCTTGTTCAGGACTGATCTCAGCCTGCAGCATCCCTACGGATTGGGGAAATACCCTACACAGCCCTGGCACAGCGGCCACTTTGCTCTGGATTGTCCCTACTATCAGCAGCAAAATCAGCTGTCACCTGCAGCCTCATGCTCAAACCCACCTGGGAGGCAGCAAAGGCCACACTGTTTTTATTCTACAGAGCCCTGCAGAGATCTGGGTAACTGCAGATAAGGAAATCAGCCATCGGCACCTGGCACGTCGCAGTGCCCACCAGGACAGCGTTAGTGACGCATGGGCAGGCACAGCACGCTGCTGCAGAGGAACGGCACGTCTTGTGTCCCAGCTCCCCCCTGGTAACAACCCAGTCGTGCCTTTCAGCACACTGCCCCCACCTAATGCTCTTGGCAAAATCCTAATCCACCACAGCATAAGAGCAAGGTCTTTAAAATATTAATAAAGGGTTAAAAGAGAAGCAGCAATATTTGGCTTTCATAAGCGAGACTGCCAGCAGTGTCCAAGGGGGATTTACCCAGGGGCTCTGTGCTAGGCACACACAAAAAAGGCTTCACAACAAGGCAAACCTGAGATGACAAAGTGTACCTGGGAGATTTGGCTGCTCAGGATAGCAAAAGCGAGAGCGGAGAATCCAGAGGGACCTCCTGCCACTGAGCAGCAAGGTAATAAAACAGCAGAGGAAACAGAGCAGCGCTAAATGATGAAGAGGGGAAAAAACAGCCCCAACTTCAGCGCACTGGGACCTGAATTAGCTGCTAGCACACCTGTAAGGGACCTGGGCATTAAGAGCTGCAAGAAAACATCAGCTAAATGCTCAGAACAGTTGTCGAGACAACCATAAAGGCAGCCATCAAACATGGGGAATTTGGAGGCAAAGAGGGGAAAACAAAAGAAACGGTGCTAACTCTGCCACCAAATAATCCCCTGCTGTGAGCAAAGAGGCACAATGGAGGTGGAAAAGGTGCAGGACAGGCAAGGACAAACATCTGGTGTACAGCACAGGACAACTGAAGGGACCAGGAGAGGCTGGGGAAGGGCAGAGGAGGAGGGTGGGTGTCTCGCAGTGCCCTGGGCAAGCTCTGAGGCGTGGCAGCGAGGCAGGGTCACAGTAAGTGCCGGCGCAGCCCCCCCGGACACCCCTCTGTCACGCAAGACCCACCATTGGCGTCTTCATAGCTGTGCTGGCCGTGCTGCAGAGGGACGGGGGCACCAGCCTCGCCGTCCGGGGGGCTTTCACCGCTGTCCAGCTGTCCCACCGGCGGGGGCCACGGCAGGTCTTTAATGACCTTGATTTCAACTGGATTGGGGGCAGGAAGGGGAGATTGCAGGAAAGAGAGAGAAAGAGAAGAGAGAAAGAAAGGGCTTAGAAAAAACCATCAGCAACACCAGAGGGCCCACAGAGAAGGAGAGCAGTTGTGGGGGGGAAAGACCTGAAGACTAATTTCCCAGGAGCCCCATGTCAGCTTGGCCATCTACCCCCTTTCACAGCACCAAGTAGGGACAGGCCCAAGGCAGGGCACATGCCTGATGGAGGGACCCTGCTCCTCCATCAGCCTTTTTCAGCCAATCCTCTCTGGGGTGTGGGGGAGGCTGTGATCACCCCATTACACGTATGTAACCCTCTGGGGGACCTTGGCTAAGCATCCCATTGCTGTCTGTCCTACCCATGCATTCATCTTGCCCTGGGGGCTTCCCAGCCACCCACAGGATCCACATTTCCCTGCCAGCTGCCAATGGATTGCAGCCTTGTTCTGGTACCAGCTATCCATCAGCAGGGGTTCCACGGACCCCCCCAAAGGGGAATGGGTCAGCAGAGAGATTTTGGCATCACAGGAGGGGAAAAACATCCTCCAAGATACAGCTCTGGCTTCAGGAAAAAACAGGCAGCAGGTCCCAACATGGCCTAGGGCATGGCAACCTGACTCCCTCAGGAGTTGGAGCAAGGCCTGAAGCGCCCTGGACAGTGCTCATGTGCATCCACATGTGAGCCAGACCTGAGAACACATCACTTTCACCCAGGGACATCAAGCAAGGTGGCTCATGTGTCCACATCTGGAGCACAGACACCTCAGCACAAACCCAGCCCAGCAGCGCACCATGTTCCATGATGCAGCCCAACAAGCCAAATCCTTGGCACAGCAACCCCAGCAAAAAGTAGACACTGTGCCATCGAACCCAGCACATCTCCAGCTCACAGTGCTCAAACCCAAAAGGTGAACCACTCCCCGAGCCCAAACCTCCACATCTCTCTCTGCCAGCATCTCCACACAGCGCTGCCAGTCTGAGTGCCCTGTGTGCCAGCTGCAGCACAGACACACAATGCTGCAATTAAAATGCATCCTAGATAAGAGCGTGGCAATTAGCCAGCACCGGCGGAGGAGCCAGCACTAATGCACAGCATGGATTTCCTCATTACCAAACACAAACACAATCGATCCCGCAGCACGGATAAATAGGTCAGGGAGGCTGGACAAAGCCTGGCCAAAGGCTCCTTGGGGATCCTCCTGCCCCCAGGAAGGAGGGATCTGCTTGAGCCCAGGGCCGAGCCTCTCCCCTGCAATCCAAGGTTGGGGGGTTAATTTGCACCAGAGGCTGTGATCAGTCAGAGCAGAGAAGAGGCACAGGGAGCCAAGGCAGTCCTATCCATCACTCTGGCCAGCCTGGCTCCCTGCTCAGAGAAACAGCTTCTGCAAGAGCACAAGCACTCCCTGAGCCACAGAAATGCAGACACCAACACTACTGATCCCCAGAAGATGAAGGAACCCCAAAAATCCAGCTTCACAAAAAGCTGTTTGCTTTATGGCTGCTCCCATCACTCACCTGCGAAGGCTTTGGAGATCCGCTCCTTCTTCCACTCCCAGGGCTGGTCATATTCCTCTGGTGGCCTCTCGTCGTCCTCAGGCAGCCGGGACTCCCTGGGCCGGGGGCAGGCCGGGCGCTCACTGTCCATGTCCAGCACAGGCTCGTAGGGAGTGTCGTAGAGGTGCAGTGGCCGGGCAGGAGCCTCCCGTAATCCCTTCTGGCGGATCTCTGGCAGCAGAAGAGGAAAAAGACCATGAGCTTTCTGCCCAACACAGCCCGGCCCGGCCCCAAAACCCAGCTGAACGACAGAGCTCAATGTCACCCAGAGGTGAAATGGGATAGGGAGTGTCAGCGATAGAGCAGAACCCCCCGAACCTTCAGCAAGCACCTGCCAAAAGCAGGGAAGCTGCTGGGCAGCCAGGGCCTGAGCAGTTCACAGCACTAAGATCTCCACAGTACAACATCATTCTCACTCCTGGGCAGCCCTGCAAAGCAGGATCCATGGGGACAGAGCATCCCATGCCTGATTTCCTGCAAGCAGCTAGGCCGGGTTTCTCCCCTGGACAACCAGTGTGGCTGGTTTAATAAAACGCCCTTCCCTCAAGCAAAACAAAGTCTCTCCCACAGGCACAAGCAGCCTCTCCACTGCTTGCTGATTTTTCCAAGAAATACAATGGTCTACTCCAAAAAGCACATGAGCTTTCCAGACACCACTTGCTCCAGGAAAACCACAGAACTGCAAAGAAGAGCCAGAGCTTGTGCCTGAGCAGAGCCTGGAGTGCACAAGCCAGCATGATGACCCTGAGTGCTGCCTTCAGGAGCACACACTCCCACCTCACTGGCTTCCCAGCCCTAAACAGGCCCACCGGGGACCCTGCTGCTGCGGCAGACACAGCATGCTCTGGCCCAGTCTCAACAGAATTAAATAGCTCCCATATCCATCTTAGTTTTAAGCCAGATGCATAGAATGTCAGGTCTCTCCTGGCTCAGCCTGGCAAGTGGGGTCTCAGGGGGCAGCATCGCAGGGAGAGAGATGCCTCTATGACCCAGGCAGCCTTTGAGTGCTGTGGCTCTGCCAAACCCAGTGCACATGGATAAAACTGGGAAAATCTGCCTACAAAGTGACTGTTCCCCATCACAGTGAGCGCCCAGGTTTGCCTTATCTGGGGGACCTGGTAATGTCACAGGCTGCAAGGAACAGAGTACAGTGACCACTAAACTGAGAGAGTTTGCATGACCAAAGAGAGGTGCAAAGAGCGGCCTTTGCATGGAGCCTTCTACCTTACCAGCCATCATCTTCTGGGCTTCATATGGCTCCATATATCCATCATTCTCGGTCACCTTCTCCAGCCCTGCCTGGCTACCTGCCACCTGTGCCGCATCGAAGGGATCTGCGTAGTCCTCCAGGACAGCCACCTGGAAGAGGGGAAGGGTAGGAGAAGGGTTAGGGCAGTCCCTGCCTTTTTTGGGGAGTGTGGGGAGCTCACCATGAGCTCTGGTAGCAGCAGTCAAAGTGGCAGCCGGGAGCCCAAACCCGCATCATGGCAGCCCCCCACCCAGCAGGTGCCGGCAGCTGACAGCTTTCCAGGCACCGGCACTCGGCCGTGGAAACGCTCCAGCCTTTGTCCCAAAAGCTGGGATGGAGCCAAGCAGAGCAGAAGGCAGCCTGGCCCCCTCCCTCACGATGGGGCTCAGCACTCGCAGCGCCCACACAGACACCCGGCTGGGTCCCGGTACGGCACGGGGCTGCCGGCGGGGCCATACCCCTATAGCACACGGATGCTCTACCTGCACGCAGCCACATTTCCTCTCCCAAGGTGGAGAAGGGGCACAGATCCCAGAACAGGGGTGTCAGCTGGCACTGGCACGACTGGGAACTCACTGGTTGTTTTCCAGGGCTCCTATGGGTGCGTTTGAAGAGGTTTTCTGACAAAAGGGCTAAGAACAGCTTATACCTTCCTCTCCGCTCTTTCCCTGGCCCCAGCTGTACATCCCACCTCCCCAGCCCCAAAGCCTGCTCCCATGATGTGGCCAGGCAATATTTCCAACAGCATCCAAGTGCACCCGAACACCTCGTCCACCAGGATGCAAACCCCCAGCTCGGGGGAGGGTTTGTTACCACAACACAGGCTATGCAGATGTCCCACAGTAACAACCAAATGTCCCAAACACAGCCTGGTGGCTGGTGGGATTACCACCCAGTGCCAGGCTCCATCCTCACTGCCATGCTGCCCCTGCTCCTGGACAGCCTTGGAGATCAAGGCTGCTCACACATTCCTCTGCAGCTCCGATAATCCGCTTAAAACAAAACACTTCTCCCTCCTTCCTGTGCAAAACGTCCAACAATAGCCTGTAGCAGCAAAACCCAGCAGGAAAAGGGAACAGGAACTGGAGCTGTAAACACCTCCATGCAGCCCCAAGCCTTCGAATCCCTATGAGCTACAGGAGAAACATGGTTCTCCGTGTCCAGCTCACCACCTTCTCCCTAAATTTCCCGGCTCCACGGGCAGCCAATGCAGTGGGGACCTGGGTCAGCCCTCCAAGTCTGGTCCAACTATACCAGGGCATGAGCAAGCAGATCATCCCCAGAGCACATCCCACCAGCCACAGGGCTCACAGCCACCCCAGGCAAGCAGAACGGGGGGCCAGCAGAAGCCCTCACCCCTTGGCAAGGCAGCAGCAGGACAGATGGCTGCTAGGGGTAGCAGCTCTAACCGAGCCACAGCCTGGTGCCAGCAAGCTGGGACAAGGCTGCAGGAGCAGCCAGCCCCTGGCTTTGCAGCGGGAGACAGGCAATCTGCTCTCACCTTCATCATCCGAGGGATGACGTGGCATCACTCAGGCCCTGCCAAGCACCAGGGACATCAAGGGGCAACACTGAGCCCAGGGGGCTGCAGCCCTCTGCTTGCCATCACCGGGGAAAAACCCCCCAGGGAAATGCAGGTTGCTGGTGACTTTTGCAGCCGCTTGGTCACCAGGACCTGCTTCCCACCTGCTGCCTGTGAGATCCCAAGGGCAGATCAGCAACGCTGCTCCAAACACCTGGGAGATCCCATGGGCTGCTCCCATGCCTCGAAAGCTGCAAAGAGGCTCTCGCTGTGCCACATCTGTGGAGCAGTCTAGTGCCGATGATATCACCTTCACACAGACGCTCATGCCAAGCGAGCTCACGTAGTAAGCCCCAGCCTCCCTACACACACAAATCCCCTAAAATGGCTCAACAGGCAAGGTGGGCAAACAGGCAGGACCATGCCCAACACTCACCCTTTGCAGAGAGCTCTCCTGGCTTAAAGTGTGCTGCGGGCTGTGAAATGCAGTTTGTTGACCCTTCTGGGCTCAGAAAGGGGTTAGCTGTCCATTCCTCCAGCCCCAGGACCAACCTGCCCACATTCAAACCTGCCACGAACCCCATTTCCAAGATGCATTTTGCTAGACCTGGATGGCTGATGGTGCCAGTCCTGGACCTTCGCTCTGCCCCATACACACAGAGCAGCTTCAGGCAAGACAAGCCTGAGAGGCTCCCCTGCTTGCAGCAGTTGCTCTGTCACAGAATCATTAAGGCTGGAAAAGGCCTCCAAGATCATCAAGCCCAACCTTATTTCCAAGTATATTCCTTCAGCATTTGGGTCTGGCTTCTCAGAGGAGGAACACATGAGCTTCGGCTAGCTAACAGAGTGGCCCCCACTCAGATGCCTCCAGATCTAGAAAGCAGAGGATGGTAGAGAATCCTAACAGGTCTCTTTCAAGACCCCTAAAACTGGATATCTTGCTCACAGAGGGGTGCAGAGGCACTCAGCAGAGACTAGACAGGCTCTGCTGGCAGAGGATGTGGTTTGCTGGCCTTACCTTGGACCCAGAGCAAATGTGCCACTGTCTCAAGGATGTCACTTCGTAGGAGTGAGGTCTCCCACCTGTACCATGCTGAGAACATAAACCCACCTGTTTTTTAAACGGTTAGATATTACAGCAAAAAGCCACTGAAAAGGTCAGGAGGCAATCCCTGTCTCCAGGAACATCACAACATCAGTATGCACAAGAAAGCACACGAGAACTGGTCCCATGAGCCCCAACGCTGAGGGGCTGGAGGCTCCAACCAGTGCCAGGAAGGGGGCAAACAGCAGGGATCACACCATTACTGGGTGCATCCTAACGCCCTTGCACGTGGGGCTGAATTAGGGTTGCCCAGGAAACTGCATCTCTGACATTTCCTAATCCTAAGCATGCATGGCTCTCGGCAGCAGCCATAGGACACCCAGCTGATCCCCAGCGCAGCAGAGGGCCACAGCTGCTGGCGGGGCAGCTCCCAGGGGTGCCCCAGGCTCCTCTATTTCGGTCAAAGGCCAGGCATTTCCATCTTTACTCGTGTCCCATGTCACAGAGGATGCTGCTCACCACCTGCTGATCCTAGCGCCTGGGTACAAAGGCATCACCTGCTCATACACAGCACAAGCTTTGCAAGATTCGAAATAATCTGGGTGCAAAGCAAACGCCTGACATGCAAAGCCACCACCCCAGGGCAGCTCTTGGTGCAGACCAGTCCTTCAGGGAGCAGCTGGGCACTGATGACACCTGGACACGTGTCCTGCTTGAGCACAGGAGTGTTTTTCAAACCATGTGTTATCTGCCATAGAGAGCTATCTGCCCAGAGTGCTATCTGCCATGGCAATGCACACCCAGATCCCTGCTGCAGCACTGAGGCTAGTCGCACTCTATTATTTATACCAACTGTAAGAAAAAAAAAAGAAATTCAAAAGCAAATGAAGGTGAAGAACCAGATCATCACTGGGCTCTCACAGTCAAATGGCTGCAGTAAAAGGCAACAGACCACAGCTCTCCAAGAGCATTCACAATTCAGACACCAGGATCCCAGGGCAGAGCTGGGGCTCTTCACCCTGTCTTGCCTAGAAACATTCTGCCTGCCCCCACAAGATGTTCCACTCCATAAAGAGCTTCCCAGAGAACACCTTGGGAGATCCTTCACTTTAAAAACAAGTTCCTTGCCCTGCAGATAATGCGCGTTTGGGGTCCCCTCAGGAGATTGCTGGGTTTAACCAAATTCTGTCAGGTGCAAAATTCCCCCCGTTGTACCCATCTGGCAGCTTGGCTTTCAGTAGGCGCTGAAGCCAAACCCAAAAGTAAAAAGAGCACCAGCTTCGAGAAGGATCTGGTCCACAGCCCACGGGGCACAGCTGGGCCAGGCAGGGAGCCCACGGGCTGCACTCGTGGCACGGGAGGAGGGAGCAGGGAGCAGGGGGTGGACAGCACGGCATCGCGTAAGATGACTCAGTTCAAGGAGGCTCTCACAGGAAAGACACACGCCCAGGAGCTTCCTGGCCGGCCGTTCCCACACCCTGCGGCACTGACCCTGCGCTCACAGCAAGAACGGCAGCTACCGGTCCCGGCGGGCACAGGACAAAGATGTTCCCAGGCAGATCCTCAACACCATCCTCAAGCATGGTGTCCACCAGGTTCAGGTGTCCATATGCAAGAAGGTCCCTCATCGCATCTCTCCCCACTGCAACCTCCTTGTGCCTAATCCAAACAGGGGAGAGAAGACACCTTCAGGGAATTCCACCTGGCTCAGGTGAACCACAGAGGGCCAGTCCACTTTCCACTCTGTGGGGAAAGGCCTGGCAGACCAAGAAGATGTAGAAGGACCTGTGCTGCTCCCCACCATGCCCAGCAGGGTTTGGAAAGCAGCAGGAGCCATTGCAGAGCTCACTCTAACGTGTCCCCACAAGACGCTGCAGATCCCACAAAAGGCGGAAAGATGTGCCCGCTCATGCTACAGCAGCAAAGCATCGTGCAGCCCAGGCAGGAAGGATGCCACTGCCAAGATGTTCCTGCCCCATCTTCCATTTCCAGAACGGTCATGCCAGCTACAGCAAGCACAGGGCTTCCAGGGAACATGGTCAGCCCCCAGCCTCAACCCAGTGCCCACACTGCAAACCAAATGGCCTCGGCCAAGTCACAAACCCAGGGACCTTCCACTTCTGTCCATCCTCATCATCCCCTCTCAGAAGGGCTGAACATTTTATTAGAGTGATTTTTGCCATCAATCATTAACAAAACCCCTCTCTGCTCCAGCAGCCTAGCCTGCACCCAAAATTATACTTCTCAGTCATCTCCAGTTCACCACAACCCAAGGCTCACACCTGTGGGTCTAGAGTCCCAGTCCCTGCAGCAGGCAGGGAACAGTACCCACTGCCTCTTCCTTAGGCATGGGAGCGCTGATCCCCCTGAAAAACCGTCATCTCAGTAGAGGCTCCAGCCCAGCCCTAGCATCCTTTCCCTGCTCCAGAACACCTTGACATCACCAAGAGCAAGGGTTACTAGCAGCAGTAACCCTCCAGCAGGCACCTCCATCCTCCTGTACCACCTCCAGGAAGAGCCACCATGATGTTGGAGCAGCTGGGGAACCCCCCCACTGCTCAGCCCAGCACCAAGGCCAGCAGATGGGAGCTGCAAAGGGCATTCCAGCCCAACAGAGATGCTCCACGTGGTGGATGCTCCCTGGCTCCTCCAGAGAAACTATTTTAATGGACAGCTGCATGCACTGTCAGCATTCCAGCTTCACCCGGGCCTCTGGAGCTCTGCCTGTGTCTACCACGTACCGGGAAACCTCCTCCCCAGAGAGACACACAGGAGACCAGCAGTAATTTAATCACCATCTATCTTGGACAAGATCAAGGATCTTCTTCAGCCCAGCGCTGTTAGCAGGGTTTCCCCAAATGTATCCCAGCTTCCAAGTTTTCTCTAAACTTCCCAGATTCTGCCCAGCCTTTGGATGCCCGAACGGCCTGGCTGTACCTGTCAGCAGTCCCTGCTTACTGCAGCTCCTGCTCACCCCTTTGCACATCACAGCCTCAGTCCTTCCCATGACAACCACCCGCTTCTGCTCCTTCTGATCAGTCAATGCCTGTTCCAGAGGAAAAACCATTCCAACTCAGCAAACCACAACACCGCAGTGGCACCTCGAGTTCCTGCTGCCAGAGACCCCCACCATCTCTTCTGCTGCCCACAGCAACCAGTTTACACAGCTCAAAAGGGGGGCTCTGCTGGGCCAAGCAATTAGTCAGTACAAGCAACTTTCAAAGATCCAGCAGCAACAAGTTTTTCTATCTGCTTAAAACACTCCCGAGCAGATTTTGCCCGGTGCTCATTTCACCAGCACCACGGATGGGATGCCTGACTGTATCCACCATTCCCTCCACCAGCCAGCCAGCCAGCCAGATCTGCAATCCCGTCGAGTTCGCCTGACAAGCCCCGTCTTGCAGGCGGCAGCGCTAGCGGGCACTAATTACCCCTCCTGCCTTTATTTGCGCAGTCCCCGCATCAGCCTCTCCGCCGAGAGAGAGGCTCGGCACCAACGGCCGGAATCCCGGCTGGGTTTATCCACCAAGTCCCTGTGCCACTCACAGCCCGTCTCCCCACGGGAGTCTTCTCCCAGTCTCCTGCCTCTCACCGGGGATGTTTCTGGCCTCCTTGCCAGCACCGGGAGCGCCAAGCTCTGCTCTCGCCCCGGAGCAGCCGGCGGAGAGGCGGCAGACAAAGAGGCGCTGAGGCTCCCTGACAAAGCAGCTCGGCAGCTCAGGGGGCCCGGCTGCCGCCGCTGGCACTGACAGCCCGGGCAAGGGGGCACAGGGAGACCCGCGCCACGGGGCACGGAGGGCTGGGAGGCCCAGGGTCATCGGCCCCAGCATCGGAGGCCACCGCAGACGGTCCTGTGCCGCTCGGGGCCTCCCCAGGCTGGGAGATCTTCACCTCCGTAGAGCACCAAGCACTTGGCTGCAAAGAAACAGCACGAAGGGAGGGCGAAGGCGGCCGGCAACTCCGCGCGCTCGCCCCTCGGCTGGCGCGCTTCCTGCTGGGGCTCGTACCTGCCTCCCGCGGCAGCCGCAGGAGGACCCGGGGCCGCCCCCGTCCCCGCTGACGTGTGGCCGGCATGTCGGTGCTGCCGGGGCACGGGGGGACGCGGCACGGGAGCCCCGCGGAGCCTGGCCGTGACACCCTCCCCGCTCGGTGCTCGAGGATCCTAGCCCTGCTCCTTAATGTGGGTGCCAGCGTTCTGGCGGGACCACCGAGGGCATCTCCACGACTGGGGCGCTCCACCTGCCCCGGGGGTCCTGCTCCTGCTCCTCACGGCGGGGTCACCCGGGGCATCGCCCGTGCCAGCACACCGCGGGGAGGGCGGCGGGGCGCCCGTGCCCGGTCACTCACCTCCTGCGGGGGCTCGTCG
>JAWMRA010000016.1:17583968-17677166 GCA_035584735.1 Pseudotriccus pelzelni
GGCCCGCCTCCCCCGGGGCCCGCCCCGCTCCCCGCCGCCTTCCGCCGCGCCCGGCCCCGCTCGGCCCTGCCCGCCGCTCCGGGGCGCCCCCCGCGCTCTCGGCTCCCTCAGCGCGGCCTGGGGCGGGATCCGGCCCCGGCGCTGACCCCCAGACACCCCGGGGCATCCCCCGGCGCCGGGAGAAGGGACACCGGGGAGGCAGCCGGCGAGGTGGAGGCGACAGAGGGTCCCCCGTGGAATCACAGTGTCCTGAGCTGGAAGGGCCCCACGATGGTCATCGAGTCCAACTTCGCGGTGCAAACCCTCTGCCTGGGAGGTGTTGGTGGGACCAGTCCCTTGCAGGACCCCTGGAACAGATCGCTCCGCAGAGTCACTGAAACAGCCACCAGGCTGGCACTGCGGGAAGGAGTGCGCAGGGACAAGGCAGGGAAACGCTTCGGCAGAAGGCTTAACCCAGGCTGGATGTGCAGGGACATCGGGGCGAGCATGCAGGGCTGATCTCCAGCACGTGGAATTCCCCTGGAATGCAGCAGGAACGCGGCACTTGGAGAAGTGTGTTGGAGCACGGCAGCAGAGACCGATGTGGTCACAGCGGCAAACAGCACGGTGACACACAGTCTGACTGTTCCCCCTGCACAGCCATCACTAGCCACCATCCCCCCTGCTCACCCAGGACCGACTGTGTACCCTTCTAAGCCCAAGCAGCCACTCTGTGCAGCCCTGTCTTCTGACCTACGTTCCTGAATCCTTTCATCCCTTCCTAAATGCACACCTTTGCTAAAACCTGCTTCCAGCCCTGCTCACAGGCTGAATCCCCTGAAGGACATGGACAGAGAAGGGGGGCAGAGGTAGGATGTTCCCAGAGCAGGACCTCTGTAGAGGTAAAGCTCTGCAGAGGCATCCAGTGAGCAGGGATAGATGCCACGGTGTGTTCCTGCATGTCTTCACACCATGAACCATGCTCCAGCCCCTCTGTGGGGACAGATACTGGGATGTGGCTGTCAGGGTGCTTGCTGCAGGGAGGAGAGGATGGCTAGGGACAGAAATTTCTCATGCTGACCTCCTTCCTTCCAGCCCTGTGTGGGAGGAGAATGGGCATGGGGCTGCCGTGGAACTGAGCCTCCTGTGCCAGCCTGGCATGGCACATGCCCAATACATGCCCAGGGAACCCACCAAGTCCCAGGTTTGCTGAGTTACTGAGCACACTCCTGCCCGAGAAACCCAGCCAGATTCCCCAAGTCCAAATGCACACCAAGGGAGCTTCGTCCCTAGGGAGAAGACAGCCACAGTACACACTGGAACTTTCAAAGCATAGACACAAAAGGCATCAGGAGGGGGAAAAAGCATCTGCCAGAAACAGTGATCACCAAGCATTGTTTGAGGTCTAGCAGCAGACCTCAGTCCCGGCAGATGCGGATGATGAGATTGTTATTAAAATGCAGAAAAGACAGAGAGTCTCAATAAATCTGCCTGTCCAGCATTTGGAAGGAAGCAGGATGCAGGGCTGATGGCACAGAGATTGAGAACACTTCCACCCTCTGTCAGTAACCAAGGAGGATGTTCAGCAACATCTGTTGGACATGGCTCTTGTTAAATCCTCAAGCCTGGAAAACACACGCTTAGTGTCTCCAGAGAGAGAACCGAGGAGGGATCGAGCTTGTAGTGGTGTTTGGTTTTTTTTAAATACTACCATACCGGAGGAATTGCAGAGGTTCTTCCTTCTCATCCGGTCCTGGCACATCCCTCACATCCCTCCCTCCGTGGAGAGGCAGCTGTGCCAAGGCCATGCTGGGATTCAACGAGGGCCTGTGGTCTGAGCTCACGAAGGACGCCAGCACCTCCTCACCATTTGCTGGGCCTGTTTCTCTTCCAAACTGATACCTGGCCCAACGTAGCCCTGTTCCCTGATCTGTGCCTTGTGGGGCATCACCTTCTCACCCCAGGCTTCAGCAGAGCTAGGAGAGGCACCAAGATCCCTTGACCCAACTGAGCCCTCAGATTTGAGCTTCCCTTGGATATTGGCTTCCTCTGGGCAAAACTATCCAGGCAGCAGGGCATCAGGTAACGAGAACTCATCTGATGTGGGAGCCCCCTTGGGAGACTCCTTTGTGCTTGGGGAGCTTTAAGGGGTCTCTAGAAGGAGACCAAATGAGCTCCTTATGCCCTGCATGGCTTGGCACAGGCACGAGCTGCTCATATTTTTTCCGCAGTCATGACGAGACACTGGTGACGTCCCTCCACTCACAGTGGTTCACGTTTGAAGGAACAGTGACAGATTTCTGCATTCACACCGCCAAAGCCAGGCTCCATCTGCAGCTCGTGCTGCAGCTGATGCTGCTCCAATCCTGACTGTTTACACATTCCATATCTGATGCACACTGGGACCAAGGTCTGATGCCTGCACTGAAGAAACTGCCCCCGATACCACAAGGGTGGACATGATGCCTCTCTGCCTGTAAGTTACCATGGCTCACCGTGACAGATGGCTGTCACAGCATCGTGGGTGTAGGGACTGGCAGGGCACAGGGGCAGGACTGGCAGACAGGAGAGGATCAGGGAGCACACACTGCACCACTCACGTGCCAGACTCCACATTTCAGCTGCTCTCTCACAAAGCTGTGGCAGGAAGCCCCCCCAGGTGGGATGTGCAGCCCTGACAATGCCCACAGCCCATGGAGCACCCAGGAAGGAGGGAGGGACAGTGATGGGGCTGCTCACACACAGTCCTCAGGTGGGAAGAGAACAACCCATGGCTGCAGAGAAGTGATTTGTGGCTCACTCTGATGGACCACGGGACTAGGGGAGGCAGAAGGCCTTCTGCAGTGGTCTGCAAGGACACAGGGGGAGCCCTCTGCACTGGGAGCTCTGTTCCCACCCTCTGCTCCACTTCTGAAGGGTCCAAGAGCTCTTCCTTAAGATCTTTGGGCTGGTTCTCACAGCGTGGCCCTTCCTTTCACCGAAGGCAGCAGTAGCTGTTTGCCTGGGTAAATCCAGGCAGGTCAGAGCACGCACCAGGAAGAAAAAGCCAGGCAATGTCTTCCAGGCTCCTGCCAGCCCAGCAGAGAGCTGTGTGTGTCCTCAGCCCTTGTCTGTCCCTCTGGGCCCAGGGAGCTGCTTTGGCTGAAAGCTGGGTCCTCCTGGTGCTCACCCACAGTTGGGGACAGGAGCCCTGTTTGTCAGCTTGGCCGAGAACAGGAGATAGGACCTTCCCTGGGTTTAGAAGGGCTCATGCCACCTTGTCCTGGTAAACCTTCCCCTCTAGTTTAACCCCGGGTGGTGTGGGCACAGCCCAGCATCCCCCAGGCAGCAGCTTCCGGTGACTCAGAGGAGAAGGTCTCTGCTCCTGCACACTCCCAGATGACTCACCCCCAGGTAATGTGGGGGCTGAATCTGACACTTGCACACGTGTCCTTTGAGTCAGGCACTGGGTTGGCTGATTCCCCTGATACCAGCATCTCCCCTGGCTTGCCAGGGAAGCCTGCAGCTCCTTGAATCTCCAGGTATTTTTTCCACAGCTTCAGATAAAAGCCGTTCTTCCCAAGAACTTTGAAATGTCTGTTGGTGACTGCAGCTCCTTCCCTTCCCAGGAGCACCCCACATACACCCCGTTGTGCAGCACAGCAGGGACCAGGAGGATGTCACGTCTGCCGGGTGAGACCCCAACTTCCCTCAAGGTCTGGGTACTGCAGGAGACGCGAAGACTGGAAGGTGGCAACTGTGACACCAGAAATGCTTCTTGGCAGACAGGGAGTTCCAGACTGATAAATGACACATCTGTTCTCTGCAAATGAACAAAAATTGGCACACGAAGGAGGAAACTGGCATCGTTAGGGGACAGATGGATAAATATGACATAGTGGGGAAGAGTCAACACGTCTCTCTTGCAGCGAATTTCTTTTTTCAAAAGCTAGTGGCTTCCTTGGTAAAAGCCAGCAGGCCCCTGAGGGTGATCCAGCAGAGAATGGTCCCTGCATTTCCACATGCAGATCCTTTGATGAGATGAGGTCAGTGGCAAAATCTGCAATAATATTGAATTAATCTGAATATTGCAGATAAATGCTAAGAATTGCAGGAGGACTTTGAGAGGGTGAGCAACTTGGCAATAAAATGAGACAAAAGCCAGGGTCAGGGAAGTGACACACATGGGGAAACCAAGCCCAGGCTCATGTCTAACGTGACAGGCTCTGGGACTGGGAGATCTGACAGTCTGTAAAACTGTCCCCTCAGCACTCAGCAGAGGTCAAAACTGCAAAACTCTCCATCAAGCTGATAGGAAGGGTGAGGAAAAAGGAGAGATGACATCAGAGTTGCCACTGTTCCCTGATCAGTCCCAGCCTGTGTATGATCCTTGTTCCCCCTTCCCTAGGATACAGTGAAGCTGGAAAATGTGCAGAGAAAGATGACAGGATGATCCAAGGCTTCTGCACATGGAGCATGTGAAGGGCCGGGGATCTTTGGCATGGAAAAGAGACAGCTGGGGTCACAGGACAGAGATCTGCATGGCTGGGCAAGCTGGGGAGAGACAGGAATATCGGGGATAACACAAGGAGGAGACAGTGCACAGCAGCCCTCCCTGCTGGGGACCACTGCAGATGCTGCGTGGTTTAGGAACAAGACCAGACAAATCCACAGAAAAAAATCCATAAATACAAGCACATGCTAAATACAAGGACTTGCACAAGGAGCCTTGTGAGTATTTAGAGGCAAGGATTGTGTCCAGGGGAAGTGTTGCAACACCTTTGGATCAGGAGGCTATCAAAGCCTGGACAGGATATGCCCAAAGCATGTGCTTTTACCAAATGGAGCAAATTCCTGCAGACACTTTTTGCAGCTCCTCAACCTTTCTGTCAAAAAAAAAATCACTATGCAGTTGATAGTATAATGGAAGAGGTGACAACTTGCTGAAAGACATCTGCCAGCTCAGAGCCAGACCTATCGGTCATCGCCTCAGCCATGCAGAGCCCAGTCCCTGACTCTGCCCTCGGCGCTGACAGCCCTCTGCACATCACAACCGCTCTCTGATGCGATCTGTTGTTTCATTAACACTTCACCGAGCTGTGGAGAGCCGTGGGGAGCTTCACTTCCACGAATCCAGGCGCAGCATCCCCAAGACAGGCCAGTGAGAGAGCTGGGTGACAGAGACGAGAGAAAAATGACTTCAGGACTGACACCCAGAGGCTAAAAAATGCTTCTTTCACTGGCAAACTCGAGGTTTGAGGGAAATTTCCAAACAGCCACCATGTAAACTCTTTGATGTTACTTTTTTTCTGCAAAATCATTTTGCATGGGCTCAAGCCCTGGAGAGCTGAATTGTCCCTAGTTAGTGCCCATGGAGACAGGGGAACCAAGATACAGCATCTTCCTGCAGCTGCCTTCAGTACTTCCCCAGCAAAACCAGGATCATGGGCAGGAAAACCTCATGACAGATGCTGTGGCAACAGCTCTATTATATCATGCAAATCACATGGCCTCATCCAGCCACCCCCTCCCACACTCTGCCCAGCCAGGCAGATACTCTCAGGGCTCCAACCACAGCACAAATTTAATCCCTTTATTGCTGGCCCTCCATAGGGTTTTATTCGCTCCTACCAAGGGGTTTGACCCTGCAAGGGCACAGCAGTGTCCAAGTGGGATAAAATGCCTGAATTCCTCCTCTGAACGAACAAAGGAAGCAGGACCAGCTGGGAGAGCACAGATCTGAACTCAATAGCAAGTGGTAAAGTGGAATTGATTGGAGCCGCCTGCACTCATCGATCTGAGGCTGAGAAAACTAAGGAGCTGGAGCATTTGCAGCTCAATCAGAGTGACCTGCTGGTGGGGGCCTATGCTGTGGGGCTGGCAGGGGACCTGAGTGCCCCGGGAAAGTGTTAATGGCAGGTTTGATTAATCCAGCTGCAATGGCCATGCTCACACAGCTGGGTCCTTCTCCAGACAGACTCGCTGGCTTTACGTTTCCTGTGGGGTGTGAACCACCCCGGCATCCCCTTATATCTCTTAATAGGGCTGTCATCAGCCATCAAGAAGATGGGCTCAGTGGACAAGAGCGAAACAGCAGCCATTCCTCCTACACAGAGGGGATCAATTGCTTTTGCCACCAGCCCCGTCTCTCGGAAAGGGCTGAGAGGCAGAAAATGAAGGTGAATTCAGAGAGGAGCTTAAGAGGTGCAGAGGTGAGGGCTGGCAGGCTGCCTGGCAGCACGTGTCTGCCTGTTTTCTGCCCACTCAGCAGCACAAAGCTGGGTTAAGAGGTGGCTGTGTGAAGGCCGTAAATCCCTGCGGCAGGAGGAGGCTCCTGCTGTGCACAGACAAAGGCAGAGCAAGAGCTGGGGCTGGCAGCTGGAATCAGGCAGGGCACACACGGACACATGGGAACATTTATCTAGGGCTGCAGGGTGGCTGGTTCTCCCCTGTGGCACTTTTGTCACATCCCATCTTCAGCTGGATGCTGGACACACAAGGAAAGGGCTCAAGAAGTTGCTCCAGGTTCTGTGTTCCCTGGGGGTCAGACAGGACTTACGTTTTGGTGACTATTTTCCTTGATTTCTGAGCGTTGAAGCCAGACAAGGGGATCCCAAAACATAACCTAGCAGAAAATCAGTCTATTATAGCCTGTTTACTTTCCCTTCCAGTCTTCTTACTGGCAGAATGGAAAATGTCCTCTGAAGTTCAGGCTTTAGAAGAACCAGGACCATCTCGTGCTGTTGTGGGCTCATAAAGCCTCTGGAGAGCATCACAGCTAAACACTCACCTCAAGAAATGCTCAAGTCCTTCTCCTTCAGTCCTTGGTGCACATCTCATGAGCTAGAATCACAGAACGGTTTGGGTTCGAAGGGACCTCAAAGCTCATCTCGTTCTACCCCCTGTCATGGGCAGGGACACCTTCCACTAGACCAGGTTGCTCCAAGCCCCATCCAGCCTGGCCCTGAACACTTCCAGGGATGGGGCAGCCCCAGCTTCTCTGGGCAACCTGGGCCAGGGCCTCACCCCCCTCACAACCAACAATTTCTTCCCAATATTCCATCTAACCCTGCCCTCTGGCAGTGGGAAGCCATTCCCCCCTGGCCTGTCCCTCCAGACCCTTATCTGAAGTCTGACTTCCAGCTCTCTTGGAGCCCCTTTAGGCACAGGAAGGGACTTTAAGGTCTCCCTAGAGCCTTCTCTTCTCCAGGCTGAACAACCGCAGCTCTCTCAATCTTCCCTCATAGCAGATGCCCTTGTGCTCCAGCCCTCAGACCATCTCTGTGGCCCTAGAGAAGATGAGGAGGTGGATGGTGGGGACAGGACAAGCTCAGGTTGCTTGCAATTGCCTCCCAGTTCAGGTGTGCTGTCCTTCACTCCCAAATTCTGCCTAAACTTTCACCTCCAAAATTATCCCATCCCCAGGACACTTCCCTGCTCTGGCTTCAGCATCCAGCTCTGACTCAGCAGAGAGGCATCCATCCTGCCTCCCCAGCATCAGCACAGCTCCTGGGGCTGCTTTGGGGATCCAGGATAAAAAGAGAAGGTAGTGGGGAGCCTTCTGCTTCCCATCTGCCTCCTTGAGACCAGGAAAGGGGGCTAGGGGCTGCCCCAGTGAGGGGACAGCTGGAGGGGCAGAGCAGGTAAGACAGCCATGCAGTGATGAATTGCTCATCCCCGTGCCAGCCACAAGATTTATGTTTGTGCCATGGGGTGGACACATCTGGGTCCAGCAGCACTCTCTGCCTGGCTGCACCAGTGTTCTGACATTGCAGGCACCTTTAAAATCCCACTGAATTCAACCCACAGGTATCAGAGGGCTCAGAGAAAAGTCACTGAGGGACAGAGCACACTGAGGGAAAAGCAGAGGAGCCTGCCTGGAGCAGCCATTCTGCCTGGGTGCTGAGCAGAGCCTGAAAGGATCAGGTCACCCAGGAGACAGATGGGTCCCTCAATGTTCCCACAAGCTCGTCCCTTTTCCTCCATGCTGTCTGAACACATCCTGGCAGGTTTGAACCATCCAGACAAAACCACATGGCAAAGGGCTGTTGAGACCCTGACAACATGGCACAATTTCCTTAGGAGTGGTTGTAGCCCAGTTCTTTTGAGGAGGGCAGCTTACGGCCAGGAAGCTGTGAGTGGCAGCAGCTTCATCCCTCCTTCTCCTCCTCTGCACTTGCCAGGCCCCCTGGGACACTTATCTCCGTGTCCACCCACACCTCCCTTCTCCCTTCCGTAGTTTGGCTGACTCCCCTGTATCGCTGCAGTGTTATCTCAGTCATGCCTGTTCCAGCAGTTGAGATCATTGTAATTCTGTCATATCCCTGCTTCCAGAAACATCTGCCAAGCAGCCAAAGCAGGAGCCTGGCTGCCTCCTCCTTGCCACTGAGGAATCCCCCAGTGCATTGCTGTGGGTTCTGTGTCCCCACCAGCCATGGGCAGCATGTCTTGCCAGGGGGGCTCCACATCTCCACACTGTCCCACCATCTTCCGTGGGTTCCACTACACCTGTTCTGACCCAGCGCAGCAGTTGTCAGTGTGGAGGAGGGCATAAAGACCTTCCCCCTGCACAAGCTTATGCCCTGGGATTCAGAGATTGCAGTGATTCCATCTCTACAGCTCAGCTACACCTGTCCCGCAGGTGTCTGGTGGTCGGATCTCTCTCCAAGGTGCAGCTAAGGGGGTGATGACGGTGTCAAACTCCCTGGACATGGGAGGAGACACATGTATCTCCTTCCAGTGTCACTGCATCCACTTTAGGTCCAGCATGAGGCTGCAGATGGTGACAGGGCTGGCCACAGATGAGCAGCAGCAGCATCCCTGCAGCCCCATGGGAGGCACAGACTGGGATCTTGGTGGTCAGATGAGGGAGGGAGAAGGGTGACACTGGGGCAGAAGGGCACCACTCTGGGGCAGAAGGTGTGGATGCCCAGGTCATCTAGAGAAAGCACCAAAGAGCCTCTCCTCCTGGTCAGCCATGTTTGATGTGGAGAGCATCTCCCACTGCAAAGGCTCCCACCATTGTGGAGAGACCAGCATGCACACCAGTGCCCACCAGTGCACACCAGCAAACTGCTGAGGGCAAGATGACATGGACATAGACAAAGGGAGGACACAAAAGACTATTCTGTCTTCCTCCACCACTCTGAGCTCTTTTGGGCTGGATATGAGCAAGATGAGCTCAGGATGGCAGGAGCAACTACATGGAGCAATCAAGGTGTGCAGGGCCTTCCTCTGGTTTACCCCAAGCCTCAGGAAAGCTGTTTTAGATTTAGGATTTGCCAGCTTCAGCAGATACCCAAGGATGGATGTGGTGCAGGGACATACCCTAGAGCCCAGCACAGTTGTAGAAGACCCCTGCCTCTCCCTGCCCACCCCCTCTCCTCCACGGGAGGTGCATGCGTATTACAAGCCATGAGCTCATGGCACACACAGGAGCTGAGGTTTTCTGTGACCGGCTCTTCCCAGGGTATGAATCATTCGTGCCATCCCAGTGCCTTGAAGTGCTGCAATCGCTCTAAAAATATTTTCTGTCAAGAAATCCTTTTGATCCCAGGTGTTTGGAATTCTTTGTGTATCTGTGATAATGAAAGAGCCTTTAATACTGGGAGCCGTGGGGAAAGCAGCCGCAGTGGTGAGGACAGTCATTAACTATTGATGTGTGTTTGAGCAGGGGGAACGAGGAGCCGCGGCACAGACTGATCCCTGCTGCTGTTTGAGCACAAGGAGCATTTCCTTAGTCCTTCTCTTCCTCTCCCGTCCCTTTGTGCTCGGTAGTTCGTTAATCCTGTGGTCGGGAGAAACTTCACTCCCTGAGAAACACGCGGGGGGATGAGAGGTGGGGTTACAACGCGGGGAATGGGGTTGCCTGGGGACACAGTAAGTGCGGAAAAGAGGGGTAGGATGAGGGGAAGGGTCGGGTAAGAGCTGGGGCGTGGGGGTCAGGGTGAAGGCTGGAAGCAGGGGCAGGGTCAGAGTCACAGCAGCAAGGGCAGCGGGTGAAGGTGAAGGGGTGAACGCCACGGCTGAGATGGAACGCGGGCCGACACGGAGGGCTGCGCCTGGGAGAGGCTGAGGTGCGTCAGCGCACGGGGGCCAGCCCGGGCCGGAGATCCGGGGGCGGGCGCAGGAAGGGGATGCCGCTCCGGGCCCCTCACGGGCTGCCCCGGCCCCAGCGGGGCGGTCCCGCAGCGCGGCCCTGGCGCTGCCCCCGCAGGAAGCAGGAGAGGCGGGCCCGGCCCGGCCCCGCCGCGCGTCACCGCCGGCAGCGCCAAGAGCCGCCGCGCCGCCCCGCCCGCCCAGAGCCCCGGTAGCGCGCCGTGATCGTATAGTGGTTAGTACTCTGCGTTGTGGCCGCAGCAACCTCGGTTCGAATCCGAGTCACGGCATCGCCCGGCGGTACCACGGCACACGGGCTCTGCTTTTGCCGCCGCTGCTTTGGCTCATTAGTTAAATTTATTTCCATTATTATTTTACTATTTTTTAATTCTTATTTATCTATATTAATGCTTATGTTTATTGTTTAACTTTTTACTTTTTAAAAATATCGTATTTCGTTTTATATTCTTTATTTTATTCTATTTTTGAATTTATTTTATTTGTTATATTTACATCTTTCATGCAATCGAATTTTATTTTTAATTTAGTTTTTTCTATTATATTTTCATATTCAATTTTATTTTACATTTTATATTATTTTTCCATTTAAGCGTTTGGTTATTTTATTATATTTAATTTTTAATTTTATTTTTCTATTATATTTTATTATATTTTTCTTAGTTAAACTTTTTAATTTTTATTTCAATTGTGCTCTTACGTTGGGTGTGTATTCTTTTCCTTTCCTTTCTCTTCTTTCCCTTTCTTTTCTTTTCGTCTTATTTTCTTTTATTTTTAATATTAATTTTATTATTTTATGTATTGTATCTCATTTAATGGTTTTTTATTTACTTTTATGGCAGTTTATTTTGTTCCTCGTCACTCCGGTCCCCGCGGCACCCTCGCGCTGGGCGGGTCCGGCCCCGCAGCCCCGCCGGGAGCCGGGAAAAAAAACACAGGGGAAAAAAGTGAAATATCGGCGCGACGCGTCAAAAAAACCCCTGCGGATTCAGAGGTCCGCGGGGGAGGGAAAACGCCAAAAGCAGAGCCCGTGTGCCGTGGTACCGCCGGGCGATGCCGTGACTCGGATTCGAACCGAGGTTGCTGCGGCCACAACGCAGAGTACTAACCACTATACGATCACGGCGCGCTACCGGGGCTCTGGGCGGGCGGGGCGGCGCGGCGGCTCTTGGCGCTGCCGGCGGTGACGCGCGGCGGGGCCGGGCCGGGCCGGCCTCTCCTGCTCCCGAGAGCGTTCCCGGGGAGGCCCGTGTGTGTCGCGGGGCTGGCGGGGGGGCCTTTCCCACGCGGTGGGGAATCTACACCGGCGTCGCACCAACAGCTTTCGGGGTCTCTTTCCTCGTCACCCACAGTGCTGACCTGCACTGTCATCCCCTCACCGCTCACCGGCCCCAGCCCTGGGCAGCTTTAGCAACGGCATTGGTCAAAATCCACAGGGAGAAGGTGCAGAAGGGCACAGAGAGCGTTTGTCCACGGGCACCGTGTGGCACGTGGATGCCCTGAGTGCCCTGTGGTGTCATTAATCACCGATCTCCAAACTGACTCCTGCCAGCCCAGGTGCTGGCACCCCCGGAGCCACATCATTTCACCCCTCCCTGCACAAACAAAGAGCGGGAGGTACCAGTGGAGTGCACACACCTGGGGATGCGATTCCCACCACCCTGAAGGAAAAAGTGTTTTCCAACACAGGATGGCACGGAACTCTTTTACTGGTTGCCACCCCATCCTGCTCAGGGATCAGGGGATGTGACTTCACACCACTGAAGCTTTGGAGGCTAGGTGTGCCGCACTCTTTATTTTTTTGGGGAAGCACTTCCTGGGGTGGGGTAAAGGTTGCATTTCTTTCAATATCTCTATTCAAGGCTTGTTTTGCCTGTGGGTGGAAGTTTCATGGGTGACACTTTTGCGTTTGGCATGATGCCCCGCACGGCCACACCACTGGGCTTCCTGGAAGTGAGCCCCGGGAGGAGCCGGGGCGGCCCCGGCCCCGCAGTGCCCAGCCCAGCTCTTTGGACCGAGCTGTTAATAGGTAACTGGGGCACGGGCCAGGAGCTGCGCGGCCGGTGGGGCTGGAGGGTGAGTGCAGGGGGACAGTGGGTGCCAGGGTGGGGGAAGCCACTGGGCACGGGGAGGGCACGAGGCCACGGGGAGCGTGGGGAACAAGGGTGTGAGGGCGTTGGGCCGAGGATATGCGGGTTGTGAGGGTGTGGGGTGTAGGCTCACGGTGGGGACGGGAGAGGGGCACGTAGCCACGTTGCATCACAAGCCCGTGGGGGTCCATAGGGGACAGGAGGGCGCGGGGGTCATGGGGATGGTGTGAGGACACAGGGGCACATGGGGGCAACCCACCTGCTGCCTGTCGGTGTGGCCTCACCCATGAAGGAGAGGGCAGCCAATGTGGCTGCACCAAAATAAAAGGCAATGTGCTGGCAGGGGGCTGGCACTGGGTTCAGGGACATAGAGGTAGCACCAGCCCAGGGGACCTGGAAGTCACTGAGCCTGGGAAGGGTGGGGACAGCCAGGAACCCTGGGGGTCCTGGAACTCTGGGAGGTCCTGGAGGGGTCTCTGAGCCCAGACAGGTCTTAGGGAGTGCCCTTTAGTGGTGGTAGACTTGGGGAGGGATTCTCCTGATCCCTGCCAGGGTCCTGGTGAGATGTCCCTGAGCTGCAGGCACACCAGGGGTGCTGGAGGCCCTGGGGGGTGGTCTGCAGTCCTGGGTTCCAACTATGGCCCTATATCCTGCCCTGCTGCTGGGGAGCCATGACCCTAAGAACAGACAGGGGCCATCACTCCCCGGTGGTCCCCCATGGTGGCTCTGCTGGCCCATGGAGCCCCACACCACCTTCAGCTGCCCATGTTGAGGGGGATGTTCTCTAAAACTACTCACATTCACCAATTTCATTTGGGGGTGCATCCCTCTCTTCAGTGGGCCCTGATCACACACTGTGAGAAGATGATGATGACCCTGCTGTCTCCTTCTCCACACAGACCTTTACAACTCTTCTCAAAGCAACTTCTTACTGCCTCTGTCCTCACACAGAAGTGCTCCTACAGTTGATCACTTCCTTGCCTGCAACTTCTCTGCTCTTCCCTCATCCTTCTCCAGGCAGAGGAACTGGGACAGTGTCCAAATGGGATGATGCTCCAAGGGTTCATGCCCTCGCATAACACTGGTTCTTCTGCCTTTGCTGGACCAGTTCTCCCAGTATGATCCTCCTTTAGGACCAGTCCCCATGCAAACTACCACTCGTTCCTACCCCTTGCTCCTGCACTGTGCCACTGTGCCACTTACCAACATGGAAGGACCTTCTTCCTTATCTGGCTTGCACCAAGACCTTGCAATGAAGGAGGCAGCCAGATCTATTTTTTGAAAAATCCCACTTGCAAAGGGACTGGTGAACACTGCCACCAATTTGGAGGAGTGCCAGCACTCTCTGATGCATATAATCCTCTACTGTAATTCCTTGGAATTATGGAAGAGCAAAGACCTCCCTAGAGTTAAAGGAGGACAAGGAATTCAGCACACCACCCCATGGCTTCAGGACCCCATGAGATGGTCCCTTGATGTGCTAGTGCAGGAGCTGCTCTGAATCCCTACTGCAAAGGTGTTCTCTCAGAGACCCAAAACTGAAAAGCAGAGCAGGACATTTGGCCTTCCCAGAGGTGATCCCGTCTTTCTCTCCCCAGCTAGCATTGGTCTCTCACAGTGCTGTTTCTCTAATGCACTGAAGCTGTAGAACTTCTAGAGATGGAAGAAAACCAGATAACCCTGCACAGCCTTGAGAAGGGCACAGATAACCCAGCTTTCAGCTTCCAGGTAAGTCTTCCTCTTCCCCTCCCCTTCCCCTTCCCTTCTTGTCAGGCTACAGGGTGATCCAGCTAATGATGTTTTCTAGGGAGAGGAGAGACACTATGACGAATGTGGTAGTCCAAGTGGTGAGAGCCAAGAGAAGAGGAGAGGAGAAGGGAGATTCTCCTCCTACTGCAGGTAAGAGAACCCCACAGATGTGTGTGCTCTGTCAGAGACAAACCTGATTTGGGAGCAGAGTAAGGCCAGTATTGACCACACATGGGGGACAATGTCTGATGGGTCACTGTGGCCTTGTAAGGTGGCAGTGGCAGATCTCTGTCCCTGTAGTAGCCCCCCGGTGCTGGATTCCACTCATGGTGCCAGGATGTTGGGACGTGTGGACCACGGCACACCATTACCACCATGCTGCTGCTGGAAGTGGCCGGGGGGGGCATGGTCATGACCCAGCTCTGCTGAGTTGGCTTCAGTTGGGTTGGATTGGGTTGGGTTGATCTTCCATGTCCACCTTCTGCGTGTCTCATGTGTTTGGCCTGTGACTCTCCCCAGGAAGGCCCTGCAGCCAGCATCCAAGGCAAAGCACTTCTGCAAGGCTCATGCCAAGGTGTTGAAAAGGGTTGTCCTGGGGCTCCTTGGAATAGGTGAGGACTTCCTGGCACTGAGACCCTACCTCAACATCCCTTTTGGCTGGCCGTGCCCCCAGCCTCCACACACTGAACGTGGTGACTCATGGAGGTTGTATCCACTCCCAGCCCTCACTGCCTGCCTCTTCCTCACCCTACCACTCCTATCCAGGACTATCTGCCCCTCATTGTCCTCCTTCCCTTTCTCCACCTGCCCAAAGGGTTTGCTCTGCCCCCTTTTCTCCCTGCTGGGATGGTGCTCCCTAAGGTCTCCTCGAGCTTTGAGGGTGGCCAGGGGAGGATATTTGGAGGAAATGAACGTCTATGTTGGCCCCAGTTAGTGTTATGAACCTGTGATCCTACAGCCCTGATGTTTCTGACCCATAATGTGCCTTCTCCAGCCTACTTGTGCTACTTCATTGCGGCCTGTTACCTCAACTTCCAGCGAGCCCTTGCCTTGGTGGTCATTACGGCTGTGGTTGTCTTCTTCGTCTGCTGGAGCTTCTTCAAGAAGCACTGTGGGGCAAAGGTACTGCTTCTCCTCCGCCCCATTGGGAAATGCTTCCAGAAGTCCTGGCCGTGGCTGAAATGGTAAGTCAGGAGAAGGCAGGGCCAGATCCCTTCTAGCACCTGGGTCCCCTTCTGTGGCTGCCCTGTCACCACAACCAGTTAGTGGCATTGGGCTTGTGCTCTCGTGCCATGCAGGCACCTCAGGAATGACAAGGCATGGCCCAGCCTGGAACCTTGTAAAAGCCATGGCAGCAATGTTTTGCTCCTCTGCCTCAGTAGCGTGATGGCTGTTCCCACCCCTTGTTTGTGTCTGAGCCCCACGTTTCTTCAGATACATGGACCTTATAGTGACAATTCCTGCACAGTCAGCTCCTGCCCTTCATGAGCTGCTGTCCGCATGTCCTCTTGCTAACAGTCTGGTGTTTCCTTTGCAGGCTGCTGTGGATGGCCATCCTGGCAGGCCTGATCGCGTGGCTGGTTTTGGACACTGGCAAAAACCCAGAGCAGCTCATCTCATTAGGTGGCTTCTGCGCTTTAGTGCTGTTCCTGTTTGCCTGCTCCAAGCACCACGGTGCGGTAAGTGCTTCGGGTGTGGCTTGGCCATCGGTCCTCTCGCAGGAGGTGGCCACCCAGCACTGGAGAACAAGTTCTTCCTTCCCAGCACTGGAGAACAAGTTCTTCCTTCCCACGTGCATCCCCTTCCCTGGAGGAAGCAGAAGCCCAGCAGAGCTCCTGGGCAGAGCTGGAGACAGCCTGGGGAGCTGAACTGGTTGGGGGGATGGACCCCAAAGCCACCTCACTGCTCTTTTCCCCACTGCTCTCCTTCCCACTTCCCAACCCAGGGCTGCCTGCAGTGCCTCTGTCCTGTTTTCCACCATGTCCCTTGTAATGGGTCAGACCCAGAGACCCAGCACCAGACCCACACCTGAGCTTCAAGTGCTGTGGGTGGAGAGTGGGCCTGAGCTTTGAGTGCCCTGGGGAACTTGGTCAGAAATGACTGAAGTCCCAGTGGCTTCTAGCCTGAACTGCTTCAACGTTTTGGGCAACCCCTCCAGCCTCCTCCTCCAAAGGGTTAATGAACAGGCAGTTTTGGTCTAGCAGGTCTGTGCTACCAATGAACCATCAGGTCTTGATGCTTGTCTCCTTCTGGATCAGCCTGGCAAGTTATGTTCCATCCAGTTCCAGTCTCACCGACTCATCGTCTTCCTCTGTCACCCACCCATGTTTGTGGGTTTCTGTGATACTTTACTGGTCTCCCCATGACCCTCACCCAGGGCACAGTGTATGGTGTTTACTGTGTGCTGAAATGGAAGCTTGTAGGCCTTGACAACATCTCAGTCTCTGTTCTGCTTTTGTCCCCAGGTGTCCTGGAGAGCTGTTTTCTGGGGTCTTGGCTTGGAGTTCTTATTTGGAGTCTTTGTCCTCCGAACAGCTCCCGGTGTCCAAGCTTTCCAGTGGCTGGGTGACCAGATCCAGGTACTAAATCTACTCATCCCATCCTGTGCTTGCTCCCTGGGATGAACAGGAAGAGGCATGGGCTGGGGAACTGGCAAGGACTGCACACTCACAACCATTTTTGTTGGGAACTGGAGGAAAGCCAACTGAAGCAGCCCAGACTCCTTGGTGGTCTCCCTTGCCGTCTGTAGCAGAGTCCCGTGGGACAGCCCACCAGTGTCCCCCGCTCAGGTTTCAGTGGTCATTCTCTGGCATGCAGTGAAGCTGTGGGACTGGGGATACAGACCCCTTCTAGGCAGAAGTGAGATCTCAGGAAAGGACCTAATGGAGATCTCCATCCTACTGTGTAACTTCTTCCCTTGCAGATCTTCCTGGGCTACACCACAGCTGGCTCTGGCTTCGTCTTTGGGAACACACTCATTGCAGAAGTCTTTGCCTTCCAGGTCAGCTGGTGAATGAGGTGTGGAGAGGTTTTCTTTTAGTCTGGCTCCTTGCTGGGTCATGAAAGGCGCAGAGCTAAATGCGGCCAGATTTGCTGCAGTAGAGCTCAAGCGTCTCAGAGATGGGCGTCCCTCAGCTTTGTATCCATCTATGGATCTCCTCAGTACTGTGGAGGATTTGTACTGGTCTCTGTCCCTCCTGCCAGACTGGCCTGGTGTTGTGGCACCCAATGGCATGGGCTGGTTATGCAATACCACGCCATGCCCAGCTCTTGGTGTCCAAGTCTGCTTGTGTGTGTCTCAGCTCTCCTTTAACCCCGTGCCCTGGTGCCTTGCCTGCAGACCCTGCCCATCATTGTTTTCTTCAGTTGTGTGATGTCCATCCTCTACTACCTCGGCGTCATGCAGTGGCTCATTCTCAAGGTAGGGCCTCACTCCTGGATCTGGGATAGCTATGGCAAGGAGAAGAACCTGGTGGGTCCTCTGACTACCATGGTCAGCTGAGGGATGTCCCAGGAAAATTGTCATGGTACTAACTTGGAGTGATTTGTCCTGCTTAAAAGAATAGACACAAACCCCATCTTTCTTGCATGTCCTTCTGAGAAAGCCCAACCTTAGGGCTGATGGTTCTATGCAGTCTGGGGGTGCTTTCCAAGATCACCTCTGTGCAGGGGCCAAACAGTGCCCTGCTTCACGGGGATGGTGTCAGGGTGCCAGGAGCCTCTGTCAACACGGTGGCCTTGTCTTTCCCCAGATATCCTGGCTGCTTCAGGTCTCGATGGGCACCACTGCCACTGAGACCCTGAGTGTGGCAGGGAACATTTTCGTGGGACAGGTAAGGTCCTGGGCAGGAGATCCAGTTCCTCAGCGCTTGTAGCTGAGCCTGTCCTGGAGGAAGGGTCTTCTTCTCCCTTCCTAGGAGACCTGAGGCTCTGTGTGGCCCTGTCTCAAGGACAGAAGGCTTTTCTCTTCCACAGACCGAAGCCCCGCTGCTCGTCCGCCCGTACCTCACGGACATGACCCTCTCAGAAATCCATGCTGTGATGACTGGGGGCTTTTCCACCATTGCAGGCAGTGTGATGGGTGCCTACATATCCTTTGGGGTGAGTAGATGTATGCCACATGCTCCCTGCTGCAGGGTCCTGACATGCAGGAACTGCCCTGGAGTTGCTGGTGGGAGACATCCAGTAGGTGCCCCATGGTCTCCTTCCATAAGCAGAATGGAGGCAGGGTGTCCAGCCTCACCTTTGCTGGCCTGGTCAGAACCTCAGAGCCCTGCCAGGTAGAAGACAGCACCATGGGACCCTCACTGTATATCCCTGCACAGCGAGCAAGGCAAATCCCACTGAATCACGGGATAATTTAGCCTGGAAAGACTCTCTGGGAGTCTCTGATCCACCCTCCTGCCCAAATGAGGTTATGGCAAAGCCCCAGAGGATGCCCAGGGCTTTTTCCAAGTGGTGAATGTCCTCACGGATGTTCCTCCCAACTCTCTGGTCTACTCGACAGGTGCCTCAGTCACAAGAAACAATTTTTTCCTTATATCCAACTGGAATTTCCCCACTAAAGCTGTGCCAGTGATTCTCACCCTTCCACACTGGGTACCACTGAGCAGTGTCTTCCCTCCAAGCCCTTTTACATGGTCAGAAACAGCCATGCCGCCCTCAACCCTCTTTTCTCCCAGCCAAACAAGCCCTGCTCCTCCAGCATCACCTCACTGCTTCGGGCTCTGACCACCAGGGATGCCCTATCCAGTTCATCAGTGCTCTGTCATGGGAAATAAACCTTCCTCTTGACATGCTGCCTGAGCTCCTGCTATTTAAACATTAATTAGTCTCCTTAAATGGGGAACCAAGGGTGGAAGGTCAGAGAAATGAGACAGTGACAGGGGATGGGTGAGGCTGGGAGCTTGGCCCGTTGTCAGCAGGTAAAAGTTCGCAATGTTATTACACAGCCTATTGCTCTGATACTGGTAAAAAGGAACAAGGGAGGGACAAAAACCATCATGATTAAGTCAAACAGCAGGAAAGGTTAACATCTCCAAGAACATGATTGCTGCAGCTCCAGCAATGCCTCCATCCACTCGAGCTGCCCCATGTGCTTGGCTGCTCAGATGGGAAAACCAGCCGATTTGTGCACCCTGAGCAAACAGAGAGCCCTGACCTGCTCTGAGTGTCACTGGCTGATGCCAGCCATGTGCTGGCATGCCCTGGTGTGGTGTGCCACAGAGCGCAGCCTTGCACAGAGGTGTCCAAGCCCCTGGTCTGCACGTTGCAGATCGACGCGGCGTCGCTGATCGCAGCCTCTGTGATGGCTGCGCCCTGTGCCCTCGCCATGTCCAAACTCATGTACCCCGAAGTGGAGGAGTCCAAGTTCAAGGGCAAAGGAAATGTCCGAATCGCCAGTGGGTGAGTGTGAGGGGACAGGTGGTGGAGTGGGACTGCACTGGGGGGTGGAGTGTTTTGCCACTTCAGGGAAGCCATGGGGGCAATTTGGGGCACAAGTGGACACTGTGGGTGGCCCAAGGCTGCGGGAGCTTGTGTTGTTCAGACATCCATGGAGTGACACGTGACCTTGCACAGGGGATGCCTGACCATATGAATACATTGGGGTCTTTTTCCACACAGGGAAGAGCGGAACATCCTGGAAGCTGCCAGCAATGGGGCTGCCGCCTCCATAGGGCTCGTGGCCAACATTGCAGCCAACCTCATTGCCTTCTTGGCAGTGCTGGAGTTCATCAACGCTGCCGTGCGCTGGTTTGGGGAGATGGTAGACATCAAGGATCTCACCTTCCAGGTATCCCCAAGAACAGACCTTGCATCCCCCATCCAGCCCCACTGCCTTAGTAGGCTGTCAAGATTCTTGCTGAGTGTTTGGCAAGTGCTGGCAGTGTGTGTCCAAGCTGGGGGCTATGCAGAAGGTCCACTCTGAGTCATTCCCTTCTGGGATGCTTTTCCCAGGTGATCTTATCCTATGTCCTCATGCCCGTGGCATTTCTCATGGGGGCAGACTGGGCAGACTCGCCGGTGGTGGCCGAGCTCCTGGGGATTAAGATCTTCTTGAATGAGTTTGTGGCGTACCAGCAGCTGTCCACGTACAAGAAGAACCGTCTGTCGGGCCTGGAGGAGTGGGATGGGAACCGGAAACAGTGGATATCTGTGAGAGGCACCTGCTACCCTGCTGAGCACAGGGCAGGGATGAGGGCAGCTGGAATGGGGCATGGGAACTGGCCAGGCAGATGGGTGCTAGGCAGGCAGAGGGTTGGAAAAGTCCTTTAAGACTATTGAATCAGGATGATGGTGCTGGGGGTAGGAGGGCACCTACGGCCAACTAGACTTGGATGTTCCCCAACTACTGTGTATGGGAGGAAGGAGTCAGTGACACCCTTTCCCATTTATCCCACTCCTTGATGGGACAGATCATGGTGCTACAGGGCTTCTGTCCCTTGTACCCCCAGCCCAGCCTCCCCCAGGGACAGCCTTCATTCTTGCTCCCCAAAGTAACTGAAGGATAAAGCACTGGGGTGGGGGACTTAATCTCCATCATGTCTGTCTTGGCTGGGAGCTCTGACATGGTGCTCAGCTCTGGGTGTTCTGGGGCTGCTCTTGGGCAGAGGTGACCGTCCCCTTGTGCCCTCCAGGAACGAGCTGAGAGCATCACCACCTTTGCCCTGTGTGGATTTGCCAATCTCAGCTCCATTGGGATCATGCTAGGAGGCCTGGGTGAGTGTGACTCATGCCCTAGGTGCCTAGGCACAAGGCAAGGGGATCCTGGGCCAGGGAGCAAGAGCTCATCTGGGGCAGGAGGAATTTGCCCTCAAGCCTCTATGTTTGGTCTCTGTCAGGTAAGAAACAGGATTTGCATGATGTGAAAGGAATGACTTTGCACTGCACCCATAGGCAAGAGCACGTGCATGTCCCACAAGCCTGGGTGTCACCCAGCTATGGCACAAAGAGCAGAGACTCCGGTGCTGGGAGCACTGAGGGCTCTGGTGGATCACCCATGGGTCCAGGGTGGGCACAGTGCTCTGCCAGCACCCACCGCTGCCAGGACAGGCAGACAGTGTGCTGGGTGCTCGCTGGGATCACCACATCCTCCAGACAGCAGGAGTTGGCGTGGGGAGGGCACTGTGTGGCTGAGCCAGCTGGGGACCAGAGACGTGTCCCTGTCTGTCCCCAGCCCAGGGTAGAGCGGAGTCAAGATGTGACTCCCCCGGTCTCTGTTTTGCCCCACAGGTTCCCTGGCACCTGACCGCAAGGGTGCGTTTGCCTCCGTGGTGCTGCGGGCCCTGCTCACCGGCATCTGCGTCTCCATGCTCAATGCCTGCCTGGCAGGTAGCTCTCTGTCCACTGCCAGCGGGGCGAGAAGGAGCTGGAGAGGGACAGGCACAGGGCTGAAGACCCCTATAGATGCAGGGATGGGGGTGGCTGGCCTGTCCTCCCTATGGCTTTGACAAGCCTCCAAACCCTGTTCTCTCTTCATGGCTCTGCCACGGGCTGCCCAAGCCCAACAGCTCTCCTGGGGCCCCTCATCGTCATCTGGGCTGGGATGGGGACATTTTAAGGGCAACATTTGGCATACCACAAGGAGCTCCCTGCAGTCTCAGGGAGTGAGGTGGAATAGCTCATGGGACCTGCACAGTCCCAGGTACAGCATTCGCTAGTTGGGCTATGGGATTTGTGAGCAGAGTTGGGACACAGGACCTACAAGTATGCTTGGGGTATGGGATTTGAATCCATGGTCCCTCTCAAGCCCCAGTAGGAAACCTTGTCCCCCAGGTCTCCTCCATGTGCCAACGGAGGTGGGTGACTGTGTGACGTTCTTCAGCACGGCCAACTTCACCAATACCAGCTACACCATATACACCTGCTGTAAGCAGCTATTTGCCAGGTGGGTATGAAGGGTCCCAGACAGCTCAGGTGGTGGGGCAACAGCTTGTCCTGACCATGTGTCTCTCCTTCCAGCTCGGTGTTCGAGAACGGGACGCTCTCCTTCACGGGATCTTGGGCTGGGCAGGCGGAGAGTGTGCTGTGGCTGACAAAGTGCTGTGGGCACTACAACCACACATCCTGTGCAGGGACAGCCTAGAACCATGGCAGGAGCACCAGGGTCTGCAAGGCTTGCCTCAAAGGTAGAAAAAACCCTGACAGACACCCGAGCATTTTGTCTTCTCCACTCCAAATGCTGATGGACAGTCGTGTGCACCTTGCAACCAGCACCCTTAGGTGCTGGCCTCATGGACACAAGGGAGCTGCTCCCAAATAAATTATGGCCATGCCCATGTGCTGGCCCTTGGACCCCCTCTGGCCCCCACCTGCAGCTGTTCCATCACAGCACAAGGTGCTTTGCTGAGGCTGCACCCTGTGCTCACTGCAGACCTCGCAAGCTGAGCCTTATCCACTGCCAGCTTTGGGGTCTGCCACAGCCACTCTCTTCTCCCCATGGGGCACAGATGGGGATAAAGCTGGTACTTGAAGATGTTTCCTTTCCCCAAACACAAAGATGCCCCATCACCCCTTGCTTGGTGCATCTTTCCTGGAGGGACCACAGTGCTGGGGAACAGGCCAGTCCTCCTCACTTTATTGCACTCGAGAGCACCCAGTCGCCAACGCGGCCACATTATGTACACTGGTATTTTACAACCACCCAGCGAGAAAGGACCAGGGCCCCAGTGCACACAGCACTCCCAGCCCAGCCATGTCCCCCTGCCAGGCTGCACTGAGCCACTGTTTGGGACTCCACCATGCAGGGGGGTGTCGCTGGCACCCAGCACCCTGCTCCAAAGCCCCGGGGAAGGCGATGCCCTGCAGCACAATGAAGCCGACAGCGCTGGGGCTCTCTGTGAGGCCCCTGCCCACTGCCACGCTCCACTGGCTGCTGCACGCCTGGGTGAGCTGATGGGCACACAGGAAGCTTGATGCAATGCAGGGTTCTTTACTTTCCAGCATGAACATCACTGCCTGCCCATCACTGCCTCCTGCCGTGAGGCAGCGGGATTTGGAGTGGGTGCTGCCAGCTGCCACTGGAGCCTGGCATGTGCCAAGCAGGGGTAATACTAATTAAGCATGACAGATTGTGGTGTGCGGCTGGGTGTAGTATATGGGGTCTGTGTATGGTAGGGGGACAAAAAAGAGCAAGTCCTGAGGGCTGGACACCCAAATGTGCCAAGGCAGAGACTGGCACAGAGGGGAGGTCACTGCTCCTGGGTGTCCCATGTGAGGTAGAGCATTCTTACCATGGCACTGGCCAGCAACATAGCAGCACCATCACCCTCAGCAGCCACCCAGCAAGGGGGTGGGAGACTTCCCCCAGGGAACAGGGGAGGGTAAGTGTGCAAAATCCTATCCCTGCGCAGCTGCTGGTACCTGCCATGGGACTGGCCCATACTCCAGAGCCCCACATCGTAGCAGAGGAGCCCTCCAGCCACTACTGAAACCCTCTGCAGCAAAAATGGTGTACCAGGGCAAATGGCACTGCCTGGGTGCTGTTCGGGTTCCCAAGGGACAGAACACTGGCAGGGCTTGGCGTGGTCACTTTATGGAGGACACAGAGGGGGACATGAGGTGCTGGGAGCCAGGAGGACATCCCAGACTCCCAGTTTGCTTGGGGGAGCCAGGCAGGGGCATGGCACCTGCAAAGCCCGAGGAAGCAGCTCTGCCTCTGCCTTAAGGAAGGCACACAGAGAGAGTCAAGACAGGAAAGCGAGTCCCAGTGGAGGGGCATATGGCCCCAGAGGCTCCACCAGCAGCAGCAGCTCTTGTAGAGAGGTACTGGTGAGGGGTCCCCACTGCCCACAGCTCACAGGCCCCACAGCCCCGGTCCAGCTGCTCAAACTAACACACACCACACAACGCAAGCACCACGGGCCAGGGCAGGGCTGGAGGGCAGAGAGTTTTGGCAGAGACCACTGCCAGGATCTCCCTTTTCCAGGCTGGCCACGGGGCTGCTCAGGCTGGGTCCAGAGCAGGGGTCCCAGCTGCAGCGACTCCAGCTACTGTGAGCAGCCAGCCCTGCTGCTCTCTCCTGACCTGGGTTTGGGGGCTGTCGGGGCCTCCCTTGTTTCTGCAGCTCTCCGGGAGCTCTTGGGGCTCACAGCAGCTTTGCGGGTGCCCTGAGGACTTGACAGCGCCTTCTTCTGGAGCTGGGGACTGGACTGGGCAGATTTCCTGCCTAGGCAGGGGCTCTTGGAGCCCTTGGGCTTGGCTGGCTCCAGTGTCTTCAGGCCCAGGATGCTGCAGTAATGATTGCACCGGTGAGCAGCTGGGAATTGCTCCAGCAGGGAGGGGAAGCAGCTCTCCTTCAGCCCCTGGTACCTGCCAACAGAATCATCCTCAGCCCCTGCTTTGCACCAGGAGATGTCCCACCTGAGCAGGGAGCCAAGGAGGGAGCCACAGTGGCCACCATGGCCCTTTGCCAGGTGAGCAGCAGAGCTGGGAACAGCTGGTGCCACCCTCCCCCAGCAGTTTGGGGTCACTCACCCTTTCAGGTTGGTAGCAATCCGCACATTGGTCAACTTCCAGCCCACTCCTGCAATTAAAGGGAGGACAATCAGGCTCTGTCCAGAGAAGGATGGGCACTGGCAGATCACTGCCCTGGGAGCTGGGCTCTATGGCATATGTAGAGAGAGGCAGGACGGCAAGGCTGGGGCTTTTTTAGCTCCTTTCCCAGGCCAGAGGGTGGTGAGGGGCCATGGGAGTCAGACAGGCGATCCCTTTACCTTCCATGTCAGTCACAAGGATGTTTCCATTTGTCCACTGGTAGACCCAATGCTGGAAGGTGCAGCATTTAAGCACGATCTCTGAGGTGCCTCTTGCCACCAAGCTGCCATCTCTCTCAGTGCCACAGTACTGCTCACAGGGCCCACCCAGATCCTCCTCCATTGTGGCATAAGGGATGTTGTTGGCCGGTCGATAAACCAGGTACAGTGGGATTATCCTGTGTGGGAGAGCACAGATGGGGTCAGCATGGTAAGCCCTCCCACTGCTGCAGGAAGAGATTCACACCGTGGTCTGCACCTCTGCCTTTTGCCTTCCCCCAATATCCCTTCTGCCTGAGGATGGAAGAACAGTGCACTGTCCTTTGGGATGCCCCAGCGCCCACAGGGAACCCTCCCACCATTCCTGGGATGCTCTGCCAGGGCATCAAGCCAGTGGAGCTGCAGCACCTTACTTACTCAGGCACTGCTCCAAAATCAGGGACGGCTCGTGCCTCGGCAGCAAAGATCTTGCAGTACTCACGGCTGGAGTTCTGGACTTTACATTCCTGGAGGTGCAAACAGAAGAGTCAGGGACCTGTCCTGTCTCGCACCAACACCTCCCTGGGACCACTGCCAGTTGTTTCCCTGTCTTGGTGGTCAAAGGACAAGTGACGGGAAGGTTCCAAGCAGCTCTGTGTTGCTCAGAGAGAAGAGCTAAAGCCAAGAATGACAAGGACATGACCAGACCACTGGAACGTGGCTAGGCCTCTTCAGAGCATTCCACAAGTGGAAGGAAAGAGCAAAACTGGGCACAGAGCTGGGGACTATTTGGGGACCAACCTACACACAGATGGGGAAAGTGGAGGGGAGACAGGTGGATGATGCCCCACAAGGATGCCCACCTGGATGGTGATATCGTAGTTCTTCTCGATGAGGCTGTTCTCATTCTTGGTCCCAAAGACAATGAAATTGTGCACTTTGATGACACAGGTGTGGCCAGACTCAAAGACAGGCTCCAGGCCGTAGATGGCTCTGGCACGGCAGGCTTTGCGCAGGAAACCAGCACCCACTTCCATGTCCTCGCTCACCACGCGCCCGAAGAGCTTATCCCCCCAGTAGCCTGCGTCGGCCAAACCCTTTGCGAACACCATGGGCGTCATCTCGATCTCCTCTCCAACTGCTGGGGGGAAGTGCTGGTGAGTGGGCACAATGCAGGCACGTCCTGCCCCCTCCACGGAGCTGCCCGTCCCCCACACAGCGAGGGGCAGCAGTCACAGCTCATCATATGTAGCCCTTACCTTCAATCTCTTCCCGCAGACTAAATCCTGACAACACTAGAAGAGACAAGAAAGTGAAGAGGTGTCAAGGTCCTGACATGATCCCACCCTGCCCCACGCACTTGCACAACTAGGGACGGCAAGTAGGATGGTGGGAATCACTTATACATTAGTACAGAGTCAGATGGTCCTCACAGAAGTGGTGTTACAGGATGTGCAAGGCTCCCCTGCCACAGCCTGGCACCAAGCCCTCTCCACAGTTGGCCGCACCACGCCATGGCACACCCAGGCAGATGGGAGAGGCTGCTGAGGGCTCCTCACCTTCTGGGCTGAGCAGGAAATCGGTGGAGTCAGTGCCGTACTCGTTGCTGATCACACACCGGTAGACCCCGCAGTCCTTCTGGGACGCCTGCACAATAGCCAAGGCTGCCTGGCCCTCATCACCAGCACTGGGAAAAAAATGGAGCATGCCCTCAGACCCATATGGTGTGTGGGGGCACACAGGAGCCCTGTGACAGGCACTGCAGGTGAGCACTGTGCTGCCCTCAGAGAACTACAAAGGAAACCAGCCCAAGGGCATCCCAGCCACTCCCCTGGCATGCCATGGCATCAGGAGTCCTGCCCTGTGCTTTGTACTCACAGAGATGCTTCTCCTCCAGGCAAGCCCTGCAAAATCTGGCCAGGATTGGGCTACAGACTAGACTCATAAAGGTACTTGCCTCTGAGGGAGGCTGTGTCAGGGCTTGGCAGAGAGAAGAGTTGGGACCCTCATCCTAAGACCTGCTGGCTGAGCAGGCTCTGCTCTAGTCCCCTAGAAGGCAATGGCCACTCCCGGTCCATCTGCCCCAGCTCAAAGATCTGCCACAAGAGACCATTTCTGCCCCAGAATCACCTCTTTCTGCCTGCTCGTTATAAAGGCAGTTCAAGCAACACTCAAAGGCAAATCCTAACTGATGTGGATGATGTTCCTAGACAAATACTCTGGGCTTGAGAACAAGTTGCTCTCCACAGTGCACCCAAAGGAGCATCCAGGATACAACCAGCCACCCAGATGTCCCAATATGCTCTCCCTGAGCAATGGCAATACCAAGGAATAAAGAGGGCACAGCCAGAGCTGCTTTTGCCAGCGGTGGTTGCATCAAAGATGCTCCCAGCACCACTGCCACCCTCACATCAATCATTTGGGGTCACAGTTTTGCAGTTTACATCCACCTTTCAGTTTCTGCGATGGGCACAGCACCTTCCCTGCCCTCCCCAAGGTCTGGGTACTCAAAGCACAGACTCCAGATGGAGCATCAGTAGGATAAATTTGGCAGCAATTCCCCATCTGGGCGATCTTTCCCTCCATGGGCACTGAGAAGATGAAGTTCACAATGTACCATGCCATGCACTGAGCTTCCCATGCAGCCTTAACAGGAGGGGCACTTTCACACCCCAGTCAAGGCAAGGAGCTGAATTTAGCAGGTGACACACAAGGACTATGAAGACGCAGAGCTGGCAAGTTACCTCCTTTGGGCTTCAGCCACAGGGATCTCATCCTTGTACCACATCAGCTTAGAATCACTCAATATATTGAAGAACTGGCACCAAAGTTTCAGGTTTCCTGATGCATCGGAAAATTGTTCTGCCCTGATCTTACGGACCACCTGTGGAACTAAGGACAGAGTGCAAAGAGAGGGATGGTGAGACACAGAGTGCTGGCTGCAGCTCCAGGGACAGGCCAGCCTAGCCCATTGCTGCCGCTCAGGGCTTTGGTGTTGGGTATCACATATATGTCAGCATCAGGCTTGGTGAGGACCAGAACACGGAGACCAACAAGAGGATTCTTTGATCCCTTGGACCAGGGAAGTACAGGCTGTGGAAACAGCCAGTCTCAGTGCTGCTGCCTCTTGCATTCCTCCGCCCTCCCTGCACTGGGCAGAAGTCTTGGGGGAGACTTTTGGCTTTCACACAGCCAAGGACGATGCTGAAAACCCTGCAAGTGCAGAGAACTCATGTGGCCCCAGCTTACTATCACCAGCTCCCTTTGTAGGCAAAAAGGGAACACAGTTCATGGGGATTACCTCCTCCCTCACCTTTAAATGGGTTATTTGCTTTCTGGGACTCTGCTGGCTGCGCTTCTGGCTTAGCATCTCCAGGGACCTCGTGGTTGCCACTGGTGTCACCTGCAGGCTCCTTGTACAGCTTAGGAACCTCCAACGTGGCCATCTTCCTTGTGAGGGTTGGAGAGCACTGCTCTGTGGGAGAGGATGGAGCCAGGACAGGAGAATGCAACAGGGGTATGTTCTTCCTGGATTGCTGCGACAAAACAGTCGGACTTCTTGTGCGCCCTGGGCTCTCCGGGGTTGCCTCATCTTCCTCCCCCACCTGTTTGGGTTTCGGCAGGTATATTTTGCGCCGGGCTCCCAAAGCAAGCTCTTCTGGTGTGGCACAAGGTAGCACTGCCAGAGGGTCACCAGGGCTCTCTTCAGAGCTCACTGGAGGCAAATCAGAAGAGTGAGGAGGCTGCCCTGCTCCTGATGCTGGCATGCTTCCCACCACGATGGAGGGTACAGAGAGCAGGGGCGGCCCCTCGGCCTTGGTGGCGATGCAGGTGCGTTTCTTCGGTGGCACAGGCCTGCAAGCCAACATCTCCTGGCTGGTAACAAATTCCTCGTTGATCATGCCTGTGATCCGCCTGGATGTCCTGGGGGTCAGAGGCAAGTTCTCTGCTGTCTGGAAGAGCTGGTTGTTTTGTACCTTTTCCAAAACTCTCCTTGAGGTGCGAGGGCTCAGCCCAGCAATACCTATCTCTGGCATCATGCCTTCCCCTGCATCTGGCTGCTCCTTGTCCCCAGAGTTAGTGTCTCCTTTCGTGGCATCCTTACTGTTATCTGACATTTTTAGAAGTAGAAGCAGGTAGTTCTTTAAGGAGGAAACCAGGTTTTTGTGCTGCATTTTCTCCTCCAAAGACATCTCCTCACATCTCTCGGGGCCAGGAAGGACAAGCGGTACCTGTGGCTGAACCTCAGTGCCTCCTTCAAAAGCCCCTGGAGGTGCTCCCAGTCCCTGGCACAGAGCTGTGGCTGTCTGCTCTCCTCCTTCCCTCCCCTGAGGTCCCATGGGCACTGGTTTGGCATTCTCCTCCCCTGATGTGCTGGCTGAAAACGCCTCTTGTGGGACAGATCCATCTGTCTTTGTGGTTTCTGTTCCTCCCCTCGCAGGATGCAGCAGCTGGGCTCCAGATGGGACCTCTCCTGCGATGGCCTCCATCCCTGGGGCTCCATGAGCTGCCAACAGTGCCTCCTGAGCCAATGACAGCTCTGCTGCAGGAGCAGGAAGCAGCTTTTCCTTGGTAAGTGGAACTGATGTAGGAGCTGCTGTTTCAGCGTCCTGCCGCCCCAAAATTGTCCCTCCTGCCTCCCTGTGCACAGTCCCAGGACATGGCTCTGCTTCACCACCCCCTCCTGTCCTCACACCAGGATGGCTCCCAGACAGCTCTGTTCCTGCCTCTTTGCTCTTCCCATCCTTGACTGTCTGATGTGGGATTTGCTCAAGAGAAACGTTTTCTCCAGTGTTTTCTTCAGTTTTCTCCTTTGGAGGACTCAAATTTTTTAGCAATGGCTCTTCCCTGCCCTGGCTTTTGTCCTCTTGATTTAACAGTCCTTGCTGAGTCTCTCTGCCCTCAAGTGCACGGGAATGTCTTTCTGCCTGCTTCCTGGGGGGTGGGTGCTCCTTGCTGGACTGTACATGGTCTGGAGAAGGTGCTGTTCGCTTTGGTGGCTCCTGAGGCCTCAGCCGAGGATTTGTTATTTTCACAGCCCCCCCAGTCTCCTGGCAGACAGGCACCTCCTTTCTAACCTCCTCTAACTTATTGGCTTGCTGACCAGACTCTGTGGTTGGACAAGACACTGGATGTTTTAGGTCACCAGGAGACTGTCCCATTGTTGCTGCAATCTAGTAAAAAAGAAAATAAATAGAAAATTAGCATAATTTTACTGCATGGGTCTGCTCAGTCATACCTGTGGTCCACCTGTACCATATGGCACTGCCCAATTTCTGAATCATGAGCATTAACCTGGTACCGCTGATACTCATCCAGGATCTCCTGGCTTTGCCATTCTCCCACAGGAGGGTGTCCCACCTGCTGCACAAAATGTGTTTTCTTTTCATCAGCTCCAACCCTTCTGCCTTTCACTGCCTTTGCTGTGCACAGGGAGGAAGGAGATCTGCCTCTCTAAGTCATTCAGTGGCTTTTAATCCAATCTCCTCTGATTCAAAACCTTCCCAAGGAGCAGAACTTTTCCCTTTCTCCCAGCCACTGCTGAGACCTTGTGTAATTCCCCTGCTGTTGTTACATACCTGGTGCTCCCCTATCTCCACTCCAAGATGGGGCAATGGGGATGTCATACACTATCTAGATGAGGCTGCCCAAGTGATTTATATAGAAACTGTACACCATGACATTATCAGCACTGCCCAACCATTCTGTTCCTCTGACATTCAGGGAGCTCTGAAGTTTCCGACCACAGCTGCACACCAGCAGACATTGTCAGGGAGCTGCCTGCTGCGACGGCTGAGCTTTATCCCGAGGAGATCTGCTGAGATCCTCTGTCCAAGGGGCACTATCTATTTCTGTAGGAAAGGCAGACATACATGCCCTGCCTGGCTGATGCTCTGTGAGCAACACCGGGACAATTGCCTGGGGACAGGGCATGCACACAACAGGTCCCCAAGGATCTGCAGCTAAGGATTTTCTCCTGAGGCCCCTGACTTGAGCTTTAAGCCTCCCAAATGAAGGCTGTGGCAAAGGAGGGCTGTAGCACTTAGACCTTCTATTTTGTGCTGCCTCTGCTTCATTCGATAGCTTGGGAAAAATAGGAAAGGTAGCACCAAGTCTCTCAGCAAGCCTTTCCTGGAAGAGTTCATAGAATCATAGAATGGTTTGGGTTGGAAGGGACCTTTAAGATCATGTCATTCCAACCTCCTGCCGTGAGCAGGGACACCTTCCATTAGACCAAGTTGCTCCAAACCCCATCCAACCTGACCTTGAACGCTTCCAGGGATGGGTAGCCATAGCTTTTCTGGGCAACCTGGGCCAGGGCCTTACCACCCTCATAGCCAACAATTCCTTCACAATATCCAATCTAACCCTGCCCTCTGGCAGTGGGAAGCCATTCCCCCTTGTCCTGACACTCCAGACCTTTGTCCAAAGTTCATCTTCGACTGAGGACAAAGTGAGTATTGGAGGGCTGGGTTGGGATAAGCACCATTAGGGGCCACTCCTGCCCACAAAATTCAAGTCTCCACACTCAGGATATGCAGAAATGGGGCTCCAGTTCTCAGGGTTGCACAAGGCACCCCCAAATGCCACATGTCCCTGCTCCTGTTCCCTTAGAGTCATGTCCCTATCCTGCCTCAAAGGGCTGTGCCACAACAGAGAGCAGCCCAGTGCTAAGGCTTAAAAGGTTTGATTTTAAGAGACTGACACAACTCACACAGTGAAACCCCTCTAAATTTTGCCACAGTATTTGATCCTCCATGGCACAGAAAGGGGATAGGAACAGCCCAATCTAAAGGTGGGGTCAGCCCTCGTCCCTCCACTCTGGGGCTGAACCAGGAGTGCTCCAGGTGGGTCAGGGCTGGTGGTTCACAGGCGGATGCACAGTGGTGGCTCTGTACAGTGGTGCTGGTCAATGGGGGCAACTCTTTGGCCGAAGAGGGCTCAGGATTTGTAGGAAATTTGCTTATCACCAGTACCCGAGCAAAAGCTCAGTCAGAAAAGCTTTCTGGGAGCTTTTCAGGAAAGCATCTGTCTTCAAGTAATTGTAAATCACTCAAAACTAGGGCCATATACAAGAAATATAATAAAATCATCAGTTCAAAATTTGAGCAAGAGTGATCATCGTGCAAATCCAGTTTCTTCTTGGCTCTTATGGAGGAGGATGTTCAAAGCCTGGCTTCAGACTGCAGGGTCTGGCATTTTGCTATAGTCAAATACAGCTCAAAAGAGAAGTCCTGAGCAGCAGGCCCAGCTAGGTCCCAAGGCCAGGATAATACCCATGTTATGACCTGGTCTTGTTTAAGAGTAGAATAACAGAGAAAAAGACAAGTAACTCATGTTCTGAGGAGTGAAAATATCCTCAAATATGCCTGGAATCAGCTTTAAAGGGCTTTAAAGCAGCTTATTTGGTCTCACAAAAGCTTGAGGACTTTCCCCAGCAGCACCAAGGAGCTGAAGGATTCAAATTCAAATCATGAGCATCCCCTTTTGTCTCCTCAAAGGCACACCAGCTGACAAGTCACAGGTCTCCCTCTGTGAGTGGGGTTTTGAAGAGAAAAATACCTTGATGCATGTCAAAAGCTCAGGGATGACAGCCCAAGCCTGACTGCTGCACTCCAACATATTCCACCCTCTTTGAGAGTGAATGGCATAAAAAAGCACAGAGAGGGGGAAAACAAATGGATTTGCCATGGGCTGGCCTACACAGCAATAGTTTCTGCAGCAATATGTGATACTGTGGGTCAGGTTGGAGATGGGTTCAGGGTGCTGTGCAGTGGCAAGGCCAGAACAGAGATGGTCACTGCATAACACAGCACATTCTTACGAGCAGAGCTCCTCCTACCTGTGGCTAAAGAAATCTAAATAAGATAAAAAGGATTGGGCCTTTTTTTCACTGAAGCACTCAGCAGTCCCACTTTCTGTATCGTGGATGTTTCCACATCCTGAAGTACGTGCATTACCTACCAAGGGAATGGTGCTGCACCTGGAGTCTTGTCTGTACCAAAAGTGTGCACCTACCACTGCCCAAACTCCAGATCCTGATAGCAAGTTGGACTCAGATAACCCTTTACCACAGAAGGGGTCATTAAAGAAAAAAGGGTAAAAAATAGTCTGGTAGGTTCCAGTCTAATATTTTCATGGAAAATACTTCAGGTTAAGTGACAAAAATAGCAGTTGACTAAAAGATGCGCTGAGGGTCAGGAGCAGGTGCTGTGCTCTGACGCTTCATCACCACCACAATGAGTCTCCCAACAGAGTTTTTCCAACAGGGAAGAGCCAAAAAACCAGTCCAGACCTACTGTATACATGTTGCACTGTAAACAAACCTCGAGTCCCTGCGCAGCTCACGTGGTGTACCTGGCACACGGCGCTCATTTGCATGGGGGGGGCTCGTTAAACGCCGCTGAAGCTCCAGCTCCCTTGTTAAACAACAGATGCCATTGGCCTCATCTGTCTACGCACAAGGCCCCCACCCCCAGCTATAAATAGCCATTCAGTGCTCCCTGCTGAACTGATCTGAAAACATTTCGCATGAGGTCAGGCTGCCGATTAAACTGGAGAGCTCACAGCCGCCCCAGGCCACCCGGAGACCAGCTGCTCGCATGGCCCCGGCTTACATCTCTCACCACCTCAGCTGACATTTGTTTAGAGATGGGGTGGAAGCTCTGCTCTCCGGGCACACAAAGTCCAGAAAACCCTTTCCCTGGGTGCTTTCACCAGTGGAGACCCGTGGAGCCTCGGCACCAGGTCCCGTGGGGCACTCGCAGCCTCCCAGGCATGGTGCCACAGCACAACCCTGCAGCACAAGGTATTTTCTTGTTGCCACCCCTGTGTGGCTGCTCTCTTTCCTAGTTACCTCTTTGTTTCCCTCCAACTTCTGTGCTTGGTGCTGGCCTCTCTGTCCCTTGGACAGCACAGGTCCTGTCTCTGACACATCAGAGGACAACGGAGCATCCTCTGTCTGTCTGCTGATGGCCACAGGCCGCAGGGCAGCCTCGCTCTCGGCCTTGTCCTTGGCTCCCACCTCCTCCTTCCCTGCTGTTGGCTTCACCTGCTTATCAAAATACATGTCCTTTAATGAGAAGTACACGTCATCACTGGTTTTAGTGTCTTGATTCACAGCTTTCCCAGGCTCTTTGACTTTTGGACTGGTTTCCACTTCTTGATCATTTGCCGCCCTCAAACGTGCATTCCTACGTAAGGGGACAGGAGGGGCAAACCTGGGATTTGAGGAAGAGTTGGCCCTGTCTCTCCCACTTTCTTCTCGCTTGGAAACTTCCTGCGTTGCTGCTGAAGGAGCCCCCACCTTCTTTTTCTTTTTAGCTGCAGAGTCTTTTGTCCCTGGCTTAGTCGCCAGGTCCTCCACTGTCTCATAGATATACGTGAGAAAGCTGTTCCCGTTCTCCTCCCCAGTCTCCAAAGTGGCATCTCCATTGGTCGTCACCTCTGCTTTCAGAGGTGCTACGAGTTTGTTTGGGAAGGCCGTCACTGCACTGACTGGATGCTCCTGTGTCTCAGCAATATCCTTGTGTAATCTGGACTGCGAATCCGCAACGTGCACTTTCGCTGCATCTTCCTTCTCCCATGAAGAGTCTCCTGACTGGAGATTCTGATCCCTAGCCAGCCTCCGCTTCCTCTGGAGCCTTTCGGGGCTCATTCCCTGCAACTTCTCCACTTCCACATTTTCTTTTCCTCGTTTCTTGCCCTGTTCTATCTCTTGCAGCTTTTCTTCAGCTTTTCTCTTCATTTTGTCAAACCACTTCTGATGGATTTTGAATTCCGTCATGGTTCCCACTTCCAGCACACCAGAGCAGGACACGATGCCTTTGGTATTTCTAGCTGAGGCCTGGTAAATCCCTGCATCTTCTTCTCGGCACCTGGAAACCAAAAGCTGTGCATGAGACCTACCCATTCTCCCCAGGATTCCCACTGGGCACACAGGCATTCCTTGCCTGCTCTCCCACTTCTTGCTCCAGGGAGGCCAGGAAATGAAGATGTAGCCCATGAGATGCCCACAGAATGTGTGGAGGCCTGGGGCTGGTCTCCCTCCCCGGCTCTGCGCTCTCTCAGTACTGACAGGCAGACTTGATGTTAAATCCATGCCCAGTTCCACCCTGGGTTGTAACTCTGGTGAGAGAGGGCTGTGATGGAGGAGGAACAGGCAGTACCAGGATTCCCGACTGTTCTTGGTCACACTCCTCTGCAGAACCTTCTCCTCTCAGCTGTTCACATGACATTCCTGTTCTTCCTCCACTGTACTGCCTGACCAAAGCCTTCCCACCCCACGTCACAGGCAGCAGCACAAACACGTGCCTGCCATCCCTGTTGTTACCCCACGAGGACACCTGGCCCATGGAGGACACCTGGGGCAGCAGAAAAGCCCAGGCTAGAAGCACAAAGATGACAGGACAACCAGCAACACTGATATTCTGCATTTTCTGTCACTGCTACACCTGTCTGACATCCTAGTTCTAGGACCTGAGGTACGACAGGTCCCTGCCTGCTGGGGACACAGTGTGCCTGGCTCTTCAGAAACACAGTCCTCGCTTAAAGTTAAAAGAAGCTGGTAGTCAAGGCTGGATAAAGGAGGGCCTTGCCTCCATTCATCAGTGCCAAAGCAGCCTTTTCCATGGTGACAGGTAGGAATGGCCCTTCTGGGACAGGGCTGTAGCTTAGGACGCTCCTGTGAACTGTTTCTGCCCTTGTCCTGCCTGACTCCTTGGACTATCATCCTGGGGGCAGACAGTGCTTCCCCTTTGCTCATCTTTGTCCAGCCCTATTGCTCAGCACTAGAAGGCTGCAGAGAGAGGGATTGCTCCTGCTCTTCCTGTCGTTTCCAGCATGGCAGCTACCCCTGGATGCAGTAATGGATCTCATACTTGTGTGATCGGGGACTCACTAGAGAGAAGAGCTGGAGGGGAAGGGACAGCCAGGAACTTGCAGTGGGGAGCACAAGTGCTAGGGGCACATCACTGCTGACAGCTCTTCCAGCTACTGAGAACACACTCAGAGCTCCCACTACCAAATCCAGCCCCTCTCCAGCTCCTTTACTCACTTGTACAGCTGCAGGGTGTGGCGATTTCCGTGACGGAATATCTCGTACTTGGGTAAGCCACAGTAGCGATCCATCTCCTCATCATCCTTGTACCACGTCACCTCCGGCTGTGGGTACCCTGGGGAGGAGATGGGGGGTGTGAAACATTCCAGCCAGGAGCACAGCCAGTCTGGTATCAGCAGCAAACCAAAACGCTCCAGCAGACCAGGACAGATGCTATTCTGGGCTCACCACATTCCTAAATCACACAGCAGAAACAAATAATGGAAACTTGATGGGCTTATCTCAGACTTTTATCACTCTTGGGAATAGGGCTATTTTTGAGAAAAAAATCCCAGCACTTCATTCCTGAACAGAGGAGCGTGGATCACATGCTCATCTCCTATAACACTGGCCAGGAGGAGAAGGTGAGCATTCCATCACTTTTATGTGAAGAGGGATGTTTTGATGAGACCAAGGCTATGGTTGGAGAACAGCTCTCCCCTCCATGGAGCTCTCAGCATTTCACACGGTGTCACAGCCTGTAAGCTGATCTGAAACTTTCCATTGAACAGAAACAACCTTGATTGCATCACAGTCAGCTTGGTGTCCTACAAATGTCACTTGACAACAGATGTCACCTGCCTTTTCAGTAGAATGACATCATGATGTGTGTGACTGGCTGGCCAGCAGGCTGGGCATGCAGCCACGTTCCCCACCACTGGCAGGAGTGTTGGATCAGCATGAGAGTCCCACACGGACCAGTGCTAGCCACAGCCCTCAGCGCTCACCCACAGCAGCCCTAGCTCAGAGTAAGAGAAGCTTCATGCAAAAACTGCTCAAGCCAGCAGCCAGCATGAGTTCCTGCACTTCACACAGGGCTCCTGGCACAGCCAAGCCGACTTGCAAGACACAGGATGGAAGTTTCAATGATCACGTCATGTCTCAGCTATAGTCAATATGCTCAGCAGTTGTTCAAAGCCCCAAGGCAGACACCCAAAGCTTATTTTCTGCACATGTCCCTGCTGGCTTGCCCTGTGGCCAAAGGAAAGGAGTCCAGCACCTCCACCAGTCCCCAGGGCTCACCCCACCAGTCCCCAGTACCCCAGAATGCAAGGGGTGTCAGCTCCTATGGACATCCCTGGCATGGGGCCAGTCAGGGCTTTCCAGGAATATCCAAAGTGTCCAGACTCAATGGCTCTGGAATAGTGACAGGGCAGAGACAGGGCACTCCCTACCTATCCTGAATACTTGCCAGCTACCAACCCACAGGTTTCAAGGCTGATGAGGACCCAAAACCTCCTTCTTGTACCACACAGAGATGCTGGCAGCCCATAGCAATGCCTAAGCCCAGCTTACTTCTGCTCCTATGAAGGTCCTATAGCAGGACTGAAAGTCCAGGAGCAGAGACATATCAGCAGAAATTCACTCAAGTTTTGGCCAATCCAAAATGCCTTTGCCTAGAAAAGCAGTGTATGCCAAATCTTCTCATGTACTGCTTTGGTTCCCCCTTCTGGAACACTCCCTGTCCACATCTCTTGCTTGTGGGGCTCCCCAGTGTCCTCTGGCCCCTGGTCCTTTGGAGGGATTTAACTCACTGGGACCAAACAGGGCTGGGAAAATAGGCTCAGAGGAATTTTTCTCTCCTCCATGAGCAGCAGCCATGAGCAGCAGCCATCCCTACAGCCCAGACACTCCCACAGACCAGATTTTACTCTATTATTTTCCTCCCTCACTGAGGTCTCTTACTTTGCACTGCCCCAACATCCCCTCTCTCTATCTTCACTGCCCCTGCATCTCCCACATGCTTTGCTGCCTCATTCCCCTCCCACTGCTGCCACCAGCAGCTTTGACTTTCCATTGGGTAGTGCCTTGTTCCTCCACTTCCGCAGGAAGCCAAGCCACGACTTTCTACCAAAACCCGTCCTGCATGGCTCTCCATGCTTACCTCTTGCCACAGCCTGCTTTTTGCTACTGCTCTGACCACCCCCAAACCAGTTTCTAGAGATGTGCAAAGCCCTCAGGTACTTGTGGCCGAAAAAAATGAGCCCTAAACTGGGAACTGGAGAGAGAAAGTCATGGGAGTATGCCAGTGATGGGATCATCAAGGATTGATAATGTTGCTTATATTTTCCATAAAATATTAGCTACTGGCTGTACTTGGCAGCAGGACCTTGGGCTGAATGAGACTGTGATGGATTCTTTCTGCTCCAGGGGTGATGAACAAAACAATTTCCGTGCACAGCTCACATTTTTCCAAGAGCAATCCAACCCTTCCCAAAGGCTGTTCCACAAGCAAGTCCTTTGGGAGGCCCCCACAGACTGTACCGCAGGGAGCTGGTAGGTAGATTTTCCTAATACCCTATGGACAGCTATCACAGCCCTTCATTCCAGGAACTGCCAGCAGATCGTTTCCGAGAAGCCCTGTAATGTCCCCTCGTGGCCTCCACAGCTGATTTCCATTCCCAGCTGACATCTGCCGGAAAGAACTGTGCTTTCCATAACTGTGCAGTGCCTCGAGGAAAGGCTTTTCCTCCTGCTAAGCCTAAACTCCGTTTTACCCGTAGCACTTGTGTCCTTGAGGATACCTGCTCCCTCCAAGGGGGCTACAGCCGTGCCAGCCCAGCACAGGCAGGGAGGGATCAGCCAAAAGGAGCTGCAGGCAAGTGAGGGCTAGAAGTCTGCAGGCAGAGGGATGCTGAAAGGCTTCCCACCTCCCACGTAAGGGACAGTGGCCCCAGCTGCCCATCCAAACACCATCCATCCCTCCCCTGGGGCTGTAACCTGAGCCAAGCAGGGGATGGAGAGATGCCTGGGCAGGGACGGGGCTCCCTGGCATGGGGAGGGGAGCTGCTGCTGACGCTGCAGGCATCCATCTTCCGGCTGCTGAGTGAATGAATTCCCCTGGTCGGGGTGGGGAGGGCGGAAAGGGGGCAGGCATCACTCCTGGCACATCCCCTGCAACCACAGCACCGGGTGGAGCCGAGGGCTCCATCGGTGGGCACTGCCAGACTGCAGGGCACCAACCCCCACCCTTAGCATGAGATACCCTGAGCGTAAATCAGCATTCGTCTTTCCAAAATCTGCCACTGCCACAGACTCCCCGTGCAGATGGTGCCGGGAGGGATTTGCCAGCTGCTCGTCCCCTGCCTGCCCCAGCCCCAGCCCTGCTGCTGCAGACCGAGCAGTGCCGGGCGCTCCGGGGAGGAGAGGAGGCGTCCCCTGCACATCCTGGGGCCTAGCAAAAGCCTTTAGGGAAGCGTGTCTTCCAGCAGCATTGCTCCAGCCATCACAGGATCCAGGAGACTTTTCAGAGCCAGGATTTTTTTTCATGGAGATTGCCAGGTTTAGATCAAACATTCTCTTTCTGAAAGCCGTTAAATTCTGAGAAAGTCTTCAAAGCTTTGGTGACTGTATCCAAAACAGTTCTTAAAATATCTATCCAAACCAGTTCTTAATATAGCTATCCCAAATCACCCAGAGCAGCTCTGTTTAAAGTAACTTTCTTTTTATTTTTGGGGGGCAGGGAAGTGGGGAGTGTTTGTCTTCTGAAACAAAGGTGGTAAGAGTTTAGAACCATTACATAATCACCACAGTTTCCTGTTTCTGCTCTACACAATCTGTATGGAGTAGGAATTTCAGGCAGTTTGGAGAATAAAATTCATAGTAAGATCTCATTCTTTCTGGCTTCATGGACTTAAACCTGCCCAGCACCTAAAGACAAAGCTTCTAGCAATGCTGACAGGAGGGACAGGTACTTACAAAGCGCAGTAGCTCCTCATAGCATCAGCCTGTGAACAGTGCTCATTCTCCATCCTTCCCTTGTCCCGGCTGCCCCAAACCCAAATATCCTCATCTCCCAGTAGCCTGCTCTCTTCTCTTGTACTCACTACCGCACTTCCAAACCCCTCTTGCATTTCTCCAAACATCCTTCATCCAAGCCCTTCATGCTCATCCTTCAAACTCTTCCCTCAGAGGACCATCACAAATGCAACTAGTTGAGCTCCTTTATCCTTATTAAAATCCTCATCCACTAAGCCTGTGACTTCCTACTCACCTCACCCCAGTGCTCTTCCGCTAGGCACGGGCAGAGCCCTTTCCCCTCTGTACTCGCAATAAAACCATGGAGGCAGTGACAGGATCGAGCTCCTGAGCTGATGATTTGGGAAGCCAGGTCACAGGGGTTGAACCTGCCTAGGGAGGGCTCAAACAGCACTGAAGAGGCAGCTCTACAACAACGGGCTGGTGCTGACATAAGACTGTCTTGGCTCAATCCAGCCATCACCTCTTCTGGTTGGACTCACTCCCTAACAAGCAGCCACAGACCTAGACACCTTTACCCAAGCCCCCCAGTTTCATCAGCCAACATCTTTTCTTCCCAGCCAGCGCTATATGGAAACGACTGAAAAGCTGGAAAATCCTTGTAGCTCCACTAAGAGACACTTTGAAGGGAGAAGCCCAATATTCATTCATTGGAAAGGATCTGTGATGACTCTCAAGATCCCAAGTCCAGACAGACCTACCAAGGAAAACACTTGGTGCAGAGACATGGAGTGAAGCTGCACAGTAAATGGAAATGTTCCGTCTTTCACATCTCTCAGAGAACAAAGGATGAACTAATTTTGTCTAAAAAAAGAAAACATGTCATAACCGATGCAGGATTTGACCCAAAACAATCAAATCAGATGTAGTAGGGACACCAGCAGCAGGCAGAATCAGGCAACAGCAGGAAAGGAGGGTTCGTGCCACCTCCTGAGAGCATTAGGAACCTGCCTCTGCCTGACCTGCTTTTTCCTTGCCTGCACCACTCAGCACATTCTGGAGACTGGCTCTTCAAACGCTTGCACCTTTCTGCCTTCCTAGGACATGCCCAGGCCTAGTCCAAATATGCCCCAATGTGGGACTGTCCTGTAACTCTCATTACTGGTCAAGAAGCAGCAAAAAAAAAATTAAGATATTATTGTAGGTCACGTACCCATATTTGTGTCTTGAGCGTCAAAACAGGAGCAGCTGACTGTCTGCCCTTTGCCTCCACCAAAGTGTCCCTGGACTCCAGCCACAGTGCTGGGACTGAACTGGTTCCACTCTGGTCACTGGCCAGGGACGCCACTGCCACTTCCTTTCTCCCCGTAACGTCTCCCAGTTGAACATCATGGCAGGGAGAGATACCTGAGCTACTATCCAGACTCTGCGGTCAAGAGTATTCTTCCCATCTCCTGCCCCTCTCTCCCAAAGAGATCCTGAGCTCCTAAAGCAGTCCATAGGACCACATTCAGGAGTTACCCATATATGCAGACTGATTTTAAGAACATTTTCATGAAAATTCCTAGTTTTGTAGGTTTATTAATTGAAGTGCATAAAGACATCCCCCAGCCTAGTTTACCAAGCACAAAAATACCACGATATACGATGAAGAGTCTCATTGACAGTTTCCTTCATTTGAGTAGAAAATGAAGCCAGCATCAAGGTCAAGTTTTCCACCTGGTGCAAGTCACCAGAAAGAGATGGAGTTCATTGGAGCAACCCATCAGCTTCAAGGTGCAGCTGGTGAAGATTTAAGCCAGTGAGGGAAGCCAGGACTGTTACTCTGCATTTCCCAACATATCTAAACATCTTCTCACCTCTGACACTTGCAGAATGGTGAGTTCCACGGTACTGCACAATATGTCAAGCTTCTGCTTTCAGAAAGCTTAAACTAGGGAGAGCTCTTCTAATGAATCCCCAAACATGCATGGTTTGGAGGCATCTCCCTAGCACAGCCCACTTTGGCCCTCGAAGCAGCAAGAAGGGGTCTGCTGAAGTTAAGCCTCAAAAACATCAATATATCAGCTGTACCCCTGCAAGTTCAGAAAGTCAGACCTGCAGAACAAGGGAATCTGTGAGAGAAAAGCCAAGTATTCAAAGCCAGCAGCTCTCAGAGGGCTCAGGCTATGCTTCCTGGTGCATAGCTTATTTCCAGCATGTTTCTAATGGTAAACTAGATTTCCTTAGGAAATCCTTGGTCCTCGTGCTTAAGAGGCTCACTGGCGATCCTCTCCTTCTAAAACTTGTTTAATGTCTCTCACTGAGTAACATGTCAGAATAATTAACATGACCGAGGTCAGGAAGGATCACAGAGTTGTTAATAGATACATACCACAGAGAGCAGAGGTTTTAGAGCATCAGTACTTAGCAACATGTCATCAGCAAAGGAGCCCCTTGCCTCTACACCAATGCACTGCCATGCCACATCACCACAATTTCTTAGCACCAGTCCTCTTTTTCAGCTTATCCCTCCTCCTCCTCTTTTTGGCTTAACCCCTTCCGGCCCAAAAGGAGATTCTGGCTCATTGTGCAGAAACCAGCTTTTATTTCAGACACTGACAGACACAGAAGTTTGTCACTGATACAAACGTTCTAACCATCTACAGCTAGCAAAGACAGACAGAGTTGGCTCCAGTACAATAGCCTTTGTCTCCAAAACTGCAGATTCCTGAGTTATGGTGTCCAGGATTAGAGAAGAAGTGAGATTAGGACAATAAAATGTAGCTTGTCCAAGCAGTAACCGGCATATTCCATTTTCTGGCCTTTCATTTGCCTTGCTTGAGATGTTAGCTTATGCCTTCGTCTCTTTACACTTTCAGATGTTTCCCCCCTCCTTTAAATTAAAGCTAAAATCATCATGCAATTGCTGAATCTCTACTTAGCAGTCTGACAACAGTGGGCTTATTATCCGTGTTACCACTTGCTGCAGAGTTTAACTAGCGCAAGTCCAGCAGATGAGGCAGGACCGGGTTATTCACTGAAGACACTGTTACCTGTCACTATGCACGTGAATTTAGCATCAGAGTCCTCGGACACAGAACGGGATTTGATAGTGGTTTCAAATAGTGGCTGTGTTTCCTCCGTCAGCTGAGAAATGATTGCGCAGAAGGTGCTCCTGGAAGATTCAAGAAGCATTTCTTAGAGATCAAAGCACCAGAAAAATCAAAGGGTCTGCTTCCTGTCTCATCTCAGCAGCCTGTGTTCTTGTTGTACGTGCCCTCTTCCCTCCCATCATCCCTGCACCTGCTCACAAGTCCAGTCCAGTGTCAGGGCATTTGACTGATTTCTCCTTCCTAAGATGACTGGCAATTTGAAGTGTCATTTGGGAGACATTCCCTTTGTCTTAGCCCTTATGGCTACCAGGGCAACGAATGTCAAGAACCATTTTAGTTCTTTATTACAACAAAACATCTCTTTGGCCAGTCAGCAGTCTCAGAACCAGACCTAACAAAGTAATTTCCAGTTCTGAACTGTCAGTGTTTCAAATGCTGTTCTGTTCACTGGGATTTTTCTTTATTTCTGAAGATTTCTTATGTCATTTCAGGCCAAGTGTGAACTGAACATATATCTGGAACACAACAGCCCTCTGAGAATTAAGAAAAGCTGACAGTTGTGGGACAGCTCACTGAAGGAAACTGAGCCTGGATGGCAGATTTCTGAGCTCAGGAATTAGCTGGGAAGCTGACATCCATTTCCTGTCTAACTCCTCACTGCTGCAGGTAGGACTCACAGTCCCTACTCCTTGAGTTCAGGCACTGACCTCAAAGTTCAGGCTGGGACACCCAAATAGCCAGAATTATCCAATCAGTGCAATCTGTGAAGCTCCGAAGTAGACTTTGATTTTCCCAGATATTTCAGCAGTGTATTCATCCAGCACTGCCAACCCTGCTAAAGCATCACCAAGGGAGGTCCCAGAAGATCTGGGCTTTCTTAAATAAAGGGAAATTGTTAAATTCCAACTTGGGTCTTCATTCAGATAATGCTCTGAGACTCCTGGAAACTAAGAGCTTCTTATTTAATTTTTCCCTCTGCAATGAAAACACTACGTGTTTACAGTAGGTGAAGGGACCTCATGGTCTCAAGCGAAAGGATATTGGCAGAAACAGCAGATATTGCAAGAGAACCGTGGCTGGCAGTTCTATTTATACAATTTTTAGCAGTGAAAGACATTCCTTAAACAAGTGATCAGCTGCTAGAGACATGCAAGGGGTGGAACAAACCCCCAAACCACTCCTGACACAGCTCCACCATGAGCAGAAGGGCTCAGAGCATGTGGTGGGGGCTCCACGAGGGGGACTCCGGCCTCACAAGGAGCCCTTGGCTTGCAGGCAGGATGCTGGTGCTGCTACTACTCATGCTCTACCTGCTAAGGAAGCAAACTTGTTGAGGAAAAACCAGAAAACCCGACATTTTAGCGTGAACCAGCAAGGGCAGGTGCACCAACAGGGTCTGAGCAGACATGGCTGAAGGTGTCAGGAGAGCTCCAGGCACAGCAACTGCCTATTCCATCCACCCTGAAAACTTACCTGGAGGCTGTAGTGTCATGATTTTCACTCTGGCTTCCTGTTGGAATGGGTTTGTAAGAGATACAGGGAGATGAATCCCTGAGTAACAAACCACTGGAGTCTCACCCAGCTCCCAGGCACCTTGTGCTGGGTAAGGGTAGGGACAGAGGAAGCTCAGGTTGTTGCAAACCTGACTCATCTACTGAACGAGGGTTATAAGCACTGTCTGTATCCAAACATACATGTGGGTGGGGTAAAAAACCAGATTTCACAACTCAGACTCTTTTCTGTGGAAGCCAATGGTCCTCAGGACACTGGTGCTGGTAAGCAACTCCTCACACAATTGTGGGGCCAGAAAAGGGCTGTGGGAGTCAAAAGCTCTTTCAAACCAGAGAAACCTTTCCAAAGTCCAACCCCAGGAGAAAAAATGCCCATTTCCACAGAGCAAGGCACACAACCCAGTACCAAGGCAGTTACTGGTAGGGTTTTGATGCTCCCTTCAAAACACAGATCCCCAGCCCCATACCAGTAAATGCCTTTTAGATCCACATAAAGGAACTTCCCAGGCATCAACGAACATTTCATACCCCAGCACGAGAGCAACTGGGTCAGCATCTTAAAAATCAAGTGATGCACACACACAGTGACACATGGGACCCAGTTTAATCCTAGCACCACGCCACCAGCATCAGCAGGCAGCACCAGGAATAAGTCTGGTCCACTCAGTGCAAATCCCACAACCAAGTGAAATACAGCAAAGGCTACTGAATGGTTTAGGAAAGCAGCATAGTCAGGAGCTGGGGGCTCCACAGGCTCGGCAGATGAATCAGAGACTTGCCCAGTGGCACTTGGCAGGAAGCCTGGAAGGTCTACTGAGTCTTTCAAAGAAACCATTGTGGTGGTCACAATGGTTTTGGAGGCTGGGCACTGTGGGGCTCTCAGCTGACTCACTCCAGCTGCTAGGAGGCTTGTCCAATTCAAATTGCATTCTAAACAAGTAATTCAGAGTATTCAAGGAATTCAACACAAAGCACCAGCCGCTCTTCCTCCGGGCCTTCCTGGAGCTGCATCCTTGGGGCGCAAAAAGCCCTGAAGACTTAGGAAGGAACCCTGGCAATTCAGTAGCCTTTTCAAATTAAAGAGGGATTTCCATACAAAAGCCTGCTGGAGAAGGCGATTTGAGAAGTGTATTCCTCTTCATCCTGATTTTCTTTTTCTGGCTTTTTGGTTAGCAATCCCACAGCTACAGGGGTGTTCAGGAGAGGCCTTTTCCTCCACAGTCATTCCTCTACCTGCCTTTGCAGCAAATCACCAATGCACATGCATTTCCAAATGTGTTCTTTTGCCAAAGGCAAAGTACAGCGTACAAGAGCATTTGGGGGCAGAGTCCAAGTGAATGGGGATACTCACAACAATGACAGGGGATGGGGGAGGAAAATCTCTTTCCTGAAACTCTCAGGGCAGCCACATCGAATTTTTAATGTCTCTGTATGGAAGTCTCACTTTAATATCAAGAAGTAGCTGAACACCCAACCTTTGGCTAAAAAGGAGGAATATTTCTTGCACCTTAATACAGAAATTACAAATGAACATTCACTTTTCTGTCTGCAGTTCAAGAAAGTGTTAGGGATCCAATCATGCAGAATGAGGCTGTTAGATCACTTCAGGTCTCTCTACTGATTAATTAATTAGTACCAAAGCACTACAGGTTAATCATGTGCAGGCAGATTCAGAAAAGTGTTTGGTCAGAACAGTTTAATGCAACGCAGTTTTACCTTCCTAAACTGGAGGGACAGAATCTGCTGCTTGATAAGCTAAGCAAAAAACAGCATAAAAACCATTAGAGAGAGAAGCATGGAAAGGAGCTGAAATAAACAAACCGTTACAGAGACGTATTAATGATGAGTCGTTTTGCAGAGGTCAGAGTTCCTATTTAAAGAAGGTACAGCTGCCTCAGGCTGCCTGCCAGGACGAGCAAGCCACATTGTCAATTGAAATCAAAGGCTGTAAAAATGAAATGGTAGTTAACGGCAGAGAATCATTGTCAGGACATTTATACAAGTAGGTTTCTGAGAAGCAGCACCTTGAGCCTTCCATGCACCAGCGTTGTGCTCAAAGCAGGCAACTCCCCCCGAGGAGGTGTCCAATTAAAGGACAGGCGGGAGGCTGGACCAGGACCTCCCTTCTCTGCTGGCAAGCAGGTGGCCTGAGTTGGGTGCCCTCTGTGCTTCCAAGGACAGCTCCTGGGAGAAGCTGAAAGCTTCCTGGTCACTACACACGGCCTTCCAGCCTGCCAACCAAATCACTAAGGTCTGGCAAAACATTAAAATAAAATAACAGAAGGAGATTTTACAAGAATCTACAGGTTTTGCTCTCTTTGTAGGAGCATGTTGTAACATTAACCGATTCAGAGAACAAAATCAAACACGCAAGTCCTGCACCAAGGACACCCGGATGAGCTACTTACCAGCGGCCACCAGCTCTCTCGAGGGAGTGTCTTCAAGGACTCATGTCCTAACCAAAAGGCCACGCTGCCAGACTGTGGCAGCGTGACAACCTCTGCGTATTGACCTGTAGCAGTCAGAAGCGGTTCCTCAGGCCCTGAGCTCACCCACACGGCAATCAACAGTCTAAAACTAACCAGGGACTGACTAGTCTACAACAAGTAAGCTCAGGGATTTAACTGCACTGAGATACATGGTTGTGCCTATGCAACAACCTCAGCATGTAGCCTCGGAAATGACTGCAGCGCAGATATCCCCTCTGGGATGTAGGATAACAGACTCCCACATCCATCCATGCAGACAGATCAAACCTTCTCAGCTTTTGCTCTGAAGACCAACGAACCACCAAACTTCAGTGCTCTATGAAGGTGCTACAGAAGACAGCAGGAAGAACCACCTGAAGGCCCACCTGAAGGTGTACCTCTTCAGGTCTCCTACCCAAACGTGCGAGTCCCAGTCATGTGGACTCCAAGTCTCGCCCTAAAAATGACGACAGAGAGACTCAGAAAAGTGCTTCTGCCAACTGTATGTTCCACCTGTGGAGGCAGAACCTCTACACGAGTAGAAGAAAAAAAGCAGTTCAGCTTGGAGGCCTGACACTTTACACAGATCATTGCACATTTACACTGGGGAAAAAAACCTGAAGGGCTCACTGACTCTTCTCCTTCAGGAGAGCAAAGACGGCAGAAGTTTTAGACAGCCGCTCAGGAGCAGCTTTAACCCAACAAACATGGGTGGCACTTGGTCTTTTGGCAGTGGCTTCACCCTCTCCACCTCCAGCCACACAATCCTGATGTCTTCCCAGTGCCAACTGCTGTTGATGAAGCCAGAGGATGCCAGAAGTCGGGCATTATCCAGCTGGGAAAATGAAACATTAACCATAACAGGCTGATCATCACAATCATCTCACACGATCCATCTTTCGTGTGCAGTGCTGGCCCATGGGAGAAGCCAGACAGAAGAACTTTGTCCAGCTGAGCTCCACCACCTGTGACATCCCTGTGAGCTCCTTGTCCATTCTGGCACTGCCAGGCACACCTTTGCATTACCTGCTTTACTGATCACCACCTCACCTTGTCCTCATCACTGATAGACACCCTCAGAGCTCCAAGAGCTCAAACTGCACCTTTTACTGCTCTCACCCTGTCCTGACCTCCCAGGGATCCAGCCTCCTCCTCCCTACACTCCTCCCAAGCACAACCACCCCCAGTGATCCTATGGATAGATTCATCCCTGTCCTCTGGGCTGCCCCTAGGCAGCTCTGTCTGGCTGGAAACACAACTCACGGGCTTAAACTGTCTCAACCGCCAACTTCTCAACTGTAAATGAACGCAAAACCATTTTGCTTACCACTGCAAGGGAAAAACATCCTCTTGCCCTCCAGGAATACTAAGGACCTGGGCATCCCTTGAGGGAAGATCCCAAAATCCTTGCTGGAAAATGCTAGTGTAGGCAAAAGTGTGGTTTTAATAATCATTTCTTGCATAAGACAAATGGGGATGTGTCTTGGCTTAGATGTAAAGAAAACAGGAGTCAGAAGAAAGGGTGTCTGTGCCATGAACCCCTTGTGCTCATGCATGTGATCAAACACTGAGCATTGACAGTGCTTTTTTTTTAATCCCCAGTGTTAAGACAACGTGGGCTTTATTCACTTCACATCCTGAGACAACGCTGAACGCCGGACTGAGGGTCTCTTGAGGAGCTTTGATATTATCAGAAGAAAAAGGCCATGATGTATTAACTGAAGTTTAACCTCAATATGCTAAATTTGCTTTTCAGACTAGAGTTTTAAACCCCGAGAGAGGAAGATCAAACTGTGGATGCTGCAGCCAGCACAGCCCTGCCTGCAGGCAGCTGGTGCTTCACTTCAATTACGTTCCAGCATATCCGTGTAGAGCTGCAACAGCACAACTACACCAGACTCTGAGCCCAATCTACCCACCTGGAAACCCCAGTGTATCTGATCTGATCCTCTCTGGGACTGGGCTGTCTGTGCCCCGGGCTCCCCAGGGACTTATTAGCACAAACAGCACACAGTTCTGCTAATGAAATGCAGCATCAGCAGTGGATGTGTCTCCCTCCAGCAAGCTCGAGGCCATTACAGTCACTGGATGAATGCAAACGCTTCTGTTATCCTGAGGAACACATCTAAAGTGGTGAATCAGTCTCAAGTATAAGGTTTCTTTCCACTGGAGAAGTGGAGTTCAAAGAGGTCTGTTCTAGGCATCAGTAGGAGAAGGCCAGTTTGGGCACCTCACACCCATGAAATGAAGCTCAGCTTTTTATAAGCTCATCCTGAAAATACAGGTTTGTTTATTAACAGCTGGACACAGATTTATATCCCTCTACCACGTACCTTCGACCAGTCTCAGTTCTTCTTTAAATTCTGTTTATCAGATGCTTTCAAAATGCTTTGGCCATTTATCATAGTCTTAAATGTTTTAGCCCTTCAACTGCCCGTAATTTTCTTTGGAAGTGAAGACAGCCTTCCCCATTTTTATGCACGTGCCAAATTTCAGTTTTGCAAGGGCAGGAGGCAGAACTGTCAACACCACTCACCGCCAACCACTCAAGTTGATGGCCTGGGCTGGTACATCACCCTACTGGCATTGAAAAGTTTACTCCTTGAAAAACATAGACTTTCAACCTGACACCTTTTCTAATCACTCCATGAAATTGCCCTCTTTCAGTATTTCTTCTCCCCAAGATAAAGAAATCTTTCTCCTTCCAGCTCATTCCTCACATAAAAGTCAACAAGAGCTCAGGAGACCCTGAAATAGGCTTAACAGTGGCTCCCTCCTCAAACAGACAAGCACCTGGACTTGAGCTGCTTGAATTGCAGCAGTCATCAGTATTTTTCTGTGCTTCTCCACAGCAAGAAAATTGAGCCACACAAGCTGTTCAGTGCAGGAAGGAAACAGCAAAAGAAGTCCATGACAGCAAAGCAGAGACCTCTGAGTCATGTTTTGAGGGAAGAAGCATTGCACTAAAGGTCCTCAGGAAGCCCATGCAGAGCAGGGCAGCCTGTCCATCCCGGGAGCCGGACAGAGGGACAGCCCTGGCAATCCCCTTGCTGACTCTCTGACCTGTGACATTATTTGGCATGTTTTGCACATGCAGACTTCCAAGCGTAAAGTTTCCTATGAACTTGTCTGCCTCCAAGGTTAATACGACTTGAGACAAATACAAGCCACTCCGAATACTGCCTCAGCTGTCAGCAGCAAAGCCTTTTCAACATTTAAATGCCAATAATGAGGCTTTCATGTACACATGGTTATGCTTAGGCTGCTTTCCTGCCATGTGTCCTGCTCCTTATCAAGCACTCCACGCACATACAGAAGGAGTGTGCTGGTGTTCATATACCATGGCAGCAGCTATCAGCAGCCCCCGATAAAGCAGCTGTGAGGGCTGTGTTGCTGTACTAGACACATTGTTATTTCACAGATTGGAAAATGGATGTATTGAGTCTTTGCTTGTCAAGGTCACGGACCGAATCGATGTCAGAGCTGCAGAAATATGGCATTTTTTTCTGCAGGTAATTTACTTTGTACTGAGATGAACACAGACTTAAGTGTAACTACTGAGAGCTAGATTTCATTAACAGAGAAGGTGGAAAACAATAAATTAAGTTACACATTCCTGTATCAGCCTCTGTAATGCTTTGATGGCTCAGATCTGTGTATTTTAACTCTGAATTATTGCTGTTTCTATGGCCCAAATTAAACTTAGAATGACAAAGGAATGAGAAATGGCAAAAGAAAGCAAAGCAAATACTGGACAATGAGATGCCCAGGAAAGGTGACATCCTCCTGGCAGCTCACTGCGCATAGAAAATAAGAAAAGTGAAAACAAAATTTCCTGTAACAGCTCTTCCTTCTTCCTCTTCCTTGGACCAGGTGATGCTGTGAACTGTAAGACTGAGTCACTGTGAGATAACAACCTCATTCACCCGAGACTTTCGTCCCCTTGTTGAAACAGAGTCAGGGTAGAGAAGGTTTTAATTTCCTTTGCTGGGAACTGCATCTGCTGTGGCACAGGAGGTGCCTTGTTTGGAGAAGACCACACTCTCCCCTACACTCAACGAGATGGGATCTTTGGCCTGGGAAACATCTCCATTTATGAGGTTTCCAGAGAAGAGCAAAGTTCTCACATGTGATATACTCTGTATTTTAACAGTGACCCTGAAGGGCACTGCTTGTTCAGCTCCAGTTCCTCCAGCCTTGGTTATCGCCTACATACTCAGCTCTGCTTGGCTTTCTAGGGGATATATGGACAGGAGACTTTAGAAAGGGGTTTGAAAAATCCCCCTTTGGGATCGTTTGGGATTGTTATTCAGTGTTGTTATTCACTGCCAAGGAGCCCCACTCAAACCACACACCACTATGCAAGTAATTACACCAATGGGAAACAGATGCCTACAGATCACAGGGTCTGAAGTTGAATCACTGACACCTTTACTTTTGCCTTTCCAGTGGGTACTGGCTGTCCCTCCTTTTAGAGTCTGGGACACTTCCATCCCACAAATCAAACTGACTGCATGCTCTCAGGTGCCTCAGCTGGCACCTTACCCAGGAGTTACACCACTCCTTGCCAAAGCAAGGTCACATAGGATGAGACAGGTGCCCAGCTGCTGAAGAGGGAACTCCTCTGAACTAAACATACTTTTCAGGAAACAAGTGCTCCTGAGTTTCCAGCACACTTTATTATAGCAACAGATCTTTCTCCTTCATTTGATATTATGTGCAAAGCAAGAGGGACAAGATTGGGAATGGTTTCCAGCCAGAAGAGCCAGGTGGCAAGGCTGTCTCCTGAGCTCAACTGCCACCCCAAACAGAGACAGGTCCAAGAAAAGATCAGAGGCAATGTCACTACACTCTATAAATACCTGTGTATGATGCAGCTATGACAGGAGAAAGATATATAAGCAAGGAGGCAATGCTCTAACAAGACCGGGGAGCAGACATCTGCACGAGGCCAGAGGTGCCCATTGCTGCCAGCAGAGGAGTTCACCTGGGACTCGGGTGAAGATTTCATACAAAATTGCATCTCTTTGCACAAGACACTCTCCAGACTCACTAGTTCTTACAAAAAGGACACCTAAAGAGACGTCTTGGAGCTGTGTCCTATGAATGCAGCTAAGGCAGACCATGGAAAGGACTGACAGCTCCTCCTCTCATTTTGTGAAATAATTATAGTTAAGTGCTTTGAGACATAAGAGGGTTTAAAAAAAAACCCAAACAAAACAGCTACCCCAAAATAAAAAAATCCTGTCAGCAGCCAGGGCCAAAAGCAAATCACCAAGCTGCTCCTCATATTGTCCAATATCACGTCCGTTAAAAGACCAGCAAAGGAAAGCCAGTGATCTCTTGACACTGAGCTGTCTGTTCATAGGAAAAATCCTTCCTAAATACCGGTTCCTGAGGGCACACAGCGTAAACACCCTGAACACACTGTCTAATAAAAGGATCGTATTGTCTCTACAGTAATTTTCAACACCTCTATTTTTTTGCCCCCTGTAACACCACTTCTGGCATATTCTACAAGTTAAAAACCAGAAAAGGCATGTTCTGGTTTTCAATTCATATCCTTCAATTTACACAACATCCCTTTCCTCCTATAGGATTAGGGAGACCAAGTAAGATCATTCAAACTGCCCTCTACATACAATCCCAGAATTGTTTGGTTTGGAAGGGAACTTAAAGCTCATCTTATTCCAACCCCTGCTGTGGGCAGGGACACCTTCCACTAGACCAAGTTGCTCCAAGCCCCATCCAACCTGGCCTTGAACACTCACAGGGATGGGGCAGCCACAGCTTCTACGAGCAACCTGTGCCAGAGCCTCACCTCCGTCACAGCCAAGAATTTCATCCTAATATCCTAACCTGCCCTTTGACAGCGGGAAGCCATTCCCCCTTGGCCTGTCACCAAGAACTTGTAAACAGTTTCTCTCCATCTTTCCTGCAGGCTCCCTTCAGGCACTGGAAGGCCACAATTAGGTTACCTTAAAGCTTCTCTTCTCCAGGCTGAACAAACACGATTTTCTGAACCTTTCCTCAGAGCAGAAGGGCTCCATCCCTCTCATTCTGTGGCCTCCTCTGGACTTGCTCCAAAGAGCCCTTCCTTGCTGGAAGTCCCTCCTATGCTGAGACCCCAGAGCTGACTGAAGAATGTGTCCATGAGTCACCCCAGAAGCAGAGATTCCCAACTTCAGTTTCTTTTCCTAAAGATGCCTGCATGTACCTGTACCAGGTCACTACACTTTCGATTGCTTTAAGAATGGGTGCAAACAGCAGGCAATTATTTTGATTAAATATACTCTATAAATACATACAAAGACAGCAACAGAGAAGCTTGAAAGAAACCCACACTTTCTTTAGATCAGAACATCGATTTTTGTTTTCTAACCACCACAGCAGCCTCCCACTGCAATTCTGTGTCTGCATCAGTTGTCCCATGCCTTTGTTAGCTCCAAACCCAAATCTGTTCTGTGTCAAAGAGAACTGCTCAATGTTATCTGCCGTTCAGCATGTTGCTCATCTTGCTTTTCAAGTTCTCCCAGGCTCTCCAGATGTTCCTGGATTTAATTAAACTCATAATTGCTTTCTGAAAGTCTCCTTGCTGCACCATTCCACTCACTTGCTTTCCATAATTGTTATGATCCATTATTTAATTATAGGACAAAAAGACCCACTTAATTCAACCCCTTACCCTACATCTTGGACAACAGCAGCACAGTCTCTACATATCCTGGCTCAAGCCTTCAGCACTTGGAGGGCTCCACAGGGAACAAGACTTTTATATGACTCCACCCTACCTCATCAGGGAAACTGGAAGTTGCCATGACAGGGAAAGGTCAGTTTTGCTATTTGGCGAATATTTATTCACCACTTCTTACAACAGAAGGGGCAGACAGTGGAGTAAACAGGCAAAATGAAATTGCCTTGCCACAGGCTTTGACAACCACAAACGTAAGCGGGTTGGAAAAAAGACTGGACAACTTGTGGAAATTGAATGTGCTGCAGATTTGAGTGTGGCAGCACAGAGTCCCTTTGCCAGGATTAGGCTCCCACGGATGGGAATTGGGGTGCAGCCATGGCAGTACCAGTCTGACAAGTTCAAGGAGTTCAGGGCTCAGAGCAATGCAGAAATGGGCTGGATTTACCATACACCAGCCACAGAGTCGACTCAGCCAGAAGTCACCAGGTGCATTGGCCAGGAGACTTACAGCACTCCATGCCTTCCTTAGCAGCCCTAAGGAAAACTTCAGAGGGGTTTGGGAACGCTGGAGGTTATTGCTTGCTGGATGGATGAACCCTCCTTTATGGTTAAACTGATTAAAGCTGCAATTTGAGCATAGTCAGGGGGAATAAAAGTCAAGCTATAGGCAATCCAAACACCTTGACATCTTCTTTATTAAATCCTGTCTCTGACTGTAATCCACAGAATGGAGTCACTGGGCTCAGTTAGAGATTTTCCTGAGGCTGCAGGTTGTGGACTCTGTATTGGCATGTTTTGGTGCTGAAGATGCCACTGTGTACAGCCAGACTGCAATTAGCTTGCACCCCAATGATGCCAGCACAAAGGAACTGAATTTAGGCAGCTTCACTTTGGTGTTACCCAGCTTTATAACTTGACTTCCAAGCAACCCTTTTTTATGTCTTTTGGTCCTGTGTTTATTTTTATGTAATGCCTCTTTGAGGCATTAATGCCTGACATGCTGGAAACGGATTATTTATAAACCATCAGCAGGGAAGAGGCACACTTGTTTGGAGACTGAAGAGCATTCCCAGTGAATTCAAAGCAATTTTGAGGCTTTTTTTTTGAACACCTCACACAGTCACCGACACCGACACCTTCAGCTCCACTGGCAAACCGCCCTGTATTTTTTTGTGTGCTACCCTCAGTCAGGCTCAGCTGACAGCATGTTTATCATACCTTCTCACCAGCGAACAAAGCCTTATTTCTACCCCAGACCCTCTGCCTGAGGCCATTCCTGACCCAGGAATGCTGTTCTCATTGCTGTTGGCCCCTATCTACATTGTAGAAATGCCTTTTGGCAATAAGATAAGGCACCCGTGTGGCCCCTCGCTCTGTGTCTGGTGTTTAGCAGCTTCACTACAATGAAGGCAGGAAGGTCAGTGCCGTTCCCTGAATTTAACTGGAGAAACAGAAGCCCATGTTTGTCAAGATTTCACAGGGAAGCCATCAACAAAGACCTCATCAGGGTCTGCAGCTTCCTCTCTGATGACCAGATATAGGACCTGAGGGAACGACTGGAGCTGTGTCTGGGAAGGTTTAGGTTGGATATTAGGAAAAGGTTCTTCCCCCAGAGGGTGGTCGGGCACTGAACAGGCTCCCCAGGGCAGTGGTCAGGCCCCCAAGGCTGACAGAGCTCAAGGAGCGTTTGGGCCATGCTCCCAGGCAGAGGGTGGGATTGTTGGGGTTGTCCTGTAAAGGGCCAGGAGCTGCACGGGATGATCCTTCAAGCCCAAGATATTGCACAATTCTATTCTATGATTCCATGACTCCACACATCCACCCAGCTACACACGATGCGCGACACCAACAGCCCCTGCCCCGGCAACAACCGCAACACCCGCAACTCTTTCCAGGGGGAAAGAGGGACTGCCCCGGGGCCCACCAGCTCCCCTGGAGAGCCCAAGCCATCACTTGGCTTTTTCCCCTCGGGAATGGTCCGTGGGGAGAATCCCCGCAGGGGACGGTGAGATGGTGAGGCCCAGGTGGCCCCACCACTCCCAGCTCGGTTTGGGGCCGGGCGTTGCGGTTCGGCCCGGGCGGTGTCCCGCCTGCCCTGCTGCCCCTCCGCGCAGCCCGGCCCGCCTCCCCCGCGCCTCCGGCCCCCGCCCGCTCTCAGCGCGTCTCCCGCGGGCGCCGTCCCCGGTGTCACTCGCACCCGGGGCGGCGGCCGGGCCGGGGACACCCCCCGAGCAGCCCGTTCCCCCGGGCCGGCCGCTCTCACCTGTTCTGGGGCCGGATGCCCAGCAGGTAACTCCGCCGGTCCGGCCGCGAGGCCCAGGCCGCGCTCTCGGCCTCCTCGGCGCCGTCGGCGTGGCCCGATCCCCGCCCGTAGAGCCCGGCGAGGGCCCGGCGGGTCGAGCCCATGGCGGCGGCCGGACTGCGGCTGCCCCTGCCCGCGGCTGCCCGCCCTGTCAGTCACCGCTGGCATTTATAGCGACCCTGCACATGCCGCTGTCAGTCGGGGTGTCGGGGACGTGACGCAGCGGCCACGGCCCGGCCTCTGTGGGCTGCCTGTCCGGCCTCTCCCTCTCCCCATGGCTGCGAGATCCACTTCATCTTCTTCATCTTTTGGGGAAGCCGTGCACCCTTTTTTTTTTTTTTTTTTAGTTTTTTTTTTAAATAATAACCTCCACCTTTAGGGGAATTTCTCATACTTCAAATGTCCCTTCTCTCTGGTGACCAGTGACGGGACCTGAGGGAATGGCTGGAGCTGTGTCTGGAGAGGTTTAGGTTGGATCTCACGAAAAGGTTCTTCCCCAAGAGGGTGATCAGGCACTGAACAGGCTCTCCAGGGCAGTGGGCATGGCCCCACGGCTGCCAGAGATCAAGGAGCATTTGGACAATGCTCCCAGGCAGAGGGTGGGATTGTTGGGGTGTCATGTGCAGGGCCAGGAGCTGGACTGGATGATCCCTGCACATCCTTTCCAGTTCAGGATATTCCATGATTCTATGATCTCTCAGAAATCTCTCTGATTTCTTGCAGGTACAAGGCTCCCACCCTGGCTGGTGGCACCACTCAGCAGTCACGTCCTCACATTGGGGTCTCATGCCTTGGCAACCTGCTCTTTATCCTGGGATGCTCAGGAGAAGGTCTGTGATGGTATTTATAGTCTCCATGGAAAAGACAGCACAAAACAGGGCTATAAAAGGTGGATACATGTCACAAACTATTACCAGCAGTGATTTAATACCAAATGAAAACATAATGAGTAGTAAAATTGGATTTATTCTTGTTCTGCCTTCCTCTTGCCCGTCAAGCTGCTGCATCATGCGCCGCAGGCACATCACTGGTGGCATCGCATCCCTCCAGCCCTGGAATGATGGATGGAGCAGATTCGCTGTGCATCGCTGCCTGCCCACAGCTGCACAGCAGTGATTGCTGCGGGAGCAGGGAGATGATGGCAAATTGCTCCAGACTGGGAAAGAGAACAGGAGTTGAGCTGATTCTCCTGGGGCAGGAGAGGCAGCGGACGCAACAGCAATCGGGGCAGGTGATGGATCACTTGGAGCAGGACACTCCTGATTCCTTTTCCCCAGCTAACACTGCGATTTGGAGGGTGACTTTGGATAGGCATTGGCACAAGGCTGTGCAGGGACACAGACAGCGTGTGCATCACCAATACAGGTATTGGGGTGTGCACACACACAGTGTGTGTATCACCTGTGCACTATGGTGGCAGGTGATCACATTATTAGGCATGTAAATGGCTGAATTTATGATGCTAGAGAAGATACTTGATCTTGGCAAAGGCAAAGGAGATGGACCTCCTAAGGCATTTGGATGTGGTCCTAAGAAATGTAAGGAAAGGTGGTCCCAGAGGGCCAACTGAAGACCTTGTCTTCTCCAAGCAGTGAAATAGCAGATGAAATTGCATAAAACAAATGTAACATGATCCATTGAGGAAACCAAAATTGTAATTTCGGATAGGCAGCAGTGGGCTCAAGGCCGAAAGGCCAAAATGCAAGTGGCAAGGAAGGAGGAAAGTTACGATTAGATATTAGGAAAATTAATTGGCCTGTGAGGAAGATCAAACAGTACCACAGGAACCCAGAGAAGTGGGTAATCTCCACCTTATGAGACAGGATGGGACAAGGTACTGAGCAGCTGATTGACGTCCTTCTCGGAGTGGGGGGCTAGATCAGAGACCCCCAGAGGTCCCTTCCCACCCTGGTTACAATGTGGTTCAGTGCCTCACCCCGGCAGTGGAGGGAAACCTGTATGGTGAATGCGCGTTTAACTCAGATGTGACGAGACAAAGCCTGCTGTGGTGTTTGATCCTGCCCCCAGACACATGGGAGTTGTATTCTTTTCTGCCCTTTCAGGCTCTGAATGGTTCTTGTGCCTATCCCTGCTGGGACAGCTTCCTCTCACATCTGCTCTCCTGTCACTCTGCACACAGAGAGTGACAGTGCCCTCTGCTCCCGTCTCCTTCAGAAACATGTTTAGCTGCTGAAGCCTAAGCCAGCCAGCCACAAGGATTCAGTCCTTGTTAGCAAAGGTTTCCTCCTCTGCCTGCAAATCCAGCACTGACTCACAGCACGTAGCAGATGTTTTCTCACTCCTCTCGCACAATTTATCCTTCCCTTTCCCACCCTGCACCCGTAAGTTCCTCCCTTTCTAAAATCACAGGCTTCTTCCTATGCTCTGACAACAAGCTCTCACCCCTGGTTCTTCCCCAGATATTCACACAGACTGTGCCAGGACAGAGCTCTGATAGAGGACAAGTATGACAGACTTTTTGACCAGGTATTTGGAGGAAGATTCTCTCTCTGTAGCCTAGAGAAACAGTCTACAGGGAATGCAGCAACCTCCAGCTGTTTGAAGAGATGCTGCATCAACCAGAATTGTCATCTTTAGCTCTGAGAAAGTGCTGAGGTTAATTTAATGATCATTTTTATTAGCTACTTGTGCTGCATGGATAATAACTCTGCAGCACAGGCGTGGCACAGAGCTGCTGGCACATATTGAGCCGGAACTTTCATTTGCAGTCTTTCATAGGTTTTAAACCTGCAAGTGCGTATTTCCAAATGCCTGGCTGGACCCCCAAAAAATCAGGAAAAAGGAGGGTCTGTGTGATCTCAAACAGCTGGGGAGATGAGCTAAGGCATCACCTTTTCTGTATCCGTGAAAGGAAAGGACCAGTCCTGGTCAGAGCAGGGATTGCTCAGGATCACATTGGATGGACAGGGTGTAGCAGGTTTTCTTGCCTTTGCAGCATAACTGTCCCATCCTGCACAGAGAAAAGGACATCGAGGACGAAAATCCTTTCTGCATCCACCAGTTGGGTTGGGTTGGCTTTTTCCTACCACCTTCTTCCCCATCTGTTCTAAGAGAAAATCAGGAGGTAGAGGCACATCCTTCAGCTTCGCTTAGTTCCCGGGACCCTTGCATGGCCCAACGCTGCCCTGTGGAGGTGATCTATGACCACTCTCAGCCACAACTGCTTCTCTCTGCAATCCTGATGACCTTTTTGTGCCCTTCCATGCTGCCACTTGGGAGAGACATCCCTGATGGCCTTGCTTTTCCTGGTCAGCCCATAGCCACTGCTATATCCCCAGGGGAGAGAAATGTCAGAAGGGAAGTGAGAGTCTCTCACAGCCACTTCTCGAGCTGGTCCATGGTCCCCCCTCATGCTCAGAAGTCCCAGTGCCTCACTCCTGGCACTGTGGGGACCTGCTTCCTAGGACTGTCAGGGAGAAGCCAGCCTGGTGGGAATTTTTCTGCCCTGGGAGTAGGAACCTTGTCACCCTTGAGCCCAGACCTGCTTCATCCCCATAGGTTTGTGCCAGTATCCCTCCCTGGTCACTTCAAAGTTCTTTGGGAATGACAATCATTCCCTAGCCACCCTCTGTCCTCTCCGTTCACCATTTCCAGCTCATTTCCTTGTAGTCCTGCTGCCTCTGGAAAGGTGAAGAGTTACTCTGGGTTAACGAGTCTGACCTTGCCCCAAGTGCAAGTCACAGCACAGCGCTACAGAGCCCTGACGCTCCACTGTGTCCCTTTCCTCCCAGAGGGGCTTGTGCAACCTCTGGCGCTCTCGGCACCACTTCCCCTGGGCCCTCGTGATGCCTGGCCCAGCTGGCGGGGACTCCTGGGAGGAGGAGGCAGGTTCTACGTGCCCACCCGCAGAGCAGCGCTGGGCCCAACATGACCCTTTCTGTCCGTGGCTCCTGGGAGAGAGGTGAGGGCGGCCATGGGGTGTGAGGGCGGTGGACTGGGTGGGAGTGGGGAGGGAGTGAGAGTGGTTGTGGGGATGAGAACAAGGGTGGTCATGGCGACAGGGGCAAGAACACCCATGGGGGTGAAGCAAGGACACCTGTGCGGAAGGGGTGAGGACACCACTGGGATGTGGGTGAGGACGGCTGTGGGGATGGGGGTAAGGACACCTGTGGGGAAAGGACAAGGACGCTGATGGGGATTAGGTAACTGGTGGGGTTGAAAACACCCGTGGGCAGGAGGCTGAGTAAGCCCGTGGGGATATGGACAAGTACACCTGTAAGGGTGGGGGAGAACACCTGGTGGTGGGAATGAGGGGAAGTCAGTAGTGGTGGTGGTGATGAGGTCACCTGTAAGGAGTGTGGGAGACGGGCACCGTGGGAAGGAGAGGAGGACACCCGTAGGAGCGGATGTGTTCAAATACACCTGTAAGGCGGCGGGGAGGGGCACACCTCTGTGGGGAGGGAGAGAGGTCACTCGTGGGCAGGGTGGTGCGGGAGCCTTGGCACCTGAGCGAGAGGCGCGTCCCGTGGGGGGCCGTGCGGGGCCGGTCAGTGCGGGGCCGCCACGGCCCCGGCGTGTCGCGGCGCCGCCCCCGCGGGGCGGGCCGGGAGGGAGCGCGGAAGTTCGGGGCCCCGGGGCCGCGGCGGCGGAGTGCGGGCCTCGGCCCGGCCCGAGCCGTCCCCAGCGCCGCCGTCCCCTCGCCGCAGGTGCCGCCGCCGAGTCCCGGGGAGAGGAGCCGTCGCGGGTCCGGCCGGCGGCCGCCCAGGCCGGGGAGGAGCCGCCGGAGAAGCGATGCAGGAAGGTGAGCAGCTACGGGGCGGTGGGAAGAGTGACCGTGCCACCCCTATGGCACTTAGGAGAGTACCCAGAAGAACCTTGTGGCATCCATCCATCCACCCACCCATCCATACATCCTTTCATCCATTCCCTCTGCACAGGAGCATCCCTGTTCCTCCAAACTTCCCTGCCTGCTAGGATGGATGCCTGCCACTCTTGTAGCCCAGCGAGACCTGGGCTGTGCCTAGTGCACTGTTTCCACCTCCACACCCTATTTCTCCACAGCCATTGCCATCACTGAGCAGCCGGTCTCCATCTCTGTCCCAGTGGGATACTCCTTCACACTGCGGTGCCGAGCCGAGGGACGCACCTTGCTGCAGTACCAGTGGTTTTGTCAGCACCAGGTAAGGGTAGGAGGGTGTGTTCCTGAGTGTGGCACCAGGCTGGGTCCCTGCACATGATGAGGGAGCTGAAGGAAAGGAGGAAATCAGGAATTTCCACTTTTTCTGCTCTTACAAGGGGCTTCCTGGTGCCTTCTGCTGTCAGCAGTGGAGGAGGGAATCACTGCCTGTGTTTTCCCTTTAGTCTGACTGCTGCCAGATTCCTGGAGCAACCAAGCCAGACTTGCCCATTGTTGCAGAGCAGACCAAACTCTACACATGCAGAGTGAATGACCTCTACAGAAATGCCGTCTTCTCTGACTGGGTGAAGGTAGAGGTCCATCAGTGTGTCGCCAGAGGTACGAGCATGTCTTCTATCATCTTGATATATCATAGAATCACAGAGTGGTTTGGGTTGGAAGGGACCTTAAAGCTCATTTCATTCCAACACCCCTGCCATGGACAGGTACACTTTCCACTAGACCAGGGTGGTCCAAGCCCCATCCAACTTGGCATGTACCTACACCTGCTGCTGATCAGACACTGTGGGTTTTCTAGGGCTATTTGGGGTGCTGGGACTAGAAGAGTCCATCTGGCTACTTCAAAGCTGACCAAAAATAACTCAGGGTGTGGTTGACCTCAGCATGTTGACTGTGCTCTTGGCAGGAAAGGGCGAGGGTCAGGTCTGGGAAGCCAGAGGCAGGGCTGTGGTCTGGCATTGACTGTTGCAGGTGTTGCTCCCAAGGATTCCTTGCTCCCGAAGCAGAAAGGTGCAGCAGTGATGGTGAAAATTGGCTGTTTGCTGTCCTCGTGGAGGGAGAACCAATTCCATGTTGCTGCCTTGCAGGTTTGCCCCCTCGGCTGTGGCGAGGAGAGCCCGTCATCATCCTCAACCCCACGGAGCAGCGGGTGGAGGTGGGGAAGCCACTGCAGCTGCAGTGTGCTGCCATGGGGGTCCCAGCCCCCTGCTACCAGTGGTACCGGAATGGGAACCTGCTGGAGCAGCACAAGAGAAAAAAACTCTGGGTAAGGTTGCTTGGGGATAGTTCAGAAGCTTTGGTTGCTGAGGTGGGTGATGGGAGAAGCTGGTTGCAGAGTTGTGGGAAAGCGCTCTATGTATCACCCTTCTGCTTTGGTAGCTGGCTAGAGAACTCTGGGTGAAGGGGGAATATGTTTGATGGGCTTCTTTCAAAGTTGTGGATGTTTCCCTAAGAGGTAACTGATCCCTTGATGCATCAAGGGCTCTCAGCACATCTCTTGAGCCTTTTTGCAGCAGAGGCATGAGAACAGCTGTTGTCTGTCTGTGCAGGGGACTGTGGAGTAGTGGACCTGTGGGAATGCTGTCTGCCTGGAGGAGACCTAGAAGGAAAAGTGGTTAGTCCTGACAGAAAAGAGTCAGGGAGGCAGCAAAAGGGCTGGGGTTTTGTTGTGTCACTGTCTGAGTGTAAATCAGTGCTGTCTTCTTGAATCAAGAAAGGGGATTTCCTTCTAGGGCATCATGTGAAGGGTACAAGGACGAGAGATCCAGTGTCTTCTCAGTAGTAGTTGATGGTATTACTGGGATCAGTGACCATAGATTGAACTTCTGACAGGGAAGTTCAGGCTGGGCACTAGGAAGAGGTTGTTCATTTGAAGGTGAATGGTGCTGTGCTGGAGCCAGAAAGGCAGCGAAGTCTTTGTCTTTGGAGATGTTCAGGGCTTGAATAGACAGAGCTATAACCAGCCTGACTCAGTGGTGGCTTTAGTCCCTCTCTGAGCAGGATCCTGGGCTGGAGAACCAGAGTCCTTTCCAGCCAGTACTGCTCTGGTGCTTGTTCCTGTCCTCATTCTTTGTGAGGCAAAGTCTCAGTGAACAGCAGGAAAAGTATTCTTTATTCCAGGAACACGGGTGCCTTCAGCAGATCCTGGCAGGGAGCTGCAGACTTTCACCATAAATAATGTGATTTAACTTTTGGTCTGTCTAGATCACCCATGCCAAGGTCAGTGACTCGGGCACATACCTGTGCTGTGCCTCCAACAGTCACGGAGAGCACTGGACCAACGCTGTGGATGTTCACGTAGGTGAGCAGAGCCAACCCCTGTTGCTTTGCTGCACATCACTTGGAGTGAGAAGTAATTAGAGGGTACAAAGGAATTTAGTGCTCTCATCTGGAAACACCAAGCTGGTGAACAAGGGCTGTGATAAATAGGATTGCTTGATATTGGGGCTCAGAGGGAGAGAGGGAAGTGGTGGCTGGAAGGGAGAACCCCGCAGACCTGGTGATGTGCTGTCTGGTGGGGTGGGATGCTGGGTTCTGCAGTCTGTCAGAAACCTGCTGTGTTAGGGCAGGCTCGGTGCTCTCAGCTGCTCCCTGTGGTTTTCCTGCCTTGCCAAGGTGCTGATTTCACAGTTCCACAGCCAAACTGCAGTGGGCTCTTGCGCCCAAATTCATTTCCAGCCTCGCTGGGATGAAATGATGCGCTCAGACACAGAGAGCTGGAGAGGACAGGGTTTATTTTGGGAAGGTTCAGGCCCCTCGGGCTGGCAGCTTAGGGCTGATGCTGTGTGAGGGATGGATCCCAGGGAGAAGATGTGTCCCCAGAGCCTCAGGCATGCTCCACCTCTCCTTTGGCCCCCTGCCTTTTCCCTGTGTGAAGCAGGAATACCATAAGTTGGCTTGGCTGGCTCTTTACTCCATCTAGAGATTTTTCTATGCCATAAGCTTCTCGTCCTGCCTTTTAAGCTGGCTTTAAAATTTCTCCAAATTGCAAATTGATCCTGTATATCCAGAGAGCACTCTGCCTCCCTCCTCACAGCTGACAAAACTGCATCCAGGAGGGACAGGCAGCAAGAAAAGGACACCAGATTGGGTTGGGTTCAAAGTGTTACAGCTGCAGAGCTTTGACATGCAAAGGGCGCCTCTGTCAGAGGCGGAAAAAGATGAATGGTTTTGTTCTGAACTTTCCAGGCGCTCCTGGTGCCTCAGCTACACTGGTTCAGGGGTCAGAGGTCTTCCAGACCCATGAGATCTATGCAATTTATCCTTAATTTCTTCTTTTAGAGCCTTTAGGGTTTTAGAATTTTCTCCTGGGATGAATTTTGAAATGAATTTCTAATTTAAATAAGCAAAGCAGGAGCTGTTTGGCTAACTTTGATTTTAAGAAGCTGGAAGTGCTTGGGCAGGGAAGCTTGTGGGGCTCACCAAAGTGAGTCACGTTTGAGGGGGCTTTTCTGAACCAGAACTGCTAAAAGGCAGGGAGAGTCAGAGAAGGGAGATGAACAACTGGGGTATATTATCACAATCAAAAGCAAATGGCAGCTCCCTCTGCACCAGGCGTTTATGGGGAGAAACTCTGTTTGGGAGGTTTTACTGGCCTTGAGTCGTTGTGTTTCGTTTGCTTTTGCTGCAGTGAGGGAACAGGCAAGTCACATCAGGAAGCCCAGGTATGAGCTCCTCCATGCTGACCCTCCTTCCCTGGCATGCCCCTTTTCCAGGCTTTGCTTCCCAGCTGCTCAGGATGTCATAAATCAGGCAGGATTTCATAAAGACCAGTGTGTTTAGGGTTAGCAGTCAGGCTGTGAAGAAGTTGCCCCAGGAGTGTTGCTTATGCCGATCCTCTATGTTTTTGATCCAACGGTGCATTGCTGGGAATGTTGGAGCAGGATTCAGACCTGGCACTGGATGCTGGGCACAGGCTTATCATTTCCCCCTTTCTTTCCCAGGTACATGTGGCTCTGAGAAGTTTTCTGGTGAGTACTGTTGTCTTTTCTTCCAGAGCGCTTATTATCTTAATTAAAAGCCAGGCTCCAGGGTGGACGGGAAGACAGAGAATGGGAGTGCTTTTCCTGCAGGGACATCTTCAAGCCTTTATGCCCACATTGCAACAGGCTCTGTGCTTTTGGGATCAGAGCTGCGTGGCACAGGATGAGTCCAATCCCCTGCCAAGCCCTGATCTTTCTCAGCATGTAGAGTAATATTATTCCTAAAAAGTAACTTGAGTCTTGAGCTCTGGGGCTGCCAAATGAGTTTAAAGGTGTTGTTCACATGACACCTTTTCCCTTCCTTGAAATACCTCCTCAGAGCAGGGCAAAGCTCCTCATTCCCACCACTGCTGAGTGACCTAAATCCTTTTTTTTTTTTTCACAGTGGGGAGGTGGGGATAGAATCAAATTAGGATCCCAGGGTTTCTCTATTTCAGCCCTGTGAGGGAAAGGACTCCTTAGCCTGGCTCAGTGCATCCCCCTCCCACACACTGCTTGTATGCCAGGCCCACAATCACAGTAGGGCAGGTAGAGCAGAACTTCCTGCACTCCTGAGATTTTGGCTGTCAAGTGTAAACTTTTCAACCCTTTCTGTCAAATTGATGTTTGTGTATTTTATTGAAGTGTTCAGAAAGCCCAGGGCTTTCTGGAGGGTGCTCCAGGCTTGCAGCAGCCTAGGGTCTATCCTTCCTGCCTAAATATTTTCTTAGATTTCCTGTTTCGTCACTCCAACAGAGAAGGTGAGACCTTACCTCCCGCTGAGCATTTACAGCTTTGTCACTTGGTGTTCGTTTCAGCTACAGGCAAAATAGCACTTTTAGTGGGCAACAACCGCTACCAGCATCATCCCAACCTCATGGCTCCTGTCAAGGATGTGTTTGAACTGAGTCGTCTTCTGGAGCAGCTGGGCTTCCAGGTTGTCTCCCTCCTGGATCTGAACAAGGCTGAGATGGCGACAGCGGTCAACCAGTTCCTGCAGCTCCTGGGAAAGGGAGTCTATGGTAAGGCCAAGCCAGCCCAGCCACCTACCTGTCTGTGCTGAGCAGGGATTTGGCAATTTTCTGAACAGCTGTTGAATTAAAAGAGAAGAAATTGAACTTTGCTCTCTCAAGGGAGACCTGCAGCACAGTCTGCAGTGGTGCCAGGCTTGGCAGAAGCCCCTGGGTAAGTGTTCTTCAGTTTTGGGCAGGTTACAGCCAGGCAAAGGCAGTGTTTATCCATCACATGGCAGCCTCCAGCCCCAACAGCATGGGCTTATGCTGAACCAATGCTTCTGACAGTGAATGGGAAGAGGGATTTTCATTTTTCCTTAGATGATAAAACTGGGGAGACTTATCCTGTGTGAGGGAGGGGAGATCCTTTTGAGCCCTGACTGCTGCATCTGGCTATGATTTCCTTGTTTCTCTTTGCTGAAGGTCTAATTTGGGCCCCTGACAGCCCTTTTGCAGAAGAGCATTGCCAGCTGCAGATGGCTTTGAGGTTGGGCTTAGATCTTATTGCACGCTGTTCTCAGCGGGAAGTGTTCCTCAAACACCCAACCAGCAGATCTTGTGGGTCTTAAAGCAGGTGTTCAGATTTGGCGGTGAAAGTAGTGTCTTCGGGATCCCTGGGTTCTCCCAGCCCGACAGATACCCTGAAAATACCTTGCCAGGTGGGCTTTTTTTGCTTCCAAACCTCAGTGTGAGGCTTATCTCCCAGCTGTGCGGCACCCAGGCAGGAAAAGTCAGCGTGGGCTGATTCCAGCCTGGCACTCAGCAGGAGGTTTGGAGGTTGTGCAATGGATAATAGGGACATGGCCACAAGGGAAATGATGTGCAGCCACCTTGTTCCGGGAAGCACTGACTCACCGGGGAGGCTGAGCTGGTGGGAAGGGCCCCACATGGCTGTGGCATCACCTGGTGATGGTGTATTCCTGTGACTTCACTTGCAGCTTCCTTTTGTGGTTGCTCTCTGAAATGGCCTCGTATCTGAGGCTTTACCTGGAGGTTACACCTCTTGTGTAGCAGTCACCACAGCTGAAATCAGGAGAGCTTTGTGTAGACGTACAGAGGGAGGGGAGGGCTGACTGCCTCCATGGGTTGGTGCTCACTGCCCCATGTTGTATGATCCAGGCTGACAAGGGGAGTAAGGCTTCGTGGTCTCTGTAGCTGCCCCTCCAGGAACTGCAGGCTGTTGTGAGTCCTTCCTCCACTTCCACGTCTCCAGACCATCCCAGCCCAGCCCAGCTCCTTCCCCCCTCCTTCCAGGCCTTGGGCCTGAAGTGTTCAAAAAGTGAGTGGATGTGGCACTGCATGATATGGTTTAGTGGACGTGGTGGGATTTGGTCCAAGGTTGGACTTGATGATCTTGCAGGTCTTTTCCAACCTTAATAATTCTGTGATCCAAAGGCTTCTCCAATTCATGGTATGGAAGTAGTGGGTCATCAGGCTGCTCTTCCTCCAGATCTCTTAGAAAAGCTGCAGAGGATTTTTGAAGGCCCCAAGCATCCCCTGAGTGACCTAAATTATTCCCTGCTCAGGCAAACGAGGAGTCCCCCCAGATGTTATTTTGAGTGTCCTAAAAAGTCCCGAGTCAAAAAAATTGCATTGGAAATGCAATGAGAGCAAAAAGTTGCAAGTGAAATACTTGGAATATGAAGTCATGCCTTAATTAAGCCTCATGCCGACATTTCCTGCATTATGAGCAGTGCCTGGAGCTTCCCCTTTTTAATTTGTTACTCGGAAGTTTGTCTGTGATCAGCAGTTCTGACTCACACAACGTGGGAAGAGCTCAGAATAAAAAAGGCCTTTCCTTCTCTGAGCAAATTGTTGACTTTCCTGTTCAGGAAGAGAAATTAAGTTCAGAAGAGGCTGGAAAAGTTGCTGTTGTGAAACTCCTATCTTTTCGGATTTGAACACCAGTCTTTGAGATTTATATAGTGTGGGGAGCACCCGGTGGGTGCATTCAGGTGCACAAGACCTCAAAAATTAGAAAATTTAAGGATTGAATCATCCTTTGTGGGCTTTTCTGTAGTATTTAATTTTTTTCCAAGCACCAGTGATGCCGCCTGGTGACAGATGTCATCACTTCCTTGCATGAACAGGGACAGAGGCATGGAAGCCACCAGGGCTTTGATGACTTGAGGGCCCCAGCCTGTAATGCCTGCATCTAATTTTTCCAGAAGGCTTCCTGTTTTATACTCTTTTCTAGTCTTGGGGGAGGGATTTGTGTCTTTGGTTTGCAAGTTACAAAAGCTCAGAGCTTCTGTAGATCAGAGCCCACCATATCTGGCTGCTGATACACAAGAAGAGGAACCCAAACGTCGTGGGCACCTGTGGAAACAGCCATTTGAGAAACTTTCCATTGTCCCCTGAGAATAGAAACCAAAGGTGACTCGAGGCCTTTTTGACTGTGAGATCATGTTTTCCATCTTCCACATGATGAGGTCATGCTTTCAGTCCTTCAGCTCCTGCCCCCGTCACCACATCCCTTGCAAAATCGGAGACCAAGGCGAGTGTCCTGCCAAGTCCAGGGGCAGGAACAGTGGAGGGAATACAAAGGAAAGGTTACTCACTGAAGTGTTGCCTTTGGCAGCGAATCTGACTGAAGAATTTCTCCTGCTGTTGCCTTTTAGCTGCTTGTTCCCGTTTCTGACCTCTCACTTTTCACCATCCCTCCATTGTGGTAGCACAACTGTGTCACCTTACAGAACTATTTTTAACCCATTTCAGTTCCCCAAGTTGGCTTTCATCGACCAGCATCCCCCAAGCAGTGTCATCAGTGCTGGGGAGGGGTGACCAGCCACTGTGCAACTTCCTTTAGGGAAGCTTCAGCCCACATAGGGAACCCTGTGCAGGAGGAAAGCCCTGCATGAAAAATGGGTCAGGGGGGAGCAGCAGCTTGGGCCATGCTGAGCTCCCCAGTGCTTTCCACCTGAAAGTCCCTGTATTGCCATCTCTTGTGAAGACAGAAAATGTTACTAAGTTCTATGTGCATAAGTAAAATCCAAAATTCTTGTTAAATATTGGACTTCCCACCAGCACCTGGATGGGTCTGACTCCTCCTTCCTTACAGGGTTGGTGTCTGGTCTGAGGTTGTTAAAGTGTGTGGTCCACGTGTTCTGGACGTCTGGAGAAATCGTCTCTCTCTCTCTCATCTCTGTCTAATTTTTTACCAGTTTATAGGTGTATAAATATGGGCAGACCTTTGAAATCTGGAGAGTGTTTTCTGTCGCCTAGATAGTTGTTAGTCTCTTCTCCAAAACCAGGAAGCTTCTTTTAAATGAGGAGCTTCTCATTTAAAAGTCTGGTAATGTATTTTCCACTGTGATAAAATCCTTTTCTGTTGTCATTTTCCTTTAAAGACCTGAGGATTAACCCAAACTTTGTACAAAGGTGGAATTCAGCATGGCAGGTGCTGAGCCTGGGTGTTGTAGCGTAGAGGGCTTGGAAATATGTAAACCCACTGACTTCAAGTGACAGTGTGGGAATCCACAAGCACAGCGGAGCCCCTCAGGGCTGCTTCTGACTCTGCCAGAAGGGATAAATTGGAAAAAAATGAAAACTCTGAGGTCAGTGTAGCTCCAGTTCCATAGGTGCTGCTGGTCTAGTCTGCCCTGCTCCAGTATCCCTTCTGGACAGGAGGTGGGATGTGGCCATGGGGAGCTGGTTACAGGCCTGCAGGTTGGCATCCTGATTCATTTTCTCCTCTCCCTGTTTCCAGCTATATTCTACTATGCCGGGCATGGGTACGAACATTTGGGGAGGAACTACATGGTCCCTGTTGATGCCCCTCAGCCCTACACCCCAGAGAACTGCATCAGCGTGCAGAGGATCCTCCAGAAGATGCAGCAGCAGCAGACGGCTCTGAACGTCATCCTGCTGGACACCTGCAGGAAGTGGTAAGGTGCTCTTCACCCTTCCTCACCTTGGATGGGCAGTCTGAGGGGCCAGGGAAGGGTCCAGCCTCAGCTCTGGGCTTCGACTCCCCCTCTGGGGTGTTCCCATGGATTGCTGGGGCCACGTTCCCTGTGGTGCTGCTCCATCAAAGGTTATTGATCGTGTGTCATAAAATCAGTGTCACTTTTAGGTCCTGCAGGATATTCTGGAATGATGGGTCATTCACATGTTAGTGCAGAGAGCATCAGATGTTGTCTGAGATCTGCTGGAGGCTTGAAAAATCTCTGGATTTTTTGAGGTGAAGAAGCCCGGCAAATACAGGCAGGTTACCTCAAGCCCATGGAACGACGGCTGTGTCTGGCATAAATTGTTGGCTGAAACTCAGTACAGGGTTTGTCTTTTGTGTTTCAAGCCTGACCCACCTGACCTGGGTTTTCCTGGCCCGTGTTTCCCAAGTGCTCAGGCTGGAAGTGTTCAGCTCACCTCTCTTCTCCTGGCTGCATTCTTGTTAACATCTCAGTGAGAAGAGTGCAGCATGATGGGGAAAATATTTTAAGCCCTGCTACTTGCTTTTTACTGGCCTTAAATCCTTCTGAAGTGGTTGTGTTGTGAAGCAGCTGCTGCTGAGGTCAGAGATCAGCATTTTCCCGCTGTCTGTAGAAAGCCTATCATCCTGCCTTGGCCTGCAGACCTCTATCGTGCTGCAGAAAATTACTACTTGTCCAATTTCAGCAGAGGTAGGTGGACTACTGCAGTAGAAGCTGTCATTAGTTCATTTATTTCAGTCTCCTGAGGCAGATTTACAGGTCAGAAAAGACCTGGAGAGCAAATGCAGGAAAGTCTCTCTTCCTGCTGTGGTTCCTGTGCTAAGAACCGGAAAGACGACGGGGATTCTGATACCCTGAAAGAGCTGCCAGCCCTTGGAGAGAGGATAAATCTTTGATGCCTTGTAGCTGAAGAGGTGGGGATGCTTACTTTGAATAGCTTAAAGCTGGCTGTGCAGGGACTTACCCTGCAGCTCTGAATTGCCAGTGTCACCAGATCTTAATGTGCCTTGATCCTGCCCTGAACTCCCCAGAGTGAAGCATCCCCTTTCTCCCTTCTTGCTCTCTGCTGAAAGCAGAGTGTGTTGCTTCCCTGGCACAGCTGGCAGCAGCTTCCTGCTCTCCCCAGCAGGATAACAGGCAGGGGATGGCGTGCAGCCAAGCAGGAGCACCTGGCTCTCATGGATACACCGCTGGAGCTGCACCTCTGGGCTGCTGTCCAAGGGCAGTGTGTGATGGGGAAGTGACATGGAGGCTGCGCAGGGATCACCAACACAAATGTTAACAGTCTATAAAGCAGCCTTTGAGCTGCTGTCTGCCTTTGTGCTGCTGTCTCTTTCCTTGGCATTTCTGTGCTCAGTGGAGTCTCAATGGGCTCTGGAAAGAGGGTGCAGTGTGAGATCTTCTGGGATGGTTAGGCAAGGTTGTGCAGCTGTTTTTCTCTTTCCTCCCCCAAAGCTCACACCTCCCCTTTCCCACAACGAGCAGTGGATGTTATCCCTGATTTTGTGGGGGGATTGCTGTAGAAACTCTCTCCTGAGCTCTTTTTCTTGAGAAGTCACCATTTTAGCTTGGGAAAGCATCTGGATTTCATAGCTGTGTGTGTTTACACCACTGTGTAAAACAAGGCTCCCAGGGTCTCCTTTCCCAAGGCCCTTTTGGTCCGACTGATGCTGCAGATCTGTCAGCAGCTTGTGCACAAACCAGGAGGAGCTGTGTCTGTGCTGAGAGGGACCTCACCCAGAGCATCTTCTCACCCCATATGTTGGCATCAGAAATGCCAGGGTGGTGAGAAACACATCCTCCCTTGCCAAGTGGAGCAGATGTTCAGCTTTAGCAGAGGAGGAACCAGGAACATGGAGCCTGTGTGTAGCCTCATACATTTATGTGCTGATTTTGGGCGGATGCGATTGCCTCTTCCAGGAATTATCTGATTTATCCTTGGACCTGGAATGCCAGATTTCTACATTAATGTGGGAGCAGCTGAGGAGCAGATAAATCTCAATATTCATATTTAGAAGCATTCCCACATTTTCTCTTCTGATCATCTTTAAGACAACTTACAGAAGCCAATTGAATCCTGCCTGAAACATCTCCAGACTGTGCCACCAGCACTAGGTGACACTGGCTGCTGGTGATACAGCCGTCCCTTCTGCTCTCCTTAGTGTGCCAGCCTCAGCCCCAGGAAGCTGTGCTGGAACTGAGTAATGTGGAGTAACGCAGAACCTGTGCCTGGCTCTTGTCACCATGTGACTGGGAACAGCTCCATGTCACCGGTGTGAACTGGAGGCAGCCTGTCTCCATGCGGTCAGATGGGCAAGGCTTGACCATTCAGTGCAACCATGAGATCTTTTTGGTGAAAACCGGGCCTGTCACCATGGTTCTACCTGATTTTGAAAATAACAGGAGCTACACTCATTCAGCTGCATCTAGACCAGGGTGTCGGGGACAATTTTGGGCGTCAAGACCTGGGTGTGTGCCTTCTGATCCCATCTCTGTGAGATCTGGGGGTGTCTGAGCCGTAACCTGCTTTGGTTCCCCGAGGCAGATGTGTGTGTGTGGTCTGGAGGGGCCCTGTGAGGTGCCCCAGACCCCAGCACAGGCAGTTGAGCCGTAAGCATGTGTTGTGCACACCTCTGATTTCTGCAGGCACAGTTGTCCACTGGGCCACGGTGACCCCGTGTGTTCTCCGCACTTCGTTGCTGCCTGGAGTTGTTAAAATCCAGCCTTGGGAGGGAGGAGGGAAGGTTGTCCCCATAGCTCCAGGCTCAGTGTGGGGCAGGGAGCAGCTCACCAGTGCAGATAGGTCACAGCTATGTGCAACTATCTACTCATTTCCCTGTGGTTTGGGTTCTTGGTGGGACTCCCAGCTTTCATCTCTGTGGTTGGATCTGAGGTGAGGGTTGATCCTATTGCCGTCCCTAGGAGATGGATGTGGGGGAGCACGTGGGCTTTGTCCCCTCCAGCTGACAGACATCCTCAACACTTACTTATGCCTTTTCTTTCTCTTCCAGGTACAACCCAGGACGTGCCCTCTCCCAGGTGCAGCCACTGGAGCCCTGGGGAAATACTGTCTATGGCTATGCCACGTAAGTGCTGTCCCCACACTGGCACGCGGGAAGATGCCATACCCCCTCTCATCCTTTCATGCACAGTGGCTTTGGAGGCTGGAGAGGGCTTCACTGTGTTTCCTCTGGCTCTCACCCTCCATCTGCTGCGTTTGCTTTTCGGGCACTTCTGTCCTTCCTCCTGCCGTCACTCATGGCAGCCTGTGCTTCAGTTACAGGTTGTGCATAAAGGTGACCTCAGGTCCTGTCACCTGTCCTTGAGGCCTGAGCCTGATTCTCCAGGTTCATGTACCATGAACAGCCCACCTGAAGCCTCCTGAGACGATGGGTGTTGTTTCCTGCTCCCGTGCCAGCTTTTCTAGCTTTTCACCTTCTGTCCCTGCCTAGGCTGGAGACAGTGCTTTCCTATCCTATCCCCTTCCATTGCTTTTTCCCATCCTGTGCCATTCTCACCATCTCCTAGGCCAAACCCAAGCACTTTGTGTTATTCCTTGAGAAGCTCAGCCAGCAGAGTCTGGATGAAGTTGGCAAGCCCAGACTCACCCTCAGGACTTTGTGCCTGGTGCAGAAATGTGAGGACTCTGAAGAAACTTCCTTATTCTTGCAGAAGCGAAGATGCAGAAGCCTATGAACTGCAGGATGGGGAGTTCAGCTCTGGGATCTTCATGAAATACCTGAAGAAACACATTCTGAAAGAGAAGAAGGTTACACACATGTTGGAGGATGTCTTAGAAGGTGAGGGAATAAGTGAGAAACCACTTGCTTCAGTAGCAGGGATGAGAAGAGAGACCAGAGACAAGTGGCTCTGTCCCACTCCATCCCAGCCAGCCAGCCGTTCCTCTCTTAAATCCAGATCTCAGGCTATGCCCCATGTGAGCTCTCAGTAGTCCGGTAGCAGTATGGAGACATCCATGTAGGGTCAGAAAGGCAGGGAGATCAATAAGGAACCTGGAGTGACACATGTGCCTCCAACTCTTTCCCACAGACATTGGCCGGGATCCCCTGGTCACTGGGAAGCAGGTGATGGAGATCAAACACACCCTGAAGGAAGCCCGGTCCCTGACAGACCCCACCTGTCCCTCCGGCGTGGGTGCCGAGCGCTGGGGACACAGCCACGGTGAGCCATGCGGGGCATGGGGAGGAGAGGGCTGGAGGTTCCTGTGCCCCTCAGGGACACTGGGCTGCAGGGAGATGTCGGCTGGACCCTCTGAGGAGCTGATCCCTCTTGAATTTCCCTTCCAGAGCCGCTGAGCAGAACGCTGACCTTCCCCTGCGGGGCCCGGGCAGAGCTCCGCTTCCTGCGGCTCTTCTCCAACCTGATGTCCGTGTGTGCAAAGCTGCAGCCCCCCCCTGCCCACGTCACTGCCCCCCGCCTCCTGCTCTGCCAGCCCATGGTGAGTCCTCTAAGCTCCCCTTCCTGGGCTGCTTTCCCCAGGGCACAGGTGGGAGCATGCTTGGGCTGAGCCCAGGGGTCTTGAGGGCTGGGAAAGGCTGATCCCAAGTGGAAGAGGATCCCCTCCTCTGCACACACCTTCTTGAGGCTCCTTCCGTGCCTCAGTAGGTTCCCTAGAGGCTGCCTGCTGTGCTGCTCATACATCACAAAAAGGATTTGGCACCGGTTTGATGGCTTTAACCGGTTACTCCTCAGATTGATTTCTGGCCTGCCTGATTAAATTATTGCATTTAATCTGATTGAGGTGAAGAGCCACTCTGTTTTCCATGTTTGGAAGCAGATCTGGCTTTTTGAATCATGCACTCTTAGCCTGCTCTGCTCATATTCCATATTTCTTCCCTGTTGAGCCGTACCAGCTTCCTTGCACCCTTTCTCACACCTTTCCTGACAGACCACGTGCCCAGCGTGGTCTTTCCTGGTGGTCTCCACGGCCTCCATGCCACCACTAAGGATTTAACTTGCTGCTCCTTTCTGCTAACCATCTCCCTTGTTTTCTTTAGTCCTTTTGCTGAAGTGTAGCTTGATTGTGCTGGATTTTTCAGCCCTTGTTGCTTGTGGAGGGACACTGCTCCTCAGTACATTGGGGTCACTGATGCAGCGTGGCGTATCCAGGAGGTTTGGAGCCTGATCCTACCTGTTCCCAAGCTGGAGCATCGTTTCCCCTCGTGAGCTCCCTAATCATGCATGAAAAGCATATGTGTGCATGTGAGGAAATACTTGTATGCATCCACCCCACATGAGCGACTCAGGGCAAAGTGGGGCCCAGCCGTGGCCTCCTGCCTCTGGAGCTGTCTCAAGAGGGTTGGGGAGGCAAAAAAAGGGACCTCAGTACAGCCAGGGCGATGGGATCTCTGTCCTTTTCCCACTGCATGGTGGTGCTGGCTCACACTGACCTCCAGTGGTGTCTGCTGAGGCAGCAGCACGTCCTCCCACCATCCTCCGACCACACCACCCCGGACACCTGCCCCACCTCAGGCTCCCACAGAGGCCACCCCCACACTCCTGGGACCACAGGAGTGCACAGGTGTCTGCAGGAGGGCACAGGGCTTCTGCCAGGATCCCTGTGCCAGCCCTCCCGGCAGATGCTGAGGGACGTGGGGTTGCCGAAGTGCAGGAGCTGGGCAACAAAACCAGGCTGAAGGGGAGATTGCAAGCCCTGGGGAATGATCCCAGGAAGCTGCTTGGTTGAGGAAATCAGTTTTCCCACCACTTGTCACATACTGCTTATCAAAGGGATTTAACTGGGCTTGCTGTGTGTTTACCAGGTGTAATTAGGATGGAAGTTTCTGGCATTGATCAATTTTCTTTAGTTATCCCATATTCCCTCCCATCCTGTGTCTTGCCTGACTTGCATTTTTACCTGACAAACACTGTCTTCAGAGGGACAGGCTGCTCTAGCACATGTGTAGAAAGGAATGATGCTGACAGCTAGGGCATTCCCATATTCCCATTTGTTTTCTCTATACTGTTTGAATCCTTACTTTTTAAAAACCTTTATGTTGGATTTCTTTGTTTTCCGGTCACTTGATCTGGAGCTGTTTGACCTAATGGCCTTTCCGGTCACCCTTTCCCCCATTTATTTAGAATATCTGTATTTCTGGGCCAGCTAAAACTGTGGCCTTGCTAATTCCTGGGCATCTTCACTAAAAAATGTATTCCACCATGGGGAAAGGTTTGTAAATAAGTATGAATTGGCTAAAAAAATTAATTTAGAAAATGCTTTTCTCCATTTTCTCCTACACAGCCAAAAATGGTAATGGAGAATGTGGAAGGGAATTAGTTTGTGAATCAAGAGGCTATGGACGCTGGGAATTTAGCAGAGTGCAGATTCTTGTGGTTAATGAATTGCTGTAGCTGAGGGGCTTTGAATCTCATGTGTCAGGGTTTTAATTGATCCCTTGAGATCAGAGCCACGGAATGTTTGGAGTTGGAAGGGACCTCTGGAGATCATCCAGTCCAACCCTCCTGCTAAAGCAAACACATCAGGTTGCTTCTTTCCCAGGTGAGTGTCTTGAAGTCACTAGACTGGAGAGCTGTGTTCCTGTGGGACACAGCCCTGGAGAGCTGAGGGATTTTCAAGGATCCTGATGAACAGGCAATCAAGCAAAGGCAGCAGGAGGCCTGCATGGATGTGCTGGGGTCTCCTACTTGAGCGCACACGTGAAAAGGGGTGTACAAGAGGTGGAAGCAGGGGCAGGTGATGTAGGAGGACTGTAAAGATGTGATTCAAGCACACAGACCTGGGGTTCGGAAAGCCAAAGCCCATTTGGGGCTCAATCTGTGGGAAACAAGAAGGGCTTCTACACATATATCAGGACTCCCAGACCCTTGAGACTAGTGTCCTTCATCGCCATGCCCAATCCTTAACTTCTATTAAGGATTGTGCTGGGAGAGTTGCCAGAGCAAGCTGGCAGAGGGAAGCACCTTTTAGAAGGGCTGGTGGACTGTGATCTGTTACCCATCCTGGAGGGCTCAAATCCAAAGCAAGAGAGACGTGGTCATGACCCCAACCCTTCTGGAGCTCAAGGGGCATTTGAACAATGCTCTCAGGCACATGGTGGGATTCTTGGGGTTGTCCTGTGCAGGACCAGGAGTTGGACTCAGTGATCCTTGTGGATCCCTTCCAACTTAGGATATTCCATGAATCTGTGATATTGAAAGGCCCTTGTCCTTTCTTGTGTTTTTAGTGACTCCGAGATATGATCAGTACTGAGGAGGATCTCATAGAGACAGGGCTGTTTTTGCTAAGTTGGAGTAACTCGGCAAGAATTGGCATTTCTATAGATGGTGGGGGGCTAATTCAGCACAGCTCAACTCTGAGCTTCCTCCAGCTATGCCCTTGGAAAACTTGCTCCCTCCATGACACTGTGCTGACATTACTAGTGGTTGTGATACCAGCTGTAGCTGCTCTTTGCTCTGCTGCAAATCCCATTATACCCCAGTTTTCCCAGCAGATGTACTCAGGGGATGTTTAGCTTGGTCTTCTCATTGATACTCATAAGGTGAGTGTCTAAAATCTCTGTTGCTTGCTCTCTGTAGTACTTCCTTTAGGATACACAGCATTTCCACCGTGCAACATGTCAGTCAAAGCCCTAGGGACTGCTGTGTGCAGAGAAACAGCATGTTTGATGGGCACTTGTGCCTCAATGCTCCATGCTGATGCTGAAATTTCCTTACGTTCCCTCTTGTTTTCTTGACCCAGGAGATGGAGGCCTTGGCCATGCAGAGGGAGAGCCGTCTGGACCATGTGGAGACTCTGCTCGCCTCTGTGTACAAGTGGGAGGAGCTGGACTGCGTCTTCCAGCTCTGTGGACTTCAGAAAATTCAGGTAGGGAGCTTCCAGGTGCTTCTCCTCTGTTCTCCTCCATCCTCCCATAACTGGTGCTCCCCATCCCCATGGCTGCAGCTGGATGTGCCTCTCTGACCATGTGTCTGTGTCAGTGTCACATCCAGATCGATGTTAGAGGGGCTTGTTGATCTTCAAAGAACAAAAGCCATTCTCTTCCACAGAGTCACAGACTGGCTTGGGTTAGGAGGGACCTTAAAGCTCATCCTGTTTCACCCCCCTGCCATGGGCAGGGACACTTACCGCCATCCCAGGTTGCTCCAAGCCCTTCCCTGGATGGGGCAGCCACAGCTTCTCTGGGCAACCTGTGCTGGGGCCTCACCACCCTCACAGGGAAGGATTTCATACCAGTATCCCATCTAACTGCGTACTCTGGCAGTGGGAAGCCATTCCCCCTTGTCCCAGGCCCTTGTCCAAAGTCCCTCTGCAGCTCTCTTGGAGCCCCTTTAGGCACTGGAAGGAGCTCTAAGGTCTCTCTAGAACCTTCTCTTCTCCAGGCTGAATGCCCCCAGCTCTCCCAGCCTGGCTCCATAGAAGAGGACTGTCCTCTTTCATCTCACCTTTTCCACCTCAGCAAAACCCTTCTGATTTACAGATCAGCATGCAAAGCCTGAGCGTGTTGTCTGAGCGTGTCTTTTGTGTTGTCTCCCCTGCTTGGCCCTCCCAGCAAACCTGACCCACAGCAGCTGCCCTGGGAGTGAAGAGAGGCATTACCCATCATAGCTTGCTCTGTTTTTCTTTGCTACCTGTCCAGGGAGGCTGTTCTTTACTCCATCAGCCTAGGGGAGGTCAGACTTGGCCAAGTATTTCACATGAAGGATGTCTTCACTTCTTGCCTGAGAGATGAGCTCATGGGCTGGCCAGGAGCTCCTGTCATCAGAGTAACTGTTCTAAGCCTGATCCAAACTGTGCCTCTTTGACACATTTCAAAACACTGTCAAACTCTTTAAAGATCATGAGAGAGGCAGAATTGCTGGTCCCCTGGCTTGTCTCTCCCAGCAGTGTGCACCTTGATTTTTTCTCGTCCCTAGGAGGGACAGCCAGTGGATCTTGCACCAAGCAGTGCTCTCTGCCTGGGTTGCTGCTGCCCACAGTGAGCTCTGTTTGCTGAGTACGTGATGTGCTTCAGCATATGGCAGTGCTTTCAGTCCTTGATTGTTCCTGGAGCTCTTTTCTGAACCTTTCCCAACTGTTCTGCATTGCTTTTAAGTGCAGACAGGAGACCTGGACCCTGCATTGCCTGTCAAAGTCTTCTTGTTCCATTATACATCTCCCTGCTCTGTACAGCCAGGCATTTCAGGCACAGCCCCATGCTGAGGGTTTGCTTTCAGGATTTTGGCTGCCATGGTTATTTTCTGATTTCTTCATCTTCTATAAAATTTTAAAATAGTGCTAGGCTGTGAATGGATCCCTGTGGAGTGCTGCTGCTTAAAGCTGTTGCCTTTTACAGTGTGATGTGTGTTTCAGTTCCTAGAATCCCAGAATGGTTTGGGCTGGAAGGGACCTTAAAGCTCACCTCGTTCCACCCCCCTGCCACAGGCAGGGACACCTTCCACTTGACCAGTTTCCTCTAAGCCCCATCCAACGTGGCCTTGAACACTTCCAGGGTTGGGAGTGGTTCATATCCCTCCCTTTCATGCTTTCCTCTCCCCTGGGCAGTGGTCCCAGCCACAGTCAGGATGGACACTGTGCCATTCCTTGCCTCCTCTCCTGCTCCCCCGTGCCAGCATCCTGGGAGCGATGCTCACAGTGACAGGGAGGACTGGGGCTCACTGATGGGGCTGATCCCAAGTGAGGTGGCCTGGTTTCAGGAGAAGTCCTGAAATCCAGAATCCATGGCCGAGGCCCACAGACATTATGGGCTGTGTGAGTATGTAACAGCTTGTTTTCTCTGGCAGTAGCGTTGCTCAATCACGCCACAGCATGGGGCTGTTAGCCTGCTCAACAGCCAGCCAAGGCTCTCATGTCTGGCAGCAACAGCAGGAAAGCTCAGCTTCCAGTCTGAGTTCTCCGATTCACTTAGCGTCCTCCGCTCTCCCCTTCCAGACTGATGTGGTCCTGCAGTTGGATTTGCATTACACCCAGCCGAGCACAAAGCAGAGGACTTGTGAAAGCCTGCGAACGACCCTCCAGAAATCCCTGCTGGGGCAGTTTTTCAGCCAGAGGAACGACTCTCAGCCAGGCTTCCAGCAAACTCCTGCCGGCACAGGCAGTGTGTGCGTCCAGGGCACACCGGACCCAAAGGGACAAGGATCCCTGAGGACAGGCTCTGGCCACAGCTTGCCCAGCAGCAGCCCCTCCACCTTCAGCAGCGAGCCTGAGGAGAACGATGAGAGTGACCTGGGTGAGCTCTGCTCGGCGCTGCTCCAGGCTGGCCCCTGACCCTCTGCCCTGGTTTGAATTGAGGGAACAGCTCTTCAAGTGCTGAATCCATCAGAATCCACAGCTGCCTCCCAGTCTCAGCATCTCCCTGTCCCAGTGAGGCCAAGGATGCTTTCTTGGAAAGGCTTCTCCCACCTGCACCCTGTGGTGTGCGGGGCCTGAAGCCCGCTGGGACTACCCCTGGTCCCACGTGAGCATCGGGATCAGTGGGGAGTCACTGTGGTGTCTGCAGAGGACAGGGCCACCCTCGTGGCCAGTCATAACACTGCCAAGGCACTGCTGCAAGTCAAGGGCACTGCTGATATTTTCTGCCTGAAAACAAAGGTTGCAGCATTAAATGTGATGAGAAACCCCCAAACACTACAGCCCCAGCTCCAGTCGCAGCCATGGCTGCTGGCTCCCATCACACCTGTGTGAGAGACACGGGGCTGCACCAAGGGGACCAGGAGAAACGGTGTGAGCTCTCCCCAGGGTCATGATGTGGTTTCTTTCCCATGCCTGTGTCAAAGCAGGTGTTAAGTTACGCATTTATATGTTTCTGAAGAATGTATTTATAATTGGGGTGACAGTCCCTTGCCAGGAAAAGGAAGCTCTGTCCAGTGTGTGTTTAGGAGGGAGGCTGGTTTTCCACCAGGAACAGCCACCAGGAATAGCAGGTACACTGACACCTCCTTGGACCTTCCAGCATGGTCCAAGGGGCATTAAAGGGTGTTCAGCCCTATGCAGTCCCCAGTTCTTCTCAGGTGCAGAGTGTCCTACAGGAGAGCTGAAAAATACTGGGATTGATAAAGAATAACTTCAAAAAAGTTATTATTAGTGCAAATTGTATTTTCTAAGTGCCTGTCTGTGCTGTGGGCAACCTCAAGTACTGCCTTTCGTGGACAACCAGCTGTCCAGAGAAAGCCACAGGGTGAGCAGGCCCCAATGGACACCCTGGGTGGACACAGGCCCTTCCCTGACTGCTTCCCTAATATCTGTTTGATAAAGGCCGTTGCTCAGTATGGGTCTGGGAGGGTGATCCAATAGTTCCACAGAGGCCAGTGACCCCAGTGAAGTGTCAGGTCTCCATCCTTGAAGGGCAGTTCACTCTGGACTGCAGAAGATTCTGGTGACCTGATCCAAGCTGGTGGGGTGCTGGACCAGAGAGCACTGGAGATCCCTTCTGGCTGTTGTGGTCCTGTGAAAGAAAGAGCTTGGAGAGCAAAATTTCTTGAGAGGTTAAGGGTAGCAAGGTGGAGAGAGGGCCTGAGCTCTGTCATAGTTTAAAAGAGGGTTGGAAGAAAAGAGCATTTTGTCAGTTCTGCTCTCCTTCAGCAGTGAAGATACATGTCTGTCTGTGGTGTCTGTTGCAGCACAGAAAAATCTGAAATGTTCCTTCCAGATAAACCATCCTACAAGAGCTGGAAACCTGTCCAAGGAGAACAGAGGAGGCTTTTATTCTCCTCACAGTGAGTAGAGCCAAGGGAAAGAAGAGGGGCCCCATCTGGCTGCAGACTAGAAAGTCTCCAAGGCAAAAATGTAAAGCTCAAAAAAATAAGTTCACAGGATGTAGTTTAAATAAGATGGACTGATAGAGAAGCTAAACCAGAAAATAATAAACTATTTGCGGGGAGAACCAAAGATCAACTCAACACCAGCAGCCACTGAGGACAGCTCAGTGAGAACGGCTCTGCAGGAATTTGGGAGGAGCTGGGGGGTCTTGCTGCCTCTATGAGGATTATACACACCCTCCTGTACTGTTGGGGCAAGATGTGTTTTTGGCTCACATTATGGTGGCAAATGTCACCTCATGTGAATGTTAATCTCATTCAAAGCCAGTCTTTATGTTTTTCTGAATAAAACACTATTGGTGTTTTTGAATGCACAAAGCTTCACGTGGTTCTGAGTTAACTGTGTTCATTTTCCCTCTAATTGCCAGGGTGTGACTCAGTGTTGACCTGCTGGGGTTTTATGTTTTCAGCTCTAGCTTCTGGGCTCCTGTGTGTGAGCATGGTTTCTTTTTTTAGTTAACTGAAAGTACTGATATTTGGATTTAGAAGGTGGATCAAATTACCAGATAGGGTGAAATGATGTCAGGTGAAAGGTGTACATATAAAAAGTCGGAATTCGTTGCGATTTATCCATCACTTTTGTAAGTGTGGCTCTTGAGTGGCTGGTTCAGCCTTAGTGGCCCTCCTGTCCTGGTATCAACCACAGCACTTGTCCCTGTCCCCAGCTCTCCTGTTCCTTCAATAAGACCCTGCAGCCAAGCCCAGGGGAACCACCACATTCCCATGCCCCTCAGATGATGGTGTGTTATGTCTGGGAACATAAGCTGAACTGAAAAGGTGGAGTTTGATTGTGTCCTGAGCCTCTGGCCATGACAGCTGGAGTCATTGTAGGAGGGGGTGAAGCTGTGTCTGCCTTCATACCCTGCTCACACGTGAAATCCAAACTGTGAAATATAAACTGTAGAGTGCCTGTAAATTTTCCTGTGAGTCTGTGTTTCCATCTCCCAGCATCCAGGACAGACAAGTCACCCCAGGGTCACCATGTGTCTCTTGACCACGTCCTTCCCGATCTGCATCCTTGGGCTCCACAGCTCCCTGTGCTGGCTGGAAGGGTGGGAAGGAAGGACCACCCAGGCAACAGCAGGTAAAGTGGGACCAAGAAATCAGCTCCAATTTACATTCCCCCTCTGCCTCCATACCTTTCACAGACATCACCCTCCACTTCCCTCATTTCTGGGCCAGTCTGCAAACAGCTCAGCACTCAAAAGCATTTTTGTACGTAGTACAGGTACTTCCCTTCACCCAAGTCTGTATTTTCTTTAAGAGGCACCAAGTGAACCGAAGCTTTAAAACAATATGTGATGAAAATAGCAACACCTAAATGTTTGATAATTTTATTTTTAGATAAATGCCCTTCTTTTCCTCTCTGCTAGTACAGATGTATTGAAGGAAAGGACCTTGGACAACAGCCTGATACACTCTCCTTGTGCTACAGAATTCATTTGGGAGGCAGTTCTTGGTTCATTTGCTGAGGTTTGGCAGTTCCTGAGAAAACAAGGCAAGTGCACCCAAAAGGATTGAGAAAACAAGGCAGGGGAAATCAGGGAATCTGGGAAATGCCATTTCAGTGTGTTACTGGAAAATCAAGGGCCCAGTTGCAGTCAGGAGGTGTGTTACATGTGCCCTGGCAGATACACCCGAGCCTGTCACATTTCTGTTGGCAGCAGACTCCTGAAGGTTTATTTTCAGTTGGGTTTTTTGTGACCAAAGCAAGGAAAAGGTAGATTTGTCCCAGATCAGCCACTCTCCAGTCTCAGCCAAAGAGAGAGAGAGAAGCATAAGGCAAGTCCTTCATTGAAGGAGTAATTTCTGGGAGAGAAAAATCAATATGGGGCAATGTTGAACCATTTTACTTACAAGCTCACTTAACTTCTATCATGTTTTTGGAACAAATCCTTCTCCCTCACATGAGTTAATTTGAGTTTACTCTTCCGAAACTGGTAGGTTCTCCTTATTTTCCACTTAGAGGTTTTCCATGATCTACAGAACCTGCCAGATCATTTCCTACTCCATATTTCAGGGCAGAGCTCATGGTGCAGTCGATGGGGTACACCTGCAGTGGAACAGAACATACAGAGGGACAGACAGGAAAACAGATTCAACAGTGCGGTTTTGGTCCTCTTTCCCTACTTTTTGGAAGTAGCTTATACAGGCAGGAGAGATCCTGGAGGTGTTGGATGGCCATTCCTTCCCAGGGAAGAAAGGAGCTCTCCAAAGGGCAAGTTATCATGGTCTCTGGCAGTTGTGCTGCCTTTCACATGGACAAAGAGTGAACAGCATGATCTCTTGAACTAATCTGATACAGGAATTGCCTTTTTTCTGAAATGCTGAGGATTGCTTTCATTAGCTGAGGATCACTTCTGGAACACCAGGTACTGGCAGTCAGCTTCCTGTGAGCACAACAGGACCATGCACAAGATACAGGGCGATACCAGGCTCAGGACTGGTGAGGAGGTCTGGAATCATTAAATCCAGGTGCTGCTGTCACAGAAGGCCTTTATCCATCATGCTTTGCACATGGAGACACCCACGGCTGTGCTCTCCTCTCTCCTAATGCTGGCAACTGTCCTACTTCCAACAGGAGGTTGGACTGGGTCCCTCCCAAGCAACACTGCTGGGATTCTGCTACCAGAATATGCTCAAAAGAGTGTATGTGTTCTCAGCGAGTCTGAACAGCAAACTGGGAGTTCCAAAACTCTTTTTCAGCGAAATATCCCTGCTCCCTGTCCAAAAAGCAAATAAGGACATTGACTCAGCTTGGCTGGTTCCAAAATTTATAAAACCAAAGGCTTACGGCAGGGCTAGAAAATAAAGGAAAGGTGGTAAAACAGTTCATTTGAAAATGTCAGGTGGCTCAGACTCAGTCCTTCCAGGCCTCCCCTTCAGGTGGATGGTTCACAAATGAAACCAGAAGCATAGTTTTAAACAAAAGAGGTGAGTGAAGTGATCCACTGGCAAGACAATAAACCCAAGATTATCCAAATTTAAAAGGAGGTGAACAGCACTGACCTGCACTCAGACACACTGCCCCTCTGCAGAGAGCTGGGGCACCTCTGGAAAGCAGAGGCAGGAGCAGGTCTGGTGTCTGCAGACCAGGACTTTATTTCATTAATGGTGAGAAATTATTGATTGCACAGCCTCTTCGTGTTGTCCCAGAGTTCTCTATCACAGATTATTTCAATGACTGTTTTGCCATTGTTACTAATCACTTGAAATTAGGTCTGTGACATCATGTGGCAGTGAAGAGAAAAACATCACCAAACAAATGAGAATCCTTGAAGCGCTTGAAGTTGCTTCTTATCTTCACAGTTTGGATAACCTTTTGCATAACAAGCAACAATTTCAAATATATTGGTCATATCACCTCCTCAAAGAGACAGAAGACACCCTTTGAAATTACAGAGCAGACTTCATGCACAGGAGAAGAGCTGACGTGGTGTCACACAGTAATGAAGAGCCAATGTCTCTTTGATAAAACTGTCTTCGCAGAGTTGGATTTTCTTGCAACGGTGTCAGGAATAGTTGAAGAGACAGACGTGTTATTAAGTGGTAAAAATAAACAGATGGAAGAGACAAGTGAGAGATTTCAGCTGCGACTTTCCAAAATGTTTCAGCAAAGAATAATGTCCTCATTTCCATTCCCTACCAAAGATGGAAAATAGGAGATACTTACCCACGGGCTGCAGGGTCGCAGACCCTTTGCAGCAATGGGGCACCCACTGTAATTCTGGACCCTTGTCCCTACCTGCCCATAGGGTGCATGAGATGGGGCAGTTTGGAAGAGGGATGCTGGTCCTGACCTGCTGCTCTTCCAGACTCATTGTGGAGAGCATCGATGCCTGACCGTGTGTGTGTGTGCACTGCCTGCCTTTGTTCCAGCTGGGCACTGTGGCTTAGTGTTGAGACTCCAGCCTTTATATCCTCCCTCTTCTCCCACTCCCTCTCCCTTCCACAGAGGTTTTGTCTCACTGCTTCCCACTATGGAGGATGCAGCAGTTTTGCTACGACTGTGCCACCACCCTGCCCAACCAGGGGAAGGACGGAGGACAGGCAGGATGGAGATACACTCACAACAAGAAGATCTTCAGGAGAAACATTGAGGGGCTGGAGTGTGTCCAGAGAAGGGAAGGGAGCTGGGGAAGAGTCTGAAGCACAAGTCTAATGAGGAGCAGCTGGGGGAGCTGGGAGGGCTCAGCCTGGAGAAAAGGAGGCTCAGGGGGGACCTTCTTGCTCTCTGCAACTCCCTGACAAGAGTGGGGAGCCAGCTGGGGGTCAGGCTCTGCTCCCAGGGAACAAGGGACAGGACAGGAGGAAAGGGCCTCAAGCTGAGTCAGGGGAGGTTTAGGTTGGATATTAGGGAAAATATCTTCATAGAAAGAGTTGTCAGGCATTGGAACAGGCTGCCCAGGATAATGGTGTAGTCACGATCCCTGAAACTGTTCAGAAAACATGTAGATGTGGCACTTGGGGATGTGGGTTAGTGCTGGCCTTGGCAGTGCTCAGTTAATTGTTGGACTCAGATTTCAGAGGGCTTTTCCAGCCTAAATGATTCTCTGAATCATGAACTCTGAGCTGTTTCATCCCCTGGACTGCACTGGTTGGAACATCAGCTCCTGCAGATGTGACACTGAAATAGGGTCAAGTGGCAGCATTGTGAGCTTGGAGGCCTTGGCATCTGGGGTCCTCAGCACCGTAAGACATGACAGAAAGTCCTCTTTTCTGTGGAGCTGATGGACAAGGGGTGTTGCTCCCAGACCTGGCTCCTGCCCAGCCCCAGACATTACTGGAAGAGCAGAGGGCAGCTTCTGCTGTGTCACCGCAGCCATCGCCTGCCTGCCTCCCTTATTCTTCTGTGTCACTTAATATCAATTATAAAATATTAAATCAGATAAATACCTTTGACCTTTCTAGATGATAAGAAAAGACATTGTTCTGCCTCCTAAAATGCCGTTGTTTTCACTAGAAAATGCTAATGGGATAATGTAAAGGTTATTTCAGCCTCCTCTCAAATCTGGAGACGTGGCAAAACAATCACGATGCCCTTTGTTTATGCCTTTTTAATGACTGCTTTTATCTCCAGGTATCTGAGGCCTCTGCATCTTTTCAGGTGCTCATTTAGGGAGTCCTTGGCTTGCTTTTTGGGAGAAACATCTCAGGAAATGTAAATGTGGTTGTAATATTAGGAGTATGGAGGAGAGCTGGGGTGGTGGAGGAGAACTGCTTAGAAAACCCTCCAGCTCACCCCTGCCATTTGTTGGGAGACTGATGGGATGAGAGAAGGATTTTTTTCTTATCTGCTTGGCCATGGACCTCCTGATCCAGCCAAGGAAGTGGACCACAGAGCTGAAGCTGCTCTCTCATCCAAGCTGCTCATTATCGTTGTTGCAATGTGGAAAAACATAAAGAAAAGATAACCCTGCCGAAATTTGGCCAGACTGAGATTTGCCAGTGCCTTGTCTGTGCTTGGGCAAGTCCAAAACTGCTGGATGTTGTCTCTCTGAAAGAAGGAGGATCACATTCCATACAACTGGACTTTGAACAGTTCTGGGGATGGGGCAGCCTGTACCAGGACTTCACCACCCTCACGGGGAAGAATTCTTCTAAGCATAATTTGATTGTGTTAATTGTTGGAAATAAGATCAAGTAATGGGAGAGGAAGGAGTTCCTGGAGAGCAGAGGACAAGTTAGCTGGGACAGCAGGATTACATCTTTCATGGCAAGTGAAGAGAGAAGGTTGTCACTGCCTGTGGAACACAAAAGCATTTAGCCAAGAGCAGAGGCAGAGCAGGCTGGTGCATCCCTGGCATTTGGTGGAGATATGAATTACACATCCCATTACTGAAAGTTGTAATTCTCCTTTTTGAACTTGTTTTGCAGGTGTGCCTGGAGGATGATGCCTGAGAGGTCTGAGACAGCACAGAGCAGCTGCTTTATGAGGTCACTGTCCCTTGTTACTGATGGGGGTTTCTCATGCACGTTTGCTACGCAAATTTAGACAGGAGGGTTGGGTTTCTCACCTAGTTTCAGCAAGACCATCTGAATGCTCCCAGAGTGAGGGATTTCACAGTGTGAGGTGCACACAACTGGTCATCCCAGGTTGGGCAGTGATCCCAGCCACGTCTGCAGGAGAGGATTTGAGTGTGGGGCTGGGCTTGGCATGCTCCCTGTGAGTCTGGTTTGGATGGTCACTTTGGTACTACGTGAAAGGCACAGAGGGAAAAGAATTCAGAGGATGTTTGCTTTTCCTATACGAGTGGCATTTGAATAATATTTTTTTGTGCTGTAGCCCTTAAGTGAAGCATCTGGTGCTTGTGAAATGGTAATGTCAAAGCTAATCACTTTGCATCGAAGGTGAGATCTCACCTGGAGGGTCCAGCCTTCCTGCTGATTTGGGACAGTCCTGCAGAGGATGCAGTGGAGAACACCAAAAAACATGTTGAAAAGTGCAGTCAGTCTGGGAGGAAAAACAGAAGGATCTTGGGCAGAAAAAATTTATTGAAAGCGTAAGATGGATCCTTCTAAGTGGTCTGCACAGTGTGTCTGTCAGGCTCTGGAGCATTTTGGGTGACAGATACCTATCACTTTATGAGACAGAGCATGTCCCTACTTAATGCTCTTCCCTTTGACATCAGCCCAGCCAGCCCATCTCAGCTCCTCCAGCAGGACATTTGAAGACCCCCAGCACAGCAGCAAACTCCAGCAGTTTCCTTCAGGCCACTTCAGTGGCTGGATCAAAAGGACTGTCCCTGACACACACAGTCCCTGTGTCACTGGCAGAAGCTCTTCCTGAAGTCCTTGTGTGATGCACATCCTTTTCTAGGAGTGTGACACACAGCAACAGGACAAGAGGAAATGGCCTTAGGTCGCACCAGGGGAGGTGTGGAGTGGATATTAGGAAAGATTTCTTCCCTGAACATTCTATGACATAGCGAGATGTTTCAGGAAAAGGTGAGACATTCTACCACCCAGACAGGCCAATTCCTCTATTACCTGTTTCCTTCCTACCCCAAAGCTGTAGGTTATAATTTTACTCTGTCTACCTCATTGTAATTTTACTCTTTGTCTTCATCAATGCTTTAATGAGCCCTACTCAGCCCTTTCACAGGAAGAGGTTTTATAATCCACAATACAATAAGGCTGCTTATTCATTCCTGGCTCCTATCCACTATTTTCCCTCCCAGGAAATGCTGCTGCTTCCCAGTGCTGCAATGGGAGTGCTGAGCACATTTCTCTGCTGCGCTGCCGTGAGTCAAGATGAGTTCAACCTTTGGAAAATTGTTTCTTGAAGGCCAGAGACATTTGTTTGTCCTGTAGTTAAACACTTTTCATGAAACATTGGAGCCACTACAGCCCATAATTTAGTGTCCTGAGTGACAGCCCAGTGTAACTGAGGGCCTGTGGATATCTAACAGGATAAAAAAGGACACAAAAATGCTCTAATGTCCACAGTTAATGGGGTCAGCGGAGGCCCACGGTGGAAAACTTCATTTTCAGATGACTTTTGACTGTGCTGTTACAGTGCTTTCTCAGCACAGTCCCTCATGTTTTAAGGCATAAAAGGAATTTTCTACTTAACAAATCTTAAAATTGTTTTCTTTTTTTTTTTCCTTGAAAAGCCCATTTGTCACATCGCCTTATAGTTTCCTATCCTTCTTCCTCTTTCAAAGCTTGGTTTGCACAAAAAGTATTCAGTATCCTGCACCTCTTATGAGACCCTGTGCCCTGATGGGGTTTGGATCAATCTGGTCTAGTGGAAGGTGTCCCTGCCCATGGTAGAGGATTGGAACGAGATGGTCTTTAAGGTCCCTTCCAACACAAACCCCGCTGTGATTCCATGACTCTGTGATACAGTGTTATTTTGTTCCCTTCTCCACACCCCAGTCATCTCTACCAAAAAGTCATCAGGTGAGATAGTCTCTACTGTTAAACCATAAAAACATGGCCTTTTGGTGCCACAACCCTCCCATGTTTTGTTGACTTGTAGCCCAAATTTGCCTATTCCCAAGGAGATGTGATTTGGGAGCCAGTCATTGACAGGCTCTGCAGTTCCTGTCAGGCTGTAATTCCTCAGTTACAGCCCAGCTCAGGTCAGAGGCTGCTCTTTTTTCCAGGGACATATGAGTGCAAAGGGAACTTAATTCACAGAAAAGCTCACAGAGCTGTCCCACTGCCACCACATGGGGCAACTGGAGGTACAAAGGCAAGAACAGCTCAAGGCAGCCTTGTCACCCTGGGAAATGCATGGGAAAACCATAGCGTCCCCTGGCCACTGCAGGCCTGAGGCCGCAGCCATATGAAACATCATTTCAGCAGGACAGCATCTTGAGAAGGTCCTCTTGCCATAGCCTGGAGCATGGGAGTGAGTCCATTTGGAGGCAGCTGGAGAAGAAGAGGGGCGCCGTGAACCCTGCTCTTGTTCAGCAGTGTGAACCCTGCTCACGTTCAGCAATCACGTAGAGATTCACAAGCGTCACCACTACTTGGGCAAAGCAACACAGAGCCCAGGGGCACAGAGGATTGCGCAAAGGGTCCTTGTTTGCCCAGACCTTGGAGCGTGTCCGTACTGCATCAGAGCCTGCAGTTCTCATGGGTGAAGAAAACTGGCTGTCTGGAAGTTATTTTCCCCGTTTTCCAGTCAAGCAGTAGAACAGGTTTGGTATTGCGCTAGGGATATGGGCAGCGTAGATCCTTGGCGCTTCAGCAGGGTTTGACTGCAACCTCCCTGCAAGAAATCAGCCTATCTCATCACATCTCCAACTGGGAATCCAACAAATTCCAATAAGTGGGATTTAGAAGCATAGGGGGCCAATAGGATTCTGCCACATTAGTGTTCTTATTCCTGTTCCCAAACTTGCTGGGATACATGGCTTCATTCTCTTGGATTTGACTCAGGAATTTAAGGTCAGGGCTCCGTGGTTGCAAGAGAGTACGACCACTACAAGCTGTCTTGAGTATGAATTTGGAGTATAGGCAAGTTTTTACGTGTTCGTGGTGGATCAGTACAGAGGGATCTTCATTGAAGAGATACATCGACTCATCCATATTTGTGTCAATAAGGAAAAAGAGGGAGAAAAATCAGTTTGGGGCAATGCAGAGGGCATGCCCTGGGAGTGAGGGAGACCAAACAGCCAAAGCAATAGGTGTAAATGGTTTTAAATGTATATAGAAGACATCTGTGTAATTAATTACCCTGATTTAAGTTACACGGCTTTTTTGTGTGTGTAGATAACGCCGAAGGCTACGCTGTTATGTTAGAGGAATGTTTGTCTGGGGATTCATTCTCACCCTGCCAATAGTAAACCTTCCCCAGAGTTTCTGAAAAACTAATTATAGTTTCGTAACATACAAGTTTTGCAACTAGCTCAAGGTAGTTCCCTCTAACACTGACCTCTGACAGAAACAAATGAGTCGCTGATGTGAAAACTGACAGTTGCCTGGGCATGAGCGCTCCAGACTTTGTGATGTTTGTGTTGTAAATAAAATGAGTCTCGCCGTCCTTGCCAGCCCGCCTGCCTACAGGCACCCTCCGACACAGCCAGCACCTGGGAAGAACCATTTTCCTCCAGCCAAAAAGCAAGCACCAACAACCTCAAGCAGGTTAAGAATTAAAAGTGAAGGTCTCAGATGCAGCTGGACATACATCGAGAGTATTTCATCCAGGGGTTTCCCTCTCCAAGGTGCCACCAGGGCACAGGGGAGGTCCCACTGATGCTTCTCCCGCTCCAGGAGGCCACTCTGCACATCAGTTCCTTAGGCTTTTATCCTTTCCACATCAAAGCACAGAATCACACAGTGCTTTAGGTTAGAAGGGACCTTAAAACCCATCTCGTTCCACCCCCCTGGCCACCTTCCACTAGACCGGGTTGCTCCAAGCCCCATCCAGCCTGGCCTGGAACAATTCCAGTGATGGGGATTCCACAACATTTACAAAACAAGCCTAAAGGGACAAATTTAAACTTAAAAAAAAAAAAAGGAGGAAGATTTTTTTACTTCCAGATTTGTCAAGTCACCACATTCAACTAAAAATAAGAAAAGGAACTGATTTTTAGATGATGCAGAAGGATGTAGACTCTCCTCAGTGCATTTTGTGTCTCTGCTGTCTTGAGGAAGGGACCTCAGCCACTCCAGGGCTGCCTCTCCTCCTCGGCCATCTGGGATGGAACTAAATTCCCACTAGCATTATATTTCTTAATTAGCACAATCCTTCAAATTACCACAGCTTTCCTGCAAGCCACAACTTGTTCAGGACTGTGACAGCTCTTAGTAATTGTGTAACAAATGTCAGCTGTCTTACTAAATACAACTTAGAGCTTTTCATAGAGATGTGCTAAAATTACAGGTTAACAGTTGCGATATTTAAAATGTTTCCTTTTTGTGACTCTCTTTGTGCTTTTGCTGGTTTGGAGAAAGTGTCTATTGCCTCCCAAAGGAGAAAGGTGATGACACTGATTCAGAAATCAAAGATGTGAAGCTACATGTGTGGGTTAGGAAAAAAGAATTTTTTTGCCCATGGGATTGATGACAAGTGAAAAAATAATTATTTAACTAGATGAGAAATAAATGCAGTGTGAGCAATGCTATACACCCAGGGTAGGTGGTTAGAATGCCAGGACACAGGAAAGAAAACCTCAAGAAATAGTGTTTATTTATTACGATGGGAGGGTGACACCTGGATACAAAATGCTTCAAAGCCTCGGAGACTAGTTGAGGCTGGAAGAGACCTTCTGAGGTGGTTTGGTCCAGCCTCAAGCAGGGCAACCTAAAGCTGGTTGCTCAGAAAATCCAGACTGCTTTTGAACGTCTCCAAGGATAAAGACTCCACAGCCTTCCTGGGCAACCTGTGCCAGTGCTTGGTCACCCTCGCAGGGGAAAAGTGTTTCCTCATATGTGTCAGCAGGTGGGCTCCAGTCCTGGCCCTGGGCACCACTGGGAAGAGCCTGGCTCCATCCTCTCTGCGTGCTCCCTGCCGGTTCTTATAGACATGGATGAGTCTCTTTGAGCCAGCTCTAGTCCAGGATGAACAGTCCAAGCTCGTTCAGCCTTCGTACAAGAGATGCTTCAACCCTTTCATCATCAGCACCTTTATCATCCTCGTGGCTCTTTGCTGGACTCAATATGTCCATGTCTCTCCCCAAAAGGGGACACGGAGGGTAAACATTATCTATCTCATCCCCCAAGCTTGTCAAAGAATCATAGAATGGTTTGGGTTGAAAGGGAACTCAAAGCTCATCTCATTCCACCTCTCACCATGAGCAGGAACACCTTCCACCAGACCAGGTTGCTCCAAGCCCTGTCCAACCTGGCCTTGGACACTCCAGGATTGGGGCAGCCACAGTTTCTCTGGGCAACGTGTGCCAGGGCCTCACCACCCTCACAGGGAAGAATTTCTCTGTAATCTTTAATCTGAATCTACCGTTTTAGTCATTTCAATTGCAGAAGGCATCAGGTTAACGGGGATGGAAGTCCTTTGTAACCCTCACTGACTGATCCCAGACATCTCCCTGTCCGTGCTGTGTTTGGGAACGGCCCCAGGGGTCACTGGCTCCGTCACCTCCACAGGGATCGGGGTGAGGCTGGAGCTCCCCACATCCTCGCCTTGGGACATGGGTCAACCAGTGCAACTGCGGGCAAACCGCACCAGGGACACAACGACGAAGGAGTTAAAGACAGCGAGCGGTGACTGAGCCGTTCTCGGGGCAGGTTTTGGGCGAGGAAACCTCAGAGAAGCGGGAGCGCGGGGCTCTGCGGCCTGAGGGGGCGGCGGGGCCGGACCGGGGCCGGGGGGGCTCCTCTGTCAGGAGCCTCCTTGAGGCGGGGGCGGCGGTGGAGGGGGTGCCTGGGGCGGCGGGGCCCTGGGGCCGGGGCGGGAAGGGAAGGAAAGGGAAGGCGGGGCTGTTCCGCCGTACCCAGCCCGCCCCGCTCCGCCCCCGGCCCCGCCCGCCGCCGCCGCCGCCATGTTGCGGCCGTTGGTGCCCGGTACGGGGTGAGGCCGCGCGGGCCCGGCGGGCCCGGAGGAGCCGCCTGCGTGGGTGAGTCCTGCCCGCCCGCCCGGGCCCGGCCGCGCCGGGACCGCCCCTCCCGCTGCCCTCCGCCCTCGCTCCCTCCC
>JAWMRA010000016.1:17677371-17719939 GCA_035584735.1 Pseudotriccus pelzelni
CAAACTAAGTTGGGCGGGCGGCCCACGTGCGGCCGGGCCGGGCCGGGCCGGGCTGTCAGCGCGGGGGGCGGCGGGGCCGAGCCTTTGTCTCGGGTGGGGACGGCGTGGGCCGGGGCCGGTGCGGGGGTGCCACGGGCCGGGCGAGACCCCCCCCCGCGGCCCCGCTCGCCCCGAGAGCCGCACCGGGCTCCTGAAACTTTCGCGGGTGTCACAGCCCCGGGTCCCGCCTGCCGCTCAGCCGCCCCTCTGATTTAACCCTCGGCCCGCCGCGGCTGCCCCGTGCCTGTCCCTTCCCCGCAGCCCTGACAGCCCCTGCCCCCTTCCCCGGCCCTCCCCGCGCTCCCTGGCTCCTGCTATCCCTGCCTTCCCAAGGGATTCCCGCGGCAGGCAGTCCCTGCATCCCTTCCCGGAGACACCAGCCCCGTGTGAGCAGTCCTTGGCGATGTGTTCCCTTGTATACTGCTGTTTTGGAGAATTATCAATATTTATTAGTGATAATGCTCATGATAAATAATCCCCCGCAGCAGGGGGGTTGGAGCTAGATGGTCTTCAAGGTCCCTTGCAATCCCAGCCGTTCTGTGATTACTTTCCTTGGTGTAATTGGGTTTTCATGCTTTCCTACTAGGTGGCAATCTCAAACCTCCTACCTGAACAGTATGGTACACACTGGTTTGGGAGCTGCAGAGCATCTGCTTCCAATCTCCAGAAGTCCCTGGGAATAGCATCGCTAGCTAAAGGTTTGTATAGGGCGAGTGTGGGATGCGGGTCCTGCGGTGCCTCTCCCCGATTTGGAACCTGATCCATGACACAAGGTCCTGGGGTTTCACATCTTTCCCCAAGGTTTTTTTGGATGGCTTGGAGCCTTCTTGGTTTCCTTACCCATGGAGAAACGTGCTATAGTGAGGTTGGGTTTGCACATTGGGATGCGTGTGTTCTACTCCATAAGTCCTTTGTTCATTTTATTCATCTTTTCTACTCCTTTGCCAATCTCAACCTCCATGTTTTCATTAGATTCCAAGCTTGGGGTTTAAATCCTTTGCACGAGAAGGATGGAATAAGGACGAAGGCCTTTAGTTTCAGCTTTCCTCACAAGGTAGTTTACGTAATTTCCTTTAATATCCTTTTTTTGTTTGTTGTCTATGAACAGAGATAAATGGTATTAAGTAAAAATTTTGAGTTTATGTCATTTAAAAATCACTTCTGTTGATAACATGCACATTTTCTAAAATCTGGTTCAAATTTTGCTTTATTTTGAGAAATTGTAGCTGTGCGTATAACAAGTTTAAGATGCAATTTTGTGGAGAAATACTTGAGTAGAGACTTGTGCTCTCATGGTAGCAAAGAGAGTAAATTGGCCTTTTACAGAACTCAGAGATGTACACAAAGCTTCTGAAAATGCAAGGTTCCTTCCAAGAAAAGGATATTTTGGGATGCTGCAGATACCTGGGGTTTATTTTGTCTCAGATTTTAAAACACCCTTGCCTGAAGAGGTGGAGAGGTGTTCCAGAGTGGGAAGGGGAAAGTCAGGAGTGATTGGCAGGCTCATTTTTCTCTATAAAAGTGGAGCGAGCCAGGTTAAGGATGAAGTGTCTTCCTTGCGGAAGGATTTGTGTGCCAGAAATTGTGGGAGCTGCATGGTGCCTAGCTCTCTCCCAGCTGGCACAAGATTTCCCACCCAAAGGAAGGGGAAGTTTCAGGTCCATGCCTTTGCCAACTGCAGTAATCTGTGATGTTCCCAAAGTCCTTATCGAGTGCTGGGGATGTGGAGCATGTGGATAATCTGGGCTTCCAGGGATGTCACACCCAGCTGCGCTTCCTTGAGGGATGTGATTGTAAGTTCTTGCACAGCCCTCTGTGGACATTCATATTTGTGATTTAATTTAAGAAAGAGTTTGAGCTCAGCTACAGCAAGCCACTCTTAAGCCAAGTAAATCTCCGCAGAGTGTTTTGCAGTAGATTAACCAAAGCAGCACCTCTGGGACTTGTCTGGAGGCATGGCTGAGCCAAGGCTTAAAGACCACTGTGTCCTTGTGCTCCAGGCTGAAGTGATTTCTCCTGGCTGGGGAGTTGTTCCCCATTCCAGCAGCCTGGCCAGAAGGGCTGAGCTTTGTTTGGTTTGAACGTGACGCCTGATGAACTTTTAAACCCAACTGTAAATAATGAGAGCACCCTTAAATCAGGGGCCTTTTGGGAACGCATCAGATGGCTTCTCGTTCTTCCTCTGTCTTGTCCCACAGTCCTCCTCTCTGCCTGCACCTCTTCCCCCTTCTCTCCCCACTCTCAGCTCTTCCCCCTTCTCCTGGAATTCTGCCACCCTCTCTGTCTCCCTCTCTTGCCGCTGGCTTTGGCAGCTGTTGCAGCCCAAGTCAAGTGAGCGTGGCAGAACTTACCTTGCCTGTGGGTGCTCCTTGCCAAGCAGGAACTGGTGCCCTGATAGTTTTGTTGACACTTTTTGGGTTTTTTTTTTTTTGCCCTCCCCTACATGCAGCATACATCAATGCAAGTACATTTGGGCTTTAAATGGAAAACATGTTAAATGAGTGGGAAGTCTCTATATTGCACCAACTTGAAAATATTTTGATTTAACAGGGGAAAAACAGTGTCCCTGACATTAGTGAACACAAATGTTTGAGTGACTATGCTGTCAGTTTTCATTATGCATCTCATCAGAGCTGATTAGTGCTGTTGTAGGTCAGAATGTTGAGTGTCCAAGTCCCAGCTTCCCTTCTGAAGGGCTTAGGAAGAGATTGCTGGCTGGGAACACCATTTTTATGATGATTTGGATACAGCACTTTTTTCTGGCTTTGGGCAGTTTTGCCTCACATGGTTACCTAATTAAGGATTGCCCCTGTTTCAGATAACCCTTGTTGGACCTGCAGTATTGAAATATTTACTGAAGACTTCTATTATTTAAATTACTTGGGGTAGGGAGTCATCTCACTTTTCAGGCCTGTTTCTCTTGGGGCACCTGTTTGCTCCTGCCTTTCTTCCTGGAAGGACAACTGAGTTCTTCCAGTATGAGAATCTGTTGAGAGATCTGCAGCTATTAGCTCTACAGAAACCCCAACCAAACAATGAAAAACCCTCTACTAGTGTAATTCAGAACATTTTCTGTCGAGGCTCATGCCGACGGCTGGTTTTGAGTAGTGATGCACCTGACAGGTTGAAAAGATGCCCCCTGCATGAGCTTGGTGTTGTGTGAAAGGTCATGCTTGTACCAGCTCTGCTGTTGGGAGTCCTGGGAGAAGGGGATGCTGTCTCCTCCTGTGCTGCTTGGGAGCAGCTCTGCCCATAACTGCCCTTGGGGCAGCTGTGGATTTTGTCACAGATGTGGGTGCAAATGAGTCTTACAAAGTTTATCTGTGGGGGAAATGTACCTTACAAAATATTTCTTATGCTTTTAATCATAGCTTTCATCATGGGGGACATGAAAACCCCTGACTTTGATGACCTCTTGGCTGCTTTTGATATCCCCGACCCGACTAGCCTGGATGCCAAGGAGACCATCCCATCAGCTGGGGAGGAGAGCGAGAACCACCTGAAGTCATCGGGAATGTGCATCGATGAGAACGTGTCCTTGTCCCACTCTCTGCCTCCCTCTGATGCGCCTGTCGTGAGTGTGATTGTGAAGAACACCAGTCGCCAGGAGTCCTTTGAGGCAGAAAAGGAGGGGAATCACCTCGGAACCGGTCTGTTACACAACGGGTTTCGTGGGTCTGATCTGCCAGCAGAGGCTCATGCTTTAGTCCATAATTATGGCAAGTTTGAGTCAACTTTTATTAATGGTGACAGCTCCAGAGGTTACTCTGATAAACTGGACCAGTCCAAGTCAGAGCCTTTGCCAACATTTAGTCAGTTTAGCCCCATTTCCAGCCCTGAACCGGAGGACGCATTCAGAGAAAACAGTATTGGGGATAAACCCAAACATGCCCAAACTCCCTATTTTCCTTCACCTGCAGTGTATATACCGACAGGAGCTTCGGTCCTGGATCATCTTAGGAAGGTGCCGGAGCCTGAATTAAGCATGTTTGATCAGTACTGTAAAAAGGAACAGAAGATGGAGATCCACTGCCAGCCAGAGAATAGGCTGGAAATGAGCAGGAGAGAGCAGGACAAAGCAGCGGAGAGGTTTGTGGAGTCAAGCAAGGACTTGGTAGATAGCAACAGCTTTCTTGGGGAAGGCTTGGTGTTTGGAGACCTCCCTCGCAATAATTTAGGAGACAGTAAGGGGTCTGTGCCCGAGCTGAATGTGTCTTCATCAGTCCCACCTCGGCAGAGGTTAAAACCAACTCATTCCAAATTGTCATCCTGTGTGGCAGCATTAGTAGCTCTTCAGGCCAAAAAGGTTGCGTGTATTCCAAAAGGCGATCAGCCAAATCTTACCAAGGAACCTGGTCCTTTTAAAGATGGGACGAAGGGAAGTCCAAAAATGCCCAAGTCACCAAAGAGTCCCCGAAGCCCCTTGGAAGTGGTCAGGAAGGCCAGCAAGCAGCCTGAGAGTCCTCGTAGTGTATGCAGTGACAGCAGTGGGAAAGGCTCCCCTTCCATGGCAGCTGGCTCTCCGCCAGCTATTCCCAAAGTTAGAATAAAGACTATCAAGACATCCTCTGGTGAAATTAAAAGGACTGTAACTAGAATTTTGCCAGAAAATGATGAGTTGGGGAAATCTTCAGAAGAGTCACCTGCGGAAACCTCCTCTGCTGAAGAGTTTGTCAAATCTTTCCCATCCCCTGATACTAGTGCAGCAATGGAAAGTGAGGCTGGCAGGAATTCAACCAAAAACGGGGCTGCTGTGACTATCCAGCTGTCAAACGTAACAAGTCCTTACTCAGACAGCATAAGGATGGATATTGCAAACAGCACGTGTACCGTGTCCTTATCTCCACTGCCAAACTGCGGCAGCGGTGCCATAAAAGTGGGTGTCAAGAGGCAGCAGCAGGGTGCGGTGACGCAGCCGTCCAATGCCACCACCTCCTCCGGCCTTCTTCCCAAAGCCGTGCACTTGGCAAATCTCAACTTGGTCCCCCACAGCGTCGCTGCTTCTGTTACGGCGAAGTCGTCGGCGCAGAGGCGGAACCAGCCTCAGGTGACACAGATGTCGGTGCCGCTGGTGCACCAAGTCAAGAAAGCTGCTCCCGTTGTCATGGAGGCATTCCAGAAAGTGCTGCAGAGTGCCAACCCAGTGCCCATATATACTCCGAACCTCAGCCCTCCGCCTGACACCAGTATTAATTTACCTGCCTCTGGGTATTATTGCCTGGAATGTGGGGACTCGTTTGCCTTAGAGAAAAGCCTGACTCAACACTATAGTAGGCGAAGCGTTCACATTGAGGTCATGTGCACACAGTGTTCAACTATGCTCCTTTTTTTTAATAAGTGTAGCTTGCTTAAACATGCACGAGATCACAAGAGCAAAGGATTTATCATGCAGTGTTCTCAGCTGCTCATGAAACCAATTTCCATAGACCAAATGTTTTCGCTTTCTCCTACAAGCTCTTCAGCCTCTCTGGCTCCTCAGACTTTGCACTCATCCTCTCCTCCACCCAAGTCCAGTGCTGCTTCAGGAGGTGGGGTGGGGATTTCTGCGAACACTCAGGCAGCCTTGCCTCTCTACAAGGACCCACAGAGGCTAATCCGTCATGGACTTAAGTGTTTGGAGTGTAACAAGCAGGAGCAGGATTATGCTTCTTTAGCAGCTCATTACCAGAGAACCTCAGAAGATAATGAGAGACTGGTAAGTCATCATTTTAATGTTGTTAGTTAAATCTCTCTGAGTTTAAAAAGATTGTCCTCAAGGGGGAAAAAAATAGGCACGGTGGTGGCAAATGAGTCACTTTGCCTAAAAAAGTGCTTGTGGGGAGGATTTGGGATGCACATGAGCCCAGACGTGTGTGCATGAAGAGACATTTAGTGTTGCTTGCTTGCCCTCTTTTTCCCCTTTGCTAGTAAAAGGAGCATGGTAAGGAGACTATGGAGATCCTTGAGTATCAAAGGAAGCTGCTGGAGATCAAAGATCTTTTGGATGAGGTGTGCACGAGTGCTGTAGGGGGGAGGATCACCAGAGCATTATCTGAAACAGGTTTTTGTGCTCTAAGTGCGGCTGGAGGAGATCTGACACAGTTTAATGTTGCCTTTCCTGGAACCTGTGCCAGAACCTTCTGTTTAATGCTTTGCACATCAGGTGCTGTTGCTGTGGCATGGTCAGGTGTGTGTTGGGATGGGCCTGTTTGAGAGCTGAGCCCTGCAGCACATGGGGTGGAGGGCTGGTTTGGGCTATTTTTGCCCTCTGGGTGGCTGAGAGATGAGTGGGTGCCATGATTGCATAGGAGGGTTCAAGAGCCTTGTTACTGGCTTCCTGCCTTCCTCCTGTGCTACCCTGCTCAGATATCCACTGCCTTGGTGGACCTCCCTTATAGGTGCAGGCAGAGAGCTGGAATCCCCTTAAAACTCCAGCTTGAGATTCTCCTGATGAAGGGGAGGAGATGGTCTTCATTGTGTACTAAGACCATACGCTTTGTTTATGGCTTTAATTTTGGAAGCCACAGTCAATCCTGTTTAAGTATTAACCAACCCCACGCTGGAAGAGGAGGAGGAATCCTTTCTCCTTATCTCTTTGGATGGGGGAGAAAGCTTTCCAGGTCGGTGTGCTGCCAGCAGAGCTGGCAGGCTCCCCAGTGCAAAGGCTCCACAAACAAGGACTCGGTGCCAACATTTTGGCGGGATGACCGGGTGTCTGTCATTGCTGTCGTAGCACCTGCACGCTCCTGTTCTCCTTGAATGTCTTGCAGGAGTATTGAGGTTGCTGTAGTCCCATTTAGGTGCTTTGTTATCTTAAATTCATCAGCCACAAAAAAGAATAGATTATGGCCGAATGGTTTTGATGTCATAAAAATTGGCAAGGCCAGAAGGGATCAGCGTGGCCACGTAATCAGTTTTCTTGCCCGAGGCAGCCCGGTGAGCACTGCTCTCTGTCAACACCCCAACTTATTTTTCAACTATAATGCGTTTTTAGGAAATGTCAGCAGTCTGACATTAAAACCTCCAGGAGAAGGGATACAATGAGTGCTCCAAAGTGAGCTAAAATGTTAATCAGTGGCATTAAAAATGTATTTCCTATTTCTGTTGTGCGATTATCAATTCAAGAGCTCCTTAAAGAGGGAAAGGATGTCTGATAGTAAGTATTTTTAGCTTGTAATCAAATAATTTATTCTGTAACTTAACCAAGAATAGAGTTTAAGCCTCTCAGTTCAAGTTGTTCTGCTAGATGTGAGATTATTTTTTCAGTATTTTTCTGAACAGAAGCATTGGAAAAAGAGGCTACTTTTGAGCTTGTGGAATCAGCTCCTTCTCTGTTTGATCTTTCCATGCTAATACTCCACGGGATGCGTGCACTGCTCTGGGAGTCTTTTTCCACTGTATCTGCCGTCCTCCAGGGTGCTTGGTGGTGCTCCGTGCTGTTCCCAGAACATCTGTTTCAATAAAGCTGTTACATTTCTAAAGGAAATAAGGCTTTGTGCCCATATGCCTGTAGTTGTGTGCCTCTGGATTTAGCAGGAGCTGATGGAAACCATCCTGGTGCCTTCTGCCAGAACCCAGGGGTTCTGGTGGCACTGGGCTGAGAGGGCAAAAGGATGGGTGAAATTTGGTGGTTTCGTAGGGATGCCTGCTTCTCTGAGCCATCCGGGGGAAAAAGTGTGGATGGCCTTGTCATCCCTTGTCTCACGTGGGTGACGCACTGCGTAGCCTCCAGCAGGAACAAGGCCTGAGGAGATGAAGCGTTTGCATATCGGGTATTAATGAACATGATAATATTAATCATGGTGTGGGAAGGCCATACGTAAAGCTGTGTCGGAATGTGCATCGTAAACTCCTGGAATAGGAGAACAGGAACTGGCCAACCCCCTCCTGAGGTGGTACCGTGGATACCCTTGGCTTTCCATTAAGGAAGTTAATTCCTTGGGTTCTGTTTTGGTCAGGAAAAAGAGGAATGTTGGTATGAGCAGAAGAGGATCAAGTGACTGATTTCACAAACACTTTCTTAGATGGTTGAAGTGGTTGAAAACTCTGGTTTCCAGCTCCAGAGTTGTGCCAGGACGCTTGTTTTTTGGGACATGGGTAGAAATGAGATGTTAGGAGGAAATCCTTCCCTGTGAGGATGGTGGGACCCAGAGAGACTGTGGCTGCCCCATCCCTGGAAGTGTTCCAAGACCAGGTTGGATGGGGCTTGGAGAAACCTGGTGCAGTGGAAAGTTTCCTTGCCTGTGGCAGGGGGGTGGAACTGGATGATCTTCAAGGTCCCTTCCAACCCAAACCCTTCTGTGATTCTCTGACTATGAAACTGTGTTGCTGAGGAAGGCACTGCTGTAGCGAACATCTTTTAGTGGCCCCCAGTAGTGATTCAAAACCACAACGTCCACGGGGCAGAAGGTGTTCATTTATCTACTGGTCCATCTCACTAAAAAGCCACAGTACACACCAGTCACGTACTGATGCTTGATCCAGAGCACGCTGCCATGGCTGGGCAGTCCATCAGGATGCAGAGGTGGTATTAACAGAGGTGAGCAAGCTCGGACATGAATCACATCCCTGGATCTCAAGAGACTAATTATCTGGTGGTTATCATAATTTTATGCATTTGAGCAAAAAACTGTATGTATGTCTTCCTCCATACCTGATGCCTTTCTCACTGTACTGAAACGACGGTATGGAGGACAGATTGTTATTGTTTCTTAAAGCTAAGAAAAAATTGCAACTCTGATAATTTGGAAATTTTTTAATATTTTTGAAATGTCCTCCTTAATCCCAAAATTTGGGCACAAACTCTTTGCCATGCCTCCTTGACAAACTATGAAGTACTGATATTTTCCATGTAAAACCATGGCTTAATTTATGCCTTTTAAAGAGCTTCAAGAAGTAGCAAGGCAGGTCCCCACTGTATCAGGCCAAAACCTCTTAGTCTGTGACTATTCAGATATTTGGTACCAGGTCATCTCTGAAAAAAAGGATTCTTAGAAAGGGTGGAAGACAGTATAATGTAAAGAGTGTCTTTGGCTGAAGGCAACATGTAAAAGCAATTTACCTGCAGCACCTGGATTTGTACTAGAAGATGGAGAGCTCTGACCTATGGAAAATAAGCCAGGTGGATTTTTGATTGATGTTCCTGGAAGCTCTTCTGTTAAATGACACCAAGTCTGGATTATTAACGTGCACATACAATGTGACCATAACTTGAGGGGACTTGAACAGGCTTTGAAGTGCTCAGTTACGGTGCTTTTAACTCCAAAACCATTTTGGACCTTATATGGCACTGGCGTGGCACCTTGCTAAGAAGGAAAGGCTGATCCAACAGGGTTCGTGGAGCAAAGAAATAACAGGAAAGAGACTTAGTTTTTAATATAATGTTTTCAGTTACTCATAAGCTGAAGGGTGAGCACTCTGTAGTAAGAGGCCGGAATGATTGGATTGAAGAGGGAGAAGAGCCTAAGCTGGCTCTGCTCCATGAGAAAACTTATCCTGTGTTGATACTTAAGACTTCTCACTTTAATTGGAATTTCTTGACATGACTTTGTGAATTACTTCGACATTTTTGTGTTGCCCGGAGCTGTTTAAAAGGGAATTGTTGGGTTTTCTCTTTGTTCCAGTTGGTGGCTTGGGAAATACTTGGTGTTATATTTCTGCATGGCCTTGGGTAAACCCCACCTTAATAGGACAGATAACGGGTAAATGACTTTCCTAGGTGTGGCCAAAGTGAGAATGACATGGCTGGGTCACAGTTGTGTTGCAGGAAGGAAGAAAGGGATGTGATCTGGACAGCAGGGAAAGGAGGAGATTTGGAGCATGGGAGGAAGAGAGAGGGTTGATGCTGTGGTTGAGAAGGTGGAGTGGAAAGACCTTTAGAAAAATGATTGAGAGCTTGACCTTAATGTTGTATTTTAAACATGTAGGCAGTTGCTCAAAGTACAGCAGGGAAATCCTACCTGGCTTACTTTGATACAGAAGATGTGTAGGATGAGGGCGGCTCCTCCCAGCCAAGTATGACGGTGGGATCTCCGTGTCTTAAAGGGAGGATACAGACTGGAATAAGGCACTTCAGAAACAGAAAGAACTGAATTTACTGAGTGGATGTTTTGAGTGGGTCATCATAGTGGATCACAGTGACTTTGCGGTCTTTTGGCAACTAGTGAGGCCAATTTTGCAATTTTTGCAAGCTTGTGAATTGAGGTGCTCGATGGGACCCAGGTACTGCTTTTCCGTGGCTGAACTGCAGGAAGGAAGCAGCATGGGAATTTGAATAGCTGGTAGGTTGGATTTTGTTCAAACCAGAAGCTGTGCTGCATGTAGGCATTGTGCTCATCCAGATGTTCAAAAGGTGGTAGCAGATGTTTCATGTAACTTCAGGTCTGTTTGGTCTGATACAGTGATGGCGTGTTCTAGAGCAAGATATTTTTTTTGGGGGGGGGGAAGATATTTAAATGGCTGTCATTTATGCCAAATTAACCTGATACACATATTTTTGGAGTAGAGAAATGAGTAGATCCTCATCTTCTTGATGTTCAATGAGAATGGTTGTTAGAGTGCTGTGTGGGCAATGGATGTACTGAAGAAGCTGGACTAGGAGCGTGGAGCAGAACCAGATAAAATCTGGGGAATAACTGCAGCTGAGATCAGGTTCTTGTGAGATCTCCTGAGGAATGGCTCGAGGTACCTCTGCAGTTAATGTTTGTGTTAAGGACCTTGGAGGCTGAATGTATAGAAAAATTTGCTTAACCAAAGCAACAAAGTAAGAAGTCATGGAAAATTGGGAATATTTTAAAGGAAGGCCTAGGTCATCTTGAAAACTGAGTAGGAATGGAATGACAAGCAACCGAAAACAGGATGTTTGGCCATGAGAAGTCCCTGAATGACTGAGGTGACAGTTGTGCAGGAGATTAAAGTCAACGGGCAGCACCAGGCAGGGCTGTGGTAATGCTCCCTCTTGCTTCCCTTGAGATGGAGAGGAGTGTACTGTTTGTGTTTATCAGGATAGACGGGAATAAGTGCTGGAAGAGTGAGCAGAGAAATGGAAAGATGATCTCTTGTGGGGAAATGAAAAACCCATTATGAGTTTAGCTTGGCAAAAGAAGTGAGGGTGGGTCTCCTTCAGCACTGAAGCAGACAAAGGATTAACATGAGGGTAGTGGCACTTTTTTTTCCACCAGAAGCTACATCTGCCAGAAAGAAGCACTTCCTGTACTCTCAGGGATTGCCCTGGGCAGTTCATCAGCATCAGGCAGGGTTTTTTTAGCATTTTCAGGGCTCAAATTACAGGAAGGGAACAAAGCCCATGCAGGTCCTGGTGCCTGCATTTTGGATGTGCTTTTTGTCCTCTGTATCCACTCTTGCCCTGTATCTAGCGTGATGTTTGTAGAAAGGAGCTTTTAAATTTAGGAGCAGCAGTGATGCAAGAACAGACTGAAATAGATTTACACTGAAAGTTAGAGGACAGTCTGTAATCATCAGAGGAGTGAGTTCTGGAAGAGGTTTGCAGCAGAAGTAACGGAACAAAAGACACAAACTGGTTTTGAGACGGAGCCTATTTGTTTTCTGGGCAAGGACAGACCAATGCACAATAACATGTGCAAGAATTCAAAGTACTTCCTGACCCTCTTGGGCATAATTGTCCATCTACTGGTAACCAGAGATGTTTAGTTCTTTTTTTTTTTTTTCCCTTTCTTTTTTGCCTTGACCACCCAAAATCCACCAAGGTAGCTAAGAACTTGAAGTACAAAATAAAAACTAAGGACCTCTGAATTTTCTTGAACCTTTGTGCTTTTGTTCTCGTTACTTTTTTCCTTGTTCTTTTCTATATTTTTTTTTTTTTTTGGTCCAGTAAGAATTTTTCAATGAGTTGTGACGTATCCTGTTTACGCACCACCTACACTGGAGTTATTTAAAAGCAATTTTATTGCTGCCTTTTCTTTTTCTTCTTCTTTCCCCCTCTTAAATCAATGCTTTATTATTTATTGGCTAAAACTTGACAGTAGCTAGTAGGACCACATGCTGGCTTGGTAATTTCCCAGCAGAAAGAAAGAAAGAAAGGCAGCAGCTGTATTTTTGCTATTTTTCTCTTCCTTCCCCCCCCCCAAGTTCGTGTTTTAATTTAGAAAACAAGACAGTTGAAAATCAACAAAAAATTCCCTTGGCCCCATAAAGCACTGCTTTCTCCCTCTCCCAGACCAAGGGTGATTAATGCAGTCCTTAGGTACGAGCGAGGATGGATTTTGTTTTATATGGAAATTTTCCCTGTGGATTTTGTAGAAGCAAAGGGATGGAAGACGTTATGATTGAAAGCACAGTGGGGGAATGGAGCTCCAGGCAAGGATTGCTGGGAGCACAGACAAAGGGATGAGTGGCAGGAGAGCAGAGCCTGCACCCTGAGGCCACACCAGATCGTGGGGTGAGGAGGAGGAGAGGCTGGGGAGGAAGAAAAGCCGGGGTGCGGCTCCATGGTCTGTTTAAATCAGTGTGTGATCTGTTGCCAAGAAGCAACAATCCCACCCTCTCCTCCTCCCCCAGCCACGCCTGCCTGCATGGCCCTGGTGCTCCTGCAGCCCCCGGGGACTGGGAGCAGCTGGAGGAAGAGGAGAAGGAGCAGGGGTGTGAACTGGGAGCCAGGACATGTTTGAGAGCAAGGAGGAGGGAACAGCTGGGACAGAGGCTGTCTTGGGGAGGATGGGAACTGAGGCTGGAAGCTGGTGTCTGCTGGCACTAACAGGAAGAATCCTGCTCCCACATTCTTTTTCCATGTGGTCACTGATGGTGCTGCCCCAGGCAACATGGAGAGTATCAAAAGTGACTGCAGAGCTCTGGGGACAACAGGCAAGGCCGTGAGAGCCCTGGTGGTGGCGGTGGTCTGCTCAATCCTGCCCCTCAAGTGTCTAATGGTGATGCGTACACCATGGGGAATAAACACAAAGAACTGGAGAACCAGAGACGTTGTGGCTGCCCCATCCCTGGAAGTGTTCAAGGACAGACCTGGAGCAACCTGGTCTAGCGGAAGGTGTCCGTGCTCATGGCAAGGTGTGGGATAAGATGACCTTTAAGGTCCCTTCCAACCCAAACCATGCCATGATCTGTGTGCTGTCTCAGGACTCTGGTTGTGTTGGCGTCACAGGGAGGTGGTGGGATGTGTTGCATGACTGGAGTGTTGTGATGGAGGGGCACAGGCTCTTTGGGAAGGACAGGCCAGGAAGACAGTAGTAAGGAGGGGTTGTCCTGTATGTGAGGCAGCAGCTGGAGTGCCTGGAGCTCTGCCTGGGCGTGGGTGAACAGCAAACTGAGAGCTTTTGCATCGGGATTGAAGATGTGGGTGACATTGTAGTGGGTGTCTGCTGCAGACCACCTGGCCTGGAAGAACAGTGGGTGAGGCTACCTATGGACCTCACAGACTCTGGTCCATGGGGGACATCAGGTATCCTCATCTGTGCTAGTGGGACAACCTGGCAGGGTGTAAACAGCCCAGGAGGTTCCTGGGCAGCTGTGATGATCATGCCCTGAGCCAAGTATTCCAACAGGGAAGCCAGTGACAGGTGCTCAGCTGGACCTCATACTCACCAGCAAGGAAGACCTCACTGGGAGTGTGAAGGTCAAAGGCAGCCTCGGCACTGGCACAGGTTGCTTAAGGAGGTTGAAGAATCTCTGTCCTTGGAGGGTCTTCCAAAGCCATCTAGTCACATTCTGTGCAACCAGCTCTACGTGGCTCTGCTTGAACAGGGGTGTTGGATGACCAGATGATCTCTGGAAGTCCCTTCCAACCTCAGCTGTTCTGTGACTGCCCATTTGGTGGAGGAATTCATTGGCTTAGCATAAACCAGTCATGAAATCCCAGGAAGCAAGAACCTACTCGTAAGGATTGGGCCTGGGAGAGGCTGTTGGAGGAATGAGTGGAGGTGTTTACTGTGTATCTTCCTTCTGAAGTGGGAGCAAATAAGTGATGGGTCAACTAAGAAGGGAATCACTGAAAAAGCAAAGTGATCGGTGAAGGTCACAGCGAAGTTTGTGTTTGAATACCTATAGTGCTGTCTTTGATGGGATGCAAAGCACTGAGAAGTACAAGGTGAGAAGAAAGAGGCAGAGCCAGAGGCTGTGAGATGGGCATCCTCCCTGACTGACAGGAATCAGCCCTGAAGGATGGAGGGCAGAGCAGAGGCCTTTAATATTGTTGTAAGAAAAGAGAGGGAACACGTGCCTATGGGATCATACTGGTGGCTTGGAAGTGGGGATGTGAAGACTCATTGAATCCAGTATATGATCATTTTAGTAAGTGGGAGTTCAGATTTCTTGTTGAAACCAGGTGCCCACCCAGCCTTCCTCCTCACACTCTTCCCCTGCTCCATTGTGGAGTCCTTCCCATGGAAGACAGTCCTTCACCAAGAGCTACAGTGTGAGTCCTTTCCACAAGCTGCAGTTCTTTAGGATCTGCTCTGGAATGAATCCTTTCCATGGGGTACAGTCCTTCAGGAACAGGCTGAAGCAGTGTGGGTCCCCCATGGGGGTCCTAGGTCCTGCTAGAAAACCTGCTCCAGCATGGACTCTCTCTCCAAGGGCTGCAGCTCCTTCAGAGCACACCCTCTGTGGTCCTCCATGGGTCAGAGTGGCACCATGGATTGACTCATGGTGTTTTGCAGGGGAATCTCTGCTCTGGCACCTGGGCTGTTTCTCTCACATCTTCTCACTTCTCTCTCCCAGCTTGCTGCACAGCATCTTTTACCCTTTCCTAAGTCTTCTATCCCAGAGGTGCTGTTTGAAGGGCTCAGCCTTGGCCAGCCACAAGTCCATCATGGAGCTGTCTCTGTCCAACTTGGAGGCAGCTTTGGGTGTCTTCTCACAGAGGCCACCCCTGCACCCTCCACTGCCAAAACCTTGCCACATAAACCCAGCACAGTGGGTCAGAAAGAAAATATGTAGGAACTGAAATTCTAGCTGAGATCATAAAGAGAAAAGAGCTACAGACTGAGCAAATTTAGAATTAAGCTGATTTGATGCAACATTGTCTTAAGATCTGTGATGCTGGTGGCTTTTGCCATTGCAATTCCACTTTGTTTCCTAAACCTGTCAAGTTTGTTGATTTATGCTGATGTTTTAACCAGGGATTTTTCCATGTACACAAAAATGGATTTTGTGTTTTTTGAACAGCCTCAGTTTCCAGGGATAAGATTTTAGTTGAGTGCCTTTTTGAGACTTAAGCATCCTGGTGTGTTGGGATGATTTAGATGTCAGTGTGTGGGAGTTGGTCTTGGTGAAGGTCTGAGGAGGGCACTGGGTTTGGGAGTGTTGGGAAGTTAGTGAGTTTCAGGGATACAGATGAGGGAGAACAAGGTCAATGGGAGGAGGTGGGATGCAACGGTGAGGCTGAGGATGAATAGATATGAGGGGTAGTGAAGTTATCAGACAAGAGGATGGATGGGAGTTTGGGATTAAAGGGTGTGTTGTGGTCATGTCCTTGGACTGAAGGTCGAGCAGACTCCCTCAGTGCGTTGGTGCTTTAGGCTGACAAAATAGATAACTATAGCCAAAAAAATATCAGTGTCTGCTGTTAAGTGTTTATTAGGATAAAATCTCTGTGTTTAGGACTGGACTTGACATGTATTCTGTCACTGAACCTTGAATGCACTGATTTTAGGGTATCAGTTGGATTCTAAGTTTTTTTTCTTCAAACTAATAATCCTGAGTTTCTGTTGTAGGGTTATTTTTCATCTATAAATCAACATGTTAATGCAGTGATGCCTATTCATCTAGAGAGAGCCTGGCCAGGAGTGTAGTTCAGTTATCACAGTGACAGCAAAAAGAAATTCTCTGCTTGCTGCTTCTCCTCACACTGGTGAAATATTGTGTAGCAGCGCTGACACTCGGATGATTGAAATCAGTCAAAATTATCCTCCAAGCATCTGGCTCTTGGCTGTAGCATGGCCCAGCACAGAGTCATCCCACTGGGATGCGGGAAGAGAGCACAGAGGGGCAGAGGGGAAGGTGTTGGGCCCAGTTGTGCTGCCAGAGCCAGCACATCACCGCTGCAGGAGCAGCTCCGCTGAGGGGTGTAGGCTGCTGCTTCTGGTCCCAGCCAGGCTGTAAGGGTGAACTTAAAGGTTAGCTTTAAGTAGTAATTGGTCATTATTTTTTTTACAGCAGGAGGATCCTGCTAACCTCTGTCTGTGATCCCTTGGCTGTCCCTGCAGCTCTGCCTGAAGTAGAAAAATGAAAGCTCGCAAAAGGCTAGATTTGGGAAGAGCTGGGGTTTTGGGGCACCACTGGTAGGGGATTTTTGGTTTGAATATGTGAAGGACAAGCACTCTTTAAAATGTTAACATTCTGCAAATATGATTTCTGTTCCCTTCTGACTGTTTCACTCTGAGACCTTAGTTTTTTGGATTTTTTTTTCATTGATCATTTGGCTTATGCCTCTTCTCTTCTTTCCTAACCCTGGTCCTGTGCCATAGGGTTGGTGCCCAAGTGTTTTTAACTGAAACTCTATGATGATCGTATCAAGGAGAACCCTTGTATTCTGGGGCAGCTCTTAAGTAGACGTGAACTTCATCACCATCACTTAAATCTGTAAGGCAGCAAGACTAAAACTGATGTAACATTTCTTTGCTTGAGCTGACCAGTTCCCTTTCCACAGGCACCTTCCAGAGCAAAACTGTGTGTTAACCATACATTCCCTGATTTGCAAACACCTCTGTGCCCACAGGGTGGGTTTAATAGACAAACTTGTTCTGTGTAGTATATTTTTTCAACCTTCACTCTGTTTCGGTGAATATTTAATTTTTTTCCCCTTCGGAAGAAGCTAATAAGTAAAAATGGGAATCAACTCAAGTATTCTGAAACGGCTGAGCTTCTGAGCATTTATGTGTGTGTGAATGTGACTTGTTGAAGAAAAGCCCAAATGAAATGTGGCAGGCAAACCGGAATTAAAGACAACTTGTAATAAATAACTCTTGATTAAAGAGTAGGCTATGGGAGTATATGAAAAACACAGACATTACACAACTCAAAATCCTATCCTGGTAACATGCTTTAGAAATAACTGACTAATGAATGTCTCAAATTGCTGCCAGACTTATTTGAAAAGTCATGGAAAACTAGGAGAGATAAAAATGTGACATCTGGAACCAAGTTACAGTTTCTCCTACAAAGCAGAAGAGTTACAAAAGTAAAAAACACTGTCTCCAAGACGAAGCCTTTGGTGAGGAGGCCCAAACACAGCTGGAAGTTGGGTCCTGGTGTCAAATGGGTGAGCAGAGCCTCCTGTGATTCCCCCTGGGCAGGGTTTCTGGCCTTGTGTCTTCCTTGGGAAAAAGATGAGAGTGAGCATGAAGATGGCAGTTACAATTTCTTCTCTTCCTGGAACCTTCTTCAAGCTCTACTTTATTCCTTAGTTGATTCATTTTATTACCCGGTCACTCAGTCCTGTGTGTTCTTTTTGCAGCCCTCGTGGTCAGCCCTTATCTGTAAATTGCTGAGTTATTGGGTCAGTGTGCTGGTTTTGGTTGCAGTAGAATTAATCATCAAGCTTTGCTGTTTCACTTCCCGAGATACTTTGTGGTTATTTTGAAGAGCCCAAATCCCAGCAGGACTTCCTGGGACCTTCCTTCATCAAAGGACATTCCTTTCTTCTTATTACTTACCCAAGCAAAAACTTTCTTGTCTTAGCTTAGTTTCCTCAGAACTTTAAATCTAATGGCAGCTTAGTTTCCTCAAAATCCTTCAATGAAGGATCATGCAAAACTGTTTTGGACATCCGGGTAGCCTTAACCTGTTGCAGCTTAGATCTTCCTCATCTACATGGTTGCTGACATCTCTGGAGAGCTCAGATGGCTCTGTAAGGACAGAAGGATGAAGCTGCCTTGACTTTTCCCAAGTCCAGAATTAATGCTACCTAAGGATGACAGTTTTCCTTATTCTTACTAATACATCCTTGTGACTCATCGCTCTTCGTTTTGTCTGTTTACTCCCTAACTTTTTGACTCTTCCATGAAACAATCCGAGCTTGGAGGCTTGGGCTGGTTTTTGTCCCCCTGCAGAGTGTGGTGTCAGAATAGGAATCCTTCCAGCTCCTTCCCTTGCATCCGGAGGAGCAATAAATTCATTTAGCCTTATCCTCACCAAGTCTTGCTTTTTATTCCCCTATCGTGTGTCCGCACTCTCTGGCAGCTTCCTGCTAAGCCTCAAGGACGTAACCACAGTTTTGATGCCTCTTGTGGCACTCCTCAAACTCTTCAGCCCTGCATTAGCATATTTTTGGCTTTGGAGCCTTTCCTGCTCACTGCTTCTCTGCACATCCCCAGGCAGCAGAGCCCAGGCTGGAGCTCATCAAGTACCAGTTTTGGCATATTTTAGATGCAGCACGAGCACATGCAGAGCAGTGAAAATTCAAGTTTTTAATGTGTGCTGATTGATTTTGGGAGCAGTGGGTATGACATGCTGGGGAGGAAGAGGTGAGCCTCAAACTGACTTAAAATCGAAACTGAATTGGCTTTGACAAGGCAGGATATGGAGAGTGTTTCTTGCTGAGCTGCAAGGGCAAAGGTGCTTTCAGATTGTGGTAGTGCTGAGTCTTCCTTAAACACTAGTTGGGACCACAGCGAGAGGAGCCCTGTTTTAACGGCACCAAAGAGATAAATTTTCCGTTGTGAATCTCAAGCCGGTTAGAAAAAATACCATAAAACAGTGAAACTGCCCCAAACATTAATTTCTTCCTGTAGTTCTTACTCGGGGATTTGAGAGTGTGTTGGAGGTCCTGCTCAGCTCCTCACAGAGAAGTCCTGGAGGCTTTTCTGTTTCCTATTCTCCCATTCCCATGGCTCAGTAGCACTGTGTTTCTTTGCTGAAATTAGGGGACCTCTTCAGCATTTGAAATGGTCTTGAGTTTCCTTGAACTGCATTTGAGTTTGTGCATGGGGGTCCTACCACATGGTTTCTTCCACTCATTTCTCTCCTTCCTGGGGAATGCTTTTCTCCTCTGAACTTAAATTGCAACTCATCCCAGATCACGTGTCTGTAGCTTTTGATGCATTTGGCGATTTCTGCACTTTCCACCTTCAATAATTCCCTTCTGCCCCATGAACCTTTCAGGTTTGTCATAGCTTTGCGTTTTATTATAAGTGATGCTTTCTCTTACCTGCAGTGATTTTGACAGTTACCTGATGGATGTTATGTAGTGGAGCATCACAGAGATGCTGTATGAAATAGCAGTGATACAGAAAAGGCAGGTGGCCATTAATTTTATTTTATTTCTCTCTCAGATTCCGGGGCTTCTGTCTCAGGTTTCTGCCCTGGCTGCCAGCAGTAAAGTTCACAGAAGTTGTTTAGTTAAATTATGTGATTTGATAATCTGTAATTAGCTGCTTGCTGCAGTTCATGCTGAAGCTTGATGAGTGATTTTGTGCAGGATTGTTAATGTCTGAGGAGAGTTTGAGCTCCTGGAGGGCTCAGGGTGGGCTGGTGTCTATTCCTGCTCAGGCATCCAGTAATGTGTGTCCTGCAGAGGACGAGTGGCTGCTCCTGGCTTTTGAAGGAGTACAGAGAGTCAAGACCCGTGAAAGGGAGCAGAGGTTTGACAGCTGATGAAAGCTGATACATCCACACAAAAAACTGTACATGTCAAGTAAACGATGCTTCTGCAAAATGGTTTTGGTAGTAAATATGTGGGGCAAAGTGGATTTCATAAAGGATGAAACAGGGAAAGTCTTTGCATCATTTCTAGTCATCAAGAAGTTTCTCTAAGGGAAACACACATTGTGGTGTTTGAAAGTTCCGATTTCATCTGATCCAAAGAAATTTTGCAAGAGACACAGCAGTGGTTTCAATGGGAAAGGAGCACAGTAGGACTGCACTGCCTTCAGCAGCAAGGGTTTGAAGTCAGGCTGTAATGGAGTTTTTCTGCTTTTTTGAGTTGTTTTGGTGCGGGGTGGGGGCTTGTTGAGAAAAGTGCTCTCCTCCTCAAGTCGGGAAATTCTCTTGATGCGGAAGTGAAAGTGCTGAGCAAGTGGAATGTCATCAGAGCTCAGAGGTGAAAGATTTTATTTTCCTTTTTTATGGGAAAAAAAGGAAATAAACCAAAGGGGACATGGTTTAAACATGGGTGCTGTCACTGGGAATGGCTAACTGTGGAGGCTGTTAGGAAAAGATAAGGAGAGTAGCCAAAGAGCTTCGTAGAGTTAATGCTGCTGCTGAAGGAATGTGCTGGAGCCTCCTCTAAACCTGAAAGTTTTCTAGGGTGAATTTGGGATGGGGGGGAAAAAGCCCCAAGTGGAGAATATAACTAATATAACCTCTCTCTCCTCAGACGTGTCAAGTGTGCCAGATGATGCTGCCCAACCAGTGCAGTTTCTGTGCCCACCAGAGGATCCACGCGCACAAGTCTCCGTACTGCTGCCCGGAGTGCGGGGCCGTGTGCCGCTCGGCCTACTTCCAAACCCACGTCAGGGAGAACTGCCTACACTACTCCCGCAAAGTCGGCTTCAGGTGTGTGCAGCCCCGCAGGGCCTCTGCCAAGCTGGGACATGTGTCTTTGGAAAGTGGTGGTGGTGGTGAAGTTGTGGCTGTGCCTGTCCCGGCTCTGCTCCCTCATGGTTTCTTTGTGTCCCTTCTCACTGGCAGAGCAGGAGACTCACAAAAAAAGTGCATGAGGTAGGATAAACACGACTTAGCAAAAACCAAAGCATTAGTGTGTTATCAACATTATTCTCATTCTGAATCCACAATACAGCACTGTACCAGCTACTGAGAATAAATTAACTCTATTCCAGCCAAAACCAAGGCACCCATCTCTGGAATTGTCCAAGGACAGGGCTTGGAGCAACCTGGTCTAGTGGAAAGTGTCCCTGCCCATGGCAGTGGGGGAGAACTGAATTTGCTTTAAGGTCCCTTCCAACCCAGACCATTCTGTGATTCTAACGAAAGCGGATGTAGCCCAGGCCTGATGTGGTTTTCTGCATGACAAAAAACATTTGAAATGGGAAATCACTAACTGGATTTCAGGGAGGTTTTTGAGAGCAGAAATTATTTTGTGGCATCTTTGAGCTGAAAGGCACTTGTACGGAATTCAAGTTGCAGTCGGGTGTCTCAGGATTGATATTTACAGCAAAAAGATTGCAGATCTTAATCCTCTAAATCTCTTTAAGGCTTGAATTTATATTTATGTCTGTTGTAAGGACTGAAGATGTGTACTTTCATGGCAAGGGCTTAGATTATTTCCTTCTATGCCTCTGCAACTCTCCAGACACTTCTCATGAGCTGAGACAGGTGGAGGAAGGCTCCCAAGGTCCTGGATGTGGTGCGGTGCCTTTTCTCCAACCAAATTGTTTGCTCTAGTAAGATGTTACTTTTCCCTACAAGCCTTCCCTCTTTGGCATGTTGAGATTACCCCAGCTGCAGCACAGCTCTTCATGCATGAGGATTTGCTTGGGAGATGAGATTGAAATCTTTTGAGTTTCCTTAAAGTTCTCTTTTTTTCTCTTGATTGCCGTTAAATACATTAAGATTTCAAATGAACAGGGCAATTCTGCCCTTGGAGCTGTTCTTTTAAGATGTCTGCAAATTCAGGAAGCCTCCACTGTGTGGTTTAGTCTGAAATCACACTGAGGTTTTCAGGGGCTTTTTCTTTCAGCCATGAAGACAAGAGGCACATAACAAACCAATTCTGAGTTTAATTATATACAGATAAGGTTTTTTTAATGTGGGATGTGATTTGAGGAAGGCCCAGCCCACAACAGAGAATTAATTCCATCACAGATTAAATGGCTGTGACACTGGGCTGTTTGAAAATGAGTTTATCTGGGAAGGAGGAAAGCTGGAGAAAAAAAAAAAATTTCCCTGGAAAATTGGGAATGGAGTAGAAAATTAACCATGGGTTTGGTGCAGTTTTTGGAATTACAGAGGCACCTGGGAATCCAGCAACAAGAGCTTCCATCTGTCTACAGATGCGCTTAGCAGATACCTGGTCTCTGTGCCAGGGACATTAATGAAGATCTAAACCAAGGCAGAGCTCACAAATGATACTTGTGGATTTTTTAGCTTTACCCAGCTTCTCTAGAAACTGAGTTTCTTTAACTTCTCTAATTCACATCTGGTCAAGCTCATCTGGGAAAACTGAGTCCACTAGACAGGTGAACTTGTGGCTGTGCCATCCTTGTTACCCTGCCTGTCTCTGCTGCAGGGTTGATGGCACTGGCATTGTTGAAATCAGAAGAGAGACATTTTGGTTGCAGAACCATATCTAGATAATCTGTGGTATCTGTCCTGTGGTCACTGAGTGATTTTACTTCTTTCCTTTCACTTTTGTTACTTGCAGAGCTGAAAAGCTGAGGAATTCTGTAAATCCTTCCCAGGATTTAGTGACTTTTGTTGCTTCTCTTTATATCCCTGTTTCTTTTGAATTTCTGGTGCATCAGTTTGGTTTGGGTTTTGTGATAAGCCCTTATTCTGTCTCCTTTTCTGCCAATACCCCAGTGCATTCAATGAAGTTTGGGGTATGGTTGCTTGGCTTGGGGTTGAGTCATGGCTAATGATTGCACTGAAAATGAGAACAGGTTTCTGCAGTTAAAAATGAAACCCAACAAGTCTGTCCTAAATTCTGCTTTCCCTTTGGCTCCAAGTGTCCAACCTTTTCCAAGCCCCTTCCAGCTGTCTGCAGATCTGGGACTCATTTGCCTGCGTTGGTGCCATTTGGAGAGTTGAGGGGCTGGAAGGTGATGACATAGGAAGTGTTCAGAAGGTTAAGACAACATCTTGTAGCTTTATCTTCTCTCACAGGACACTTTCCAAGACTTTTAGCCTTTTAGCCACCCCTCCTTGCCCTGAGGGATCCGGGAGTGCTGGGGATGATAGCAGAAATTTGCAATTTGCAGGAATTACGTAGCAAGCCTCTTGACAGCCTCCATACTCTTTGTTCAGCTAATTAGTTTACTTTATCAGACTTTGTCCTTCTGGCACTGGGGTTCTTAATTACTAAGTGGCTGTTGTTTAAGCTTCCATTTACTGTAAATTAAATTAACTTGTGATCATTTGACCCTGAGTTAGTGCGTATTTCATCCCTCATTCTTAATGAAGTACTTCCCAAAACCAAGCGTAATGCAGAATCATCTCCTGGTAGTTCAGGGAGTGTTTGTGGAAGGAGCCTGTTGGATATTCCTGGATGTACCAGCCATTCCTTACTGTCAGGATTAGCATTTGTTCCTCCATTTATACTTGGGGAATTTATTCTTCCATAATAACATGGTTCCTGGTGTTACCGTACTAGAAAGTCTCTCTCTCCTATTCTCGCTCACATGGATGAGGATCAGGCTTGAAGGCAGAGCTGCCCCATCAGAATGTTTTCATGCTTCCCCAAAGATGGCACCGGCTTCTGTCACTGCTTCCCTCTCAAACACTAAGAAAACAGCATTTCTGTGTTTTCTTAAAGTGGGGAGGGAGAGGGTTTGGCTCCTTTTGGGCTGGCTTCTGCCTAATGATCTTTTGAAGTGCAACTTCAAAGCCTGGGCTTGTTTCCTAAACGCTGTTGGGAGGCTCTTTTGGAGGGAAGGATGTTCCAGCAGCTTGTTTGTTTTTGATATGGGCTTGGAGCTGTTCCAGTTATGTGATAGCTGGGGTCCATCTGCACCAAACACACACCTAACAGCACCATGGGCAAACACAGCCCTCAGAGCGGAAGAAAAAGGGTATTTATGACGAGAGGATTATCCCCTGTGTGTCTCATACATCCCACTATCCCTGAACTGCCTGGCTGAGCTCCTCTGCTCTAATGAAGCACATGCAGTGCTGGCTTAAGCAGACATCCACTGTTGTCGTTGTGAAGGAATCTTCTTAGGAGAGGCTATTCTGGTCCCAGCTCAGCAGAGCTGCACCTGTGGGATGATAAACCCTGTGGCTGGTGTTCCCGAGGCAGGTGAGGGCAGGTGTCTGCACCCTCCTGCGCCCTTGGAGTGTTGGAGCACGGCAGGCAGATCTTGGGCTGAGTATTAAACACGGTAAGGCTGCTGATTGTTGCCATCTTGTGGGAGTATCAGGCAAGACCTGTTGCAGGTGTGTGTTGGGAGGAATGGCAGGCTGGGACCAGCAGGGTGGCCCTGCACTCCTCTTGGCCATATTTCCAGCTGCCAAGAAGAATCCTGTGGCTCAACATGCGAGCTCTGCTCCCCCCTCTCTCCTCCCAGAGCACCCACCAAGCTCTCCTAGAAAAGCACTTTCTAGGCAGCACCTGTATGTTAATGATTTTGATGAACTTAATCAGTTCCTTTGGTTACTGTTGCTGTTTTCAGTATCTTTGTTGTTGCTGTCATGATCTTTTAGAGCTTGGTGACATGAGAAGTAATTGTTGAAGATTTCCTAGCTGGATATTCTTTCTCTTTTTATTTTATACTGGGGACTAACTGGTATTTGTGCTGCTTATTGCTACCTGGAGATCTCACCAGGTACTTTTACTGTAATCCTTCACTTGTACCTGTGCTGGAATTGGCTTTCACAGGTACAGGGGCTGACATTCTGCTCAACCACATAATTTTTGGGGTTGTTCTTTTGTAGATCTTGTTTGCTTGTTTCTTAACATGTGGTTGTGAGTTCTGCCCAGAATTCGTGTATCATATTCCTCCTTGACTCTTCCATGTTAATATGTGAGAGACCAACCAAGGACCTGCCACCACCTGGTCCTTGCTTCCTGGTCCTTTCCTTGGTGATGGAAGTGATGGTGTGGCTGTAACAGCTCTTTTCCGTGCCTCCCACAGGTGCATCCATTGTGGAGTTGTCTTCATGACCCTTGCCATGCTCAAAGTGCACATCCATGAGAAACACTGCGAAGTCTTCCACAAGTGTTCTTTCTGCCCCAAGGCCTTCAAGTCAGCCAGCAGCACCACGGCTCACATGGCCAGCCAGCACCCAGCAGAACTTCACAAGACTACTCAGTAAGTGGTTTGGATTTATCTCTTCTCCTCCTTTGCTGGGTAGCTCCAGGATTCCCCATTTCCCTTCCGGTCTTTTTCCTAGTTTTGGTTCCCATACTCATATAAGACCTGGTGCTGCTTTGTCTGTTTCGAGCCAGAGCGTGCTCTCCTTGGTACAAAGACAGTCCCCTGGCTAGGAGGAGAGGAGTTTGGGCTGGGAAGAGCTGAACATCGATAAAAAGAACTTAATTGTCACATCTTTGTCCAGCAGGACCCACAGTGGCACATCATGGTAGATGGCTCCAGGGCAACAGCTGCATCTAGCACTCGGAAGAGGAGAGTTACCCCATGGAGCATCGCCCCCAAAAATCACTAGACAGAAACCTTGCGATTTTTCTGCTCTGGAGCTTTTCCATCCAAGGCTTGAGCTAGTGCCAAAAATACATGTTTTAAGGAAAGAACTATGGAAGGGTGGGATTGAGAGCAGTATGTAGACAGCTGGAATAATTTGAGTTTGCTCCCATCTGTCTGTTCACACACACACACATGTAGTTGTGCATATGCATAGAAGTAAACTTATTTTTAGCAGGCTGTGGTATGTGCCCGAGGCATTTTGTTGTTCTTCCCAGTCGAGTTAACTGGTTCAGTTTACCCAAGTGGGTGTGTGTTGACAATACATGGAGAGCACAGCCCTCCTCAGAAGCCCATCCCTTTCTGGAGTTGCTGAGATAACTTTTTCCACTGTCTTCTTAAGGAAGAGAGATTGAATTTACTTTCTTTAATTGTTTCAGGGTGATCTACAAATGTTCTTGTGAGACGGTCTTTAACAAGAAGAAGCTGCTCCAAGAGCACTTCCAGCAGAACACCAACAAGTTGTTAGTGGGAGTGTTTAAGTGCCCACAGTGTCAGCTGGTGTATATGCAGAAACAGCAGCTAATGCAGCATGTTAAGGTAGGTAACTCCCCCTCTACTAGTGCAAGATCCCATTCTTTGAGTTCTCACAACCATATGAGAAAATTGCTTCAAGAAGTGGAAGGTTCTTGAGGAGTATATTAGCAGAAAAAGAGACTGCAGTGATTTACAGGATCTAGAAACGTCAGTGGAGTGGTTTGTGTTAGTTGGTATTAATGCAGGCAGTTCTCTCATCTAGATGTATTTTAACTGTATGACAAAGGCTTGTTTATCACAAGATGGTTAGGGTTGGAAAGGACCTCAAATCTCATTTTGTAACACCCCCTGTCATGGGCAGGGACTTCTTCCACTAGACCAGGTTGCTCCAAGCCCCATCCAACCTGGCCTTGGACACTTCCAGGGATCAGGAGTCCACAATCTCTTACGCCCAGAGAAGGGATTAAATTAGGGTAGCAGCATTATCTTTGGCTGGCAGACAGGGAGAATTACTCTCTGCCCACCGTGTTATTCCATTTATATAGTGAAAGCTGAATCTGCCTCTTTTGGGTGCTCACCTGGAGAGCTTTGACCCCTTTGCAGCTGTCTCAGAGAGGGGTTACATGGCATTTAACATCCTCATTCCTTGGCTGCTCTGAACCACACCAACCTGCAGGAGAGGAGTGACAGAGGCAGAAATTACTGCCCTGGAGGTACCAGCCTTGCAGATCTAATTATCCTGTAAATGTACAAGTGCCACAGTTTTCTGTTATCTAACTCAGTATGATTCTACCTACAATGTCTAACAACACTGCCATGGAAATCCTCTCTAAAGAGTTCTTGGTGGTATTCTGAAGGAAGAGCTTGCAAAGTCTTCTTTCCCTTTGATCGGGATAAAAAAACCATATTTTTCTTTCATCAGTGACTTATATTTTGTTTATACTTACTGAAAATGCAAGAAGATTCATTAGCCGGCTCCTGAAAGCAAAACCCATTCAAAATCTTTGCTCTCTCCCCATGCCTTTAACTTGCAAATCTGGAAGTGCTTTGCATGCAGTAATGAATTACAATTTGAAGCCCTCCTCTGAAGTCGATGATTGCTAATCTCCTTGCATTATAGAGTTGAGATTAAGGCTGGGACCTTCAAAGAGACATTCAACCTCAGTGCTGAAAGGCTGGAGTTGAGGTACACAGCTTGTGGTTCATTTGCAGATCCCACCCTCAGGGTGCAGGAGCATCCCGAGGTCTCTACCACAGAACTTTTGCCTGTTAACCACGAGGCTGTTTGGCCATCAGCAGGTCTTTGAGGTGGTAATTGAAGGCTTTCTGGCTTCCCTTCGTTTTACCATGCACCTAGTTTATTTTTCCCCAGTGGTGCAACAGTGGAGTAATGGCCACTGAAACACTCTGGAGATTTCCAGATGGAGAGAAAAGGGACGTGTCTGTGTTCCTGAGGATCTGGCAGCGCCCTGGAGCATGAAAAGCTTCTGTGGCCATCAGCTGGATCAGGTGCAAAGCACACAGACTTCTCAGCTGACACCCTGTGTTTGGAGTTTTGTTTGGTGTCTAACCCACAGAAACACTTCCAAAGGCCTGGGGCTTTCGTGTGTTGAAACTTTACCCGTTATTAATTACTGTAAACAATTAAACCTCTAAATTAGCCTTTTGTGTGGATGAACTATTGTTGCTCCTAGGGGAGTTTCTTGAGGTTTCTTTGCTTTGGTATGTTGCTGTTTTACTTGCTTTTGCTTTCCCACAGCTCTTCATTTTTGGATTATTTTCCTTATGTTCAATTTTCTTTGTTAAAATAACTTTTTAGGGGACTTTGGATTTTGGCCTGTTGAATAACCAAAGAGCCTGGAGCCATATTCCTTATAAGGCAGGTCTCTGGCTTTATGTGTGGTATTATATGGCAGGAGTTAAGTTTTGAACTGTGAAAAATGTAAATAGCAATAGCTGGGGTAGAATTGAAGGAAGCAAGGTTGAAGAAACTTAAAGGTTGCCTCTTCCCTCCCTTGAGCAAAGATGAAGCAGCTTTGGAGCCCCCAAGATACCAGCAAATATTTAATTCAGAGCTCTGTGTTTAATACCATTTAATACCAAAGCTCTGTGTTTTTAGAGCTTAAGCTCTTGAAATAATGACAATTAACATTTCTCTTCCATACATCTTCCCTGTTTAACCATAGTTCCCAGGGCTCATCCAAAATGCTAAACAGGCAGCACCAAGGAACTGCTGTTGTCATGCAGGAAACAGAAACAGAAGCTTCACGTTTCTTGGGAAAATCTCTTGCTGGGGAAAGCACCACAACCAGCTTCCAGGAGAAATGGATAAGCACACAGGAGCAAGACACTTAACACATTGTTTGGGCAGTGGGGACTTAAATTATTGTTTAAGTAATAAATACTATTTATTTACAAATAAAGATGTGTAAATGAATGACATATAAATGTTGTTTGTGTTTCCACTATTATTGTTATCAAGGGTGTTCATGGAGTCCCCCAAAATCCTGAGGAGCTCTCAAACTTTCGGCAGAAATCTGAGAAGGCTTCCAGGAGCCAGGTTCATACCTCACCAAAGGAGCTGTCAGTAGCCAATGGGACTTCCCACTCCCCTCTGAAGAGGAAGGACATGAGGGTGGAAGGACACAATCCTGAATCCAAGTCCAGACTGAGAAGAAGTGGTTGGACTTGCAAGGAATGTTCACAGTGGATCCCTGATCGGGAAACCTATGTGTCCCACATGAAAAGAAATCATGGAAGGGTAAGGATTCAGATGAGACACTTGAGCTGGGGAACTGTGGAAGAGTCCCAGGCTCCTGCACACAAGGCTTCTGTGCAGGGCTGTCGTTACAAGAACTGCAAATCTCAGTTTTGGGGTTTTCATCCAGCTCAGGCTTTGTGTTGCCTTGACCTACTTGTGTCAAGCTAATCCTGTCACGTAGACCAAGGTGTTGTGTGCAGCCAGATTTCCTAGTACTTTAGCATCAGGACTTCTTGTTTGATATCCTGAGTCACCCAGCCATGAGCAGAGGCTGTGGAAATCTAGAACATGTTCTTTTATCCCTTCTAACTTGGTTTGGGGAGGGCTGAGTTGTCCCACTTGATAAATACCAACAGACAGTGGGGGCAGGGTGAGAATGCTGGATTTTCCCATTTGAATTCTCTAGAGGTAGGAAATAGGCCGAATACTTCAGTTTAATATATATATGTGTTCATTAAACAAGTCAAAGAAGCTTTTAAGTGGAATAGAATCTGCATGCAGGTTATATGCAGGACTGTAGGAAGATTTTGGAGGAGGCTGGTTACAGGGCAGAGTTGGTTATGGGATGTGAATATCATACATGGATAACAGGAGGGACTGTGTGATGCACTTTAATATCTTGCCCTTTTCTTGTGCTGAATTATGAGGAGAGAGAAGGGTAAGTGGACTTGTACTTCATTGGGGTCCTGCTGCCTTCTGGGGCAGAAGGGACCTTCCACTGACTTCATTCTGCAGGGGGTCCTGGAGTGAAATGAGCCCACAGGAGAAGCAGCTAATGCAATTCCTATTGAAAATCAATACAATTAAGCACGTGCTTTATTTAGTCCCAGTTTTTATAAGATCAGTTCTGGTATGAGCTCCCTGTTGGGCTGAGTCTAAATAGGACCCCAGAGTCTCAGTGATCTTTATCAGTGCATTAGATGTTACGTAAGGGGTTTTTTTGGATCTGAGAGATTGTGTCCAGTTGAAGAGCGTGGGAATGTTAGAATGCAGTCAGTGCCTTCCATCTCCCTGCCATTAAAACATGTTTCTGTTCCTCTGCAAGTCCATGAAGAGATACCCCTGTCGCCAGTGTGAGAGCTCGTTCAACGCCTCCAACAGCTTGCGCAGACACATCCGCAATAACCACGACACAGCAAAGAAAGTTTACACTTGCTGGTACGTACCCAATGCCCTTTTTCAAACTGCTTTTCAGCAACAGGGTAATCCTTCAAGGTTGGAAGCTGTAATAGGTCATGCCTGCTGCTCCTGTGTACTCCAGACTCTTAAGTTACAGAGGGAGAATGAGGAGAAGAATATGTTAAACACAAGAGACTTGGTGGCTAAAACAAGTCCTTGCTTTTGACTGCACAATGAATGCCCTTTGGAAACTTAGGGGAAGGTGTGATTTGAGATTTGCATGTGCAAAATGAGATTTACATTGTGCACTGTTGTGAAACAGCCAATAACAAGCAAGTCTTTGGTTGCTTCATGGTTGGTGTGGTCATGCACCACTCTAGTGCCTTCTCCTTGGGTGCAGAAGGTATGTAAAATGCTAAAGAACCAGATATTGCTACCACTGTACACAGGCAGAAGTGACTGCACAGGCTGGAGGGTAACGGAGAGTTAGTCTTGCTGGATTTACTTGGGAAGTCACACCTCAAGAGTTGGAAAATGGATTTGGAGACTTCAGATGAAGTGTGAAAATCATTGGTGGTGAACATTTTAACTGTGAATACAGTCTCAGCTCAGGACAAAGCCCAGTGCTTATGAATCTGCCTCTACAACTGCTGCAGAGTAAGTCATACACACGAGTGACTGTGCAGACTTACCTCCTGCCTCCTTCTGAGACGTCCTTCTGAATCAGGATGAAAACGTTTGGGATGAAAGGGAAATTTGCAGTGATGTAGTTTGGGGGATTTTTCTAATTTATAATTCTGAAATCTTGATTTAATGTGAGTGTGTCAAGTGTGTTGTCACTTTACTGCACTCAAGTTGCTAAAAGGTCATCTTGAAGAGTATAAATACATCCCTCAGATACCTAATTTTTTTAGAGACTGTCTAGTGAGTCACAGTAGCTTTTAGTGAATGGATACAGTATTAACATTACCACTGGGAATACATTCCTGACACATTTTTTCATCCAGGACTTCTAAACTTTCCATTTCTTTTAACTATGCTCGGGCTTGGAACCTCTGGAGGAGAGAAACGTTGGCTCCCAGTGTATTTCATTGTGCTTTAAGTTTGTGGGTAGTGGTCCTTAGTGTTCCATTCACCCGATCTGTACAGATCGGTTATCTCTGGATCAGTTGTTTTCAAAGTGGTGTGGACCAGGATGAAAATGAGCATCAGTTGGGAAGAAGGATTTGTGTGGGAATTCCAGACAACCTGGGATACGCCAGCCTGCTGTGTGCATTGCCTTGTTACTGTGCAGAATGACATACTGTTGTGGATCCACAGCCTTACCCAAGGGGCCACAGTTATGCCAGCAGAGAAAATACAGATAGAAATCCAAGGGGATTGTGGTTGCTCCGTCTCAAAATCTCTTGATGAAGTCTTAACTGAACAGTGCTTGTGCTCTCTTTAATCATTATAATGGGAGACTTACTGAAATCACAGCACTCTTCAGATGAAACCTCTTCTTTGAAATACTCTCCCAGCATCTCCAACAGCTGCTCTTTGTTTGAGTTTGAATTCTCCTGTCCTGTCTCCCCTTTGATCCCTCTTAGCTTGTCCAGAGCACTGCTCTAAAAATCATCTCTTCCTATCTCTGAATTCCTCCTTGGCTTCTTTCAGGGCTCTGTTAGGCATCACATCTCCACTGCTCCATTTTTCTCCTAGTTCTGGTTTTTCTTTTCCTTCTTCCCACCTAGCATTCTGTACCACTCTTGCCTGTTCTTCTCTTCAGGGGGTTTGATGCCTTAACTTTGTGTCACCCTCTTCTCCTGGGTTTCCATGTGAAACGTGAATAAAATCTGTCACTGATCTAACAACTGACTGTTTTTCTGACTCCACTATGCTGGCTTCTAGATGACCGACCTCTGGCTTCTGACATTCCCAGCTGGGATTTCCCCTTCTCCCCCTGCCCTGCTTAGGTCTCTGCCTTCAGTTAAATTTGTAGGGAGAAACTAGTGATGGAGGACTTGCTTGAACACCCCCCTGCCGCACTCATCACTGGAGCAGTTCAGGTTAGGAGAACATCTTTGCCTGCTCACACGAAAAGAATTCCAAATTAGGACAAATTGCAAAATATTGGGATGTTTTGTGTATTTTCTTTCATAATTCACTTGGTTATTGTTATAAGATCTTGCTCTTCTTTTCCAAGTCTTAAGTACAAACTCTCTGGAACACTTGATTTTCAACATATTTATTTTTTATAAATACCACTTAATAACCTATCAGCTTTCCTCCACGAGGGAAAAAAAAATCCATCATCATTAAATATTGATTTATCATCTAAGAAATTCCTGTTAAAGTATTCAGTGACCACATCTGTGTTTTCACATCACTGCTGACTGTAGTTTAATTTCCCTCTAGTTACTGGAAGATCAGTAGGAATCTTCTTCTCTCCTGTTAAAAGATGTCTTTGTTGCCCAGAGACTCTTCAGCTCCTTTTTGTTGCCTTCCATCTCGTGCTGCCAATGTCTCAGCTGCAATTTGAGCATTTCGGGCAGCTCTGATGTCACTTACCTCGTTGCTCGGGTCAATGTGCAGCTCATGGATCTTCGCCTGACAGACAGCAGAACAACTCAAATAGCCAATTTGAGGTTTCTCAGTTGCTAACAGAGCCCTCTGTGCAATTCAGGGGGGCTGGTTTTTGTGTCTGCAAGGCCTGGCACTTATTCCAGTAGACCTCGGTTATCCAGGAGTGAAGGTAGAGACAGCATATCCCCATCACGGCTCCTTTGGAAATGTCAGCCAGCTCCCTCGCAGCACTAGAGTTCTACATGAAGACTTACCTATAAATTATGAAGTTCTAACCTATAAATGACATGTTCATGAGTGCTTCTGCCTACGTTATTGGTATTAAAGTTGGGATTTCAGCAGTTTTGTAAGGATTTTAAGTGTGTTATGATACATACGGTCTGGTAGATGTAATACTGGTTCCCATGGGTATGTGGGAATGCTGGATGCAGGACTGGGTTTGCTGCAGGACTCCTCGGTGACACAGAAGTCATCATTCTCTCTGTGTAGGTCTGTAGGTCTTCTTGGGTTTTTTCCATGTGTTTTCCACCCAGATCATGTATCCAGTGTAGGATGTGTCACAGAGAACCTGATCCCCAATAGTCCCTGTATTTATTTAGCCTGTAAATAAGACACACACTACTCTCCTTCGTGATTACTGTGGGAAATTCCAAACTGTTCTAGATTTCTCTCAGGGGTAATGTTTTATTATTAAAATGATTCTTTGCTGCGTATTTTGGTAATCTAATGGTACATTACTCAGCAGAGTCTTGTCTCCAATGACACCTCTTGGTCTGGCACAATACAAAGAGCATTTTCTCTAATAAATTGTCTTCCTTTTTGTATTTTCAAGGTACTGCACAGATGAAAATCAGACATTTCCTCAGCCATTCATGCTGGAGAACCACATCAGCCTCATGCACGGCATCAAAAACCCAGACTTATCCCAGATGGCCAAAGCGAAAGCTCCAGAGAGAGACACAGCAGAAGTAACTGATGTTATTTTCATGAAAAATAAATGTACAGTTAAATGTACCCAGGCAGTAGCTGTTCACTTGGGACGTTGAGTCGAGCTGCAGGCTTGTGTCAGTCAAACTCTCCCATCCATAGGGCAGATTTCCTTCCCCTTCTCCATTCCCTCCAGCCTGCTTCCCTCTGGCAGCATCAGGAGCAGCACTGAGAGCACAGCTGAGCTGTACCAGCACCAGGGCAAGGGAGTTTGTATTTTTCAAGATTTTTTTCACCGTGTGGCCCTGTGTTTTACTGACCTTTTTCCAGTCTACTTTGTAATTCAAGTTTGTTTTGACCTTTGTTTTCCTCTGCCATCCTGTTCATGAGAATAGCACATTTTTCTTCTTTCTCCCTTATGTTGTCTGCTAGTAATAAAAGATTTATCTTCTGTTTTAACATACTTACTAGATCCATTACCTATGAGAACTGCATTTCTCCTAAGTAGGACTGTGTAGTTTTGTATAGCAAATGTGTGATATCTTGGGTCGGTTTGGAGTGGAGGGTTGGCTGATTGGGCTTCTTTGCTCCATTTATTTTAAAAATATACTTTTTGCATATCACTGCAGGGACATAAGCAAGTGAGCCATCCTCATGGGAGGAGAAGAAGCTGCAGGATTCTAAGACAGAGAGGATGAGTTACTAAGAGATGCCACAAAGATAAAGCTTGAGTGGATGGGGAAAACTTTCAGAGTTAAATTTGAGAAGCATTGTCTGGGCTAACGATGACCCCCATGTTCTTTACCTGTCCCTGCTCTGTGGGCTGTTCCTTCCCACACCAAATTGTTACATAGAGAGGTTGTGGCTGCCCCATCCCTGGAAGTGTTCAGGGCTGGGTTGGACGGGGCTTGGAGCAACCTGGTCTAGTGGAAGGTGTCCCTGCCTATAGCAGGCAGGTAGAACTCGATAATGTTTAAGATCCCTTCCAACCTAAACTATTCTGGGATTCTATGATTCTAAACTCTCTTTTCCCATCACTTTTCTCTCCAGCCAACCTCTCACAGCATTCCCATCGTATGTCACAGGACAGCCGTTGAGATCCTGCACATGGGGCGAGGTGTTTGGGTACTGGTAGGGAATGGAATGCCCCAGGAATCGCTGGGACATGATTTCACCCTCAGGTGTCTTCAGACACACGTGGATTTTAGCACTTATTCTTCTGTGGGTTCAAACAATGAAGTAACTTTTTAATCTTGATTTTTTTCAGGCAAAATCTCCAAAGAGGATGGCACCAGATGAGCTGGATCAGGCAGAGACCACTGTGGGTTTGGATGAGCCACCAGCCAAAAAACTGAAGGCACCTTGGAAATGTGCCAAGTGCGGCTTCGTGACAGACACCCAGACTGAGTTCCAGGAACACATACCTCGGCACAAGACCGACAGCTCCACCTTCCAGTGCTTGTTCTGCGGCCTGTGCTACACCTCCCACATCTCTCTGAACAGACACCTCTTCATTGTTCATAAAGTCAAAGATGAGGAGGAGGAGGAAGAAGAAGAGGAGGAAGAGGAAGATGAAAGGCAGAAGTATCAAATGGAGATGAGTGAGAATGGACACGAGAGCTACAATGGAGAGTTGAACACTATGGCAGAAGAGGAGAACAAATACAAAGAGTGCAAAAGTGACTCAGCTCTTTGTGAGCACAGTCAGACGTGTGGCGCAGAGGGCCCCAACAGCACCTCGCAGAACAATCGTTCAAAGTCTCTTAAGACTTAAGAAAAAGCCCTTTTGGTTGGTTGGGGTTTTTTGGTTGGGGGGTTTTTACTCAAAATACAGGGTGGGGATTGGGGCGAACCTTTGAAATATTCTATTGATTTCTTGGGATGGACGTTGCTTTCCGTTAACTTCCATTTGTAAGGGAAATTTAAAATCGAAAAAAACAAAGCCAACCCTGCCATTACATCCTAAGCACTAACTCTCTGCCAGCCCAGAGAGGTGAAAAGGGAAAGCAGGGCCAGAATCCTCACTGGAGCCTGGCCAACTCCTGAGGATCCAGGAGCACTTTGCAGCTGCAGTTTCCTTCAGACGAGCTCTCCTCCTTCAAGTGTGCACTGCCTCATCCTCTGCCTGGAGCCCCAGCCTCGCCTTCCCTATCTCCCTTTCTTTCTCCTTCTATTTATGGCTTCTTTTTTCTCTTCCCATCCTGTCTTTGTGTTACTCATTTTAACTCATAATGCTGGCTCAGCAGAACGCGCTTGTCAGGACTGTGCTGGTCCAGGATCCGCGTCACAGGGGACAGGTTTGAGCTGTGAGTTGTGCTGGTTATTCTTAATTGTCTGAATAACAACCTGCTTTTCTAAAATGCAGTTTATTGAAATGTCTTGCACCTGGGTCATCCTCAAAGAGGATTTTGTAGCCCCTGTCCTCCTAGGTGAGCACAGTTATGGAGGGCCTGGTCCCCCTCGTGTGTCAGTGGAGTTGTGCTGCTGGAAGCCATTCCAGGATGGGTGCTGCCAGGTCTAATGCTCAGTGGCTTGTCCTGGTGGGGAGCTGGGGCAGGTTGGCTCTATCACCAGAAGGGGAAAACCGCCTGCTCTGTCTGTGGCGTTAACTGGAGTGAAACCACCCTGGAGCTCCTGATGGCATTGGTGCCAGGGCTCTCTGACCAGCTCATTTTGAGGGGAGCAGAGCACAGCTCACAGAGGCATTGGAACGAGTGGGAGCCATTGTCCTACGGTGTCCTGGGGCTGGTGCTCTGGCAGTAGCTGCTCTCCTGCTGTGGCTCTGCATTGCCCATCACTTAGGAGATGTTTCTTTCTATGTAGTCACATTGACTCTCTCTTTCCTCCCTCATTCCCTGTCACACCCACGCTTCATGTAATATAATTACCTTCTATACCATTATTTTTTTCATTCTGTTGAGCCAGAACCCCGCTCGTTATTGTTTACTCTGACGATGTTTAAATAATTTAAGAACTATTTATCTCCTTGCATTGGGCTCGTCGCCATCTCATCTCGCCATGTCTGGATACGGCCCGTTGGGGCTGTCTGGACATTGGGTGGTGTGTCGGTTGGATGGGTGGGGTTTGAATGTGGGGTGTTGGTAGGATGGGGCGACGATGGAATGGGACGTTGGTTGGATGGAGGGTTGTTCAGATGGGGTGTCAGTTAGATGGGATGTTGGGTGCATGGGGGTCAGTTGGATGTGTGTGTCGGGTGAGTGGGTGTCAGATGGGGATCGGTTGGATAGGATTTAGTTTCAGTGGGTGTTGATTGGATGGGGTGTTGACTGAATGGGGTGTTCATCAGATGGGGTGGTGATTGGATGTGCCATCAGTTGAGTGGGCTGTTGGATGTGCAGTGTGCGTTGCGTGGGCGTACATTGGATTGGGTGTTGGATGAGTGTGTGGCTGGCGTGTTGAGCGGTGTGTCAGTTGGATGTGGGGTGTCAGTTGGATGGATGTACATTGGATGGGTGCTGGTTGGATGGGTGTACATTGGACAGAGTGTTGCTTGGGTGGCGTGTCAGATGTGGGGTGTATCTTGCGTGGGGTTGGTTGGATGTGGTGTCGGATGGGGTGTTTCAGATACGGGGGGTAGGTTGGATGGGGTGTTTCAGATACGGGGTGTAGGGTGGATGGGGTGTTTCAGATACGGGGTGTAGGGTGGGATGTGGGGTGCATATCGGATGGGCTGTCGGGTGGGGCATTGGTTCACTGGGGTGTTGGTTCATAGGGTGTCGGTTGCATGTGGGGTGTACGTTGGGGTGTTGGTTGGATGCGGTGGGGTGTGGCTGAGCCCCGGGGACGCGTTCGCGGTGCGCTCCGCAGAGTTCGGGATGGGGAGCACCCCCGGCCCGCCGAGCGGATCCACCCCCCGAGCCCCCGCGGCGGCCCCGGCCGCGCGCGGCGGAAGCGGCGGAAGCGGCGGTGACGCGCCGGAAGCGGAAGCGGGGCCGGCCGGGCGGGAGGAGGAGGAGGCGGCGGCGGCGGCGGCGATGCTGTCGCTGGACTTTCTGGACGATGTTCGGCGCATGAACAAGCGGCAGGTGCCGGACGGGGCAGGGGGGCCGGGGGGGGCCGTGGGGCCTGGGCGGGGGCCGGTGCGCCCTGCCCTGCGCGGGCGGCGGGGCCTGACCGATTGCCCCCCCCTTCCCCTTCAGTTGTACTACCAGGTGCTGAACTTCGGCATGATCGTGTCCTCCGCCCTCATGATCTGGAAGGGGCTGATGGTGGTGACGGGCAGCGAGAGCCCCATCGTGGTGGTGCTGAGGTCAGTCTCGGGGGTGTGGGGGGTTAAACCCCCGCGGGGTCGGGCCCCCGAAGGGGGTTCCCTGCGGGGATTTGGCAGCTGGAGGCTCCGGCCCCGGCCCCGGCCCTGGCGGGCGAGAGAGGCTCAATGAGAATCCGGGCTCAGGAATAGCGAGGGAAGAGGAAGTGGGTAAAAACAGCATCTCACCCGCTGCTCTATCAGCTGGCTGGGCTTGGCTGGGCTTAAGGGGGCTTGTGAAAAAGGAGAGGGACTTTATGAACAGACAGGTAAGGACAGGACAAGGGGAAATGGCCTCCCGCTGACACAGGACAGGGTTACATGGGATACTGGGAAGAAATCCTTCCCTGTGACAGTGATGAGGCCCTGGAACAGGTTGGCCAGAGAAAGCTGTGGCTGCCCCATCCCTGCAAGTGTTTAGGTACAGGTTGGATGGGGCTTGGAGCAGCCTGGTGTAGTGGAAGGTCTTTCTGCTCATGGCGGGGGTTGGAACTGGATGGACTTTAAGACCCATTACAACCCAAACTCTTCTGGGATTCTGTAGTTCTGTGACTGTCCATTACAGAGGTGGTCCTCAGGATCAGGGATGTCGCTGTCACTGGATGTTTTGGGTGTCAGATGTTGCCCTCACAGCAGTGCCGTGCAGTGGGTACCACCAGGGCTGGTACCGCCTTGCTGGTACCACTGGTGTTACTCTACCCTTCTGCTGCCTTGGACAAATTCTCTGAGCTTCCACTGGATGCTGGCACAGACACTGTTCTGGGTCCACACTGGCCTTTCTCCGTGTTTCTGTTTGGTGTTTGTGATGTAGAAATGATGTAATTTCAATGAAGTGCAACGACCACGTGGCGCTTGCCAAAACTCCCTCCTTGATGCAAAGCACAAGGTAGATGTTTCCTGCCATTCCTCCTGGTGAGTAAGACGGGGGGGCCCCTGAGGTCACATCTCCTCTTCAGTGATGTGATCTGCTGTTCTGAAGAGCAGCTGCTGCACAGTCTCCAGATAAAACATGAATGTACACAGTACTTAAAGTTCATCCTTCTGTTTTGCATTATTTATGTGGAATTAGGAAGGATAAGTAGTTGGTAACAATTGCCATTTACAAGACATGAGAAGAATAACTTGAGTCAAGGTGCCTGAAATGAGATCATTAAGCAAAGCAATGAATCACAAAAATGAATGTTCCAGATGGGAGTTAGAGTCGAATGTTTTCAGTGTTTTGTTCCTGAGGACAATCAATCTACCTGTAAAAAAAAAAAATAAAAAAGATGCAGCGCTGTCAGTGTTGCCCTGCCAGCGGTGAGCTCAGAAATCAAAAGATACTGTTTGTCATCAGCTTTTTGCTTATTCAGAAAGTTTTTCCTATTGGATGTGCTTGTAACACCAGGTGCTGGCAGTGCTCTTCTTCAAAAAAATCCAAACTGCTGGTAGTGTGGTGATTGAAAACCTGATTACAATAGAGGTTACACACCTGCCTGATCTCCAGGGTGCTTTTTCTTGGGAGCTCTTCATCAAGATTCCAACCTGGCCTTGAATGCTTCCAGGGATGGGGCATCCACAGCTTTTCTTCTCATCAAGGTTCTTTGAGATTTTTCTTAAAGGACTATAAAATCCAAAACCTGATTCTGGGTGTTTAAATATTGTTCAACTGCTCCTCTTCTCTCTTTCAGTGGGAGCATGGAGCCTGCATTCCACAGAGGAGATCTCCTGTTCCTCACGAACCGAATTGAAGATCCAATCAGAGTGGGAGAAATTGTCGTCTTTAGGATAGAAGGAAGAGAAATTCCTATAGTCCATCGCGTCCTGAAAATCCACGAGAAGTATGTTAAGGATCGGGGGGGGTTCTACTGCTGGTATTTACCTAAATTATATTATTCCTCCTGTCCATGTGTTGACGAGTGGCTGGAATGTCAAGAAGAGATATCCAGGTGCTGTGGGAGGTAACACAGAAGTTTCAGAGAAACAAAATTTGCCCTCCTTGGTTTACTTGGAAAGACCCTTCAATAGAAAGCACAAGCTGGGGAGTCTGTGCCAGTGTCCTGGACTCCCCAAGCTGTAGAATCACAGAATGGTTTGTGTTGAAAGGCACCTTAAAGTTTATCTCATTCCATTCCCCTGCCATGGGGGAGTCACCTTTCACTAGCCCAGGTTGCTTCAAGCCCCATCCAACCTGGCCTTCAACGCTTCCATGGATGGAGCAGCCACATCTTCTCTGGCCAGCCTGTGCCAGGGCCTTACCACCCTCACAGGGAAAAATTTCTTCCCAATATGCCATCTAACCCTGCCCTGTGGCAGTGGGAAGCCATTCCTCCTTTTCTTGGCACTCCAGGCCCTTGTCCAAAGTCCCTCTCCAACTCTCTTGGAGCCCTTTAGGCACTGGAAGGCTGACACCTCTTACTGTGTCCTGTGCCATTCTTTCCACCTCGAGCCGCTGTGCTGTGCTGTCTCCCAGTACAGATGCATTTGTGTGTCTGTGAAGTGACTCATGTTTGTAGAGGCAGAGCTGTGGCAGGGAGTATTTTGTGTGTAGAATGTGATATTTTAAAGCTTGTCTATGGTCCAGGTTCCTGCTGTCCTGCAGAGTCCGCGTTTTTCATCCCTATAGGAAGTTGTGTGTTGTTATGCTTGGAGTCTCCATGTACTCAGCACTCAGCAGGTTGTGTGTGTGAAGGAATGGAGTCAGTGGTTTGGTGGCTGACCAGTTGTCTGGCCCAACTCAAGGTCAACCAGCTTCGTGCACAGAAATAGTGCAGCTGGAATCCTGGCTCTGAGGGAGCAGCACCTCTCCCAGGAGGCAGAGCAGCTTCCTGGCTGTTCAGATTTATTCTGTACCCAAAACTTTGAACAATGTCAGTTTTCAAAGTGCCATTCTTTGATACCAGTAATTTAAAAAGAAATACAACCTTCCTCCTCCCCTGTTCAGTCCAGCAGTTCCTCTCCAAATGTTACCCACCCTTCTTTTTTTTTAAGGCATCCAGCACTATTTTTTGTTTAAATGTAATGCGACCTCAGTGCCACTCCTGGATTCTGTGAGGTGAAGATGTTTTCCAGTATTTTAGGTTTCATTTAACTAAAACAACCAAACATAAACCTGATTTTTATGTTAAGAGGGAGAAACTGAAAAAATCCATATTGTGACCTGAAGGCGGGACTTGGGTGTCAACTGCTTCTTTCACTACTTAAATAATAGTTTTCTGGTGCCAATTTAGAAGTGAAAGGTCTCTGCAGAAACTGACAGGAGTGTGAAAATGCAGGAAAACAGAAACAGTTTTTCCACGATTATGTAGCAACTTAGACCCCAGTTCACATCAGTATTTTGTCAGTGAGAAAGTATCTGTTACTTGCTGGCCTTTTCTTCTTGTTTCAGCCCAAAATTGGGTTCATTCTTTATCACTAACAAAGAGTCTGCAGTCAAAATTTACTTTGGAGCAGGACAGCCAGACCAGCCTTCACTCAGCTCTCAGACAGCAGAGAACTGTGCTTGGGGCTTCTCACGCCGCGTCCTGATAAAGCCTTGACTGCGCTCAATAAGGTGCTGTGCTCCTGTGCCATCACTCTTCAGAGCTAAACTGCATTATCTGCACCTTTGGGGATCTTTATCTTTTCCCAGGCTGTCTCTAAGCTCCTGGAGTGTTTGTTGTTCCACATGTCAAGCCAGATGTGCATTGGAGAAAGGGCTGTTCTTTTTCCCACCCCGTTTTTTCTTTCCAAGCTTCTCCTGTCAAGGAACACATGTTGGTATTCAGCATGATGAAAACAGCGTGAGCTCCAGAGACCTTCTGTGTGCTTTCCTGTGCTGCATTTGATGTGTTGTTTCCATGAGAAAGCTGAGATCCGAACACTGAGAACACTCCTGCTCAGAAACCTGTGTCCAGGTGCCACCGGGAGGTGACAGTGCCTGGCTGATCCCTGAGCAGTGGCACAAGCTGAATGGGAATGGCTGGGGAAGGATCTTTCCAGGTCAAAGCAAAGGTTCATCTGCTTCAGGATCCTGTTTCTGGCAAGCTAATTAGTTCACCTCAGGATGAATTAAAGAGTATTTAGTGATAATTTCCCTGCTTTCTGCAAGTTCCAAGTGCAAGCACACAGTCCCAGTTCTTTATGAATAGCCTCCTTTTCTCTTTTCCATGGAGTATCTGGTCACCTTTTGAACCAATATAATTTTTTAGCAACCAAAATACTCTTGCTGAGAGACATGGTTTAGTATGTGCTATGGCTAGTTCTGCATAGCACCTTCTCTGTCTAGTTTTAACCCCTTACCTCTTGAGTTCCTTTTGGTTCCCTCTGGGTCTTGCATTGGAAGAGACAGTGAAAAGATTGTTGTATGTCATTTGTGTTGGACTGCATCATATCTCCCATCAGCACTGTCTTTTCCAGGCTAAAGGCCTTTTGCTTCTTGTATGGAAGTCGTTTCAGACCTTGTTATCTGTTTCTGAACCTTTGCCAGTTCTTCCCTCCAGAAAAAGAATGTAGGGGGTTCAGCACTGCCCAGAGCATTCCACATGTGGGCACACCATGAATTCATGTAGTATCATCACGATATTATTTGGTTTTTTCCTGATAATTCCCAAGTTTCAGCTTGCTTTTGCCCACTGCTGAGTAGAACTGTGTGCTTCAACCCCAGACTCTCCTTTTGGGTGCTATAGGGAGTCCAGAACATTTGTGTGAAACAAGAGGAGCATCAGCACAAGAGAGGTCAAAAGCCAAGAGGCAATAGCTGCACCTGTGTTGGAAGTGCCTCATCCTGCTGGTTCTGTTCTTAAACGCTGCTGGAAAGCTTGGCTGGGGCCAGAATTCATTCCTTCCTTTGCAGTTTTTTTCCAAACCATCTGCTTTCTGCTGCATTTGATAGCGTTTCCCTGTTTCATTTGGGGTCTGTGTGATCAGTCCATGACCCAGAGGGGGGGATGCTCCCCCGCTGCCCCCCCCGCCACGTGGCCCCCATGAGCTTGGCCAGGACCCACACAGAGACCACAGGAGAGGGAGACGAGCGAAGGAGAGTTTATTGTTAGGGTTACAGGTTTATATAGGTTTCAGAGGGATTGAAAAGTGACCAATTACAAGTCTCAGGGGGCTTACAAAAACACCAATCAAGGTAACGGGTTATACACCAATAGAAAGTAGTAA
>JAWMRA010000016.1:17720039-17828309 GCA_035584735.1 Pseudotriccus pelzelni
CATCCATCCATCCATCCATCCATCCATCCATCCATCCATCCATCCATCCATCCATCCATCCATCCCTCCCTCCCTCCATCCCATCGGGACCCCCCCAGGGCCCTCCCGGCACCCACAGCCCACGGGGGAACAGCCCGGAGGGGGGGCAGTGTGCCCCCCTTCCTTCCCTTGGTTCTGATAGTTTTTGACAGGGAAATTTCTGGGTGGGCATCTGCTCAGAGGGCAGTATGGCAGGTGGAGGGGAGGCAGGGGTGCCCCGCAGCCCACCAGGCTGGTCAGGGACCTCTGTCCTGTGTTCTGGAGCGGGGAGAGCATCAGGCACTGCAGCGAGCCTGCAGAGAGATAAATGATAAGGTTTCTTAAGGGGTTCATGTGGGAAAATATTTTTCAAGTAGCTCATGAGAAAATAGACAGAAATGGAATACTCTAAAGGTAGAATTCTGATCCCAAAGGACTTTGACTTACTTCTGTAGGACTAAGGTGCATTCAGAATTTAATTGTGGTATGTTGTACTTAGGGATAGATGAAGCATTGATGACCTTGTCAGTGACTTACAAGCACCAGTTCCTGTGCAAAATGTTTAGGTGCTTAGTACAACCTCTGTGGTGACTAAGGGTGCAGTATAATGCTGCTTCAGCACTTTTTGTTTCAATAAGGAATGTGCTTTTGAAGCACATTTCCTGATCAGCTCTACTTTGGGTTAAATCTTGGAGCACCTTGGAGAGCAATTGCTGGATGGCTTTTGGATGACGCTGTACTTGAAGATGTCCTCCAGCCACTTGTGGCTGTTCAGCTCATGGAAGCAGGCTAGAGCTAGCTTGAAGGAGAAGCCATCTTCCCTTTGGCTCCTTTGCACAACCTGGTCACTCCAGTAATATTTCTCTGTTTGGCTTCACTGTTTGGTAATAAGGACAGAACTTCAAGGACTTCTGCATAGCTGCTGAAGTAAGGGGGTGCTAAGCAAAGAGATGTGTAACAACAGCTCATAGGAAATGGTAAGGTTTCAGAGTAGGATTTAGCACATTACCAGCTTTACTTATCTTCAGCCTAAGCCATTCAGATGAAACAGCTGCAGTTAAGCAGATTCCACTTTCCAGTGTTTGGGGTTGTGTCCACTTCTGTGGTCCAATCTGAAACCCCGTCCTGTTACAGGGAGGCTCCTTTCCCAGACCTGGAGTTTGGCAGATCTGTTTGTGACCTAAAATTTGGAATCCAAACCGAGGTTCCCTTCCAATATTGGATGCTTGGCACTTGGAGGATGTTTAGCTGGAATGGGGGGATACATAAGGAATTTAACCTTTAACTTTTGTAAATCACAGAATCAAACTCACAGAATGGATCAGGTTGGAAGGGACCACAGCTGGTCATCTGGTCCAACCACCTGGCTCAAGCAGGGCCATCCTAGAGCATATGGCACAGGATTGTGTCCAAATGGTTCCTAACTATCTTCAATGGGGGAGACTCCACAACCTCTCTGGGCAGTTTGTTCCAGAGCTTGGTCACCTGCAATCCACCATTGTACTTGTCGATCTAGGTGGTTAAGTTGTGCCTCAGTTACGCTCTGGGTTCTTGAGGCACCCAGATCTTCTAGCTGGGATTTATCTGTACGCAGCTTCCGACTTTTACATGTCCTCTTCATTTCACATAAGTAGAATCCAAACTAGATCATCCTTTAAAGAAAGATGGGGTTGCTGTTTAGCGTTATGATCACAGCTTCCTAGCTATTGAACAATATATTTCCTATCTGGAGAATTTTTAAGGATGACAAGAGTAATATTTAGTATAGGTATATATAACACCTAAAAAATTACATAATAGAGGTTTATGTGACTTACTACATAGAATTATTAAGGGATATAATTGTAGTTGGTTTAGGACACTGAGCAAACTGATGGCTTAGGACAACAGAGCCAATCTCTGCTACCCAGAGAGAAAGTCCTGCCTTCCCCTTTCTTGTGTATTCCCATTGCCTTGCTTACGTCAGCATTAGACTTCAGATGGTTACATGGTCACCTGGATTGGTGCTGATGTGGCTCACTATCAGCCTGTATGGTCTGAATGCCAGCAGGGAACAGAAAGGCAGGAACTCCGTTTGCTGCAGCATGGTATGGCTTGGTGTGCAGACCTGCTGTCTGCGCGGGCCAGACAGGTTCAGGTGAGGGGCTTTGGGGTGTGTGAACCCAACTGTAAAAGCATACATTTGGAGACTGAGCCACTGAAAAGCAGTACAGATGTGGTTGAGCAGTGGCACTGCAAAGACCTTTATGAGCTGAATGGTGCGGAGGGGGAACTGGTCACTGTTTTGTGATCCTTGGTTAGGATCAGGTAACCATATCTCTATCCACTGGGATTTTCTTGCCACCTATGTATCAGAATGTCCTATCTTCTTTCCTTTTTAGAAGACAAGATCTTCCCTGCTTTAAAGACTTGTAGTTTGTTTGCTAGTTCAGTTTACTTTTGAGGGAGTTTCGGTAACCTTAAAGTATTAGGTTTTAGTTCCGGTCACTGAGATTTATTTTCATACTGTGTAAAGTATTTTAGTAGCTAATAGACATTTTTCTTTAGTCAAGAAGAACACTACCTCTGTGTCTAATGTCTTTTGGTCTCAGATTTTCTACAGTCATACAGTATAAAATGTAACTCATATACTTGGTAAAGTTTTAAACCTGCTTGACACTGATATGAAGCACTTTCCAGAAAAGCAGATGATGTGAAAAGGAGAATTTAGAGATGGAAAGTCACCTCCTGCCACTCAAATGATCAGTCCTGTTCTTTTTGATGCATTTTCTCATTAATCGATTTTTTTTTCTTTGTACAGGTAAACCTTTTTATTGCTGTAATGTTGTACCAGCTGAGCTAAATTGATTAGATTTAAATTACTCTCAAAGAAGTCTCCAACTCCTTACTGTTGGAACCACAGACATCAAAGACTAACTTGTTCTTCTCCTTCCTGCCTCCTTAAAATCACTAAAAATAAGCAACTGTCAATAAGACATTGGATGAATATACAATGGCATTTTTATTTTTAGGGGAAAAAAATCAAATTCCAACTTTATAACGGATTAAAGGTACAAATGATCTTGATGTTATTTACTGTGGTCTTTTTTCAACTGCTCAGTGATACACGTCAGCAAGAAGAAATATTTTTAGTGTAAAGGCAGCAAGAGAATCTTCTCTCAGCTTATGAGGATCTGAAATATAAGCATCATTACGTGATACAAAACAATGTTCCTTTTGTACATTTGCCATCTACATTTCCTGTGAAATACTTGCTTATAGTTTATGCTGTGATTTTGGTCTTAAGAACAGTGACTATCTCTTAGAATCACTTCTTTCTAAAGGATTCACGTCTTTCTTTTGTCAGAAGAATGTCTATGAGAGAACTTCTCTGGACTATTTTTGTGCTGTGATATCATTACCATGATTGCTGTTGTTGGGAAGTGTCATACAGAGCAGTTATAACACCACACAGGTCATGTATTTTGCTCAAAGATTTTATCTTTGAGCAAAGATGGTTAAGCATTGGAACAGGCTACTCAGAGAAGTGGTTGGGTAACCATCCCTGGAAGTGTTCAAAAAACAAGTAGACATGTCACTTTGCAATACGGTTTAGTGGGCATGGGGGTATTCGGTTAAAGGTTGGATTGATGAGCTTGGAGGTCTTTTCCAACCTTAATGATTCTATGATTATTTGATTCTCTCTGTGGCCATTTACAACCATTACAGGTTAGACATAATTCCTATAGATATATATGTAAAAAGCACAGGAGCTATAGGTGAAATACTTAATCAGCTTTGCATTAATTACATATGGCCGTTGATGCTTCAAATAAAGTGCAATTTGGTATTGTGGAGGACAGGTTCAGATGGTGTAAGAAACACAGTGAAGGCTAGAAGCTTTCATCTTGAAGCTCATTCAAGTCATCTTTACTCACAGGATATCTACATCCTATTTTGCAGGAGGACCAACAGTTGTCCTGAATGCATTTTTAATCAAACAATCCCTATGGAGGGAGTCAGCAAAGTGCTGAGCTAAAAAATTCCTGAAATACTAACATTTAAATTTTTAAACTAAGAACAAAAGCCCTATTCTGCGTGAGAAATGTACCTGACAGGAGTAGTGACAACAGGCACTGAACGAAGGGGTGTACTTCCTCAGCAAATGCTTTAACTGCCCATGTGAACATTATCTAGAGTTATTGAAACATTTAGCAAGACAATTGCAACCATAGCATTGGCACACAGAAATTCTAGCCTGAGAATGTGATGAGAAACTTTTCCAGGTGAAGAGTAAACTACTTGTTTCATGTCAGAAGTTACTACTGAATAGACTACTTCAGTACATGTTTGTTTATGCACACTCGAACTGCGTGGTGGTAATGGTGTGTAAGTGTTACGGAGCTCCTGGTTCTTTTCATCCATGTTTAACTGGCACAGAACATAGTATAATGTGCAGCTTACTCAATCACATCAAAGGCCCAGTCCTATTTACATAAACACCAGTGACAATTATGCCTTTTGACAAAGAGCTCACCACAATACACCCCGTGTTTTACGTTACTACGTTGCTATAGTAGCACAAAGGGGAGTCTTCTCAAGCAGTGTGAGATCTTGCTCAGCTGTAAAGTGAGGTGGTGACAGTGACAGGGCTAACTGGAGGCCAACCTGAAGTTCTGCTGTCTTGGGTAACTCACTTAAAGCTTGTCTGGCTGTGATGAGAGTCCGTTTGCATTAGGATAGGAGGGAATTTAAAATACCTCTGCTTATGACACTGAATTAGAAAATGAAGATGCTCCACAGTTACTCTGGAGCAACTTCATAAATAAACAAGGTCCTAAGTAGTGTGGCAAAAGAAACATTTTTTTGGCCTTATTGCGATGGGGGAGGTGAGATCAGGAATAAATCCATTAAAGATCAGACCACTCATGATGAGGAATACAGTTATTCAGGAGTTAGTTGGGTAGATAAGAGATTTAACTAAGATTAAATTAAATGAATGTATTTCATAAAAATAAAAAATTCCACTGTATAGTCAATATATGAAGTCTCTTATGTTATGCTGTTTGGCTATTCATAAATCCATTGCCGACATATGTACTGTCTATTTATAGGAACTATTTTATTCCTTCTCTGCTCCACTCTCTCTCCACATAACTTTTGTTTCAGATTTTAGTTCCCTAGCAGTGTCTGCTTTTAGTGTACTTCCCTGTGCTGGGTAAGTCCGTGTTCTCATTTTCTGGGTAGACCTAAAAGCATTGCCCTGCTAGTGTGATTTAGCAGTAATGCTGTTGTAATTCCATGTAGGATTAAAATATCTAACAGTAAAATGATTTCTAGGAAAACTGCTTGTCTGTTCAGGGTCCTAGAACATCGTCAAGATGGTGAAATTGCTGGGTATGCTTCCTGAATGAAACTTACTGGGTATAGAAAGAATTGTCGTTCAGTTTTCTGTTTTCACTGCCACAAGGTTTGAGTACAGTCTTGATCTCTGCCAACTCTGTTGGCGTATTTTTATGTGGAAATCAGAAATGATGTTGCTCTAAAGCATTCCTTTCTTTTTTTTTTTTTTTTTTTTTTAATAATTACCCCTTCTTCTCTCCTCAAGAAATTCCAAGCTGATAGCTCTCATTGACTCCACATGGCATTTTGGATGATGACTGAAAATTAATGTCAGTATCTCAGACTGATCACTCCCCATTTAGTTAGTAATTCACAAGGCATTTTTATTGTAGTGAAGACTTGCTATAAACAACCATGTCATTCATTTCTGCTCTTCTAGAAGGTTGTCAAGTGATACTCTGTAGACTTGCTACATGGTGGTACTCTGAGCTGGTTCATTTCCCTTTGACCATTCTTCTTTGAGCTGTCAAGTATACCCTTTAAATAATCTTTGAGTATCAGAGAGCTGATTTGCTACTTATGAAGCGATATTCTAAGCACCTGTGTTAGCTTTATTACTATAACAGATAAGTGTTTCATATTTATTTTCTTGTACCATGTTGCATCGTGGCACATTTTAATTAATCTGTAATAGTACAAATATCAGAATATCTGTTACAGACAGTGTCTGTAGAGCCTGATTGCCAACATGTTCTTTTAAGGGATAGTTAATCACAAAATCAGTCTTGTATGTGTAGCTGAAAGAGCAGAACAATATATTAGACTTTGAAAAGCCAGATGAGTATCTCTGCAGCAACAGCTTTCTGCTTCTGGGACAGCCCTTACATGTGGCAGGCCTTTTTATTGACACAAATATTTTCCTTTCATTCTCTTATCTTTTCTAGCTCAGCCTTTTGGAGCAGTTGCAGGTAGGTAAGACATGACATCTGAGAGCTTTAGATAACTCTAAAGCTTAAAGGTGCACTCAAAGGATAACTAAGGAAAAATCACTGACATGGTTGAAGATTGAGGGAAAAAAAGTTAAATTTTATAAAATGTGGGGGGTTTTTATAGTGCAAAATAAAAAAAAAGAAGAATTATCAATATTGAAGATGTCTTATTTGAAGTTATTCCAGTATTTCTTAAGAAAGCTTTCAGATTTTTGATTAGCATTATTGCCACTTTTTCATAATGAATCCTGTCTACTAGCGAAGTTTCTAGGCAGTTTTCTTCCAGCCCCAGGAGTGGATAGATGTCTGCCTCTTTTCCTCGGTCTCAGACCACTGGATGAGACCCATGTCTTAACCATGGCAGTAATTCTTGATTCTGGACATTTTTAAATATAGGATTACTGGAAGCTAGAAATGGAGCAACCACACCTGAAAACAGAAGATGCAGAGTTTTGTATTTCAAGCCAAGGCACAATAAAGCAAACTTGACATGATACAGATTTTAATGAGTGACCCAGTCAACCTACCTACTTCCACTTGTCAGAGAAGCAACATGATCCGTATAGTTAGAATGCCACATACATCCATGTATGTGACATTCAGAGGAGGTTTCCCTTAGAAGAAACCCCAGTTAGAGGTGTAGTTATCCTTGTGGTGAGCACTAAACTTAAATTAAAAAGAACATGAAGTGTCAGCACATTAATCTCAATGTTCTCCATGTTGTGATGAACGAGACATACTGTGAATTTTTTACTATAATTCCACATTCAGCCTTACACAGAATATTTTTGTTATTTCTAGTTCTCATCAGCAATTTTGAAATTTTTGCATTGGGGCATCAGTGAATGAGAACTTGTCTTTCATTTGACTAAAATGGTAAGAGCCATGGTTGTGTCAGACTCATAATTCATAACAGATCCAACAATGTGTGTCAGTTTGTTTTACCCAAGGGTTTGGTCTGATGAACCTGCCTTTGAGAGTGTTGTAAATCAGGATTAACACAACTGAATTTAAAGTATGCATTCTATAAAGCAGAGAAGGCAGCCTTATATCTTATGTAACACTGACTGCGAGCTCTTGATTTTTAATTCCTAATCTCTTGAATGCAGATGACCAAACCCATTTATTTGATTTCATCAAATAAGCAGGTAGGCAGGAATAGTGAAAGCAAAAGTGTTTATCTCCTTACAATAACATCACCCTGATTAATTTGACACTTTGAACAGAAGGAGGGCTCAGATGTCATCTCCTGTTGACCCAGCACCGTTCTGCCTATTTGTACAAAACACAGTAAAAGCAGTCTAAGATCCCGTGCCTGTGAGATCAAGGAACGTTCAACCCAATGGTTACACAAAGGATATATGAAACAAATACCCCAGACTTTTCTGTGCCTTTAAGTACTCTAAGCAAATGTCACCTTAACTTCATAGATGCAGTTTATTTGTAAATGGGAGACAAAAAGATACTTAAAGAATATGCCCGAAGTCAACCTCAGCCATCATAACTCTGAAACAGATACAGAGGCTACACCTGCATTTGTCATATTAGTTACACAGCTGGGAATCAGGATTTAACTTGGAAACTTTAATCTGAAATCCAGTTGACATTTACTCAACATTTTTGCATCACTGGAAGGGCTCAGCACAGTTACTGCTTCAGTGGTCCCGTGGCTACTGAACTGAAATACATTGACATCAATCCTGGTGCCTTGTTTTGAAGAGGGACAGAAGGACAGGGGAATTAAAGTATGCGGGTACTACCTAGACTGGTGAGGGGACTACTCCTGCTTTACAGGTTGACAGTCAAATCTTTTTCCTAGAGTTTCACTAATACGAGTGTGTATCTGGAAGCCAACCTTGTGCCATTTTATCTGCTTGGTCATAGGAGGAAAAAGGAGCTTTCATGACAGCTTAGCAGACAAAAGGGAGGAGAAAGTGCTAGCCTTTTCCCTCCAAACCCTTCCCCCAGCCAAACTAATCCTAATCCTAATCCTGCACTGCCTGGAGATTGAGGACTATTCACTCTTCACTCCTTAACTAAAATCTTGATCTATGCTGAAGTTTTTCCACAATCTTCAGTAAGCAAAAAGCTTATGCTCTGGTTTTGATCAAAGTAGTCTTATATGCAAATCTGAAATTTGCTTATCTGGTCTTTAAAGCCCTACAGGTCTTCATTAAGGTAAGAAAAGCGGGTAATCAGTCTTCAGAAAGAGAAAGGAGTGGCTAAAAAGATGCAAAATATTTGCCTATTGAAACAGGCCCTGCTAAATATTTGTCCCCATCTTTCTTGTAGGCACCCTTCAAATACTGAAAGGCTGGAATAACATCTACCCAGGCTGAACCTTCTCCAGGCTGAACAATCCCAATTCTCTCAGCCTTTCCTCATAGGAGAGGTGTGCTCCATCTCTTTGATCATCTTGGTGGTCTTCCTCTGGACTTGCTGTAGCAGGTCAATGTCCTTCCTATGCTAGGGACCTCACAGCTGGATGCAGCACTGTGGGGTCTCACCAGAGCAGAACAGAAGGGCAGAATCCCCTCCCTCGACCTGCTGGCCACGCTGCTTTTGATGCAGCCCAGGCTGTCTTTCTGGGCTGTGAGTTCACCTCGCTGGGTCATGTCCAGCCTCTCATCCTCCAGCACTCCCAAGTCCTTCTCCTCAGTCTGTTCATCCCCCAGCCTGTACTGGTACTGTGCATTGCCCTGACCCCGCTGCAGCACCTTGGGCTTGGCTTTGTTGAACCTCATGAGATCCCCATGGGTTAACTTCACAAGCTTGTCCATGTCCCTCTAGATGACGTTCCATCCTTCAGGCACATCAACCACACTACAAAGCTTGAGAGAGACATAAACTCTGAGAGCGTTCTGCTTCCTGGACTATATTTTCTGACATCCTGAATTCCAGTCATTTTATTTTTTTTTTTTTTTTTGATTCTGGAACATGGACAGCCTTTGGATACAGCTGGCAACCAAACCACAAGAGAGTTTTACGCATTACCTACTCAAGAGGTAGGATGGCACATGTCTTCCAACATTGCTAATGCCAGTTTATCAAGAGCTTCCTACTGTGAGATATATGCTGTCACTAAAATTGCCCAATAATACAGATGTAGCTTTCCCTAGTGCATTCCAGGTAGCCCTTCTATCACGGGTCTCTGTCAGTTGGCATGGTGAACACAGCATCTTCCATACACACTATTGCCCCATTACCATTTCCCTCTTTTCTGATAGAGTGTCTCATAGGAGGTGTGCAAAATCCAAGATCCTAGAGTAGACCCAAGAAGCTCTCTTCAGTTGCAGGATCTCCATTGAAAACAGCTGACGAGGAAGTCTATTTTGTCTCACAGACACACCTGCCATTTAAATCACTGTCCATTTCCATCACTGACTCCATACTCTATGCTATCTCCCTTAAGTGTATTTAGCCATGTTGGCTATGGTAGGAGTTCAAGTTAGATGCAAAGGACTGTGTCTGGGAGAGACATGGCATGGGAGAGAGAGCAGAGAGATCTCAAGAGTTGTAAACTTTTACAATCAAGAAAGACTGGGCTCTGAAGGAGAAGATTCTGCAGTCCTCAGCACTGGATGGTTTTGCTGAAGTTCTGGCCTGCTAGCTGATTACCTAAACCACTTTATTTGAGGGCTTTCTGCCAAAACCCAAAAGAGATAAAAATGGGAATAAAATAGCTGCAATAATAAATCTGATACGATTTTGTTGAGATGGTGCAATTTTGTGTCAATGCTAAATAGAACAGTATTTAAATAATTTAGTATTCCTTTTGGTCTTTTTGCTTCATTAGGCAGCCAAAGTCCCAGCGTATGTGTACTTGCTGTTCCTGCTAGGATTGCTGTTGTTTACAGAGACATTAAACTCTTTTATCAGTGTCATCTTCTGTGTAGAGAAATCCCAACAACCAAAGGCAAGAGTTAATCTTATACCTTCTTCCTACCAGAAATTCCCCCCCCTTTTCTCTTTTAATTAAAGTCCCTTGTAAGACACCCAGTATTTTACACACAAACATCTTGCTAAATTTCTGCATCACTGTTACAGGCTGCAAATCAAATCAGAACAGTTTTGCCCACTGATGAGATGATAAGATTTATATTTCTCTGTCCCAGTTCACATCTAGTTAGGGCAGATGGTACTATTGGAGCGTATACCGTCATTAATTTGGGACTCAGCAACTGTAAACAACCATATATTTTATTTCCATCAGAATTAGTACACAAACTAACATTCAGTAATAAAATAACAGTATCCTAAGGAGAAGCCACAAAATTTACTGAGGTAGAGAAGGACAACAGTGATGTGGTAGCTTGTGTCTTTGTGGGGAGCTAAAGCTGTCTCACTGCAGCACCAAGTATTTTATAATCAGTGTCTCCAGAAAAAGGAAATAACTTTAGTTATCTACTTCACAGGGCAAGATGAAGATTACAGGCAACTACACGGTGTTTGTATGGTGCTGGAAAACAGAAGGTGGTATACAAATATATTTCTTTAGTCAAGTCAGTTTACAGCCATTAGAGTTACATTTTTTTCATAGTTGCCATCTGGCTTTGGTGGTGTCAGACCTCATGAAACTAAGTCCACATGGATATTCTGGAAAAAAACAAACAGCACATGACCTCTTATTTAATCCTCCATTTCTTATAAAGGTTTATTGTTACAAGGGAATTTTATAAGCCATATTTCTGTAGTTCTTTGGCATTATTTTTTATTGCTTAAATGCTTTATTAATAGTGATTCTACACTAATATAAATAATTCTAATAAGAAAATTGTTATATTAATTTTTATAGACTAAAATTTAAGAAGAGTGATTAACAACCTGAGGAAGGGGGAAGGGAAGTCCTACATTAAGAAGATTGGCAGTGCTTCAACTGGAAGACTATGGTGTGACTGAGGCTATAGCCAAAAATAGAATTGGATTAACAGAAGAAAAGCAAGTAGCTAAAACTAAGGTCAAAGCAGAAATAGATGCTGTAGAATTATCTCATACACCAAAAGATAGGAAGAGCTATTTGAGGAGTTCTCCTATTATACGCACCTGTAAAAAGGAAAATCAGTCTACAATAAGAGGAACTGTGAAAGATGACTCAAATAATAGGTCAATTAAGAAGAACTAAGCTTTAAAATATGAGGAAAAATTACAGTAACCTTTTCTGGTTGTTTATGCAGGCTTTAAGATGCACACTATTAAACATAAATTTAAAAATAAGCTGTAAAAGATAGTTGTAGTGATACCAGCACTTAAAAAAGAAACAGTAAAAACAAGTTGTCTAAAGCTCTCATTCAGGTAGGGTAACATAGTAACCAGTTAAACTGAATAGGTTTGAAGTTCTCATCAGAAAGCAGTCTTAACTAGATAATAACAAGTTCCATCTGATGGTAATTATTACAGCTGTGTTTACACTAATGAGCCCCAGATCCATAATTTATGGGTGAGACAAGATAAGGGAAAGAGGAAAAAGGTAATAGAAGGTCATGTCTATAGAGACTTTGGTAGGATAAGTTTTAGCCTATAAGAGACTTGTCCTTTCTTGTAGCTTTGAATTTCAGTCAGGTGAGTTTTTTTTTGAAAGGAGGGAAGGTTGCACTTGTTAAAAAAATTTATTTTTAGTGCCTTCAACTCTAATGCTCTGAGGTCAATAGTGACTATCCTTATCTCTTCTTCAATTTTATATGTGGAAAAGCTGAAACCCTGTTTTCCTGATAGATAGCTTTATGCATCAATAATGTAAAGGTCTAGTAGCAAGCAAAGCCCGTGTCTGCTTTTTATTGTAATGGTTTTATTCTTTTATCTGTGATTAGATATCGCTTGGTAAAAGTATAGCTAAAACTTAAATCTGGACAGCAAACAATTATAAATCTACATCAGAATAATTCCTTCCTCTAATCATGTGTTCCTATGTTGCATGCACTTAAAGTGTGTGCTGTGAGCACTAGAGTGGTGGCTCTCTACAGCTGCATGGTAGGAGTTATGTTAAAAATAAAATGTATACTTAATGTGTGAGACTTCTTCAAGTTTATTAGGGTATAAGACTTATCAGTGAAAAGGAACTGTTGTTTTAACAATGAGCTCAGTATTAAGACAGTAACTGAGTGGAAGGGATTTCTCTCCGTTGAGCAGTTCTACTATGCACAGGAAAATAGAACAGCTGTGGGGGAATACTGTGGTAGTAATATTTCTAATAACCTCAAAACATGGTATAGCAAACTAATGCTTACCAGTTGGGGGCTTCTGCTCATATATGACTAAATATCTTCTGTAATAGTCTATGGAGGGAAGAGAAATGAGGCTTTTAGGCTCTCACAAAAAAATAGCTGTATGAAACTTGCCCCCAGTAATTTCAGAGAACTGCATGTTTGTTTTGATGTTTTATTTAAAAAAAAAAAAAAGGTGAAACATACTGGGGATGGGAATGACTATTTCCCTTTTATAACATGTCTCCTCTTTCTTGAAGACACTTGACCAACCTGTATATAATGCAGGAATGGCTATAGGTCTGAACTATCTGAAACTCTATCCTGAAGAGTTTAGCACCAGTTTTTCATCTTCAGCCATTCCTTGCACTGAATATAAGGAGAGAGAAGAGTGACTGACATCTAGCTGATAAGACTTTCTTAGGAATGAGATGCCAGTGCTTGCTGTACCTGAATGGATGCACTGTCATTGGAAATTGAGTGAGCCAGTTGTTGATATTCAGCTTTCAGCAGTGGTTGGCTGGTTTGGTCTTTTTTTTCATCCTTTCCTCCCTAGGGCTACTTCTAATGAAAAACTCCTCCAGTACTAGCATATGAGTCATAAGCATAATTTCCTCTAAATTCACAGCAGCCCATGCAATACTAAATAATTAAATATTGAAAAGGTTTGTGATTCTTGTCTTTGCTCATTCTAGAAGCAATTGCAATAAAACTCTGCCTATTGCAGGCCGGTACTGGAGTGTCTCAAAAATGACAGATGGATACAGTACAAATGTACTTAAACCTCAGAAATGATGCAATAGGTCAAGCTGAATCCTGATCTGATGGAAAACAAGCATTTAATGTTTTAGCAATGACAAGCCCTGCGTGAACCCTAGCAGGAGACCTATACGGTCACAGCTCCAGCTGGTCCAGTCAGCATAACTCTGCCTAAATCAAATTTACTGTCACTGGTCAGCAGCACTTCAGGGGCTGATGTATGGGCTTCCCAGAAAAATCTGTAGAAACAGCATAATATATCTCTTAGAGGTCAAGCCACTAAGACTGTTACTTCTCTTTTGGTGACGGGGGTAGAGAGAAGAGGAAAGAATATTTTTTATAACTCATACAGTACAGATGCTCCTGACAAGATAGCTGTTCCAGGAAGAACAACCAGCATAAGAAGGCTTATTATATTGGGATTTTTAAAATAAAAATGCTTTATTGGCAAAAATGTCTCCAGCTATACTTATAGTATAGGACTTCAGCATAACAGTAGCAGGTGGCTGCAGCATTGAAATAACTGGCAATTATATTTTTGATATAATGTGCTTCAAAGGGAAAAGGAAGAATCCACATGAATTTGTAGCTCAATAAGCTTTATTCTGATCCTTGATCTGGTCTTCTGACTAAGGCTGCAGAGCAGAGATAAGACTGGCTGATACTGCAAACCTGTAAGCCTCTCTTATCTGTGACTAGTGCTCTCTTCCTTCAGGGAACAGGCAGAGGCGTGTGATGGCAGTTTTTCTCTTGTCCTTGGTTAAACATAGAACTGCTGTTGAATTTTCTCTTTTGGAAGTCTGTTTATACATCCATTGAACTGAAAATAGACTTGTCCTACACCAAAGATGTTCATTAAGTTCACAAGTCTGTTTTGAGCTTTGTGCAGATGAGTATCTTTGTTAAGCTGCCTTAATCATAGCTGTTCTGGTTTTGGTAGTCCTTGGTGGTACAGATCAGTTGTAATCAATATGAGAGGTTCTGCACTAGATTCTATATCTAGTGCTCCAGGCTCAGAGTACAGGAGCTATTGTTTTGGGTCCAAATGTAAGAAACCTGAACTGCAGACACCCATTCTTCCACTCCCTTGCTATAACTCTTCTCTTGAGGAGGTAGTGGTTTCAGTCCAGCATTCCAAATCCTCTGGAAACTGCCAGGTGATGGGGAGGACTGCTAATTCTTGCACAAGCATATTGACTCCTGTTTGAAGGTGTCTTAAAAGGAATGTCTGTTAGAGCCAGAAAATGCATCTCAGGAACGTGTTACCTCTCTGCAAATGTCCTGTGTTGTGATGGTGATATAGGACAGTGGAGTCCCTCTGCCATGTATCTGTTATTCCTAGAGCTCTGAAAATAGTTAGCCTGAGGTTTATGTTGTCTTCCTGCTGGTAACAGTCAACTCTGTTGTCCGCTCTGCAGTGGGGATGGTATTTCTTGTTTTTCTCGCTGAAGGAGTGTGATGGGTCTGTGTGGGTTTTGCTCATAGCTCTGGGCTTCGGTGCAGTCTTCTACATGGATGTGAAGTGTGCCCTTCACCATGTGGGATTGCTGAACAGTTCTTGTTCTGAAGGTGGAGGACTAAAATATTCTATCTGATTAACAAGACAGTCTTAACTTTGTTCTTGCATTATGTCAGACTTCAATGTAATTAGTAGGTATTACATTAGAAAAAACACCAAGAGTTAAATAAGAACATGATTAACTAATTTTATTAGTTACTGCACTAGGCAGTTAAAAAAGATACTGTTTTGTGCAAGGCATTTAGATGCTGCTTGACACAGCTGGAAGTATACTGCAATTAGAGAGAATGAATTGGTTGCCAATTTCCTTTCTTGAACGCCTCCATTAACAGTCCCGCTAACAGTTGTAGTGAACCTTTAATGAATACAATAAGCCACATAATCCACATAAGCCTGTGTGGCTTGGTAAATGGTATGTTCTACAATGGTACCATACAGTCTTGTTTTCTATCTGATTTGCTAAGTACTTTACCAACAGTGTGGTATGATTTTTATTTTAAAAAAAAGTTGCCTCGGTGAGAATAGAGAATATAACTTCATTTTCTCCTCATCATTTGTTTCATATCTACTTGGTTCTGTGTTAAGCGCATTTGGAGAAAAACAGAAGTAACAGAGTAGTAAGGATATAGTTGATTGGTAATGTGCTGTTCTTAGTTTAACATCCAATCCTTAGAACTTGTAGTATGATGCTGGAGTACCCTCTTGGGTAGGCTCATTTTGGTGGCTTGTGCAAGCAGTGGAAGTGCTCGGTGATGCAGACAGTATCTGCTTCATGCCAATTCAAAGGCATGTGTCAGTATCTAAGAGAGTAGTTGGATGCATATGCCTGTACCAAATAGTAGGACCTTCATCTAACGGAGCCAGGATGAGGTAAAATTAGGCCTTGCTTTTGCAGTAGCCTAGTCACTCTTTCCTCCAAGTGATCCTTCCCTGTTGTCTTCTGTATTACATTTAACATTGCTATAAATGAAGAAGTGCTGGGAGGAAAGACTGACTGTGCCTGGCTGTATCCATCAGTCAGTCCTTGATGATCAGACTTAGTACTCTTTCTTCCCTCTTTTAGATGAAGGGATATATGGATTTGAAACCCTTGGATTCAAGGGAGTTTGTTTTAACCTTAGTTTTCTACTCTGTAGTCAGATACCTCCTTGTAAAGGCAGTATCAGCTATCTTGTGTGGTATATAGGTGTGCTTAGGGTATGCCCACATGGTCATATACTTAAATATGTTCCTGAAGGCCGATGTTTTGCTAACATCCTCTAGAGTATGGTCTGATGGATTTGAGGATGTGATGCTTCTGTTTTGGACAAATGTGGGGAATTTGGTAAGGATGAATTGAGAGTTGCCCTCAAAGGTGCTGAGAGGGAGCCCCACTATTTCAAAGCCGGCTCCACCTTCTTGCAGGGCCATTAGCTCACAGCGCCATAGCACAGGTCAGCATGCAGGATGTTGAAGTTGTCAGCAGCATCAGTGAGGACATGGGGTTCAGTAAGACATGGCTGGCTTGCTGCTGGTTGAGCCCTTTCCAGTAGCAGAAGTTGGCAGTGGTGAGATGAAGACACAGTGTTGGATTTCCTGTGCTTTTGCAGTAGCATCCATCACAAAATGTAGAGGGCCCATCACTGGATTGGTTGGCAATAGAACTGTGGTCTGCTGTGTTTTGTTCCTAATTGTTAAAATTTGCCCCAATACTGTTACCAACCCGTAACTGATCAGGGCAAAATACTCATCGTGGTGTCTGCATAACAGATAACATGCACTGAAGAAACAGTGCTTGTCTAATGTGTGCTTGCTTTCTACTGAACTCTTACACAATACCCATACACATGTGTACAGACATGAGAACAAACATGACCTTCTGAATAAACTGTTTTCCCAGCGCTCTTACAATTTAATAAAGCAGCAGGCTTGTCTTAGTAATCTGACTGCTGTTGGCTGAAGGCAACTCTAGTTTAGCAACTCTACTGATCACGCCTGTTGCTTTTAGCTACAAGATCCTCACCTTACCCCGTTAAAGGCAGAAGCAATTGTGTCCAAATGTCTCATGGCTGCTGCACAGTGCTGCCTTAATGGCTGGTCTAAACTGACTTTGACAAATCCAACGAATCATCTGCAGCCCAGTTCATTAATGAAGTTTGAACAGTGACTACTGTGCTATCAGTATTGCTAGTGGTGTATTTTGCATGCTGCCTTTCTTCTTCCTCTCCTGCTGCCTCTTGGTTAGCACTGAAGTTGTGAGGATACCTGCTAATGCCCTGCATGTCTGGAGCAGGGGTACTGTATAAATAATTCATAGGGCTTACAGGTTTCAAGCAAATCTAGTTAGAGTGGGTGGGGGAAACAGAAGCTGAATGATGATAGAACGTTCACAGTACTGGATTTTCATGTGATGCAAATTTGGATTTTGTTAGAGCTATTCTGGATCTCCCTGTGGTAGCTGAAGCCAGCTTTCCCCAAGACTCACCAGACTGCTTATCTTAGTTGCCAGAACAGAGCTACCTCTACCTTATAGCCTGTCTGCCTGCTGTGGATTTCTTTGTGTTTTTTTTGTTTTGTTTTGTTTGCTTGTTTGGTTTTTGTCTGGTTTTGTTTGTTTGTTTTTGAACTCAATGGGTTTTGGTATGTAAGGAGGATTGCTCATAAGGGAGTTGCTATAGATCCATTAATCATTAGAGCAGCTTTCATGAGAAGAGTCCTGAGGCTGCATTAAATCTGTCTTGAGAACCTGTAGGGAAGAGGCTGTGCTTGTAACTAGAGTGCATCATCTTTGAATCTTTAACTTCTCAGTTAGGCTTTGGCCAGAGGATAGAAATTAGTCCATAGGGCTTTGTTAGGCAAGAATTGGTAAGTGATGCAGTTTGCTTTTGGATTAGTGGATGTGTGGCCTTTTGTTTTATGTGGCATTTTTTGTACGTGTTTCAGGTGGTAAATGAGTTCTTCTCTGGCCTGTTAGAAGGCAGCAGTCTCAGACATAGGTCAAGTGCTACTGCCACAGGGTATGAGGAATGCATTTCTTTGCTTTATCCTGTGACCCAAGATCTTGTTAAATGTTTTTATTTTCCCTATTACAGAGATCTAGCATTCTTGCCTCTAGAAAGAAAAAAAAAAAAAAGCTAAATCAACTCTATAGCATCTTTAATGCGTGCTTAATGTGAGTGCAAATAAATGCAAATAAATGCAAGAAGCTGTGGTGGCTTCAGGCTACTCAGAGCAAATTATCTTAACATAATGATTATTTGGCTTTTGTTGGTGTTTACCCGAAATGATATTAAAAGGATGAAACAAAAATGCCTGTTCTCTTTATTGATAGTATTACATTGTTTGCAAGTATTTCATCTTCTTTATCGACATCAATATCTTGGCTTTCTAAAGTGGAAAGCGTATTTAATGTGGAAGCAAGTGCATTGATAAGTGAGACAAAAGCATTGCTAACTGGATTGCAAGGATTTTCTATTAATAGTCGTGCTACTTTAGTTTGTTTTGGTGGTCCAAGTTAGTAGAACACGAACTAGATGCCAGGGTATTAGTTCACAAAATTGAAAATAGTTCACTATGATTATTTAGTACTATCTTTAGATAACAGGTGTTTAAGAGACTTTGCTGCTATTTATTTAAAGGTTGGGCTTCTGTGCATTGGTTTTCATGTTAGCTGGAAAGGAGATCCAGTGAATGTGAGTGAGAAGTTGGTTGTCCTGCTGGTAAAATCTAAGAACTAATTTGTTCTGGCTGAAGCTTTTTTTCCTCTGATGTAAATCAGTGTTTAAAGAACTGTTCTCTGGTAGTCTTGAATGTCTTCATGAAAGCCATAGATTACTTTGAGTGATGAAGTTGTATTCCTAACATACATGGTAGGAGTGGTCTTGCTGTACAGGTACAGAACTGGCTTTGGAGGTGCAATTAGCTCCTATGTTTTGTCATATCATATATTGGCAATGTTGCAGAAGACACATTTACAGTAGGAACAGATGTGATCCTGCATCTCCTTCGTTTGAATACTGGAAGACTGCTCTGGGCTACTTTGAGAACTGAGGTTCACCCTGTGATATCTGTTAATGTTGGCTTCTTAGTGAGGCAAACTGAGCCTCTTTTTCTAGCTGCTATTATGGGAATATGAGTGACTATTATCCTCTTTCACGTTTTCTGTAATGATAAAATTTATGGTTTGTGCTTTAATTTTGACTGTGATTGTTTGATAAATAATAGTTTCTGGAAAGAAAAGCACTTTGCAAACATCAAGAGCACTTGCTGAAGGTAGTAAGTACCAAGCTAATCTAGGAAGAAATGTAGCTTTATTGAAAACTTGTTCTCTCTTCCTTTGCATGCTAGGTGTCTTAGAAAATGCATTTTTTTTTAAGATGGTAGCTGCACTTGAGTACGTGTAGATGGGACAGTGTTTAGAGCTGTCCCATAAGAAGCCTCTGAGCGTGCATACTTAGGTAGTGAGTAGTAAGCAAGCAGCACAGATTTGGTGGCAGGTGTACATCATTCTTATCCTTAGAGCTTGCCTAGCTTTATGATGCACTTTTGTAAATAGTAATGAAAAACCGTACTTCAGTAAGATGCTTTTCTTTCAGATGAGTTGTGGAGGCTTCAGGCCACAGTACTCTGTTGTGGGATTTGGTGTACTTCTTTGCTATTAGCCTTGAGATTAAGACTTGAAGTCAAATTCTTGAAATTAATTAATGTTGTATTAGCTTGCTGGACTTCTTACAAGAGAAGTCAACTTGAAAGACTAAATTATTCAAACTAGAAAACTTTTCCAAGCTGCAGTAATTATCTTTTCTTTAAATTTGAAACTTACTGGTTTCTGTAAGACTGATCTGAAACAAAAGACTGCTAGTGGATGGGACAAAATATCTTTACTGCTAGTCAAAGGATGCCTCACAAAACAGAAGGTAGCATAACCTGGCTGTTTTTTCAGGCTCCCATTTTACTCTGGAAAAAACACTTGGAATTTTCCTTCTTCCCTTCACCTTTTGAACAGGACGTATTTGAAGTAATTTTTTTTCAGTGAGGGGAATATAGGAAGGCATGCTGTAGAGGATTACTAGATTGTGATGAATCTCAAATTTACTGATTTTAATATATATTTAAATAAACATAATAGATATGTAAAAAGCTGAGTCCTCTGTAGATCTTATGCCAGGATGGACTTTGGTGCACCATAACGAAATGAAAATTGTTATACTTTTTGCCATTAAAATTCCATCAGTGTGAATTAGCTGACTCATCGCTAATCTCATCAAGATTAAGAGACCTTAATCTTGCTCAAACAACATTATAGCCCAGAGTAAGAGGCTGGAAATCGATTTATTTTTTTTTTCTTGTTTGTACTGCATGTGTTTGCTTATATGTGCTTACTATTTCCTGATTTACCTCATGCCATCAGCAGCTTGGAGATGATCTGATAAAAACTGAAAATTCTCTTACTAAATTATTTGAGGTTACATTCTCAAATACTAAATTATTAGAGGTCTCCCTAGCTCCTGAGCTGCTCTGAGAATTAATTCCCTTCCCAGTCTATGGTAGGGAACCTGAATCTTTGATTATACAAGCTAGGGAAATATATTTAAAAGAGGACCTACAGCTACTGTTTTATTATTAACAAATGCCTGTTAGAAGAATGGTTTTCATGACCCTGCAGGCAGTTCTGTGCACACCTCTCAGTGTTTGCCATCATGAAAGCGTAAAACTGGTGCTCAATTCAAGTATTACTTCAAGACTCTTTTGTACTGGTGCTTTATATAAATTTTAAAGGCAGAAATACTGGAGGAGGGCAAAGGGTAGGTTTCTGAACTTAAACAACATCCAGCTATGAACAATAAACAGAAATTGGTTATGCCTTAACTTTTGGCTGGAAAATACTCTTAAATGCAAGTGATAGTAGCAGTTACTACCCTGCTTGCTACCTGCATTTATAAAGTTGATTTCCTAACTAGGAAAACAGAGCTTGAACTAGTGGTGTTTGATACAGCAGTACGATTATCTTAAATCATTTGAATACACTGTGTGATAAACTGATGCTACAAGAATTATTTTTTAATGTTCAGCCGTTCTGTTCTCAAAACAGCAGCCTCAGACAGAAGGGAGTAGATGCTACCCCCACCAATCTGTTTTGAGTTGACATGCTAAAGCTTTTTAACATCTTAAAATGAAATAGCAGTTAAACTAACAGTGGGTGGGATGATGAGGTATAATTAGTGGAGAACTTGTCAGTTCATCCCAACAAAAATCCCATGAATTTTGGTGATACCAAATCCATTTTGAAATTATTCAAATGTGGGCTTTCTAACTTAATATTTAAACAAAATGTCCCGTTTCTGCTGTAAGGTACTAAGAATCCAAATAGTTATATAACAAATGTAATTTATGTCTAAATATAACTGTGAAGAAGTACATTCCAGACTTGAGAAATCATTAGCTGCTACAAGACTTCAGTATTTTCTAATTAGTGTGGTTTGTGGCCAGTACTCACGGAGTCACTAGAGTAGGAACAAATACACTTAAGCCAGTTGTGGTATTTGGTTTCTGGCTTTTAGTCCTTCTTATTGGCTTGCCAGAAACCTCTCCTATGTATTGACTGGCTTTCCATACTGAAGTACAAAAAATGAAGAGATATTTGCTTTATTGCAAGTTATTAATTGAGTGAAATTTGTTTTTGTAACAGCTTGCAGGATTCTGAGCTCTGCTTGCGGCTGTGGGCGTTATGCTGGTTTCCAGCGCTGTGCTGCATTTCTCTTTGCCCGTCCCACTGACTGTGCTCAGGGGAGGTGCTTTGCTGGCCAACATCTTGTAGATGCACAGTCAAGTAGTCACTTTGTGTAGAATGAGGGTTCTACAGGTGCTCAGCACATAGTGAAGTGATCATGTATTTGAGGGTGTGGGCAGAGGAGTGGCTTGAAATCTGAACTCTAACAGTGTTAAGCAGCATAAACTTCTCTACAGAGTAGTCTTCTTTGAGGAGTACAAATCTCTTACTCCCGGCAGAAGGAAAAGCTCTCTACCATTTTTTGGTAAGGAAATTAAAGTACAACTATATACAGAGGAAAAGCAGATACAATAATATCTACTCATGTATTCATCTGTGTAGGGAATAGATAATGTTCTCAGACATTGTTCTCAGATGTTTTCCTCATGCATTATGCAACATGTTTCCCTAATGAAAGCAGGATAAGAGCACCTAAAATTTTGAGTTACCTTCCTCTCCTGAGGAAAAAGCACTTACTTGTAGCTAGCAGTGTCTTCCATGGTTTCCTGTCATTATGCTGCTCATAATTATTTGATATCCCTTATGTGATTATCTCTTGCCAGCCTTAGTGGTGCCAGTTGTCAGGTCATGTCTGATTTTCTGCTCCATGCAGCTTCCTGTTCATGGAAGAGATGGGCTTGATATACCCCTCATGTGTGGAGTCTGGCTTTGCACACGCATGAACAGAACTAAACCCCCAAGTTGATGGTGTAATGTTAGTGTGCTGGTAGCGTCAGAAAGACAGAACTGGCCAAAGTGCAGTTGGTACTTAGCAGCCAGTGGTGGTTCCCATCTTCTTTCCTTGCTAATGTGGTCTGGCTTTTTGGGAGTACACAGCTGCCCTAGCATAACTGTACTCTCTTGCTAAAAACAGCAGATGGACCACTCAAGTAGGCCTGTGGCCACAGGGAAATATTCTACAGATCTAATACTTTGCTATCACGGCTGCTTCTGGTACAGTTCAAAAAGCAAGCAAATAGTTTGGAGTGGGGCAGTGGGAAGAAGGGGAGACAGACAGCCAGGGAGGAAGGACCCTGGAAAACTGTTCTTAATGCTTGATAGTGATATATGTGGCCCACAAATAGGATTACTAGTCATGGTTATCCAGGGTGCATCTGACATAAGTACATGTGGCTCCAAAGAGAGGCACATACTCGTGTGTTACTACAGGTGAAAAGAAAACGAAAACTACTCTTCCTTTCTTAAAGGAGAAGGGTTTTTATTAGCTGAAGTGATAGCTGAAAGAGTTTTTAACCTTTTCATTTGACAGCCACAGTACTTAGCTATTAACCTTGCTCACAGGCAAGGGAAAGTAAATTAAAAATAATCCTTAGAGACTTATTCATCTCTGCAGGTGTAATGACCTGTAACCTCACAGATACCATCTCTCGTAGGAACAGAACATGAGTTCTACTGTATCTTTGTATTAGGATTTCACTTGAGAAATTGTGGGGAGGGGCTGTGTGTCAAAAGTCAAGGAACTGGGCAGGTCACTGTTCCAAGTGCTGAAATACAGGATGATGCTGAATTTCCCTTTTTTTTTTTTAATGTTGAAATGTGTTAGAATGTTTCAATGAAAGCCACAGCTGTCTTTGTGCATGGGTATATGCAGACACCTACTGCACACTTGCCTTCTGTGAATCCAATGCAGAGCAGTTTGAAAGTGCAAACATATATTTCACAGATTACCATGGGGATCACTTTAATCAGCTTTGAGACCTGCTAATGCTGTAGAGATCTTTGAAGGACTACTGCTGTTTTCATCTCCATGCAGCCAGTGCAAGAAGGAATGAACATCATGTCTCTGTGCCGTCGCTGGAAGAGATGCTTCTCTCTAGGTAACTGTACAAGGGGCAGCTGCTTTTGTTGTGCGTTACACTGAACTGGGGGTGGACAGAATTAAGAACAACAGCTTTGGGAACACTTTAGAGCAAAAGGTCACTATGTATTCAGTAAATCTTTCTAATCTAGTGTTGGCTAGAAGCCAGTGTTACAGGCCTCTGGGCTTTTAGTAGAAGACAACAGATAGCTTTAAATAATAAGCATGTAAATGGAAAAACATTTATTCTTCCTGTTTAAATTGTTCTCTTAGAAATCAAGATCAGCTGTGCTTGCAGCTGATATGCTTAAAGCTGTTAGTAAATTGTTACAGAGCCAGATGCATTACAGAAAGGAAAAAAGCACTTGGGTGTCAGAATGCTAATAGAATTACGATGTGCCAAGGATATTTTTAGCTTCAACCAATATTAATACAGGGAAACAGGCCTCAAAGGTGGGAGGAGAGAAGGCTGCAACTGCTTTCTTTTAAGCATTAGCTGTGACTGTCAGTTGTGCGAAGGAGATTTCTGATGGCTGTTTTTGAAATATTCCACTAATCACGTAACAAATACATGTACCTGATAGTTATGAATAAGGCCCAAAATGGGATTACTAGTCATGTTTATCCAAGGTGTATCTGGCAAAAGTTCTAGAATTTCAGGATCTTTCTTGAGCAGTGGGATTATTGACAGGAGAGATGCTTATTTTTGTTTGAAGTATAAGAGTCTAATTTAGCTGTAGCTTCTGCTACCTCATGTTCACTTTTTAAAAACTATTTTAACAATCAAGTCTGATACATTCCACGAACTGCAAATAATGAGACTGGAAGAAGGGAGTAGAATTACAGTTTTGCATTGTCAAATGCAATGGTTTCAGTATTTTTTTCAGTGTTTTTTTTGTATAGAAAGATTTTTTTTTTTAGCTGGAAATTCAAAATAAACTTAAATACAAAGTTGTTTTTATTTTAGAGACTGAAAGTGCATGCAGAATGAACACAATGTGTTTTTACATGTTTGTCCAATTAATCTGCATTTATCTTGTTGCCTTGTCCATAAAAATGCTTCTGTGTTAAATGAATAGCTCTAAATCCAGTACCCTCCACACTGTTTCAAATGCTGAAGACTTGTTCAGCATTTTCTAATGAGTGCACATGTTTTTAACTCAGTTAACAGCTGGTAGGCCATGCTAATCCAGGAATTTAAAAAAAACCAAACAAAACAATAAAAAAACCCCAAAAACCCCCAACACCACCAAAAAAACAATTTGGGAAAAGAGCAGTGAAACACTGACATGTGACATGACCAATAGGTGAGCAGAAAGATTGTTCTCCAGAGTCTTAAAACCATGTAACCCCAACCTAGAACACAGAAGCAGTGCATGGTATATTGACTTTTCACTGAACCAATGCCTCCATTACCTCCTTCAAAGCTGCCTTAGTGCTGCTTCTTATGGGGCTTGTTCAAGACATGTGCTGTCGGTTGGAAATAATTCGTGACACATTTCTTTTAGGATGTCTTGGTGTTGTCACAGTATTTGCTAAGTTGTTGGAAATCTGGAGCATGTGGAACTCATAGGTAGCTTTCAGTTGAATCTGAGTTTGAGAAGTCTGAACAGCTTTGAGAAAATCTATTGCACATGAAGTGTTTGGATTTAAACTTGGGGATTTCACTGACAGCTTGGGAGGTTCCTTGAGCTTACTGGAGCTGCATTACTTGCCTATTTAAAATTCTGGTGTTGAACAGTAGATGCCAAAGCTGAGTATTCAACTTTGTGTCAGGCTATAAGATCTAATTCATATGCTGCCTGAAATTTACTTTTTCAGGCCTCGGACATATCATTGGTTCTTATAAATCAGACACATGTGGATACAAAAAAAAAACCCCACTTGAAGTCCAAGTTATAGTGACAAACTCCTAGCAAATAGACAAGTGAGTCTGGAGAACAGAAGGAAAGAGTAGAGTAGGAGTGAAGCTTCTAGCAACACCATTTTTGTTTAGTGCAATATAGGGACTTTAACAACAAGCCACTTGTTTTAATTGGTGTCAATTATTAGTGCCCCTAATGTTTCTGTAAACTTAGTCTGGAAGCTGGGGCAGGGCAAGAAGGTATTAGCTTTTCTACTTACTAGTAAACTACAAGTTCAACCTTGGAATTTAGCTGACAGATGTGGCGATGAAGCTTGAGGCAGAATAAGAATAGATCATATGCAGTGTTATTAGCTCTGCATTATCAGCAGAAGCTGCTTGTTTTTGACATTAAGTGAGAAGGTACAAAATTACTTGGGAGATGGAGAAGAGCTATTTTAGGCCATGTGCTATTCCTCTTGTGGTCTCACCAAGGCTGCATATGAGGATTGTTAGAGGGAATAGAAACATCAGGCCTTTATTTTGTCATTCCAAGATGCAAAAAGAAATGAACCAGGGAGACCTTAACATGTACCACAGACAGCCCTAGGTACCTACCTGAGTATTTTGCCAACTCATTTTGGCTTTGAATGAAGTGGCTGTCTGCTGTTCATACAGAGGGAAGTGAATTTTATTGGATGGACCTGCTTTTTATCCCTTGTCTCACTAAGAGTTCTGTCCTGTCTCTTGAAATACACAGTATTTCGCATGACAGTGCCTCTGAATCTTCTCTGTATACAGTTTCTGCTAAACTGTAAACCCCTGAGGCTGCATAATTCTGTCTGCTGCTGTTTAGTTCCCTGAAGTGTCTTTAGCATTCTGCTAGGAATCTGTTTTGTTTGTGACAGTATTTAGCTGCTTCATTCAAAGGAACTTGGGCATATGCATCAAAATCCAGGCTCCAGCTTTCTCTGGCATGCAATTCCATTTTCAGTTGGAGGCTGCTCCTCAAAACAAGCAGTGTTTTGTGCCTTGAATTTTTTAGAGTTAAGAACTTTCTAGTTAGTAATTTAAGATTATTCAGAAAGACCATTTTCAGTGTTGTCAAATTTAGTTTAAATCTGGGAATAGCAGAGCATGCACAAAGCACGTACTGTTCCTTTTTAGGCTTAACAGTAACAGGGCCAAGCAAACGTTCTCCTAATTTCTTTAATCTCAACAGTTGCTTTTGTATCAGCTGAGGCTACAAGAAGTTTGTCATAAATGTGTGCAGTTCTAGTTAAGTGAAAGCTACTGATGTTGTGGGTCTGTAACGCAGTTGATCAATCAACTATGACCTACTGATCCACCTGTACTGTATCTCTGTATCTATTATAATGCTGCAGTTCTTCCGTAGTTACATGATACCGGTGAACTGGTCCTCCTTGGACTGACGAGTACATCCAAGCTTTTCTTTTGGCTTAGTTGAGCTCCGATTTTATAGCAGCAGTCTTTGCAGTGATCCCTGAAGTGCACTGTCAGGTGTTTGCACTGTAAGATATTTAACACTTGTATGTTCCTGAAGACTGGATTAATGCTTCTCTCAAGGACTGACACTTGTAAACTGCAATGTAGCAATCCAGGCTTCAAAGTAAGCAAGCACAAATTAGAAGCCACTCACCTGTTTTGTGTCGTTGACCGACTAAATGAAATTATCTCCCAAATTGGTCTCAGAGTAGGCTGACAAATGATCTCTTGCTAACATGGTGGGTTCTCTCACAGAGAGAAGCTTGATAGCTCTTGCTTCATGGCAGCTTCTCTTAGTAGTTACTTACTCTTATAGGCAACTACTCTTGAGTTTCTTAAAACTTGTGAAATCCACGAGCATTATCACATTTACTAACTTGTCTGCCCATCAATACCTTTCTTAGTCTTGTTAATTTCGATAATATACACACATTGCATAGCTATAAAGAGAAAAGGAGCTAAGTTACAGACCTGCGTCTGTTGAATTTTCTTTGCAATTTCTGTGTTAACTTGATGGATGACAACTTCTTCCTTGCATCTTGGAATCCAGAAAATAAGGTTAGTTTGCCCAATTGTCTTCTGTGCTTCTGAAGATTCATTTACTCTTAATATCCTTTTGGGGCTACTGTCTTCAACTGAGACATCTTTATCCGGCTTTGTTTATTGGTCTATATCTTGCACAGAAAAAAATTCTGTGAAATAAACCTACAAAACTGATTTCTGTGCATTTTTAAAAGATCTGCCATAAAGGTATGGATGTCTTTCTGTGTTCTGATTTGAACAGGAAAATTAGCTGAGAGCTTTAACTCTCTCTGTCCCCAGTCTGATTTGTGGTAGAACTGTGCATAGCAATCTTGAGTTGCTTTAGCTGAACACAAGTTTATTTTACTTTAGCTTTATCTGTTGACAGACACAAATTCAGGTTAACTTTTAAGAATTAATTCTAGTATGAAGAACTCCGAACTGATGTTGTTTTGCTCATTTAGTATCCTCATAGTTTTGCTGGAATATGCAACTTCTTAAAAAAAATCCAAACAAAACCAAACCCCTGAAAACCCAAACCAGCAATTACAGGCATCTGGAGAATGTACCCATGAGTTAGAGTCAGAACTGAGTTCAGTTTCAGCTCTTCTGTTTTATATTGTTTCTAGTCTGCAAGAAAAACAGTACATCCCCTGGGACTCTACATAATGCTGCTTATGTGTCTTCCTGCAGAGGGGCTTGGTCTGGCTGAGTAGTCACTTAGATGTCTGCAATAGCATTTCAGATGCTTACTGTACCGATTTGCTGTCCACTTTATTATAATGTTACGTGGTGGCAAGCTTTTCAGCCTCTTAGTGTGCAAGCCCCCATTGTAGGGTTCCTACTGCCTGGAATGACAGATATGGAGGGACAGCTCTTGTGTCCGGCATCACAGACATTTCCTGATGATGCTCTGAAGGTTGGGCGCATGTGTTCTCATGCACTGTGTATGTTGCAGCTAACAATCGCCTTCTGTCACTAGGATTTGTCATGGCCTCCTTGTTATCCTAGACTGAAGCCCTGGATGTTAGTAGGCCAGTCTAAAAGACTTAAACTGCTTATGCTTAGCGCTCATGTTAGCAGAACTGACACCATTCTGTTTTCAGGTAATTCTTTACCATCTAAACTGATTAGACACTACTAGATCAGAAACTCAGTCCTAGTAAAGTCCCAGGTAAAAACATACAGTACTTTTCTCTTTTTCCCAGTCAACTTTTTCCATTACTGTGAAAATCTTGTTACTATCATATATAAATGATTGTTTTTAGTAAACAGAAGTTCTGGTTGGCCTCAAATCACAAGGAACTTTCTTGGGAAAGTTTTATAACTGTCTATTCAAATTGACAAGATTGTTCATATTTTTGTGATCAAAGTTAATTGGGTACCAAACTTCTTAAGTGTACCTGCTGAAAGCTTTAAGTTCATGAAAGATACGTTTTAGTAACATCCATGGTGCTGTTTACAGAGCTTAAGTAGCTTGCAGTAAAACAGATCTAAAAAACCACCTACTAAATATATATTACTTTATTATTTAGCAAAATTTTTTTTACAAGAAAATAATAGCTTCATTTCTTGCTGCAACTTGCTTTACTCCTAAGATATAGACTAAACATCATCTAGGCAGAAATGTGCCATTTTTGCTTCTCCTTTAGCAAATGAAAGAGTCATTTTATTTCCAGTAACTTAAAGCAGAACAGTTCTTGCATGATTCTTAAGAGAAATGAGAGATGTCTTGCAACTGTGGTATTAACTTCCAGGCTGTTGCTATTATGAATCCTGGTTATTTGCATGTAGATGATCTAAAGACATCGTACTTTGCAGGACTATGATGAAGAAAGCATGTTTAAAAGTACTTTTGATAATAGAAAAGCTAGAAAATAAAAGCTCCACTGTGAATTATTCCACAACTTCCTTTCCTCAGACATGAGTATGTCAGAATGTTTGCCTGCAATTTCACACTATGGAACACTGTAGAAGTCTTCTAAATTCTTAAAAATTAAAGCTGTAACACTGTCAGGTTTTTTCACATGAACTGGTTGTAACTCCAAGTTAAGATATGCCAGTCCTAGTGGGAACAAAGCTTTCCTGGAGGACCTGGTAGCCGAGTTCATGCCCTGTATCTCCTGTTGAGAGCATGCTGTGCTCTGTCTCTTTGAACTCGTACTTTATGCACTTTTAGATTAACTTTCAAGTGCATTTCTGTTGAACAGTGAAGGGAGATAATGAAATAGTGTAAGAAGGAATGGTTTCAGGTAAAACCAGCTCACTTAGCCAAGCTTCGAAGTCACCATTCATATATTAACTTGTTGACAATTCTCAACTGCAGAACTCCTCATTTGGTGTCCTCTTGGGTATTCAGTTTGTGACAGGAATCCTGTGAAAAAAATGTTATCCCAAGAAAATGACAGTTACCAAATCTGTGTGGCTTGTTAAGAACTAACTTTGTATTTCAGAGCAGAGAAAACTTGTCTGCTCCCTCCCTAAATATGGCTCTTATCTTCTCAGTTGTTCACTTTGCTAACTCTTTCTTTAAGGCTTAACCTATAACAAAAATGCCATGTGTTTGGTAAATGACCAAGTCTGGAGGCTTGTGGTGAGGCTCTCTTTCACTCTGAGGAAAGCAGTCTTTCTTACGTCTCTTTATTCAAAACTTACTACAGCTGGAGGCATACAGAGGATTCTGTATGGCTACTTAAACTTTGACTTGTGACTGTATAAGCTTCGAATTGCAGAATTGTCACGGTGAGAAAGGACGTCTGGAGACTGAGACCAACTCGGCCTCTAGTGGGGGCAGCTTCTTAAGCTGAGTGTCCTTTCTTGTACTAGATCCGACTCCTGCAAAGAGTGCGCAGAATCAGTAAGACGATTCCTGGCTGTAAATGCTCTTAACATTGCTTTAGGTTCTAAATGACATGAAGAAGCCTGTTTGGTGAACTTCTCATGTACAAACCTGCTTGCGGTTCTGCTGTAGTGGTGAGGGGCTTAATTGCTCTATTATCACTCCTTCTTAAAAATGGAACCCGTGTTAGAGCAATTAAGCACATCAGCAAGCTAGAAGTAAGTAACTAGCTAGCTAATCTTCTTAAGAGAAAAGTGATAATTTCAGCATGAATTCTCTTGTGATATCTGACAGTTGGCAAGCATCCTAAGTGACTCATCTTTAAAAACACTACAGAATTAACAACACTTTATTTATTAATCATACAGAAGCTGTGATTATTACTGAACAGACATTGAGGAGACAGATACACACGGAAAGTGTCATCTTTGCAGGCCTAGTAAGAGTATTAAGCCATAATTCATTGCTTTTCAGATAATAATAAATGCCATGTGAATTTGTCAGGGCATCAAGTCTGATTTCTCTTAATGATGAGAGAAAGCTATAAAATCTCCTTATTTTTGTCAAGCTTTAATCCCATCTTTTTTTAGAAAATAAATTTGTTAAATAGTGTGAAGTAAGAGCCTTGAAGAAATGAATGGGCTTTATAAAAGGGAGTTTATAACTCAAGTCTCACTCACTGAACTTTTAAAGCACAGTGTAAAACAGTGTTACCTCTGCTAAGTGTCTCATGCCTCAGAATTGAAGCAAGGTATATTGGACAATGCTGAAACTCTGCAGGAGTCTAAGTAGTTTAGTTGCCATCCCTGAAGATGTTTAAAAAACATGTAATAATGGTGCTTCGGGACATGGTTTAGTGGTGGATTTGTCAGTACTGGGTTCATGGTTGGACTTGATGATCCTTGTGGCAGTTAAATTGGAGGGGGGAAAGCTCCAGGTCCTGGGATGTCAGCCCATTGCCTAGAGGGGGGAAGTGCTCTTCCCCTGCCCCCCTACCACGTGGCCTGGGAGCCCGCAGTGAGCAGCACACAGACCACAGGAGAGGGATGAGCGAAAGAGAATTTATTGTTAGGGTTACAGGGTTATATAGGGCTCAGAGGGATTGAAAAATGACCAATTACAAGTCTCAGGGGGCTTACAGAAACACCAATCAAGGTAACGGTTTATACACCAATAGAAAGTAGTAAATAAAGGCCAATAAGAAGGCCTCAAGATATCTTCCCAGTACATTCCTAAGTATGAGATAAGGGGGTACAGAAGGGGGAGAAAAAACAGTGACTTAGCAAAAGAAACTACTAAAAGCCATTTTGAAACAGTTCACTTAAACCTTTAAACTTTAGCTTTCCTTATACACTGCAACAGTTTCATCCTGCTCAAATTGTAGGACACAGTTGCTTTGAGTGCCCTTGCGTTGGTCTCTTCACGCTTGTTCTGGAACAGCTTTTAACGAGCCGCTTCCCTGCCTTACCTGCCTGTCTTGTCTTTGACAGGCAAAACGGTGACATCAAATTTCTGACAAAGGGAGACAACAACGCCGTGGATGACAGAGGGCTCTACAAACGGGGGCAGCACTGGCTGGAGAAGAAGGATGTAGTAGGACGAGCGAGAGGGTGAGTGAAGTTGAAAGTGATGTGGCTTTGTACACAGCCCTCTCTGAAGCCATCTGGGAATTTTCCCTCCTCTTGAGCTCTCCCTGCTGGGTTTTCTGACATGTCTGAAAGCGTGGAGAGTTCAAAAGCAAAGGTGGTTCAGTTCTGAGCTTGGCTTAAGGGGAGGTATCAAGCTGTGAGATGCATCCCAAGATGGTGATGCTGGATGGACATGAGTGCAAGAGCAGCAAGTGCTCAGGCTCAATCAGAATTGCCATCAAATTTATTCTGTGAGGCTCAGCCTTTGTAGGAAAGTAAGATCTGAACCAGGCAGAGGCTGAAGCTCTGGGGCTCCCACTCAGTCCCACTGCCACAGCTGCCCTGCCTGGGAGGATGAAATTCCCAGCCTGTTTACAGCATGACTCTTCTGCAGCCTGGAATAGTGTTTGTTTTAATAAAACCTTCGTTCTTGTAGATTCGTGCCATATATTGGAATAGTGACTATCTTAATGAATGATTATCCAAAATTTAAGGTAAGAGCTCTTTCATTTCCTACCTGCTTTTCCCACCCCAGCTAAAATTCCTTCCTGAGAACACAGGCAGAACCCTGTGTCCTACATATTTGCCACTGTAGACGTGAGTGTGCGCTCCTGAGTCTCCTCTGCTCTCTCTTACAGTATGCAGTCCTCTTTTTACTGGGTTTGTTTGTGCTGGTGCATCGAGAGTAGCCCCTTGCACTGAACTGCGAGGTGAAGGTGCCATGGATTTTTCTAGATGAACGTTTTAAGTAGCTGATGGTCCGAAGTGCCAGGAGGAAGAGGAAAACCTGCATTTCAAAGCTTCTTGCCAGTTTGGGTTTGTTTTGATTTTTACTGCGTAAGGGCAAATGTTTGTCACAGTATTTCCGATGGTTTGTCACACTTTAGCCTTTTTAGTGAATTTTTATATTAAAAATTTCGGCCAAACTGTTTAGCGTTTGTACTTTGAAGCTGAGCTTCCTCTCAAAGTGCCTCCGGGACCGTGTCCTCAATCTGTGCCTCGCTGGGCCAGGTGCCCTCTCCCTGTGCTGATTGAACTGTCCAATGGTGAGCTGTGGCCATGATGGTTTTTGCCAATTCAGAACTGGAATAAAGATTTTTCCTCTTGCCCGGTACGAGGCCTGCCACGTTCTTTGTTACTGCCCCGCTGGGAGCAGCCTCCTTGCACAGTTTTTGGGGGGTATCTGGGCTTTGCTGTTGCAGACTGACTCCTAAAGCCACCACCTAACTTGTCTTCACTGAGCAATAGCAGCTGCTCTTTTCATCTCTTTTTTTGGAAAATTATCTGTCCTGAGCTGTGGATCTGTTCAATATTTCTGTGTTTCTGTAAATCACACTGAAATAATCTACTTCAAGACTGCAAGGTATTTGGGGCAGAAGGTGGCAAAGTATGACTTCATGCATTGTGGCACTAAGTAACAAGAAGGGCTGAGATGAGAAATACCCACAGCTGTTTGTCAGGGATGATTTAGCACTAAGCAATAAGAAAAATTGCTTAGTTTTTGGAAAAGGGTTTCAGGTCTCTGGCACTCCCTGCAGTTGGCCAAGTCTAACAGCTCACCTGAAAGCTACAGACTGCCCTGAGGTCTGATTTTAAAAACCCACTTGTCACCACGTGCAACAGCTGTTTTTGTGGGCTTCTTATTCAGGCTTGTGATCCTGCTGGTGTAGATGTGCTGTCAGAGAGCCCAGGGAAAAGGTACAAGGCAACTGTAGTTACCAGCTGTTCGGGCTCCAAGACTCCACAATAACAGGGATCAGTGCAGATCATCACTGCTGCTACTCACATGGCTTGTGTAAGGCAAAAGCAGTCAGCAAAGGCAAGGACAAAACCCAGTGGGGTGTTAATGGCTGTTTCCAGTTTGTTGCATTTGTTCCTCATTGGGTTTGTCAGGCCTGTCCCGTCTCTGGAGTTGAATTGTGCCATTAGTTATGTCCATGGGAACATTTTGCTGGTTTTGGTGTTACCTGGTGCTTTGTTCACTGAGTACGATAAAGCAAAAAATCACCTGTGGGACACTACAAAGACTCTACGAACAGGTCCAGCCCCCAGCACTGAACGTGGGGGCTGTGGCTCTAAGGAATTGTAACTTAGTAATAAAACTGGTAATAAACCCTGTGCTCCCAGTGTTAGAGTCTTTGAGAGGAGGATATGGATACAGTTTCAAAAGTCAAACCCCTGCAGCAATGAGGGAACACAGAATCTCTAGGTGAGCGCTGCCATCACCGTGAAGCACTTTCCTGAGGGCTTGGGACACCTTCCTGAGGATCTGGAGCAGCGTTTCTGCCTTTTTGCAGCTTGTGCTGAGGATGAGTTTGTCCCTGCCTTGCCTTCAGCTTGAATAGGTTTTTTTTGCATAAATGGGATTTTAAGCTGGGCTCACATCTGAAAGCTTCTAATCAACACTTCACTGAAGTGCTGCTGCTGCTGCTGCTGCTCTGGAGTCCCCTCCACTTCACACCTTCTCTAAACATCTGAGCGTGCAGAAGCAGTTGTGTTCCTGTCACTGAGTTAATGTAACCAAAAAAAAGGCTAAACCACAAAGGATTTATGATTATGGAGTAAGGATTAGCTCTTCACTGGCTGAGCTGACAGTTTTTGGCAGGATGACCGTGGCTAGTGTCAGGAGTCCCTGTGGCTGGAGGACACACTCGTGGCCAATGTGGGTGCCAACCCTTGTGAGGGCTCTTGTAGGAGGGTGTGCCCTGCCCGTGCATGATGCTGTATGAAGGAATTGACTAGAAAGTGCTTAAAAACTGCAGGCTGGTTGGGGTGGGTGTGGGCTGGAGCCCACTGCAGCCCAGCTTTGGGACTTCTCTCTTTGGGATCTGCAGGTATTTGAACAGAAACAATTGCCCTGAACTGGGGACTGTATTGTGGGATTTGGGAATTCATCTCTGCAGCTCATGCTCTGCCTGTTTTCAGCTCAGTGGAGTCCTGTTACCTGTGACAGTGAAGTGTTGTCTCTAGGATAACGAGCAGTCAATCCCCTCACAGCTCCAGCATCCACCACCTCCCACATCACCTCCCACATCCCTGCAACGCTTTTCCTGCCACAGTGGGATGAGAGGGTGCTGGGGACAAGCCTGCACAAGCTGGAAACGGAATGTGGGGGCAGGATGACACAGAGTTGTTGCTGGCTCTTCCCCACCAGATTTATTCTGCTTTGCTGAGCAGAAAAGCCATGGAATGAGCAGGATCTTTGTCTGGCTGGATGCTGATGGTGAGCTGTTTAGGAGCACTGCTGAGCTCCCACAGAGCCAGGGTGTATCCTGGTAGAACTTGATGTGTCTTCATGTTCTATTTCAGTATTATTCTTTTTTTTTTTTTTAAAGGTGAAGCTCTTTGGGCAGCTCCAGCAAAGCCTGTGACACTGGAGGCTTTAAAAATGGATGAAGATCTTTGTGTCACCACAGGAATGGGATTTGCTTGTAAACGACATGGGTGTTGAAAGGTCTGGTTTATAAAGGAGAAGAGAAATGAAGACAAAATCTGCCAGGGCTGAAATTGCTCCTGTCTCTGTTGTGGTTACAGCCAAACAGGGCAGCTTTTCTGGTAGCAATTCCAGTGTTTAATTACTGTTCGGTCACATCCGCAGTTCAGGGCACGGATTCCTTCATGGGCAGGAGCTGTTTTGTGGAGAAAAGCCAGGCTGGGCTGTGCCTGATCTCTGCTGGAATTCTGTTGGGTCATTTTTTTTCATATCAAAGCTACATGCAGAATCAAGAGCGTGGTGGCTGGGAGGTGAGCTGTGAGGGGTTATATGCTGCAAGCTGAAGCTGCAGGAGATGGAGGCTGGTTTTGTATATTTACAATGCTTGAACTTGCACTTGTTGGTTAAACGGCAACAAGCATGAGGTGGTTCATCCAGATCTGTCTCTGCATGTTGCTTAGCAGAAATTTACAGGGCTCATATTTGTAAGATCATCAGAGACTGGATAATCATGGTGATTTTCCTGCTCTCGAAATCAGAACAGGTCAGCTGTAGTTTTTCTGAGGAGAATCTCTGAGGTGAAACCTTGTCCATGCATGGTTTGAACACCGCTTTCTGCTGGAGAAATGCACAGTGCAAACTAAGCGTGCAGCTCCCAGGACGTACCAAGAGTTGGCCAGGAGAAGGAGAGAGGAGAGGTGGCTTAGGCAGAGCACGTCACTTGAGGACCCTCCTGTGCCAGAGCAGGGGGAATGCAGAGCAGCTGTTTCTATGGCCCTGCTGCAGCCCCACACGGTGTCAGTGACTCAGTGCCTGAATCAGATGAGGAATGTCCTGTTTTCATCCTCCAGCAGCAAGGAGTGCCAGGGTGATGCCAGAGTGGCCCAGCCTTGGCCGTTCAGCAGTGTCAGCAGCTCAGGGTGGCAGTTGATGCGTGGTGGGTGACTGAACCCCACAGTCTCACTGCTGGGAGGGGAGAAACAGCACCCACATTGACTTTCGAGCCAATTCAACAGCTCTCTGCCCCTTTTACCATCTCCCTCCCTTGTAATACTTCTGTTCCTTTGTCGTCTCACCTGTCAGGAGCCACAGGTCTCTGCAGGGATAGATCCACCAGCCTAAGCATGTTGGGCAGAAGGGGCACAGTGGCTTTCCTGAGAAATCTGCTTTATTGGATCTATTTCACTGTAATTAGGTGCCTGTGCTGTTCATAGTCTGCCCAGTAGCAACTGTTTGCTTATCCCTGTTTATCCCTCAGTTGCTGTAAAAAACCACCAGCTCCATCACACATAGTCCTGTTTTCCCTGTGGAGCAGGACCTGCCTGCATGCTGGTTCTTGCTGGTTGAGCACACTGTGTTAAATCTGTTCCTGCTCATGGGGAAATTCCTACACATGTTCAGTTCTAGCAGGTCCTCTGAATGCCTGATCTCACAGGGCTCCCTAAACCTTGGAGGGAATCAACATCTTTACAGAGAGGAATAGTCTAAGTAGGGATGGACTAGAAATCCACTCTCTGTATCCAGGGCATCTGTGATCCAGAAGCAGACACACTCTCAGTCTCTTGATCCCTCTGCCCAGCTCCTCATCTCTTGGCTATTTTTGCTCCTTTTGTTTAATAATTCAAAAACCCTTCCTGCAGCTCTCTCTGACGAACATCTCGGTATCACCTTTTCCAACCTGTCCTTCCCCTGTAGAAAGTGAGCTGAGAGACTGAAGTAAAAATAATATGGAGAAAATTAACTTCTCTGAACCTCAATTCACTCGAACTGGGATGTCAGATTTCTGCCGTGTGATTCTGGCTGGATCACTTCTGAGCTGGGCCTGGATTTGCCTGCAAGAAAACACGATTTTCTTCTCTGAGTCTTCTTGCAGAGCAGTTATTTGTAATATATCCAGAAGGCGTTGAGTGAGTGGGAAACCTCAGGGAAAACCACAACTCATTTACAGCTTAAATGAAAATTGAAAATGAGTTGAAAACAAGATGTGTGAGATTTCAAATTTTATCTTTTATAAACAACAGCTATTGCCTGTGGACGAATGGATGTAACAGAGGGATTTAATCTTTGTAAACAAGAGGAAAATGCATCAAAATAGACCCTCAGGCATGTGGCAGGACCTGGCTTTGGAAAAGTGGTGAAGAGCCTGAAACAACTTAACTGCTGCTAAGAGTTTTATTGGCACCAGGAGCTCTGTGAAGGAGACAAATAGGGGGATTTGAGGCCTTTGCCCTTTGTGTTTGCTTTTTATTAGAGCCATCAGTTTTGAGCACATGTTTGCCTGCCCAGGTGGGTATTTGCAGGGCGTGGGAAGCCCTGACCAAAATCCCTCTCCAGCTCTCTTGGAGCCCCTTTAGTCACTGGAAGGGGCTTTAAGGTCTCCCTGGAGCTTCTCTTCTCCAGGTAAACACCCCCAGCTCTCTCAGCCTGGCTCCAGAGCAGAGGGGATCCAGCCCTCAGAGCGTCTCTGTGGCCGTGCCTGGACTTGCTCCAACAGGTTCCTGTCTGCCCTGTGCTGAGGACTCCAGACCTGGATACAAAGCGTAATTCAAAAGAGAAGGAACAAAATGGACCTTGCTTTAAACCCCTTGAACCAGGGTATTTCCAGGTTGGTCTGTTACATTTATTGTTGGCAGGGACCTCTGGGCTGTGCAGTTTTTAAATTCATTTATTTTGCATAGTTATGGTCTCCTTTGCCTGGTGAAATCCTACTTAATTTTTCAGTACATTTGGAGAATTTGCTAATTGTGCCCGTTTTACAGGTCTGTTACTACTCATACAGCAGATAAGAGTTTGAAAAGGAACAGGACACCCCAGGTGATAAGGAATAAGGCACCCCAAAAGTAGATTTGGAGCTTGTTGAAGGAGTTTGGAGGTTTATGGGCAAAGGGAGCCCACTGGGATCCGCTGGGATTCCAAAAGGTATTCGGCAAGGTCCCTCAGCAAAGGCTCCTGAAGAAAGGAAGCAACCCTGAAACAGGTGCTGAGATCCTTATGGGGGAAAATCATTTGCTAAAAGGTAAAGAATAAAAGGCTGGAGGCCAGAGGGAAGAGACTGGGCAATAAAAAAGATGAAATTCAAATGTACATAAATATAAAATGGTGCACATGGGGAAAAACCAATTGTAACTCCATTTATAAAACAATGGGTTCCAAGTTAAGTGTTACCATCTGGAATGTCAGGGTTGTAACAGATTGTCCTGTGAAAATGTCAGATCCGTGGTCAGCAGCCACCAGGAGAGTAAATGGTGTGTGAGAATTACTGGGGGAAAACAGAACAAAACAACCCCTGCTCTCTCCAGCTGGAGACACCCGGGGAAGCTGAGGTGTTTTGGGTGAGAAGGGCCCGTTCCTGGAGGGAGCTGGACTGCCCTCATGCAGCCCCAGAGGGTCAGTCCCATGGGAGAGGGGAGGGTTAGCTAAGTGCAGCCCCCTCCTCTGCCTCGAGGAATAACCATCAACAGCCTGGCATTTTTCAAGGAGTCCCCTCTGTCCTCCCTGGCTCCTTGCAGGCAGCTGGTGGCCAACAGCCCCATCTCCTGCATCACCTGTGGAAACCATGCTGACTTCTGTCAGCAAAACAGATCTATAAAACAGAATTTCTACTGTGGGGTTTTTTACATATAACCTGGGAAGATTCCCTTGGAGGCTGGTAGCTGTTGGGAAAGTGAATTGCTGCTGAGCTGGAGAGAGCAAGTAGTGGAGGAGCATTGCAGTGACAATTCCTGCCTGGAATGCTGGAGGTTCCAGCCGGCTCCAGATGAGGACTTCACTCTGGGCACCAAAGCAGGACAAAGGCAGAGGCAGCAAATCTACCCGAAACCCTGCCAGGCTGGTGGCCAGGGGATGAGCTCAGGTCCTGCCCTGGTGCCTTTCCCAGGGGTACCAGTTATTTTTCCAAAATTAGTTACATCACTTCTTTGGGAAGACTGGAAAGTCCAGAGAAAACCTGGTCTCTCTGTTGTTGTCTGGGGCTGGTATTTACCAAAGTGCTGGGGAAGATGGAATTGTTGTTCTCAGAGCCCTGCCTGGATCCTGGCACTGGTGCTGCTGCTGCTCAGTGAGCGCTGAGCTCGGGGCTCTTTCACCAGTTGTTTGCCATAAAAACCCCACTGGCAGCCCTGAGCCGTGCTCCCTCTTCCTGCCTCCACCAAGTCCCTGAGCAGCTATTCCAGTGTTCTTCCTAGGCTTGAAATCAGAGTTATGGGCTCCCATCTTCCACACACACTCCATCTGGTCAAGCCTCAGTACTCAGCAATTAATCCAGTGTCCTCTCAGTTTCTGAGGGTTTATAATGACACTGCAACAGGGCAGGAGCTCCCTGATTTCCTTTTCCCAGCCTTTCCCAAGCCTCCAGTGCCACTGGAATCAAAAAACTTGCTCCTCTGCTCCTACCTCGGCTGAGGTAACGCCTGCAGCCACCAGCTGAAAAAGAAGGAAGATGTATTTCCACCCATGTGTTTAGTTAGAACAGTGCAAAAGCCTTCACCCTGTTAGAAATACTGTGCTGCTTCCCACTGCTCATCCCATGTCCCCAGGGCTGCCTCTGAGGAGACTGTACTTCCCTGAAGGAGCAGGACTTAACCCTGTCATGCTTCAGTTGGTGCTGTAATTGCCCAGGGCACTTTCCTCTGCCCTCTGTAATTGGGATCACTTTATCCCTGGCTTCATCCTTCGTAATCCTGCAGGCAACCCTTCATCTTGCTCTTCCTTGCAGCAGAGGAATGCTGCTCAGCTTCTCAAAAAACACCCCTTGCCTGGCGTGAGGAGAAACCAGACTCAGCTGGGCAGCACCAGGCTCTTCTTTCACATGCAGCACCTTCTCTGGACCTCACATCCTCCTCCTCCTGCCCTTCCTACATCCTAGGCCTTTTCCAGATACCCCAAATTTCCAGCACTTTGGCCACCATGAGTGAATTTAAAGGCTTGGGATAATGTTTCAAGGTGTGTTTTGTCAGGGCAGTGACAGTGCAGGATGTGGGGGGAGGGACACAGACTGTGAGAGGGAATAGTGAAGGGCTGGGGGTGTCTCTGTCCAGCTGGAGCACCAGCATGTGGGGACTGGCTTGACCTGGTTCCAGACCCTCCTCATCACTATGGACTTGTCAGGACTGTGTCTGACCCTGGTTGCCCCCATCAGACCTTGTCCCACCCTGCAGCAATCCTGCTTCTGTATAAATGTGGAACCTAGAGGAACCCCTGGGGGCTGCAGGCAGGTGACAAGAGGAAACAGAGCAGAATCTGTGTCTCAGAGCCCTTCAATCCAACACTTCCAGTTTCGCTTCTCTTGAGTCCTGGGCATGCACAGTCCCTTCCCAGGCCCCCAATATCTGTGTCCCTGGCATGGCTGGGCAAAGGTCCATCCCATTAATGGAAAAGGAGGAGCTGATGGGGAATGTGATAATCCATGGAAGGTTTAGGTATAGTGACCAAGAAAAAGTGGTCTGCAAAATCCCAGAGGGAGTGGAAAAGTTGAGCAGTGATACACAGGCTTTGATCCTCACCCTCTACAGAGAGCTGTCAGTGGGATGCTGTGGGAGGCTGCTCTAGAAAGTAAAGGAGCTTGGCAGAGCTGGGAGGTCCTTAAGGACAGGATCCGCAAAGTCCACCCCAATAATCAGGTTCACAAGTAGATGCAGTGGGAGACGGCTAAACTGGGAATGAAGCTCGTGGCTGAGCTCCAGCGCAAAAAGGCAGCATGAGGAGGTGGAAGCATGGACGGGACATGACGGAGAGATTTGGGCGTGTGGGTAAGTGTACTGATGGGTCTGTCACTGTCCACCTCGGTGGTGAGTCCGTCACCGTCCACCTCGGCAGTGGGTCTGTCGCCATGTCCCGTCCCGTCAGGGCTGTGGAATGGCACACGATGGGGACACGCGGAGGGTTCAGGACCCCGTGGGCTGTGGTTCCCGGGTCTGTCAGCCCCGGGGGCGGGGCTGGGGGCAGGGGAGTGGTCAGGGCGTGCCGAGCCCTCCCTCTCCGGTCTATAAGCGGGAGGCGGCGGAGCGGGCGCGGGTCCCGCGGGCGGCGATGGCGCTGCGCTGCCTCCTGCTGCTGCTCTGCGGAGCCGCGCTGGGACCCGCCGTGCACCTCGACTTCGCCGAGCACCGCAGCCAGGCCGCCAAGATCAAGGTCAACCCCCGCGGCAACCTCTGGGCCACAGGTACGGGACGGGGGGGTCGCGCAGGGACACGCGGGATGTGCGGGACACAGCGACTCCCTGCCTCCCCGAGCGCCCTGTCGCTGCCTGTGCGGAGCCCCTACTTCCCCACGGGCGGAGGGGGATCCTGGCAGGACTGCTGTGGGCAAGGGGGGGCCAGGGCGGGGATTGAGGCCACCTGAACCCGCATTCCCGGGAGACAAGTCTGGCATCCCTGTGCGGCAGGTCCAGCATCCCCGGCTTAGCAGATCCAATGCCCCAGGCAGCTGTCGAGCCCGGCATCCCCGGGCGTGCCTGTAACCCCGGAAATCCTGTCGGCAGAAAGTTTCCCCCAAATCCCACGTGGAAAGAGGACCTCGGATTTCTGGGTTTCCCTTGACTCAGCTGATTTGGGCACTAGGTAATTCGGTGCCGGCTGAGCCGGAGCCCTGGGTCCCTGAGGACACACGGGGCGTGGTGTTGCAGGTCACTTCATGGGGAAGAAGAGCGTCGCGGGGTCCCCGCACCTGGAGTCGCCGGAGGAGCCTGCAGTGCCGATGGTCTTCGGTCCCTCCCTCCGAGCCCTGCTGGAGGACATGATGGAACTGCTGACCCGGGAGCTCCTGAAAATCCTGTTGCAGGAAAGACTGTTGGATGAAAACCAAGGGAAATATGACCTCACTGACCAGGTGAATATTGACTAAGCTGGAGGGAGACGCTCAGAGCAGGGAGGTGGTGGAGACATGCCGGAGGTGGGTGCCTCTGCACAGCTGGTAGAGGTGTATCCCTTCTCTTTCCGCTTCTCTTAATTCCCCTTAAACCACTCCGTAAGACCACCCAGAAGGGGGCAGAGGAGAAGTGGCCCGAGGCCCATGTCTAGCTGGGCAGTGACAAATAGTCCTGGGTGCTTGGGAAGAATGTGAGGATGAGCAAGGAATGCTGCAATGGAGCTGTGGCAGTGGTGATCTCCAGCACAGGGGTTGTTAGTGGACATCTGGGTCTTCCTCACCCAGATGCAGAAAAGAATGGTAACCAGTGTTGCTGCCATGGAGAAGGGGCAGGGAAATCCTTTCCCCCCTTATTTCTGCAGAGAAAGATGAAGAGGGACACAGTACGGGAAGGGAAAGGCATGTGTCAAGCAAAGAGGTTTGGGTTCCTCTGCCCCCATCTTGGCTCTGTGTCACTGTGGTTGGGGTCTCTCGTTACTGAGGGGCATGAAGCCTTGCAGAGGGGAGATGTGTGCTGCTGCAGAGCAGGTTTAGTGGAGCAGGGAGTGGGCAGGAGCTCCAGTAATCTCGCTGTGTATCAGGTTCCTCAGTGTGGCTTTTACCTTGGAGCTCACCCAGCTCCTAGTAGAAAACATGCCCCTAGGAGCAATGCACAGACACAGATCTTCAAGCAGGATGTGGAGGTGGAACTGCTCAGTCCATAGATGGGAGTTACTCAGTCCGTGTGGTTCTGCTGGTCTGTTGCCTCCTGCACACTTCCCTGGTGTCTCACCCTTTCCAACCACTGCAGGAAAGAACCAAGAGCCTAAAAGGGATGAAATCCTCTTAGATGGGTCCCACTTGCGCTGTCCCACTGAGCCAGGAGCTTGAGGAGCTATCCACTAACACTGCACGCAGGTAAAGCTACTCCTGCTATCCAGGGATAGACAGGGCTTGCTCCTCTTCGCCTTTTTTTTGGGAAGGAACAGGTGGAGCAGAGTTGCAGGGCTCTGAATCTGAGTGCCACTGATGGTTCAAGCACCTTCTTGACTTACTTTCAGCAGATTAAGGTAAACTGAGGCTTCCCTAGAGAGCTGGTCCCACTGGGATAGAGGTGAAGGCACAGCTGGGCGTGGCTGAGGGCACCAGCCCACCCCACTCCCTGTAAGATGCTGTGCTGCTGCAGGGCTTGCTTCTCAGATGCAGCTGCAAGGGAGGAGAGGGCTGGGGAGGTCCTAGACCCTTTTCCATCCTCCCTGAGGAGCTTTTGAGCAGGAGGACACTTGCTGAGAGGATAGGAGAGCTGGTGGAGGTGCTGCCCTGCCTCATTGGTGAGCATGTGAGGTGAGTTTTGTAAAAGTGAATCCTGTGGCTCTCCCTGTGTAGGTAAATCACATGGTCACTGCTCACATTGCAGATGTGCCTGGGCAAAGGCTGCCCTGAGTGCTGGGGCTGTGCCTTGGGTGTCAGATGGGTGTTGATGCCCTACCAGCCCTGCCAGTGCTCATTCCCAGTGCTCAAAGGCAGGTACTGGCCAGGTTATCAAAGCTCTGCTGCTGGAGAACAATTTGGCTCATGGCCGTGCAGGGGTGGCTGGCGCCTGCCTCAGTGCCCAGGAGCCTCTCTGGTGGGAGGTGGGATGCCCTGCACGTGTGGCATCACCACTGAGTTGTCTGATGTACAGCTGGCTCCTGTCCCTCACCTCCTCCTCACAAAGCCTGAAGCCTCTCCTTGGACAGCACCCTGCGCTTCTTGGTGACAGTGGAGATCTTGTTTGGATGACAATCTAATTCTGCCCCTCAGGCACCTCGATAGCCCCAACTCCTGACCTCCTTCTCCTTTCTCCCACCCGTCTCCAGGGCATCCTCACCTGCACTGACAGTTGATGTTACAGGAATCTTCTCACTGATGTTCCTGAGTGCTGTTTGTTATACTTTCCTGTAGGATCTTATTTGTTGACACAGTGCCAGTGCAAATTCCTGCCACTCTGACAGGGGACTGTTGTTGGACCCCTGGTGTCAGCACCCAGCCTGAACTGATCTGCATGCCATGTTCTCACCTTCCTCACAGACTCATCATAGCTCTTCCCTGTGAAGCTCCCTGTCCACCCCCTGCTCTGGATCTGTCACTTCCATCTCAACTTTCCAGCCACATGTGGCTCCCAGCATGCTGGGGCTTCACACTGCCACCCTGTTGCTGTGAATGAAGTTTCCCACTGATGTCTGACAGCCGTGTTCCAGCCATTGGAGCACAGGTGGGAGGCAGGAGCGAGGCTCCTGGTTCTGTCCTTCTCATGGGCTGTCCCAAGCCACACCTGGAAGTGCCATCACATTCCAGCATGGGACATTTTTCCCATTTTCTGCCCTGTGGCACCCAGCAGGTGATGTCAGTGGGACACAGAACCCTGTGTCTCACCATTTTGCCTTGTTTTGTAGGAGACTGGACTTTTAACAAAGGTGCTGGAGAAGTACTTTTCAAACTGAAGAGGTGCAGCTGGGGAGGATGAGGTCTGCAAGGTCGGCTGTGCGTGGTGAACAGAGGAGAGCATCGCCCTTGTGGGTTTCTATGGCAACATCATTTTATTTATTCTTTCTGTAATATTGTTAATAAGTGATTGTGTGTATGAAAAGTGGAGCCTCCCTGTATAGTTCCTGTATGTTTTGTGTGTTCTTGATATCTGATGTGCCCCTGTGAATAAAGCTGGCTCTTTGCACAGACTCCTCTGTGGGGTGGGAAGGCAGACCCCAAGGGCTTGTGCAGGGACAGTGGGGACCTGGGAGCACCTTGGTGGGGGTTGGAGGGAAGCTCCTGGCTCTCAACAGCCAGAAGGGGTTGGATTCAGTCCCTGCAGCCTATGCTGGCTGAAGGAGACCCAAACCTGACAAAATAGCACACTCAGATGAGCTGATCACACCACTCACTACTGGAACATCTTCGTGACTCTCTTTACTGGGGCTATTGCCAGCAAAATCTTGTCATGGCACTGGTGGGGTTTCTGGCTCATGCAGGGTCCCTACCTGCTGGTACCCAAGACTTAAACAGTCAGACCAATTATGAGCCTGTTTTGGGATGATCATTTACCTTGTGCACATAGTTAAACACTCACGTAGGCAACGGAAAAGCCCCAGAATCCTCCCTTGTGCAAGACAGGGGGAGAAGGGCACCAGTGGGGCTGCCTGAAATAGGTGATGGAACACAGTCCCAAGGAGCAGGCTCTGGTTCTGCACCTTCTAAAAGTGCTGCTCAGAGATGCACCCAATGTCCCCCAGCCACTAAAATGGAGCCCAGTCCTGGAATCACAGAATGGATTTGGGTCGGAACGGACCTTAAAGCCCATCTTGTTCTATCCCCTGCCATGGGCAGGGACATCTTCCACTAGACCAAATTGCTCCAAGTCCCATCCAACCTGGCCTTCAACACTCACAGGGGTGGGGCAGCCACAGCTTTTCTGGGCAACCTGTGCCAGGGCCTCCCCACTCTCCCCAGCATCCCATCTAACTCTGCCCTGTGGCAGTTAGAAGCCACTGCCTCTTGTCCTGTCCATCCATCCCTTGTCCAAAGTGCCTCTGCAGCTCTCTCAGAGCCCCTTTGGCACTGGAAGGTGTTCTAAGGTCTCCCTGGAGCCTTCTCTTCTTCAATTGCAACTGTCTCAGCCTTTCCTCATATGAGAGGTGCTCCAGCCCCTGGAGCATCTCCACACCTTGGACACGTCCCCAGGAAGAGCTAAACTGGGCAGCAGATCCCAGAGTGATACCATAAATGAAACTAAACTTTCACACCCTGCTCCCCCCACTTCTAGTGCTAAATTCAACCTGATCCTTTGGTTTCACAGGGAGGAGAGTCCTTCTCCCAAGAGCAACAGGAGCCCGGAGCCATGTCACACCAAGGCAAGGGATGATCCAGCACCTGAACACGCTCATAACTAGTAGAGGGATGAAAGTCATGGTAGGAAACCTTCCCACCTTGCTCCCTATGCCTTCAAGGATAGTTCTGATGTTTCAAAGCCTCTTCTGCCTCACTGGGGCAGTTGTTTTGCTGTGGCCCCGGGGAAGAACATCACCTTGCTGGTGAACACCCTTCCTGTAGCACCACTTGTAGCTATTTCCTGTGTCCTTCATGGTCTCCCACCCACCAGCTTTGCTCAAGATGTTTCCCACTGTCCTGCAGTCATCCATACAAGAATCTTTGCTCCAATCTGTACTTTTTTGCCCAGACTGGCTGCTGTATGCTGAGATGTGGGTGACCCCCAGCTCACCTTTCATTAGCTGGAGCAAAGCCTTGGCTTAAAACTAATTATAAGCAAGAAAAATAATGATATTGTGGATCTTGTTTGACACGGGAGGAGACCAGATGCCCCTCAGCTGGCAGCGTGAGAGAGACTGACAGCCTAATGGGGTTCCTGACCCGATATTGTGTCATGGGACCACCCTGGCAAGCTCACAGAAAGGTGAGCAGGTTCCTGACCGTGAGACAACCAGGTGAGATCCTTGTTCTCCCACCCACTCAGGCAGAACCTGTCCTGTCTGTCTATCTCACTTCCCTCCCATCACTGTGGATTGGGGAGGTCACTTGGTGATCGCTGTCGTGGGAGGGAAAACCAGACTCAACTTGTGGAATATAAATTAATTTATTGTCAATTTGTATAATATAAGTATTTGAATACTGATTCAGGATTTGGAAACAACCCCCCCCCCAAGCATTTGCACACCTGGGGAAGGCATCTCCTCATGACTTTGCTGCTCAAAAGCTCAAGGATGAACTTCTGCTGCTTGTACTCGAGACCTTGCTCACAGCAGAACCTGCTGCTTCTGCACACCACCAACGGAGATGCAACGAGGCTACTCAGGTAAGGTCACTGGGACGACCTCTCTGGGGTGCTCAGACGAGTGACACAGATCCTCAGGAGCCCTGACAGATCACGGACAGCTGTGACCATCGTTGTTCCTGGGCTTCCCCCACAACCTGAGGTCACAGCATAACCCCAGGGATGGGAAAAGGACATGAAATGAGATAAATGGAGACAGGTCACCTTAACCACTGACATTTGTCTCTCTTCAGCTGTGGGACTGACTCAGAGTAGGAGCTGGCTCAGAGGGATGTCAGTGAAAGTGCACTGCCACCACTTGGTGTCATTGCTGTCTCAGGCTTATAGTGTGCCTGACCCAAAGTCCTCTGTATGACCCTACTCAGAAGGAGAAGTCCTTACAGTATCTGTGCATCAAGTTCTACTGCTTTGGGCTGGTGACATGGATCATTTCAGCTACACACCCACAAAGACTTTTTTATGGGATGGAAACAGCTCTAGCGCAGCATAGACAAAACCAGCTGTGGGGTTGGATGAGAGTCCTCCTGCCACAGGACTCTCTGCACGGGACTCCCAAAATCATTAGGGCAATGGAGTGCTGCCAGAGGAGGTCCAACAATCTCACTCCCATTTTCTATTTGTTACGATGCATTTTTGACAGCCAAGGACTCTAATAGGAATTAGGTATTCATATATTAATTGGTTCCTTATGCTTGTGGGGTATAAAATATCTTCAGTGGGATAAACCTGACGTAGCACTGGGAAATTGCTTTGCGCCAGTAACAGCTCATGGAATGCATGTTCCTGCTGTGCTGCAGAGGAAGGGGCCATAAACCAGCTCCTACCATGTCCACCAGGCAACCTTTGGACCCCTTGTACAACACGAAGACTCTGCCAGAAATTGTAGAGCTGCAGAACTGCCATGGAATTGATGGATTTTATAAGATGTGTGTAGGTCAGTATTGCCACACCGAAGTGTTTTCCCAGTGGGGAAAGTCAATCTAAGCAGTAATTCAGGCAAATCTCCTTCCTGAAGGGGTAGGCAGAGAGTAAGACCACTTCCTACTCCAGGGAGGATATAAAAAGATTCAATTTCAGAGACTCCTTTCTTTTAATTGCCAGCTCTCACTGTTCCCATGACATTGACATCCTCCATCATCTGATGTGCTGCAGAAGACCTTTGATTCCAGGAGGAAATCTGTACCTGTTCAAGGTGTTTTCAAAGCAGAACCTGTGCAGGGTGGTGGCACTGATAAGGGAACCACCACCCTCCAGCATGTCCTCAGGAAGCAGCTCCAACCTGGCTGTGCTGCTGGTGTGGGGGGGCAGCCGTGCTGCTGGTGGATGCAAGTGCCATGGGAAGGGATAGGAGACCTCCAGCAGGGCAGGAGGACTGGTGAGAATAGTTACCTGGGACTTGGGACAAGGGGGCCTCTGTTCCTCTTGCCTGGGAACATTTGGGTGGCAGCTCTAGACCTCAAAGACCATGTTCTTTTCCATGAAAGGCCAGCTTCCCAGCTCCCTTCCATGTATCCCTTCCCTGGAAGGAGGAGAAACGCATGTCTGGGGGGTTTTAGGGAACCAGTTCTGTGAGGTCTGTGAGACTATGGTGGGAGGAACAGGGTCGCCAGCTTTGTATAAATACTAGTGGATGACCTCTGAAGGTCTCTAGTTCAACCTCACTCACAGCAGGACTGTCACCAACAGCAAGACACCACCCAAGGTGATAGTTTGTGGGACACGATCACCAGGTGGGGACAGCTCTGGACACCAGCCCCCAAGCTCTTGTGGCACCCAGAGCTGTCAGAGAACACGCACGGGAGACCTGGCCAACCTCATATCTGCCTTGGATATCTTCCACCGCAGTGTTCACCCTCCTGATCCATGATCTGCAAGCTCACATGTTGCAGGAGGTGGTCCAAATTCAAGTGGAGGGATTCCAAGGCTGTCAGGGAGACATGAGACACAGGAGTTCCATGGAAAAATTTGTATCACATTAATTAAAGGCCTCTGATGCCAGGGATTACAGGAGAAAGCTGTTCTCTAAGCTGCAGCCAGGGATCAAAGTGCTAATTACCACCCAGTGCATCATTAACAAGCCTCAGCAAAGCCTGGAGAAGTTCAACTTGCTGATAGTTGCATCAAACTGGCGGGAATGGCTGCTACCTGTGGGGACAGGGTTCCCCAGGCTGGGACAATAAAATCCCTACTGAGTTGCATCCCAAAGGCTAATGCACTTCCCGACACTCGTGCCGGGGCAGAAGAGCTCTGTCAGATGAGGGAGGCCCTCCGGGATGGGTCTGGAGACTCAGTCTGGGAGCTGGCAAACCCACTTGCTCTTTAGTGGGGAGGCAACATCTGTAACACAGATGCAAGATGGGAGGTGATGTCCTCTCCGTTCTCCCAGGGCAACAGGGTACCCGCTTAGACTCTCCCATGTTTCTTCCCTGTATCCCTCTGCTCCCACAGCTGTTGCAGAGCTGGGATTAGGGCAGCCCGGAAGGGACACTTTGGGACTGTGGACAGGAGAGAGGGGCTGGACCTGCAGCCCTTCATCCAAGCTGGGCAATCTCAGCAAGGGACAAGGGACGGAACAGGGACCAGCCCCAGTCCCACACTGGGGTGTCCCCTTCCCCACCCAGGCATGGGTCTAAGAGCTCACAGGATCAGACATGGAGTCTCAGGGCAGGATAGAGATATTTGGGAAGCCAATGGGACAGTAGGGTTTCTGTCCCCTGGGTCTTTGACAGCACGTGGAAACCCACAACAACCCTGGCAGGAGCTGAAAGTCCTTTTGGGCCTGGGAGCAGAGATTATCAAGCAGCCTCCAAGCAAGATGATTTTCCTGGGGCATGCTTCAGAAGGTCTAGGCCATGTCCAGAGGCTTGTTCCTCTCCTGCATGATGGCTCTTGAAAAGGGCAGAGGGCTGAACACTCAACACAATTACTAGAGAAGTATTTCCTCAAAGTGTGGCTGAAACCCCTCCTGTTTCAGTTCCCACCCGGATGATGTGGCTCCTGCAGAGCTCTGCCTCCATCTCCTGGCTGCCCTTTCAGTTGACCCTGACTTGTCTCCGTCATAAGATACAAAACCTACTGGTCAGTGTAGTGGGCAGCAACATGTTCTCCTTCTCTCAAAATGTTTAACTAACTTCCAGAGCTGGAAAAATAGATCCTTCTTGCCAATATATCCATAGCCAAACCAACAAGGCCACAGCACCATAAACCTCTCTGCTCACCAAGGTGGAACTGATCACAGAGGTTCAATCCATCCTTCCTCCTGTCCTTCCCTTCAAGCTGCTCCATCATGAATCATTCAGCTTTGGCAAAGATTCCTGGGCAAGGATCGAAGCATCAGGATGGGACACACAGGATGGGCTCCATCTCAACAGAGCCCCAGCTCAACTCCAGCTGCAGCATTTCACGTGTCAGGGAATAGGACGGAGGGGTGATGGGGACAGCCAGTGGGGCAGGGTGACCTGGGCACAAGCACCACATCTGTCCCACTGGCTTAGATGGATCAGGGAGAAGTCTTCCTGTTCTATCCCAAAAATCACCTCCTTGCCCAGGCACGTCCCCACGCCTTCCCCACCTCAGTTCCCAGCACTGACAGAGGTGGCTGATCCAACACTTTTTGGCTGCTTGTGCAAGAGGTGCTGGGTGCTGCTCCCCTCGCCCCCACCTCCCGCAGGTGACCTGGATCAGGTGACTCATCCCTAATCGGGGGATCCATCACTCCCAAGGGTGTGAAGCAGAGGTGGCCCAGGGAAGAGGGCAGGGTGCTGAGGTGGGAGCAGTGCCCTGAGCAGGAGGCTGTGAGCTGCTGCTGAGCAGCGCTCAGACCTGTTCCCTGGAAACTGGGATGAAGCTTTTCAACCTGCAGAAAGACCCAGAAGATTTTAAAAACTGGGGAACCCCCCCAAACTCCAGTTATAATAATGTCTAAGTCTTTCTGCAGGACCTTTTCTTAGATGCAGAGTTCTGGGTGAGGGGTAAATTCAGCAGTTTTCCCACACTTGCCAGCCCACAGCCCCATCAGCACCCCAGGGAAGGGGTGCTACCATCCCACCCCACTTCCATCACTGCTGGGGACAGATGAGGGAACCAGAGCAGTCCTGTGAGTTTCCCAATGTCACAAAACCAATGTCACAACCCTGTGTTGCTGGGCACCCCCTTTGGAGAAGGAGAGGGACTCCCTCCCCCTCCCTTTCATTTTTGGCAAGAGGATATCTCCCCAAAAGATGTCTGTGATGCTCATCTGAACAGCCCAAAACCCACTGTACCTCGGTCTTTTCCCCAGGCAAACTCCACACATTGGTTTAATAGAGCCAGTGCAGGGCTCATCCCAGGGTTGTCTCTTCCACCTCCAGGGAATGCAATGAGGGATGAATGGTCTAAACTCTCACACCACATACCACCTCACATGGTTTTGTCTTCCTCATCTTGATTAATCTCAGCCTGCTAATTAGCAGTCACTGCCTCAGTTATTCCTCTCCTGTACTGGAGGGAGAGGTATTTCCACCTTTCCAAGTGGTCCAAAGCCTGTGTGTTTGTGTGAACACTCCTGAGGATCTGCATTTCTTGCAGCGAAGTCCACATCTCCTTCTGCTTTGCAGAGGCTCCCAGAGTTGGAGCTCATGCCATCAGACAGCCCCACAGCACACCTCTGCACACACATTCCTCAGCCTTGCCACCCTTTACTTTTTTTAAACCACCTCTGCAGTGGGATTTGGTGTTCAGGCTGAGTAGCACCAGTCTGGCACTTGAGGGGAAATGGCAAAGTCTTTGCCCAAAAATGCCTTTGTTTACTGGGCATGAGTGGAAAACTCATTTTTATATCTCTCTGCCAAGGGGGCCAGAAGCTCAGCTCTCCAGGGCACCCAGCCAGCCCATCCACTGGGATGCAGGGAGAAATACCCAGGGGATATAACTGCCACAGAACTAGAGCAAACCCCAAAAGCTTGAGTTTCCATGATCTCCACACCATGGCCAGGTTAGTAACATGAGCATCTTCTGCATAACAAGGCTGGGAGCACCTCTAGACCTGTGCCTCTCTGATGGTCCCCCTTGCCAGTCACTCTGTCACCTTGCCCAGGGATTGACAGGTCAGCCAGGACCTTCCCACGAAACCTGTTCCCTTGAATGGAGTCAGGAGCAGGGTCAAGCAGGAGTCCATGCAGCCACAAGCTGTGCCAGGTGACCCCGGATGGAATGTTCCATCGAGCAGTGCAGGTGAGGGCTTTGAGCCCTCTGCTCTCTCCCAGCGGGCTCCCGAGGAGCCTGGAACCTCTTCGTGCCATTAGGAACCGCCTAACTTTTCACCACTCTGCAGGAAAAGTCAAGGAAAAGAAGGTAAACCTCTCCCAGGACTGTGCAAGCCTTGCCTGCCCTGGGCTCAGCAGGAGAGTCGAAGGGGGGGCCGATCCGCTGTGGGTAAGGCTGGATAATCCAGCCGCCTTTGGAGGCGGGCACTCTAAAAACACTGGGAGAAACACAGCCGTGACTCCACGCCGGGCTGGCTCCTCGCCCGCAGCCCTGGGAGGCAGCGCGCAGGCAGCATCCCGGAGCAGCATCCCGGAGCACCACGGAGCTCTGCACAGCACCCATTCCTCGGGATCGGCCGAGGCAGAGGTAGGCTCGGCGTGGGGAAAGGGGTGTGGGTGTTCCTGCAGCCACTGCTGGGACGGTCCCCGTTCCCGAGAACGGGATGCTGATCAGCCTTTTCCTAGCGGGAAAGTGAGTTAGTCAAGTGCCGTGGCAAAAACATCCGGCTTCCCAAACAGCATCCATCTGCCCACCGTTCCCTTCAGCTGGCTTCTGGGACAGGCACCCTGCTGCCGGGGACGGGCAGTTTCTCTGTCCCCTCCGGGTTATTCCTGTTTCCTTGGACGATGAGGAGTTAAGTCCGTCGGGGCTCAACGAGGAGCAGCTCGATGGGGCACAGCCCGTGTTTGTGCTGTGATTCACCAGCGCCCCGAGCACAGCAACCGTGAACGGGAGCCAGGCTGTAGGATAAAGGACTGAACTAGGGACAGAGGAGCAGGGGAAAGACACCAGGGACGGAGAACAGGCAGAGGAGAGTGAGTGGCCCAGTGGTGTTTGCACATCTTGCTGTTACACACTGGGGACAACACGAGGATTGCAGTAGATGCCCTGGTGACTCCAACCCAGCTTTGCTTTGGGATGTACCCTGGGGAGATGGATAGTGGGAGATGCCTGAGTATGCCCCATGTGGGGCTGCAGTGCCCCGGGCACTGGGGATGCACAAACACAGCCGTGCCCGGGACAAGCAGAGCCCTGTCAAGGGGGCAGAGACAGTTCTGTGGAGAAGGCTGGGCGTGATGGAACTCTGGAGGTGATTTTTGCTCCACTGTCTCTCTGGTGCCAATTTCCAGCCCTCCCAGGCAGAAGGATGACGCTGTGGAATGGCTCCTACCCCTTCTACCCCGGTGCCAATGCCTGTTTCCCCTTTGACACCACTCGGGCTGTCATCATCACCGTCTTCCTCTCCATGTTGGCCACTTTCATCATCATCCTGCCAGGAATCCGGGGCAGGGGGGTAAGTGGAGAGGCAGAGGGAGTTCAGACCTCTGGTCCCTGAACTATGTATCCCACATTCCTCCTCCTTCCCAGCCTTGAAAAGGGGGGCTGGGGGAGCAAACCTGCCCACAGTTCATGGCCAGGATTCTGGATCTCTAGCGAATCAGAGGGGTGAGCACCAACCCATCCCAGCATGGACCCCATGCTACAGACACCATCCCAAATTCCTGAGACAGCTAGATTTGAGCTTGGCTGGATTTCTCTGTGAGCAAGGCCAAGTGATTTCACAGGAGTGGAAAAGCAGGGTGAGGCTCAAAGACCTCACTCCACCTTCCCCGAAACCTCAATAAAAGGAGGAGGTGTGCACTGGGCATGTCCCAGCACTGCTTGCTGGGCTCTGTGTGGCCAACAGACCCCACTGCAAGCCACGTGCTTGTTGTGTGCTTGGCTTTGCAGCAGGGCTGGCTGAGGGGCTTCTGTCCCACAGGGGACACACTACAAATGCTCGGTCACTGCTTTTGTATCCAGCTGTGGCCAGCTGCCAACACATCCAAACAAGAGGTTTGTATAAGTGTGGAAAATTGCAGCTCAAGACTATTTAAGGGAGTGTCTCCATCTCCCTTCCCAGAAAGGGAATGTCACAGCTTTCCCCAATGGCTTATTTTGACCTTCCTGGCTCTGTCTGCATCTCTCTGCTGCCTCCCTACCACCGCAGCAGGGGTGCCCCATGTCCCCCACATGCCACCTGCCTACAAAGCACATGGGGGGACTCCCTACGGGAGGGATGGGCCTGTTCCTCAGCACTTGGTGTTTCTAAATGACATGCTCGGTGCTGAGGTTTCCATGGCAAAATCTGACTGAGACCTGTCCCCTTGCTCTGCTCACCCTTGGCAGCGACTCTTCTGGTTCCTCCGGCTGGTGGTGGGACTCTTCGTGGGAGCCGTGGTCCTCAGTGAGTACTGGGGTTCTGGGGGGGGGAAGATCAAGGATGCCCAAGGCATGGAGGAGAAAAGTGAGGGAGCATGAACAGAGCACCAAGTCCAGCCTGTAGGATGAGTTCAGGGGGAAGAGCCACACTCATCTTAAGTCTGGGACCTGGCTCCAGTAACCGGGAGAAGGTGCAAGTCTCCTCTCTGAAGATTGGTGGTCATATCCAGGGCAGTCACCAAAATCCCACCACCAACTTCCAGGCAGACAAACTGGAAGGTGCTTAGATGAGGACCAGTGCCCAGACAGTGCCCACACATCAGTCCCACTGCCTCGAGGGTTAGGGACTGCACTGGGGCTGGGGAGAAACCAACACAAGTGGGGCTCTGAGGGTCATGGCTCAGGGTTGGTACTGGGGAATGACATACAGGACTTTGCCTTCTTGTGGCTCACAACCCAGTCCTTGCCCTTGGGATGAGGCTGGTGATGCCCAGGCCATGGTGACCAGGCAGGTGCTTCCAGCACTCGATGTCTTGCTGCCAGGCCATAAATAACCTCTGAAGTCTTCACAGCCATACAGTTCACCAGGGACTGGGAGACTGGCTGGGTGCAGGCAAACACCTCCTACAAGTCCTTCAGCCGTGCCATGGTGAATGTGGACATCGGGCTCCATGTCGGCCTGGAGGGGGTGAACATCACTCTCAAGGGTGAGTGCACATCACAACAGGAGGGCAAGTTTGGCGTTATACACCTGGATACTGGGGCTGTGGGCCCTGCAGCCCCCACACCAGCAAGTCTGGGAGCTGCGTCCAAGGCTGAGAAAAGTCCTTAGTCTTCATCATCTGGCAGGAAACCCGGTGAACCAGATCAATGAGACCATCAACTACAACGAGCACTTTTCCTGGAGCTTCAGTTCAAACTATGACCGCAGCTACAGCGAGGGGCTGGAGAAGGGGCTGCCCAGCCCCATCCTCTACGTGGCAGAGAAGTTCACCTCGCAGAGCCCCTGCGGCGTGCACAGGCAGTACCGCATCTCCGGCCACTACGCCTCGGCCACGCTCTGGTGAGTGACAGAGAGGTCAGCTCTGTCTCTGCTCTGGAAAGAACCAGGTACAGCAGAGGGAATTTGATGGAGGCACCCTCTTCCCTGTAAGGCCATGCCAAAGCCTTGGCTTTCTGCAGAGTCAGGGATGCTCATGCTTCTTGGCCTGTCATAGAATCATAGAATCACAGAAAGGTTTGGGTTGGAAGGGATCTTAAAGCTCATTTCATTCCACCCCCTGCCATGGACAGGGACACCCTCCACTACCCCAAGTTGCTCTGAGTCCTGTCCAACCTGGCCTTCTATACTTCCAGGGACAGGGAAGCCACAGCTCCTCTGGACAACCTGGGCCAGGGCCTCATCACCCTCACCCCCAATAATTCCTTCCCACTATCCCATCTAACCCTGCCCTCTGGCAGTGGGAAGCCATTCCCCCTTGTCCTGTCCCTCCAGGCCCTTGCCCAAATTCCTCCTGCTCTCTTGGAGCCCCTTTAGGCACTGGAAGGGGCTCTAAGGTCTGCCTGAAGCTTCACTTCTCCAGGTGAACACCCCCAGCTCTCCCAGCCTGGCTCCAGAGCAGAGGGGCAGCTTTTACCCATTTCTCTGGAGTCCTTTTCTGTATCCTCTGCCCTGATGTACAAAATTGTCATCAGAGAAAAAATATTCTTCATTTAAGGGAAAACAGATGCAGCTGTGAGGCTTATAGTTGAGGATCCTCCCCCAAGGACTAAGATAAGGAGCCCCAGTAAGACCAGCTGTGAAGGGATTCCTCTTGCATGCTCAAGAGGGCATGAGACCTACCTGTGGGAAGCAGAAGGGACCATCATGAGGGTGCTCAGAGGCTGTCCTGTGGTGTGAAGCTGAGAGTCCTTGTGTGTTTTGTGATTGTGGAGCCTCAGAGCACCCTCACATGCCTCAGAGGTGGTGGGAAACGGTAAGCCTTGCAATTTTCCCTATAGGGAAGGGCCCCAGGTCCCTGTCTACATCCCTTTTTTTATTTTCAGGAAAAATAACTACCCCTGCCCAAACATTCCTGTTATTGAGGAGGAGTATTTCAAGGAAGGAACGTTGATGAAAATTTGTTTTCCATTATTATTTTTGGAATAATTAAAACTGAGCTGTTAGGCTCAGCTCTCTAATAGGCTAAACCCAAACCCCACACACAGGGCAGGGCTGGCAGCTGGGTTCACTCCAGGTGCTGAATCAGCTGTGGGCATGGCTCGAGGTGCAGTTCTCCAAACAAAGGTGTCCCTCAGTGCCATTGTCCCTCTGAACAGGTAGGAACTGCCTGGGAGTGGCCAGTTGTGGATGATCACAAGAATCAGGAAAAAAATTAATTTGGCGGGACCTCCAGAGATTTCTACTCCAGTCCCACACGCAGAGCAGGGCTGATGTCAAAGCCATATCAAGGTGCCTGGGGCTTCGCAAAGTTCAACACTGAACGTTCCCAGGTGTGGAGATCCCTCTCCACCACTGCTGAACCTGTCCCACAGCTCATGTAGTTACAGAATTGTTTGGGTTGTAAGGGAATCCTGTGATCAGCCTGTCCAGCCCACCTGCTGAAGCAAGGCCAGCTTGAGTGGGTTGCCTGGGGCTGTGTCCCTCCACTGGGAAGTGGAGAGGACACCCTGAGTGGATGCTCCCAGCACGCATCCCAGGATGCTTCCTGCTTGGTTTTGTGGTCCTTTCCCAGGTTGGCCTTCTGCACGTGGCTCATTTCCATCTTGCTGTTCTCCATGTCCATCCTGCTCCACGGTGGTTACATGCTTTTGCTCACTGCCACACTGATCCTCTTCTCACTGCTCTTCTTCTTCACTGCGAGGAACACCTCCAAGTGCCCCATCCAGTTTGGCCCAGTTTCCTTGAAAACAGACTACGGTGAATCCTTTTGGCTGACATTAGTGACAGGTGAGTGCTCAGCTTGCTCCAGGGGCATTTCTTCTCCACCCCTGCAGAGATGATGTCTCAGCAGGACTTCACCCCTTCTGTCTCCATGGCTGGTCACAGAAAATGACTTTTTTTTTTTTTTTTTAAATGATGTAAAAGATTTTTTCCCCCCAAGGCTGGGGGGAAAAGAGATGAGCAGTCTAGAGACACGAATGGCTGAAGTTACCTGCTGGAGGTGTGCCCAGAGGAGGGTGGGAAAGTCAGGAATTGCCGACCCAGGGAAAGACCTGGCCTGGAAGGACCCTCAGGGGTCTCTCTCCCAGAACAGAGATAACCTCAAAGCCACATCAGCCTTGTTCAGCCTGATGGTAGATGTCCCCACAGACAGAGAGTCCCTCTGCCTTCCAGAACCTGCCCCACAGCAGTCCCACTCTGTGGAGCAATTATTTCCTTTCATCAATCCAGAATTTCTCATGTTACAGCATCCACGTCCAAGGACAGATGGCAACTAAATTCCCCTGGACGCTCCTCTTTTTCAGGCTAAACGAGCCCAGCTCCTCCAGCCTTTCCCCAGCTCCAGCCCTAACTCCCTGCCCCAGTTCACTGGCCCCTCTTTTTCACTGGAGAGACCAAACTGATGCCAGAATCCAGATGTAGAAAGGGAAATAGCACCTTCCCTAGACCTGCCAGGTGATGCCAAATGTCACCAGCTTCCAGCTGGGTCTGGATGGAGCTGGGACACATTGGGAGGAGGTGTTAACTTGTCCCTGTGCTGTGCATGGCAGGGCTGCTGTGCCTGCTGCTGGGCTTGGGCATCATCATCCTGAACTCCGTGGAGCCGGAGAAGCTGAAGCTCATCTTTAACCTAGACAAGAAAAAGGGAGCAGAGGAGGTGTGGGACAAGCCCTGCCTGCTGGCCGAGCCCGGCTGCTCCACGCAGGACATGCTGATGGCCTCACCGAGTGAGCTCTTCCAGGTGACAGCCACCGCTCTGTGAGCCACGGGGGAGGCAGGGCAGGGCCTGAAGACACTGCTCCTGAATTCACCAAATCCAGCAGGAGCCCAGCTGGGAAGAGATGTGACAAATGCCGGGTGGTGAGAATGTCCAAATTTGGAAAGATGTCTCAAATACAACAGTTTGTCCTTTTTTTTCTTTGCTTTTTTTTTTTTTTTCCATGTTATTTTACTCAGCAGCATCTGGAAGAACTTTTGTGGTGAGGAGAATTCATGCCGCAACCCCGGCTGTCCAGCTCCAGGCACTGGGTTACTGCCCTTCTCCTTAGTCCATCCCAACAAAGCCTGAGTCCTCCCCAGGGTACAGAGATCAAACCAGAACAAACTGGGGAGAAACCAAGTAAGTGCAGACTCACAGATATGAAACAAAGGAGAAGTAGAGCCCCTGCAACAGCACCCCCACCCTGAAGACCCCCAATAAATCCCCTCTGCTCACAGATGCTCTTCCCATCAGCAGTCAGGAAGTACAGGGGAAGCTGCGCTCACCAGGGTGCCTTGTATCCAGCATTTCCTCTTAGGGTGAAGGGCAAGACCATGGTAAGGAGAACCATGATTTAGCAGGATGCTGGGGGTACCAGACCAGGTGGGAGAGAGGGAGAGGAGGTTTTTACCAGGAGATGCTTCAGCCTACAGATAGATTAGGTCCCAGGCACAACAAACCCCATTAATTTATTCAATAGGAATTCAGCCCTCATAAACCTCTCCCTGGGGTGTTCCTCCTTGCAGCCCAGTCTGGACAGGGGGCTGCTTTGCCAGATATCCTGCTGGCTGCGTGCCCTGGTGCAATGACTGCCACCAGGGCATGGGGACCACAGTCCTTGCAGAGCCACAAGGCTCTCCTGTGCTCTCCAAGATGCTCACAGTGTTTGCTCCATTGCTGGCACTGCCTCTGATTAGATGCCAGATTCCCTGGACAGTGTGGGGCCAGAGTGAGCCTGGGCCAAGAACCAGGGATTTAATGGTGATTATTTTTCCTCTTGTTGTCCTATCATGCCTCAGTCCAGCCAGGAAACTGAGCCAGCAGCTGCAGTGGATGGAGTAGGTGGGACCTGCAGCAGCACAAGCTGGGGGCTGTACAGCCACAGCTCTTACAGTGCATGAAAGGAAGCTGCTGTGACTTGTAGTGTGGCAAAATACTCATTCCAAAGCAATAGCCCTGTGTGTGGCCCTCCATGTGGTGAAAAGTCCTCCACCTGCACATCTTGCAGGTGTCCAGCCTGGGACACATCCAGCCCTGGTTGTCCTGACCCCCTGCTCTGCATGAGTGTGAAGGGGTCTCTGCACCCCCAGCATGTCATTGTCACAGCTCAGCTAGACCCATACAGGGGCTGCTGCCAAAATTCCAGCTGTCCTGAGTTTGCCAGGATGCAGACAGGACACAGGGATCTGGTGTCTTCGTGCTCCAAACAGATCCAATTTTAGTTATGTTTTGTTTATTTGCATTCACACCCTTGTACATCCAACGCAACAGCACAAACTTTTCCTTCTGGTGAGGATGCTCTTGAGGAGGAATCATGCCCCAAAGCAGGAGACTGAGGTTGGAGAGAGCCAGATGCAGTGGCCAAAGGGATGGGAAACCCCCCAGCCTCCTGTGCTTACAGACACGGGATAATTTGTGCTTGGCTGTAGCATCTTCCCATAGATGCCTTTGCACCTGACACGTTTGGATGCAAGAAATTCTCAAGAAAGGATCCTCCTTTGCCTAAGGGAGTTTTGTTGGTTTAATCCTATGGCTTTTGTTCTACCACTCAGCTAGTCAAAGTCCTTTTGAAGTCCTTCTATACCCTCACAACATGCTGCTCCTCGGGACACAGGTTTCTCCATGTACCTTGAAATGTGCCAGCGAGACTTGTCCTTCCTTTGGGGCATCCTCCCAGTGGGAAGGCTGCTGCTGCTGGGAGCCCTCCTGAAGTCACCTTCAGATGTGCCCCACAACCCCTTCTTAAGAAACCAGTCCTCAAATGCCCACAGAGTTTCAAATGAGAGGGTTTTCAGTAAAGTTTTATTGAAAATAATTCTTGTAGATAAGAAATCACAGTAGTGCAACACAAATATCGAGTGACAGAAATAAGTAACTTAACAACAAGGGTCTTAACAGCGCTCAGAGCATCTGTGAGGCCTCCTCTGGGCTGGCTCCAGCAGGTCCATGTCCTTCTGATGTTGGGCTTCAGAGCTTGAGGCAGCTCTGCAGGTGGGGTCTCACCTGAGCGAGGCAGAGGGGCAGAATCTCCCTGTGTCTTGCTGCCCAGCCAGCCCAGGCGTGCTCCAGCTGGACAGTAACTTCATTCTTCCCTCTCCTTTCTTTCCTGTGGCATCTTTTTGGCCCATACCTGACTACAAGTCTTGTCTAATAAAGCCTGGATCTGAAAGTGAAAATAATCCCACCACCACATTTTTCCCAGCAAACTCCGTTGTACATTTACTCAGTCTTTATTACTGGAAGAGTTTTTTTATTCCAGATCCTGCAACATCCAGCCTGCAGAGCCTGTGTCTGGGCCTGATTTTCCTGGTTTCACCTAAAGTTCTACACTAAATGTCAGTGCTTGGGGAAGAAAGAAGCAAGTTTAATCCCTGGAGTCGTGGGAGTCGCGGGTGGTCCCCATGAGAAATGTCACCTGTGAGCTCACTCAGTGTTTCAGTTTCAGTGGGAACTGACCCTTGGAGATTTCTGCTCCACACTGTGCCTGGGCATGGAGCAGGAAGGGATATTCTCCTGGCACAGAGAGCCCCAGGTGAGTGCAGCTCAAGTCTTTGGAGCTGTGAGCTGCTCTGATTACAGCTTGCCAGCAAAGCCTGCCGTTTTTCAGAGGGCACTGTCCAGGAGATAGCCTGTGAAGGTTCTTTCCAGCACGACCTTTCCGAATGCAGACTTCAAAGGCAGTTGAACAGCTGAACAAAGGCAGTGAGTCTCTGGGGACATCAAGAAGGGTTTCTGTTCTGCCCTTCCGGGCTCACCTGCAGTGAAGGAGTGGGAAAAACTTTCTTCTAGAGGTTGTCGGTTTCAGAGGGCTGAAAAGGAGCCAGGGCCTTGTTCACAAAATAGGAGTTGACGTGCACTTCAGCCATTTCCTGGTACTCCTCTGCTTTGTCCTCGCGGAGATCGAAGAAGGTTTTCAGCAAGTCCAAGTTGAGGTGGTGCAGTGCCACAACGGTGATCCCAAACACAAAACAGAGCAAGCCTGGAAACAAACATGATCTCTGGGAGGGTTCCTGTACACACCAGCACAGTTCCCAGCCCATAGCCCTCCTCTGGGGGATCCCCTGCCAGGAGACAATGCCTTTGATTATGGAAGATGGCCTTCCACTGTACGAGGGGGCTTCAGGTGTGCTGAGTATCTTAAAACCCAGGCAAGTGATCCCCATCTCTTTGCGTCTCAGGAACTAAAAATCCCTTCACCGCTCTTGAGATGGGGATGGTGTTCCCCCTTCTGCCACTCCTGTCCACACCTCTGGCCAGATTCTGCTTTGCCAACGCACTGACTGGGGCTCTGGGGGACTGCACTTCCAACCTGAGACAAAAGCACGGGGACTCTTGCACACCCAGAGGGACAAGGTGGTGTGCCCTGGGGCACTTTGGTGTCCTTACCAATCACCAGCGTGAGCCAGAAGGATCCCCCATAGGCTACATGCAGGGTTGCAGTCCCAATCTGGATCAGGCACATTGGGGAGTTCCTCACAGTAGAGAATGAGAGCACTGAGAAGGTCATGAAGGCCCCTGTGACCAGGAGCATGTAGCCTCCATAGACAAGGGCAGGCATGGAGAAGAGAATGTTGGAGATGATCCACGTACAAAAGGCCACCCTGGAGACAAGAGGAGATCAAAGGATGAGTTGTGTGAGTGCCACGGACTAGAGTGCTCTATGTGAGGATTTCCACGTGGGAAGAGAATCTGGGCTCCAGGGTGCATTGTATGAGGTGGAGAAGCTCTGTGGGCAGGCAGGAGTGATCCCTAATCCCCAGGCCAAGCAAACAGATGTGTAGAGTTCACGCTGCTACACCCAGAAGGCAGAAACACATGTTTCCTCTTCCCATTGCTCAGCCCACAGATAGTACCAGCCTGAAGGAGGCCATGGCAGCCCACTTGGTATATCTGGACCATCTCAACTCCCTGCTCTTCCACACAAGGGGCAGTGCAGACCACAGAGAGCCACAAACAGGACTGAGATCAATGCAGAAGCAGGCAAAAGTCATTCGCAGCAGATCTGCATTTGGCTGAGGAACTGGGTGACAAGGGAAGGCCTCAGTTATGGGCCAGGAGCTCTTGCTCCATAGCATCACCAGGCCACCTTCTTAGCTTCTGCATCCCTGCTGTCAAACACACAGCAGGGAGAACAGCACTGCAATGGCCCTTGACCTCCACAAGCTGTGGTGGAAGGGACCACATCCTGATAGTTGTGGGCTAGCTTTGCCTCATCCTAAGTGAGCAGTGACACGTCACTGCCCAACAGACCCTGTTAAAGAGTCAAGATCAACCCTATATTAACAGCACCATCATCTTTCCTCACCTGGTCCCACTCCCAGACACCAAATACACTCACAGAGGGGGTTGGAAGAGTTCTTCCTGTGTCTGTGGGTCTCTAACTCCATCCATGGACTTCTGCCATAACTACCACATCACAGCAAGGACCTGTACCATGTCTCTCTCTCCTGTGCCCAGCCCTGGTGGATTTGCCCAGCAGAGAGAACCAGAAACTCCTCTCTGCTCACTCTCATGTGCCTACAGGGCAATGGGTTTGACTGCAGGCCTTACAGGGGCCCCTCCATGCACACAGCATTCCTGCTGGCAGGATGCAATCCCATCCATCTCAGAGGCTTAGGGAAAAAGCTTCAGAGCCCTTCCCACCTCCTGTGCCTGCACCAGCAGAGGAAGGCTCACCAGAGCGTGGCCGAGGCGTAGTGGCCGGAGATGCGGTACTGCCTGTGCACGCCGCAGGGGCTCTGCGAGGTGAACTTCTCTGCCACGTAGAGGATGGGGCTGGGCAGCCCCTTCTCCAGCCCCTCGCTGTAGCTGCGGTCATAGTTTGAACTGAAGCTCCAGGAAAAGTGCTCGTTGTAGTTGATGGTCTCATTGATCTGGTTCACCGGGTTTCCTGAAGGAGGGAGAAGCTGAGGTCCTGCTGTGTGCCAGCAGCTGGGCACTGCCAGCCGGGAGCACGGGCACAGCAGGGTCCCTGGAGCCTCACCACAGACCAAGGGCTCCCACAGGGCAGCTGGGGACTGCTGGGGCCATGGTCACTCCAGAGCTGCAAACGGGGTTGTCAGACTCACCCTTGAGAGTGATGTTCACCCCCTCCAGGCCGATGTGCACCCCAATGTCCGCGTTCACCACAGCACGGCTGAAGGACTTGTAGGAGGTGTTTGCCTGCACCCAGCCAGTCTCCCAGTCCCCTGTGAACTGGACAACTGCCAGGAAAAGTAGAGCTCAGGTTAAAGTGGGGCTCGCCTCAGGTTTTGTCATGCTCAAGGGGAGAATCACGGGCGAGCACCAATGGCAGTGTTCCCACCACGGCACTGGAAGGGAGTGTTAGGAGGGCAGGAGACCTGACTCAGCCACCAGGACGTGCCTCAACCAGCTCCCACACCCTGCTGAGCTCAGGTTCTCCCCTTGCTACACATCAACCCCCTGGATCTCGGAGCAGCGGAGCTCAGATCCCCAGGGATGAATGCCATGACCTGATTCCTCCTTGGACATCCTCTCCAGGGCTTCCCTTCCCTACCATGGCAAGTGCTACAGCGCCCGGGGCTCAGAGATGAGCCTGGTTATCAGCCACAAGAACAGGGGTGAGTCTCATTCCGCATATTAAGCTCCCTAAACTGCACTATTAGTGAATAGTGAAGGTCACTGTAAAATAAAGGCAGCACAGAAGGGTGGGAAGTGCTGTCACAGCTCAGACAGTCATTCCAGATGGGGGAAAAAGAAAAAATTGCAGAATTTCTGGTATATGTTGTTCGGAACAAGGTATTCTTTTCTGAAGCCCTCCCACTTTGCGATGGGCTTCATTTTCCAGCAGGGAAGTAGGCTGAAAATTAAGCTGATGATTTGATCTCAGGCTGAACAATGAAACATGCTTGAAAATAAGTTTGGCTGCTGAATCAACTTGTGAGGGCACTGATCCAGTGGCAGCTCCAGAGGAATGTTTTCTGGCTGCAGGAGCGAGGGTGCCCTGCTGCTGCCAGACGAACGATTCATTCCTCCCGTGTGCCCAAGCAGCACCCGGCTGCACCCTCATCCCTGACCTCCACCCTCCCTCTGCCGTTTTCAGCCTGGCACCGTGTTCCCAGGCATCTCCCAGCACCTGGACATCCCCAGGGTGGCAACCACATGCCTAGCTGGTCCATGTGTCCGGCAGCTGTTCACAGCCTGGCTACCTACTTCTCGCGCATGGTTGAATCAGGGCCTGAGTCTTTTGGGTTGTGCTTAATCATCCCTCTCTCAGCATTCCTGTAATCTACCCTGTCCTTCACAGCAGCAGGGTTTCCTTGACTTAGGGTCAGGGCTGATTGCTCTCACCACTTGGTGTGTTCTATCCCCTCAGTACATCTTTCATTACCCACCCTAATGCCCTGTCTGAGTTGGAAATCCCAATCCCTGGTTTCCACCATCAGTTACTATGGAAGATTTCCTGGTTTTTACTAAATCAAATCCTCTCCATCTCCTCCCATCTTGCCTCTGGAAAGGCCACCCCACCACCACAGCCGCTGCCCTGCTTGTGTTTTATTCCAAGCTGCTCCCTGCATGTCACTGCAAGGCTCCTCACGTGCCCAAAACGCACCTGGCCACAGCCCTGGGCAGCACAGGACAGTTCACACAGTGGGGGAAAAGAACAGAAAATTGGTGAGAAGGATTGTAACACTCTCAACCAACATGTAACTGGGGTGTAGAAAAACCCATAGACCATATTAATCACTGTCTAGCCTCGTGTGTTGGAGAAGTGGAATATCTGTGTTTAGACAGCTCATAGGCACCTATTGAACGGGCTTGAGATTCTGCCCTGCTACGGGAAAGATCAACGTACATCAGTCAACTACACCTGCACAAATCCCTGGAATACTGAGAGCGAGAACAGCAGGTTTGGTGATCCTCTAGCACAGACTGAGCCGGTGTCCCCTCCCTGCCTGTGTGCCACCACCCGGTGCTCTTAGAAGATCCTCCAGTAGAAGAGGTAATGAAAATAAATCTGCTCTTTGCACTTCACCCCTGGTTTTGTGGCTGTTCCTGTGTCCTGCCTCTGTCGGGTCACACACACGGAGGGATGAGCACAGGGCTGTGCAGCCCGGTGGAGCTGGGGCTGTTTGAGTTAAAGCCAGCAGAGCTCCCAGAAGTAACCACGAACACCTCCAAATGCTCTCAGCCCCTGTGCCAGGGATGGGGAAGCCCTTTTAGAAAACTGTGTGAGTGCTTTGCAGAGCAGCGGTAAGGCAGATCCTGCAACCAGCCTCGACCAAGCCATGGCTGTGAGCCCCCCAGCTCACATTTCCCAGACACAGACCCTGCCCTGGGATTTAATCCTGCCCCCAAATCCCCCTTCAAGGACTGTGCAGCACTTACCAACAATCCCCACTCCCATGAAGAGGCTCAGGAGAACACGGAGAGTCCAGTACAACCTCTGCAGGGAGAGAGGTGGGACATCAGGCAGGAAGGAACGGCCCCAGCTCTCCTCCTGCCTCACCCCAAACCACCCGGGAGTGTCCCAGCATCCAGAACATGGGGAGCAGCTGCTTATCCCTGGGGTCACGCACCGCCCGTCCGCGGATGCCCGGGATGATGAGCAGGAAGCTGCAGGCCAACGTGAGGAAGACCAGAATCACTATAATGGTGCTGATGTCGAAGCTGGCAGCTTTCCTCTGCTGCGGGTAGAAGGGGTAGACGCCATCAAAGAGAGTCATCCTGCACCTCCAGGAGCCTGCAGGAGAGAGGTGTCACAGCAGGGACCCTGCAGTGCCCTGCCCAGCTGCCCCCAGCCCGTGGTAGCCAGCCCCAGCTCAATAACCAGCTGTGGGAGGTCCTCAGAGCTCCCCGGAGGGACAAGGAAATGTGACGCTGCAAGGAAACAGGCAGGCAAAATAATCCCCAGCAGAGGACACGCCACCCAAAAGCCCTTGGTGGGGAGGAGAGGAGGTGCCTGGGGCAGGGCTCCACCAGCCCAAGGAACCAAAAGCCACTGTTCTGCTGCAGTGTGAGGAGCAGCCCAAGGGCAGGAACCTGCTGAGCAGCTCCTGCCCAGACAGAGCTGGGTCTTTCCTTCCAGCCGATGCAGCTGGGGCTTTCCACTTTGTGGTGCACCCTGAGGGGAGGTCCACGAGCCAGCGACCACCACAGAGGAGTTATCCTTCAAAATCACAAGGAACCACCAAGAATATGGATTTTGTAGTAGCAAAATTATCCCCAGTCAGAGGCCACCAGTGCCAAGCAGAACAAAGCCCACTACTCCCATTCCCACCTGTCTCCTTCAAGAAGCTTTTCCCCATGAGCTGCTGATTTGGAGAACTGCGCTTGGTCCAGGGGGGCAAGAAGCAACCCCTAGTCCTGGGATGTGGGTCCAAGGAGCACACCTCAAGCAAGGCTAAAGGAAACTGGACTATATATGATGGCAAGGTGTGTAATTCCTACAGACAACTTTGAACACCCTCCGAAACTCCAGTTCCAGCAATTACACACCTTCACCCTGTGCCTGCGTTAAATCTTTTCTACCAAAACTGATTACATGTTTAGTCCTCTTATTCTGCTTATTTAATAACCTCTCTGCATGTAACTACCCTGAGAAGTCAGCTAAAGTCAAGGAATGCCAGAACTAATCTGACTCATGACCAAACACCATTTCATTCTGTCCCTGTACAGAGCAGTTGATTTTATTCTCATTTTCTGAGAACAGTATTAATCATATTTTTAGGTAAGATCTAACCTAGAGCAACTCAGCCACAAGAAAGTGGGTCCTAAATCCCTAGAAGTGGGTGGAGATCAAATAAGTATCATAAAACAGTTTGCCTGGGCAGCTGAAACACTTTTCAATGCATAAAACAACATTTGGTTTCAGAATCATTTTCTGTCCAGTAATCCAGATAATTACAGTAGAGTTTAATAGAGACTGGGGTTTTACAACAGATCTGGACCTAACCTTATCTTGGCTCTGCTCCAGACTAACAGAGCTGTCATGGGCTCTTGTAAATCTTCTTTAGGGTTATTTTGCTGTAATAGCTTTGGGTTATTTCCTTGGAAAGTTGAGCCTGCAGAATGGCAGCTTTCAATTGCCACAATTACCTGGCAGGCAGGAGCTGTAGCTGATTCCTGATGCTACTGAAGTCCAGCTGTGAGTCCCCAGCCCAGCAAATGTGCCAACAAAACAGTCAGAGCTGCTGCCAGAGAAGAAATAAATGAGCAGCTAAACCTTGGACAGGTTAAATCTTGATGAGTTGATTTCCACTGGTTTCCTCGTATCTTTGCCCAAATTTCCTACGAGGTGCAACAAAGGAAAAAAAGATTTTCAAGTCTGTATTTACAAAAACAACTCTTCACAGCTTAAACCAATTAAAAACTAGAACATAACGTGGAAAATGCTGCCTGGTTAAATCTAAATTTATCTCTAAACCAGTACTAAGGGGTGCTTGCATTTCCTCTTTGCTTTGCAACTTCTGGGACTTGTTTTATAGAGATTTTCCAGGGAAACAACTCTATTGCTGTCCATCCAATTTCTCCCTTGATTACCCTGTATAGAAGACCAGCTCCTTGGCATTTTTGCAGCTTTGCAGTGGAAAAGTGGTGCCTGTAGCTCAGGGCAGGAGAAAGCAAACCTCTAGAACCTTGGAAAGCATCCTCTGTGCTGAAGCCTGCCTGTGGCACTAGAGCCCCCTGTTTTCCTCTGTCACAGTGTACGAGAGAGGAAAGACAGGAGATATTTTTAAGGAAAGATCAGTAATTCTGCAGAAATGGACAACTTATCTCAAATTTAAAATATTCTGGCCTTGCAGGGGAGAAAGACAAAGGAGTCAGAAAGTTTGCCCAAACCCCAAAAGCTTCTCCTTACAGAAACTGTTTTACTACCCCAGTATGAATTGAGGTAAAAAAAATTTTTGGAAGTGCTCAGCAAAAAACTCCTGCCAGCAGAGCCAGCAGCAATCCGAGCTGGGGTTGCTCAGGGCCGCACGTCGGCATTTTCCGAAGAAACAAGAGAAATCCTGTCCCCTGGAAACTGAATGATCAGATCTGCAATCCGCGGGTGGGGAAGTGAGGCAAGAGGGTCGACCTCCTTGCACTCTCCTACCCCTGTAAGAGAGTCAAACCGGGATAGGAGAACCCGGTGGTTAATTCCAGACGGGAAGCATCCCTGTGAGTCGGGACCCCCGGGGTCGGGCGGGCAGTGCCGGGGGCCGCGGCGGGCGGGGTTGGCCGCCCTTTCCCCCCACCTACCTCCTGCTGCTGCTGCTGGCACGGCGGGCGGCCCCGTCCCGCACGGCGCTCTTATAGGCGGCGGCGGCGGCGGGCGCGGGCCGTATGTAACCCGCGGCACGGCCCGCCCCGCAGCACTGCCCGCACAGCGCCCGCAGGTGCGCGCCGCCACACGCGTGTCACCGCCTGCGCGGGGACGGGGGATCGGGGACACGCGTGTCCCCGCCGGCGAGGGGACTGGGACATGCGTGTTTTCAGTTGTAGGAGGAAAGAGGTCCTGGGGGACGGCGGTCACGCGTGTCACCTCTGGGGGGGGGGGTTGGGACATGCGTGTCGCCGTCTGCGTGGGGAAAGGGGTCGTGGGGAATTGGGGACACGCGTGTCCCCTCTTGCTTGGGGTAACTGGGGGATGGGGTCCATGCGTGTTATAATTTGCATAGAGGCTGGGGATTCGGTGTCGCATGTTCCCACTTGGAGTAGGGGGGTTTGAGAGAGCGGGACCACGCGTGTCCCTGACTGAGTGGGTGGGGTGGTTCTTCGGCATCGGGGCCACGCGTGTTCCCACTTGCGTGGAAGTGGTGGGTCGGGACCCTGCCCCCGTGCGGGGAGCCGGTAGCCGATGCCATGCACGCTGCTGCCTGCGGGGGGGTCCGTCTACACTCTCTCCGAATGTTGTCGCTCGTGGAGGAGACAGGGGCCAGTGCTACTCCCCTTTTCTCCTGTTGGGCGGAGATGTTGGCATGAGGCCGTATGGAGGAGGTCGGTCCACACACCCGTGTCCCGAGGACGGGGTGCTCTGGGTGATGTGTGAGGACGGGTGGGATGGGGCCACGCGTGTCCTCACCTGCAGGGTGCGATGGAGCCACGCAAGTCCCTGCGGCGAGGGAGCGGGGCACGGGACACGGCGGGTGGGGGCCGTGCGGGGACAGGCAGGGACCCCTCATGTTCCACCGGGGGATGGAGTCCCTGCTGTGCTCTGGCGGCACTGAGGCAGCTGGCCTCAGGGGTGTCCCCATGTGGGAAAGCTGGGAACACCGCTGGCGCCTGTGTGCGGGCTGGGATATTCTGGATGAGATCTAAGGCTGCAGAGATAGAGCCTGTTCTGAAACCCCGGCGATAGGTGGCTGTTGTGGGAAGGTGGCAGCCCCCCAGTCTGTCCCACCAGCACTGGGAAGAGATAGAAATCAGGTGTGACTAACAAGGACCACTGGGATCAGGCTCCAGGCTTCTGGATCTGCTCTCCTCTACCAGTATGATCACACTTAAGTTCTGCAGCAGGGCTGCTGCTCTGTCAATATTCTTTAGGTTTTAATTAAAATAATGAAAAAAAAATTATAAACGTCACTTTGGCTTGTAACAGAGCAGTGTAGGAAAAGCTGAAACCTGTGCATTGCTGCATCTCTTGGCAGCACAGCTCCTCTGAAATGGTGCTGGTCTTTGGATACATACCCACAGTGCTGGAACAGAGACAAAAAGCCATATTTCGTGGAAAATCCTGTCTTGGAATTAAATTCAGATTTGGAATTCCTGTGCATGGAAAGCCAGTGGTAGCATTGTTTCATTTGTGACTGTAAATCACTTCACTGTTCAAGGCCGGGAATCCCTCTCTTCTGTCAGCTGTTGGCCGGGGTTTTAAAGATTCAGGTCCCACTGATGATATCTGCTCTGGATCCAGGGGTTTTGTGGAAAAAGAGATGGCAAAGCATCATGACAAAGGCTGGTCATGAGGGAGTGCTGTTGGCTTAGCTCAGAGGAGATCAAGAGGTCCTGTCTGCAGTACTTGCACATTTTGGGATCGCTGACTGTGAGCTGAGGTTCTTCCACCATGTTTGCAGCTGGATTTTGCTTGGATGGGTCAATACCAGAGAAATTTCCAGCTGAAATGTGCTTATTTCTGTAACAAAGGGTGTGCCTCTGTAACAGAGCTGGCCCAGCTGAATGTGGATAGTGAGTTGTGAGCCTGTAGCTGGGGTACCCCAAGGACCATTGGTCCTGCTCCAGCAGAAAGATCTTCTCAGGCCAGCTGACACATCCTGACAGAACTTCCCCAAGCGGATGGGGTCTCACATGGCCCCTGCCAACTTCCCACAGTTGGGATATACTCCTGCTGATGGCAGTGGAGTTTTACCAAGCAACAGAAACCACAAGGAGCTGAGATTTTGGCCTGTGCATGTTCCCAGCCTCTGGGAGCAGCCCGGCTTTAGCTCCCTCCATCTCCTCTTCCTTTGCAGGTCCTTCCTTCCTTCGAGCCAGTGGCCAATGCAACCTGCAGCGATGATGTTGAGTTGGACTGTGGTTCTGCTGGGGATGTGGACCTTGGGGAGTAAGTGCAGTTTCAGGGAATGGGACCCAAAGGGAGATCCTGGATAGCTGATGCCCCTCAGGGGAGTTTCCCCTATCCCATGGGGCATCATATCAGAGCAACCTGGTCTAGTGGAAGATGCCCCTGCCCAAGACAGGGCAAATGGAACTAGATGATGTTTGTGGTCCCTCCCAACCCAAACCATTCTGGGATTCTATGATTCTATGATGCAGTTTGTGAGGAGATAAGAAAAAATGGAGCAAAATACAGGCTGGGAGATGCCCCTACTGCAGTTTAGATGTATAAACAGCAATGGCACTTCCTTGATAGTATTACAGTAAAATCAACAAAAATTAACATAAAGGTTAATTGGTCCTGAAACACAAATGCAACTCCAGAGTCAAGGTCTTTCCTTGATGCAGACATTGTGGAATTTAGAAGTAAGGAGAGACTTCTTCTGATCTAGTGAAAGAGGAGAAGAGGAAGGTCCTTTGGGAGTAGAGTGGTGGTGGCCAAAAATTGATTTGGGGACATCATGACCACAAGCATGAATTTCTAGTTTTAGATATTGTCCCTCAAAATAAAGGGAGGGCAAACTTGTCTAAAAAACTGCTTGTATGGAAAGTCTCAGAAAGAATATGGGAAAATATCACAATACAAATATGATTCTGTAGTGGAGTTGCTAATTTCACACTCTTCTTGCTGGTCACAAAGTGTGTCTGGTCTCTTCCAGGAGCCAAGGAGAACATCACCTGGGAGATCCAGCGCTACGATGGCTGGTACAACAACCTGCTGTACCACAGCCGTGGCTCTGTGGGTGAGTGCCAGGCCTGGGGAGGGGACAGTCAGATGGGGTGAGGGGAGCTGACATGTTGGCATCTGGGTTGCTTTATGGCTGAGAAAGAAACCCCTTTCGGACTTGAGCCTGAATCAGGCAGGTGAGCAGGCAATGCCACCTCCTGTGACCCTGAGAGGTCCCTTGATGCACCTGGGAGCCCTGTTAGAGCTGCCTGGACGGGACAGACAGCACAGTTTGTCTCAGATGTCCTGTCATTGCCACTTTTAGCTGCTGCCCAGGCACCATCTGCAGGTTGCATTGGTGTTGGATTAGTCCCAGGGAAAAGCTGTGCCTGTGTGAGGCCACTTAAAATGTCCAAGGCAGGGAGGATCCAGCTCTTCTCAACAGGTGTTTCAGTGATGGTCAGGGACCCCAGAGCTGCAAAAAGCCATCTGTAGCCAAAATAGGCATGGAGTTCAAGCAGGATTCAACAGAAGGCTAGAGGCAGAAGAGTTTATGGTCTGGCATGCTGTAACTACTAATTTTCTGCTCTGCAGAGGGCAGATGCCATGTACTGGTCTGTACTGGGTGAGGCATTGGGGATTTCCCTCTGGCAGTGGTGAACTCCTTCCTCATGCCTACAACCAACCCATGGGTTCAATTCTAGGAAATCTCCCTGAGCCAGTGACCAGGGCAGATTAAGCAGGGTTGTATCTAAAATATTCAAGATTCTGAATTCTCCTCTTTACTGCAGCCCAGATTAGCTACCAATCTGGTGACAAGGTGACACGAAATTGCACAGCTTCCTCTGGGTCCAAATGGCTTTTTAACCTGACGTGTGTCACCAGTCCTTTGGTTACACAAAAGCCTGACAGAAAAAACCAGCAGGTCCCTGGCAGAGCAGATCTCCCTCTTCCAGAGCAGACAGATCAGACCTTAACTTCTGGAAAACAACCTATGGGAACCAAGCCCCAAACTAAGGCAGGAATTCAGGACTGCCTCTGGAATTTTTAGTGTTAATACTAGCAATGGGTACAAAGTTTCTCTCTCAGCTTCTCATCTGTCTTGCTGTTTCTCTGGCTGTTTCCCCTCCTATTCCTTATGGTGCTGGCAAACCCCACATTTGTGTAGGATTGCAGTCAACATGGGGCAGCCCAACATCACTCCAGTTGCCCACTGGAGCGCCACCCCAGACCTCCAGGAGGCAATAGGCATGCACATGGACAAGAGAAGGACAGCTGGAAGAGAAGGAGATGGAGATTTCCCTGGTTTTAAGAGGACTGACCCCAGTGTTACAAGAATTTTTTTTTTTGGGGGGGCACCAAAGCTTGCATGTTCTTGGCCACTGTAAGCATCTATGCCATCCTCTTGCTCTCCCTGGGATCCTCGCAGGTGTCCTCTTGCTGTGCCTCCTGTTGGGTACCCCTGGGCTCATTCCGTGTTGTTTTGGTGCCGCAGGTGCTCGGCTGCTGCGTCTCCTGCCGGCCAACTTCGCTGACGGTGTCTACCAGGCGCTGCAGGAGCCCCACGTGCCCAACGCTCGCCAGCTCAGCACCGCAGTGGCGCGAGGCCCCTCCGGGCTGCCCTCACGCAGGAACACGACCGTGCTGGCTGTCTTCTTTGGTAAGGTCTGGGGCCTGGCACCTGCTGGAAAAATGCCAGTTTGTGTGGAAAAATGTTGGTTTCTCACGCAGCCAAGGCCACACGTCAGAGCGCTCCTCACACACCCCTCCATAGCAGATCTACACAGGGAAGACGAAGCCTTGGGTGCCACCATCCCAAAGTAGTGCCCAGAGAGGAGACAGTGTCCAGTGTGGCTTTTTGATGGCCTCTGGCAGTTGACCCAAGTACTGATATTTGTTGTTTGACAACTTCCTCTTTTGTTTAAGTGGTGGAGTTGTCCCCTTGCAAAACACCTGATGGATGTGATAAGGCTGTGCTGGGAGCGATTGCTGCCCTGAACTGCAAGTCAGAGCAGGAGCTCATTGGGGTCTTGGGTCTCCAAGCCCAGCGACATCTGTCTCTGGAAAATCTCAAAATCCCAGAATTATTTGAGTTGGAAAAGACCTTAAACTTCACCTCATTCCACTAAACCAGGTTGCTCCAAGCCCTGTCCAACCTGGCCTTGAACACTCTTGCTGCACATGGTGATCCCCTCAGCCCACCTACAGCTCAGCTGCCCACCGCCATGTCCTGCTCCAGGTGCTGGTGGCAGTTGTCCTAGCTGCTGACCATGCTTGTGTCTCTGGCAGGTTTCCACGTGCTCTTGGACATCCTGGAGACAGAGAAACCCGGCTGCCCTGCTGAGTTTCTCAATATCTACATCCCCCCCGGAGACCCAGTGTTTGACCCCGCTGGCAGTGGAGATGTGGTCCTGCCCTTCCAGAGAATCCGCTGGGCTGTGGAGACTGGGCAGAGCCCCAACAGCCCCCGGGAACAGGTAGGTGTGTTTGTCTTTGCTCTTTGCCCAACATCAGGGGCTGCAGCAGCCAGGGGAGTTTCCAAAACTCAAATGAGAGCACCACTATTTCCTTAAAAATATACATCTCTCAAATGTTTGAAGCAATGAAGTGAACCCAAAGTTATCAAGTCCAAGGTTCACATTGAGCAACACTGGTGGTTGCCCGACGTGAAGGCTTTTCTTGGACAAGGAGAACATAATTAGGTGAGTTAATCATGGAAGATTTTTTTTGGCATGAACTCTTATCTTTAACATATCAACAAAGCTGAGCCGGCACTGTATATATCAAGTTGTAAAGCTTCGCTGAATTTCAGTAATTTGGGGAAAAAATATATGTTTTACCCCAATTTCTCTGGATTTTCCTGTGTTGTTTGTGTTCCCAAGATTTCTTTCATGCTAGAAAGCTTCCCAGCCAAAATCACTGGAGGGAAATAACAACCGCCCCCCCCTCCGCCCCCAAACCTTTCACGTGACAAACCATGATGAGACCAGTTTAGCAAGTCATGTTTTTAGCAGCATTTAAAACCTTAGAAAGATGAAAACTCCAGCATGTTTTCAGAATAAAAAGGATGTTTTTATACAAACATTTGGCAGAGGAGATACTCAACGTGCTGCCAGGACAGCGGGACTCCCTGCTGCGAGGACAGAGGAAACAGCTCTTTTGTTCCCAGTTTCCCTTTAGATGGGTTTAGTCCCCTTCCAGCACACATAGAGATTCACAGATGGCTGCTTCTGGTATAGCAAAAATAATTGCGGGAAAAAATCCCCAAAATGTACTTACGAAAAGTCCGGACCTTGTCTTTTCCGGTACCTTGCACTAATTCTGAAGTTTGCACAGAGATTGTCGCTGTTTATCTTTGCATCATGAGAGCCTTTGTTAAAACAGGGGATGGGGCGGCTACTTTGCAAGAACAAAAGAGCCAGACTGGGGCTTTTCACACCTCTTTTTCGCACCTTTCTGCCGAACCTCCCGACGCCTGTTAACGCCTGTTCCCTGTGCCTGCCCTAGACCAACGAGGTGACGGGCTGGCTGGACGGCAGCTCCATCTACGGCCCCTTGCATTCCTGGAGCGACGCCCTGAGGAGCTTCTCGGCGGGACGGTTGGCATCGGGGCCTGCCGGACGCCTCCCGAGGCAGACGGACGGGAGGGTCCCCATGTGGAAGGCGATCGATCCATCCACGGGGCAGGGTGGTACCGAAGGCATCTACGGTAATGGTGGCGTTGCCAATGTTTTTTCACCTGCTTGGGTCCATTCCTGACTGTGAGCAGGGTCAGCAGAAGGTCCCTGTAGCTGAGCCCAGAGTGAAAGGGCAGGGGTTACCAGCGGGGCAGGACATGTGAGGCAGGAGGGCTGTGGGAGAGCAGGCAGCTTCCCAGCCCAAGGGGGAGGAAGGGGTGTGCCCCAGCGAAGACATCCCAGCAAGGACACCCCCTGAACTCCAGATGCCACATGTCCAGGAGGCAGTGGGTCAGAGACCAGCAGGTGCTGGTCACTCTGATCCCAGGAGATCTCCTCTGGGGAAAGGGGCTGCCGATGATACAAACCCACTCAGCTTGCTTTGAGTTCCTCACCTGCCCAGCCTTTGGTCTATGCTGGGGGCACAGTGCTGCTTCTCACTTGCTTAGGCTCCTGGTCTCCCTGGGGAGGGAGGAAGGGTAAGGAGATGAGGGGACACTGGGCTGCAGCCACAGAGCTGGGAGTGCTCCTTCAGCCATGGGGAAAGCTAGACCCGGTGGTGACATCCCCCACTGAAGGTCCTGGTGGCTCTTGCAGACCTGGGAAGCGCCTGGGGGAATGAGAATCCCTTCCTGCAGGCTGAGAGCATCGCCTGGTTTCGGTATCACAACCACCTGGCCACAGTGCTGGCCCAGCAGCACCCCACCTGGTCCGATGAGGATCTCTTCCAGCACACTCGCAAGAGGGTCATTGCCACTTTCCAGGTGAGGGGTGGGACCCCCCAGCTCCGCTGGGACCTCCAGCATCCTCCCTGGTGCTGGCCCTGACCCAGCCCCTCTGTTCCCTAGAGCATCGTTCTGTATGAGTGGCTGCCGACCCTGCTGGGGTCAGACATCCCAGAGTACAAAGGTGAGGAGTACAACAGGCAATGGAGTGTGGAAAGTAGGGGTGGGGGGATCAGGGGAGGTGGGCAATGAGGTGGGAGAGGGAGCTTGGCCGCTTTTTCCTCCAGCCTGGCTGCTGCCTCCCAGGTTACCAGCAGCACCTGGACCCCAGCCTCTCGCCGGAGTTTGTGGCGGCTGCGGCGCAATTCCTGGCCACCATGGTGCCACCAGGTGTTTATAAGAGGTAAGAGAAGCCTGGCAGGGCTGTGGGAATGCAGTGCCCCTGTCAGGGAAAGGAATGCCTGAGCTGGGGTGGTAGCCAGGGATGGTGCCCGTCCCTTCCCTATGTCCTGCTCTCGGCTTGGATGGCCAAGCCCTGTCAGCTCCAGGCAGCTGTGGCTAGGATTGTAGGTCCAGCCCTTCTCTTCTCTTCCAGAGACACAAAGTGCCAATTCCAGAACGTGTCTGGCCCCAGTGGCTCATTCCCAGCAGTGCGGCTCTGCAACAGCTACTGGAGCAGAGAGGTACAGGGAAGGGAGGGCAGGATTCCTGAGGATGTGGGAGGCTGGCTGGGAAGGGGCTTCATCCCTTGCTTTATTTTATGGAGGATGCCACAAGGGAAATTAAGTGCAGACCATGACAGTCAGCCCAGGGTGTGAGATCCTCCCTATCCAGCATCCCCAGATGATTCCCTCAGCTGTGTCAGGCTCAGACCTCAAGGTTGAGCGACGTAAAGGAAATATAGAGCCTGGAAGAAGTCCCTGATCCCCCTACATCCAGCATCTGCACCCCTGTGGGGGGTGTGGGGCTACCTCCCATCCTTGGTCATTTAAGGAATCACCTGGTCTTCCCATCTCCCCTCAGAGGCCCGGGCTGCAGCAGGCAGAGGATGTGGACAACCTCCTGCTGGGGATGAGCTCACAGATTGCAGAGCAGGAGGACAACATTGTCGTGGAAGATCTCCAAGGTCTGTACTGCAGCTTCTCATCAATGGGGAACTCTCACTTCTGGGGCTGTGCAGGGGTTGAGGTGTGGAGGCAAGTCCCACTGTCACCACCAGCAGCACCCAACCAAACAATCCTTGTGCTTCAGCCTTGTTAATGGAGGTGCAGAGAAGCTACAGGATGTGTTAAGTGTGCCCATGGGACCATTTTGGCAAGGGCATGGAGATGATCTCCACGTTCAACACAGCCCATGGCAGAGGCATGAGGCCAGCCCAGCAGCCATGGCTTCTTTGGTTCGGCCTTGCCATCACCATGGCTTCAAATCCACACGCAGATTACTGGTATGGGCCCCTGAAGTATTCCCGCACTGACTATGTGGCCAGCTGGATCCAGCGCGGGCGAGACCTCGGCCTGCCAACCTATAACCAAGCCCGGGAGCGACTTGGGTTGAAACCTCTCCAGAACTGGTCAAACCTTGCCCCACACCTGGAGCCACAGGTAACAGGGAATCGGTCTGGGCACCAAATGTATGTGGGTCAGAGAATGTTGGGACATTCCAGGCAGGAACTGAATTCTGCAGCATCATGGGAAGGGGAAGTGCATGCCCTGCCCTATCTGACTTTTATGCCTGCAGGGTTGTTGCATCGGGATAACTGTGTAATTACATGGCATGAATAAATCATCCTGCCCTGGTGCTGAGCTCCTGTGCCACTGGGCACTGTGCTCCTCCCAGAGCTGAGATGTCCTGGGAGTGATGTCTAGTCCAAGCCATGAGCTCCAGGCTGTGTGGGGCTGAGCACCTTCCCAGCCCACAGATGTGTGATGCCTGGGAAATGCACATTCCTTGCTTCTCCTGAGGCTTGCCAAGACTTTTTGGTGCCCTGGTAGAATTCCCTGGGCTAACACGTGTGCGGTGGGCGTTTCTCACCAGGTCCTGCAAAAGGTTGCTGCCCTGTATGGCAATGACATGGCTGGGCTGGAGCTGCTCCCTGGAGGCATGTTGGAGCCTGATGGCTCCCTGTTCAGCGCCATCATCCTGGAGCAGTTTGTGCGCCTGCGTGACAGCGACAGGTTTTGGTTCGAAAACACCAAGAATGGGTAAAGGCCTCTTCCCTATCTGGCATCTGCCCACTGCTTTGCAAGCCCTAGTAGTGCAGAAACTGGGGCTGGAGGAAAAAGCATTGTCCAGCTTTCTCAGTTCCCTCCTGTTGCTGGTTAGTAACACCCAAGGCCACCCCTTGTCCCCATGTCCTTTTCCACAGGCTCTTCACAGAGGAGGAAATAAAGGAGATCCGGAACACCACCTTTCACAATGTCCTGGCTGCCGTCACCTATGCCAACCCCACAGATATCCAGACCCACGTGTTCACCTGGAGAAAGGGTGAGTGCAGGAGCAAATGGCTCCAGCAAGGCAATGAGGGAAGCAGAGCCATCCCCATGACACAGCCAGTGTCACACATCGGGGTTGTTACCTGCTGTGACCCTAAGCCAGTAAAATGGGTACAAAATGCAAGGGTTGCTTGTAAACAAGACATTGATGCAGTGATGCAGACGTGAAAGAGGACTGCAGTCCAGGCATGATCCCAAGGGGAAAAGGCATAGAATCATAGAATCAAACAGGTTGGAAAAGACCTCTGAGATCATCAAGTCCAACCCTTGATCCAACACCGCCGTAGTTACTAGACCAGGCATTGGTACTGTGTTTGGCAATATGCCTTTTCCTCTTGCAATCTTGCCACACCCCTCCCATTTACCATAAGCATTTCATCTGGGTCACGTTTCAGCCTTTGTAAGGTATTTTTGTTTCCTTGGCATGCACTCCATGTAATTGCACCAGGAGAACTCCCTGGATTTGCAGTGTCTAGATGAGCAAAGGCTCTGAGCCCAAATTTTTCATGGCCCAGGGTGCTTCTTGCTCAGCCCATCCCATTGGGGGAGTGATGGTGCTGAACCCACAGAGCTCTTGAGTCCAGTTCTGCGCTTGGTTTGCTGTGGCAGCCAAAGGTTCAACCCAAAACCAAAGGCTGTCCCCAGTATTTGGAGTTTAACTCAAGCATTCCAATTTTGAAGTGCTCCCTGGGTGACTCAGCCATAAGCCCCACCCGCACCTTAGTGCAGAGGTTCCTGGGGGTGATGGAGGTGAGATGGGTACAAGGTTGGTGATGCTCACAGCCTGTCTCTCCCTTGCAGGCGACCCGTGCCCCCAGCCCCAGCAGCTGACAGCTCAACATTTGGCCAACTGCACGCCCATGGTGGTGCTGGACTACTTTGCAGGCAGTGGCGCAGGCTTTGGGATCATCATCGTTGTCCTCTGCTGTCTGCCATTGGGTTTGTCTCTCCGTTTCCTTACCCTTCTTCTCTTCCACCTTTCCACCAGAGAAAGGGGCTTAGTGCCCATGGACCAAGCACCTCCCAGCAGGAGCTGCTGAGTCTTGGTCACTCCCGAGGTCCTTGAGCTGGCAGGGTCCTTGGGCACCAGGAGGGAGCCAAAAGGAAGGAAGGAGATTTGTGATATCTCACACTTCCTTCTCCTTTGTGTCCCCAGTGACTCTGTTTGTTGCCTGGATCGTCGCCGCTTTCCGCAAGAGAGATTTCAAGAAGCTGCAGAAGCAGCAGGGCGCCAGCGTGCGCACGAAAGTGACCGGCGAGGCCACGCACGGTGAGGTGGCACTGCCAACTCTGTGACAGCGTCTGGTGGTGCTGCTGGAGTCAGGGCACACAGCAAGGCAGGGCTGGGCCTGGGGCTTATATCCAGATGGGATGTAAGGAGGAACTGTTTCCCTAGGATGGTCAAGCAGTGGATCAGGGAGCCAGAGGGCTTCGTAGCCCATCCTATCCAAGACCTAACCAGATAAATCCTTGAGCAGACTGACCTGTGGCTGGTCCTACTTTGGGCAGGAGGGTGGGCAAGGGACCCTTCCAACCCAAGTCCCCTCCAGAGGGGGGTCATCTTATGACCCTCTAATTCCAACCCTCCCCAGATCCCACCCTGCTTGAAGGAAACCCATGTAAAGCAATTGCACCAGTAGCTCCAGGACAGGGACTGTATCTCCTTGCTCTGGGTACTAGAAAAATCCTGCCTCCCTGCTCCATAGTTTGTACTCCTGTGGTCGCGTGCTTAAGCTGTGCAGTTGAGAGATCATCATTATTCCTTTAAGATGTACCTGTTCTTGAAATCTCTCCCAAACTGCATCTGGGTGAAGGAGGTGCTGGCATGAGTGGGAGCCTGGGTGCCCCTTTCCAGCTGAGTCCTGTGCTCTCTCCCATCAGCCATGGAGTGGCACGGGCCCAAGACAGAAAGCTGTCCTGTCTACATCCAGCTCCAAGCTGACAAAGTGCTCAAAGTGCTGGATGGGAGAGGGTCTGTGATGCGTAGCATCAACCTGAAGGCCTACCAAAGAGTGGAGGTGATCCTCTCTAACAACAAAGGAAACAAAGCTCTGCTCCTGAAGAGCCCCAAGGAGTACGACCTGGTGAGTACCATGATGCCTGGGGTTTGACACCTTTCCCTGGACCCTCCACAGTCCTCTGCACCCCTCAGTCAAGGCACTGGGAACAGTGTAGGTCCTTGAAAGATGGTTGTGGCCTCCCAAAAACCGCCAGGTCCAGCTAATACCATGAGCTGAGCCTCCGATGATCACTGGCAGTCGGCGGGGTCCTTTGCAGGTGCTGCTCTTCTGCGAGGAGGCGGAGAGGAGCAGCTTTGTTGAGAAGTTACAAAACTACCTGAATGCAAGTGGCCTCCACCTGCATCTGTCTGAGATGAAGGAGCAGAACCTGATGAAATGGGCAGTCACCCAGGAGCAGAGAAAACAAATTCTGGAGACTTTCTTCAGGCACCTGTTTGCTCAGGTGTGTAGAGGTGTGGCAGGCTCAGGGGCCTGGAAGAAGGTATTTCTGTATTGATTAAACAATGAATGCTGGTGCTGTTGCTCTCCGTAAGAGCTGGTAAGCTGGACACAAGGAAGCTGCTAATACTTCCAGGACCGAGGGACATTTTTCTTTACAGAAGACAAAGGGAGATCTGCTGCAGTGATATAAGTGTCTAAAGTTGCAAAGAGGCTTTTGGATGATGTAACTGAGGTCTCCAGAGCGGTCAGTGGTGTGGAGTGTGAAAGTCACATTGTGTAGGAGAGACATGGGACTTTCCCTGTGGTATCTGTCATGAGTTTTGTGCTAGGGGATCCACCAGTGTTTGTGCAATAGGTCAGGAAGGAAACACCAGCCAGTACTCACAGGATTTCTTTTGTGGCAAACAACCTGCAGGTGCTGGAAATCGACAGGTCCGATGCCGGAGAGCTCAACTTCGAATCTTCACAGAAGGCAAAGGAGTCTCTGACATGTGAGCTGAGTAGGGCTGAGTTTGCCGAGGCCCTGGGGCTCAAGGCACACTCCATGTTTGTGGATTCCATGTTCTCCCTGGCTGACAAAGATGGCAACGGCTACATCTCCTTCCGGGAATTCCTGGACATCTTGGTGGTCTTCATGAAAGGTGGGAGCTGGGGCTGGTTGGTGACTCCGTCTGTTATCCTTAGTCCTGTCTGTAGGCTCTGGCAGAGTGAAGGACAAGGTCCATCCAGCAGGTCAGTCCACAGACGCTGCTACAGATTAAAATTCCCTTCACTTAGGACAAGCTCAACTTGAGTTATGAGGTAGTGACCATGGAATTGTGTTTTCTGGAAGACTGTTCATGAGGGGAGCTACTTTCCACCACCACAGACACGTCTGCCCTGTCTGCTGAAGGGACCACACATCCTGTCCTTGAGAGATCATAGCAATTGTGTCTGGCATCTGATTCTCCCTAAATGACCACCAGAAATGTAGATTCATAGATGGAGGTGTTAAATGCCAGATTCAATCAAAACAGCTCCCAGAAAATCATTGATGTGTAAAAGCACATTTTGATTTTGCAAAATAACGCCCAAGAATGTGTATCTACCCAATGTTTTACCTTGTACTTGAGAAAGTCAGTGGAAGGGTAAGGCTTCACTGCTGCAGGTCCATGTGCTCAAAGACAATATTTAAAAGCATCTCTCTTAATGAAAATGTATCTTTTTCTTACTTCACCTCTCTCTCTTCCCACTAGGGTCCCCAGAGGAGAAGTCTCAGGTGATGTTCAGGATGTATGACATCGATGAAAATGGGTTCCTCTCCAAGGAGGAGTTTCTGAGGATGGTCAGGTACTTCTCCTCCTCGACATGTTTTCACAATGTCTATCGACACACGTGTCTCCAAAAGCAGGTCCCAGTTTCTGTGCTTCAGTCTCCAAGAAGCTCATGGGCTCAAAACTCACAACCACTCCCATAAAATTTTTCTGGGGCTCTGTGTATTATGTGAGCTGATTAACTGATGTTCTCGTCTCCCCTTCTTGTTCCAGGTCCTTCATTGAGATCTCCAATAACTGCCTATCAAGAGAACAGGCAGAGCAGGTGACTGAATCCATGTTTCAGGCCTCAGGGTTTCAGGACAAGGATGAGCTGACGTGGGAGAATTTCCACTACATGCTGCGGGACCACAACAACGAGCTTCGTCTCACCCACCTCTGTGTCAAAGGTCAGTGGGCATGAACACTGGGTCACCCGAGGCCCTGCAGGGCGGGAGGAAATGGGCAGCACCCACTGGAACTCCCAGATCCTGTCCCATCAATCCCTCCAACCCAACTGCAGTAATGGGGCATCAGCTGCTGCTTCATGTGCAACATGTTTGGATCAGCACAGAGCTTCTCCCTGCCCATGGGAGAATCCTAATCCTTGTCTTGCATACTCTGAATGGCTGTCTGTCCTTTCGGCTCCTCAAAGGTGTCCCTGAGGTGTTCAAGCAAAACCTGCGCAACTGTGTCTCCTTCATCAAGAAAGAGCCAAAAGGGTAAGCTCTCCTCCTTGGTCTTGTTTCTGCTATTCCTCCTCTTTCTGCCCCAATGCATATCCCCAGGCCTTCCAACAAATGCTCCCACCAGGTGCTGGCACTCGGAGTGGTCGGGAATTGGGATGATCCCGGTGGGAGGTGCTCACCAGGCACTGGGGTGGGGCTGCTGCCCTCCTCCCTGGGCACAGCCAGAGGGGAGGAACTGCCCCCTGCAGAGGCCCTGTTACATCCCCTACATGGGGGTGGGAGTCCTGCCTTGCTTTTCAGAGGGAAGGGTTATGTTGAAGACAATACAGCCCATGAGCAATTGAAGTTAACAAACAGATTTGTAGGAAAGAGCTGGACACCTTCCCAGCTGAGCCTGAGATGGGAAGCAGGGAAAAGGGGATAATTTTGCCAAGCCTTTCCTGCAAATAGGGCTTTGGGCTAAACATAGCTCTGTTTCCAACAGAACCATCTCAGAGGAGGAGAGAGACCCAAATCTGGACACTGTGAGTCACTACATGGAGCGAGAAGGGCAAGAGCTGAGGAAGAGACCAGGCAGAAAGTGAGTGCAGCCTCTCCTCCCTGGTTGTGCTTCTGGGGTTCAGGTTCAGTCTGTTTGCTGTTTCTCACGTGCCCCAGTCAGACTGGGCAGCCCTCCAGTCAAATGGCACTCGTGCAAGGAGGCTCCCACTGGCCAAGGAGCTACAGGAACAGCCCCGACTCAGCGGGGACAGTGTCTGGGTTATATACCTCTACAAAAAAACAAATTAAGTTGCCAACTCCAGGGTCCAGGATAGTGGTTTTTAGAGAGGGGTCTTGTCTGACAGTTCCTGCCTGTGCTCCTTCATCCCTTAGGATGCTGCTGGGTCACCTGGGCTGTCTACAAGGGCTGCAGGAGAGACTCTGGTCCTCACTGCTGTGGCAGCACCAAGCAGTTCTGCAAGGAATCAGTTCAGTTGTTATTGTTAGCCAGAATATCTGGGTTTGCCATAATTACTCCGATTAAGGAAATTTGTCTTCTGTGGACTCATTTTGGACAGTTGAATATTACTATGAAAATAATCTCTGTCAGTTCTTATCTATGATTTTACTTATGAGTCACTGTTTGCATGTCTGTTATCAGGTTTTACAGTCATTAAGGAGTGAGGCTGACCTGAGATCACCCTCTGACTTGTGCTCTGCAGGTCACCCCATCTCTGATGCGCAGAGGTGGCCACAGCACTTTGGGAGGCAGCCCCAAATCTGGGCAGCGTGGCCCTGAGCTGGGGAAACCTTGCCGTAACACCACCCCTCCTGTCTTTGCCAGGGGGAACCAGTACCAGCTGCGCCTGTACACTGAGGCGCAGCGGAAGAGGTACGAGCGGAGCCGAGTTCAGCAGAAGATCCAGGAGTTCAAGCGCTTCATTGAGAATTACAGGCGCCACATCGTCTGCGTCGTCCTCTTCTCCGCCATCACCGCCGGCGTGTTCGCGGAGAGAGCCTACTGTGAGTGCCCACCCTGCCCCACTGCACCCCACGTAGGCTTAGTGCCTCAAAGCTGCTGGTTGTGCTGGGTGTGGTGGGGTGTTGCCTGGCACAGCTTTGGGCAACAGTGTCGCTCCTCCCCTGGAATAACCAAAGTATCACTGAGGTTGGAAGGAACCTCTGTAAGGGTCTGGTCCGATGCCCTGCTCAGAGCAAGGCCATTTCTAAAGCTGAATCGGACTGCTGAAGGCCTTGGCTAGAGAAAGTGCGAAGAGCTTGAAGGATGATGATCCCACCACCTTGCTGGGCCTGTGTTATTTTTTGACCATCCTCCCTGTGAAGAGTTTTTATTTTACATCGAACCTGAGCTTCCTCCTGTGAAACTCGTGCTGTTGCCTCACATTCATCCATTGTGCATCTCTTAGAACAACTTTGGCTCTTCTGCTTGTGTACACCCATGAAGTGGTTGGAGACAGCTACCAGGTCTTCCCTGACCCACCTCCTCCAACCTGAACAAGACCATTTCCCTCAGCCTTTCTCCTACATGACATCCTCCAGCCCCCACCCATGCTGGTGGCCTCCACTGGACTCTATTTCAGTTTGTGGAGACTTCTTATATTGGATTCCCCAACTGAGGCCACAGTCCCAAGGTGCCCACCAGAGGAGGACAGTCCCCTCCCTGAATCTCCAAGGATACCCTTTCAACCAGCAGTTCTGGGGGGTCATGCCCCTTTTCCTACACAACCCTATCCCTGGTGACCTCTTTTTGGTGAAGCCACAGAGGTGGCCACCCCTTGTTGCAAGAAAGGTCATGGCTGGGGACACTGACCCCTCTGCTCTCTCTCCCCAGACTATGCCTTTGCATCCCCCAGCACTGGAATTGCACAGACCACCTTTGTGGGGATCATCATCTCCCGGGGAGCAGCTGCCTCTATCTCTTTCTTGTACTCCTACATCCTGCTTACCATGTGCCGCAACCTCATCACCGTCCTGCGGGAGACCTTCCTCAACCACTACATCCCCTTCGATGCTGCTGTCGATTTCCACCGCTGGATTGCCATGGCAGCCCTGATTTTCTCAGGTGGGTGGGCTGCTGGGGGATGTGCTGCCCACAAACCACAGCTAAAGCAAAAGGGCCAGCCCATCACACCCTAGCAGGACCAGGCAGAAGCTTGAAGACCCTGTGGAGAAATAGATGCCTTGCACTAGAGATGAGGAGAAATCTCCAGGTCCCTGGGGACATCAGCAGGGCCTGACACATCTCCATGCACATCAAGTGAATCTTCTTTCTCCCTGTTTCTGTCTCTCACAGTGCTCCACAGTGCAGGTCATGTAGTGAATGTCTACATCTTCTCAGTCACACCTCTCAGCGTGCTGTCCTGTCTCTTCTCCAATGTCTTCACAAATGATGGGTATGTGGGATTTAGACCGGAGTCCAGACAGAGTGTCCTGGGCACAGATAGCAATGAAAATGGAAACCAAGAGTTCATTCTGGTCACTCCATGGTGCAATCTCTTGTCCCTCTCCAGGTCACAGCTCCCACAGAAGTATTACTGGTGGTTCTTCCAAACTGTTCCAGGTGAGAATGCCTAGCAGATAGACCTGCACACCTTTGTGTGGATGGGCAACCTCCTGCCCAGCCCAGGTAGAGCCCCTGTGGGACTGCTCTGCTCCCCCTAGGACATTCCAATCTTTCCTCTCACAGGTATGACAGGAGTGTTGCTGCTTGTGGTCCTCGCTGTGATGTACGTGTTCGCGACCTACCACTTCCGACGCGTCAGCTTCCAGGGCTTCTGGATCACCCACCACCTCTATGTGCTGCTCTATGTCCTGGTAAAGGGTTTGGGCTGTGAGGGAGGAGTGGTGCCAATGCACTGCAAGCCTGTGGGTTGTCAGTGCAGTTGATGAGATGGAATAGCTGGGATGGTTGGAAGGGAGCTGGTGGCTCCAGTCCTGCCTCCCTGCTGCTGCTGAGCTGCCACCAGCTCAGCCCCCAGGGCAATGGCTTGCCCTGTTAATGGGTTCTGTTCCCTGCCCAGGTCATCATCCATGGCAGCTACGCACTGATCCAGCAGCCCCGTTTCTACATCTACTTCATCATCCCGGCTCTCATCTACAGTGCAGACAAGCTGCTCAGCCTGAGCAGGAAGAAGGTGGAGATCAGCGTGGTGAAAGCCGAGCTCCTGCCCTCAGGTACTACAACATCCCTGGCCACAGGGCACCAGCCCACCCTGGGCTCTTTGCAAGAGCATCAGGTGTTGCAGTGATACAGGAGCCTCCACCTCTCAACATCTCCACCTTACCAGAGCCACCATCCCTGTCTCCCCACAGGTGTCACCCACCTCCAGTTCCAGCGGCCACAGGACTTTGACTACAAGTCCGGGCAGTGGGTGCGCATCGCCTGCGTGGCCCTGGGCACCACCGAGTACCACCCCTTCACCCTCACCTCGGCACCACACGAGGACACGCTGAGTCTGCACATCCGTGCCGTGGGGCCCTGGACCACCCGCCTGCGGGAGCTCTACTCCCCAGAGAACCTGGCCCTCATCGGCAAGCTGCCCAAGGTGAGCCCTGCACAGGATGTCACGCACAGGGACATCCGAGCCCAGGAGCATCTCAGCAAGGGGTTGTGCCAAGGCTGAGGTGCTTCTCCATCCCTGAGGGCAACCAAGACCTGGGCAAGCAGAGATAGGAGATGCTCTGCTAACGGCTGACTCCCTTCCAGCTCTACCTGGATGGGCCCTTTGGGGAGGGCCACCAGGAGTGGAACAAGTTCGAGGTGTCGGTGCTGGTGGGAGGAGGCATCGGGGTGACACCTTTTGCATCCATCCTCAAGGACCTGGTCTTCAAGTCATCTATAAATTCCAAGCTGCTGTGTAAGAAGGTAAGAGGAAGCATCTGAAAGACAAGCCCTCCCAAGATGCCTCCTGCTGCTGCTGGCCTCTTTGGAGGTAAAATCCTCCATGGAGCCCACGGAATTGCATAAGCGTGCTAGCCCTCCTCTGATCCTCATTCCCATGTGCCACAGATCTACTTCATCTGGGTGACCCGCACGCAGCGGCAGTTTGAGTGGCTGACAGACATCATCCGGGAGGTGGAAGAGTCGGACAGGAACAACTTAGTCTCTGTGCACATCTACATCACGCAGCTGGCCGAGAAGTTCGATCTGCGCACCACCATGCTGGTGAGCCTTGCCCCCCACCAGGGAAGCTGCCATGCCGTGACAGGCCATGCAAGGCCATGCTGGGCCGCCTGACGTGCACCAATCTCTCTTCCAGTACATCTGTGAGCGGCACTTCCAGAAGGTGCTGAACAAGAGCCTGTTCACTGGGCTGCGCTCCATCACTCATTTTGGGCGCCCTCCCTTCGTACCCTTCTTCAACTCGCTGCAGGAGGTACACCCTGAGGTCAGTGCCTGGCTGGGGATGGGGCACAGGAGGTGCACCCACTGGCCAGTAGAGGACTGGTCCCAGCTTGTCCCCAAGGTCCTGGAGAGCTTGGTGGCATCTGCACCAAGGACAGGGGCAGAAGGGGCACAGATCCTGCTTTCCGTCCAGAGCCAGGTTGAGGTGCAACAGTCAGCAGTGTCCCATGCTAGTCAAACACCTCCTGCTATTGCAGGACCCCAGCTGCAACCACTGCCCAGGTCTCAGGGCTCCTATCCTTCCTCCATTGCCCTCACAGCCTCCATAGCCACTACAGATTTAACAGCCCTCACAGAAATTACAATCTTCCCAAAACCCTCCAGAGGTATGGCCACTGTCCATGCCCAAAGCTATCAGAGGGCAAGGGGCCAAGGGGGGCTGGACTGCAAGGAGAGCTGATGTTCCTGGGTCTGACCCCTTTGGCTTCTCCCTTCCCAGGTGCAGAAGATTGGGGTGTTCAGCTGTGGCCCACCTGGGATGACGAAGAGCGTGGAACAGGCTTGTCGGCAGATGAACAAGAAGGACCAAACCTACTTTGCACATCACTATGAGAATTTCTGACCCTGCTACCGTCCACACGCTGCTGCAGCCCCATGCCCAGAGTTGGGCTGGCACGTCCCAACTGAAAAACCACAGTGCTTGAGTTAAGCCCAGTTCTGCCACATTAATCCCACACACAGAGCTTATGCTCTGCTGTGGGACTCAGGGAATGTCTCTGACTAGCTTTGGGGAACAGCTTGGTGCCTGCACAACCTGAATTCACAGCACTTTGCCCGAAGACCCATGCGGAGCACACATGGGGTGAGGAGCCACACAGCTCCCCAACATCCCTCTCCTTGAAACAGGCTCAGCTTTCCTAACACACTCGTGGGTCCCTGCTTGTTAACTCCCTGAGCCTTTTCTGGGTTTGCAAAGGGCCTTAGTTGTGTTTGCGTTGGCTTCTTTCAGCAGCATCCCTTCGATCAGGGATCACTTGTGCTTGTTTAAGTAATGCCTGGCTTTGCATTGCTGCAGCTCTTGCAGGCTGTGGTTGAGCTTAAATAAAGCTGTTCAAATATTGAAACACTCTCTTACCTCTTCTAGTTTGTTCTTGGTCCCGTGGAGATTTGCCATACTTGTGCTGGCCTTGCTCCTGGCACAGAGCATTAATGCCAGCTCATGGGAAAATGGGTTAAACTGGAGTGAGTGTCCCCTACACTGGTGACATATGTGGGGTCAGGGTGGGGGATACAGACACAGCCCCCCAGACTGTGCCCCACCAGACCCATCAATTCCCCTGCAGCGTCCATGACCTCAGCAAGACCTGGCGTGGGAGCAAATCAGCCAGAGTCCAAACAGGCTGAGCTGTGGGAATAGCTCCAGCCCTCCAGATGTTAAGCAGTCCCCCAAGAGCACAGGGAACAAGCTTCCATTTCCCAGTAGTAACAGGCTGTTGCGATAGCACAGGGTGGCTATGGGGCTCCCTCCAGCATGGGAGTCAGGACGGCCAGTGGTCGCCCAGGCATACCAACGGGAATCCCCTCAGCACTGGAATGTGCTGGGCACATACTTTGGCCACTTCTTTTGGCAACAGAAAGTTCCCCTGGGTTATGTCTCATCCCTGTAAAACTCAGCATGGACTTGGGGGCTTCCACCTCTGCCAGGATTAACTTGGCCACCTCTGGAATAAACATAAGCTTTGACCTGCAACTTGTTGGGTCATTTGAGGTCTCAGTCTTGCCAACACTGAGCTCAACCTGCAGCCCAGCCCAGTCTGCACAGTCACCAGGGCCCAAAGTCAGAAACTCATCCAACCCTGTCACCCCACACTTTAATGGACACACGTAGGCAGCATTTATTGAGGAAAGTTCAGTACCAGCCCAAGGAAGGAACTGATCTCTCAGTACTAAAATTAACATGACTGTAATCAAATATTAGATTTTATCTGCAACCTGTTACCTCATTAGTACCTCGTTCATGGCTCACAAACTCAGCAGGAAGGCCCGATACTCCCAAAAAATTATGATTTGTTCATAGTGGTAAAACCTCTGAATGATGCTGTCCCCTTACGGCTCCCCTGCGTTCCACTCCATGCTAAAAACAGCTGTGTCCTCCAACAGCAGCCCCTCCCAGAGAGCCACATAAGGACAGGGCCCTCAGCAGTCCCAGTATCCCAGCCTGAAGTGGTCCCACTGCTGGGGAGTGACACTGCAGATGTGGTCCCTGCTGGCCTCCAGACCAGCTTCACAAAAACCCTGGGCTCTGACCTGTGGGATATTTGCAAAGAGCATGGAGAGAATGACCTGAATGTGCTGGTGCTTCCCTTGGAGGGGGGGGATGGCCAGGCTTTGTTCCACAGGCTGTACAATCCCTGAGCATCCCTGAGGGAAGGTGCAATGGGAAGGGGGAATATTCACATATGGCTGTCTCACATCCAGATACTGTCATGCAGGAAGAGCTGCAGTGTGGGATGGGAAGGTGGAGTGCCAGCACCTCCCCCAGCACAGAGGCACCAGGCCAGGCTCTGCTGGAGGGCTGCTGGGGAAGAGCCAACTGTGAAAACCCTCATCTCTAACCCAACATTTTGATTCAAACTATTGGTTGTCCATTCGCAGCTACCTGTTAGTGCTCTAATGGTGTATCCCAGTGCCACTCACCCTCATCACCGTTTGATTTTCTAGGCACAAGAAGCACCTGTGCAAGGTGACCATAAACATACAACAGCCCCACATCAGCCTCCTTCCCGCAGACTCATCCTGTGTGTCCCAGGCAGGCCGATGCAGTGGGGTGAGGGCTGGGCACTGCAGCAGCTCAGGGACTCTGGTCAGTGGGGTCACACTTCAGCATGACTTTGACCCCCTCACCCCTCTTGGTGGTCTCAAACGCCTCCAGAGCCTTCTCCAAGGGGAAGCGGTGAGTAACCAAGGGCTTGATGTTGATCCGCTTGGATGCGAGCAGAGCGATGGCCACGGGCCACCTGCAAGGCAAACAGCAGGGGATGAGAGCAAGCACTGCTCTGGAGCCCAAGGAAAAAGCAGGGAGGAGCCTGATTCATTCCAGTTATCTCCTTAGCCCAGGCAGCCAAGGGGACTTTTGCCTGCAAAGAATCTTCTGGAGGGAATCTCAAGCATCCAGGATGGGAGATTGGACAAGCCAACTGAGCTGGGCTGTTGAGCACTGAGGAGACAGGCTCGGCTTCACGGACAGTTGGCTGAGTAGGAAGCTAATGAAAATCAAGGAAACAACTGCTTTGGAAGCACCAAAGGAAAACCAAATTGCCATGCCCTGCTCTCCCCTCACCTGGCCTCCTCGCTTGCACACTGACCACTGTGGAGCTCAAACTCAGGGACTGAGTGCAGGAGAGGAAAGGAAAAGCCTGTCAGCTTCCAGCCTCTTCAATTGGATTGCATTGCTGCTTCACTTAGAATCATAGAATCACTGAGGTTGGAAAAGACCTCCAAAGATCATCAAGTCCAACCACGATCATGGAGTCCAGCTAGGAATGGGCCAAGTTAGAGCAATAGGGATACAAAGGGATGCAGCAGCTAATCTAATTCCCAAACTGCCTACTTAAAGACATTTCTCATTTTAAGAAGGAGCTTGACAACATCCCATAAATCCTTCCTGGAGAGCTATAGATCGAGCAAAGATTCTTGCTTCACTTTCTTGCTCCACTGGTAAGAAACTATATCTCTGAATAATTCTAAAGACAGGCTTGGAGACACATGAACCCACCCTGCATGAGACTCACGTGTTGCAGTAGCGGAATATCCCCCGGATATCCACCTCCCGCACAGCAGCATTCACGATGGGCACCGTCACCATCTCAGGCCCCAGCCCCACCAGCACCAAGGTCCCACCAGAACGAGTGGCCTGGAGAGCAAGCACACAAACATGTTACATTTTGCAGAATGCAGTTGCTGGAGCCTGTGCAGAGTCTGTCAAAAATAAAGGCACACTTTGTGAATGATGGAGAAGCCAGGGGAGAGGCAGGATGCTGTCAGGAACCTGTAAGAAACACACAGTAATCAAGGCTAAAAATGCAATCTTTTGAAAATCTCTGAAGGATTCTGGCATTTAAATCTCATTCTGAAAAATGGCTGGCATTTAGGACCACAAAGAGTATTTTTGATTTCAATTGGAAAGATTTAAAACTAAGCCTGGTGCTTCATTGGAGTTTCTCTTTTTGCCACTTGTCCTATTCCCCTCCTGTCCTTTCCTTGTGAAACTCCCCACTACATTTGCCCCATCCTCTTCTTAGTATGTTCATGGCAGCAAAACATCCCTTCCTTAACTGCTTCCTTCACCTTCTGGAATTAATTTTCTTATTATTCTTAATATTCTTATTATTCTCCTTATTTGGACATAACTTCAGCTTCAACTTAAGAAGGTGATGTCCTGCTCCTACCAGCTCCATGACACTCCTGCACAACCATGCTTGGGTTCTGGGGTCTTACTGCGGTCTTTTTGGGAAGTGATTTAGTGCTTGAGCACCAAATTAATTATCAGTTATTCCCATGCCAACACTAACTCTTCAATGCCTCTCTTTGTTTGCTGTCTAATGAGCACCTTCTCTCCCCACACCAAGCCCAGTGAAATTAAGCACCGTGAGAGTGAAATAACTCATTCACTGCAGCATCCCAGACAAAACCAGACCGATGCCATCCCTGCTGTGCCTTGGGGACAAGTGGTACTCACATAAATGCCAGCCTGGATGCAGGCCTGCACCCCTGTGCACTCCACGGTGATGTCGGGCATGCAGCCAAGCACACCTTCCACTTTGGAGGCCACCTCCTGCGGGGTCTCATTCTTCACCTGAACAGCAAAATCTGCCCCCACCTCCTTGGCCTTTTGCAGGCGAGAGGCAGATAAATCTGGGGAAAAGAAAAACAAGGCAAAAAACCACCACTCTTGCATTTTCCTTCCCTGGCTCTTCACATTATTTACTCCCACCCCCAAGGACACTTCCCAAAGGACATGAACCGGGGGCAAGGTTGCTCTGACTTTGCTCCTTGATGGCCCAGAAATCACCTGGGTATGGACAGTACAGCACCAAGAAGCCTTTTGACAGGAGACCTCAGGCTCAGAGGACCATTAATGTGGTATCAGATGAGAGCAGACCACGAGGTCTCTGAGGGCTTCCTCAGCGAACTCTCGGCTGGTGCTTTTGGCTGAGTGAACTGCAGAAAGCCTCAGCTCTCAACACTACATGTCCCTGCTGTCACAGACATCTCCCGCTCCTTTACCTGCCTGGTAACAGCACTGGAGACTGCTGAGCGTGTCTCAGACAGTTTCTGTCACAGATGAACCAACAGACAAGCCCATAAAGAAAAAAGGGAGTGGATCTGGTAATAGGGTGGACCTCAGACACCCCATGAACCAGGACAGCAAAGCTGGTGATGATAAACATCTGTGAGGGCATGGCTCAATTCCAGTACTCTGTCCTGAGGGTTCTTGACAGCACTGCAAACACCTTCTGAAGATCCACAGGATGGTTTGTACCATGGAGCAAGCTGCCCTGTTGGGCACTGTCTCTTCCACATCTCTTGGAGGGAAGCCATCCATCTCTCTGCAGGCATCATTGGTGACCAGGACATCTCTGGAGATAAGGAGTTGGACAGCTAAGGAGAAGAGTGGCATTTCCCAGGCCAACAAACCTTCTGCCCCACACTAAAGCAGTAGTCTACAGGGGTCTGCAGGCTGGCACTGGAAAAGATGCCTGAATCAAGAGCTGTAACGGCCAAGATTTCCTATACCCAAAATTGAGGGGTGAACAGTGTCTCCTCTCAGATGTCCTGAGCTAGAAGATTTATAAAATGATGCCTTTGCCATGGGCACAATCCTCTCTAGGACACACAGCAAGGAGCAAAACACCCCTCTCACTAGGGCACAGTCTTCAGGGAAGACAGAGATGGGGTGGGGTGAAAATATCAAGGGAAAAGAGAAGGAGGATGAGGTCAGTGCTCTGACATGAGCCGCTCTGACTCAGCCACATGCTGGGGAGGGAGCTGGGCCAGAGGCTCAACCTGCCCATCACACAGGAAACAGGATGGGACTCACTAGCAGGGCAGGTGATGGACAAGACCCCACAGGCAGTGGGAGGGCTTGGGATGCCAGGTGTGGGCACACCCACTGAGATGAGCACCCAGAAGAGCTGTGGAGGGAGTTTCAAGAATGGATAACAAAGGGGAATGAAATGTAGATGAAAGAGGAAAAGCTAAGGCTGAAAAGTAAGGGCAGCATCACCCTGGAAGCCTCAGTGTGGGCTCTCATTCCTGTGGCTGCAGGAGGATTAGTCAGGTCTGTCCCTCCCAAGGTCTGGGCATTGGGCTCCAGGCTGTGTGTATGGTCATGCTTGACCCCAGCTGAGCTGCACTCAGAGACCTCCTGTGCCCCAAGAGCATGGGCAGGGCTTTTGGAGGCACCTGAAATAAGAAACACTTCTGCCCAGCATGGTTGATGTCTCCCAAATCTGTGTATGCCAAGGAGATCACGGGGCTCACCAGTGCTCCTAGCAATGGACCCAACTCCCTGTGAAGTTTGGTCTCACAACACCAGCTCACAGCGGACACAGCTGGACTCAGCCATTTTTAGTATCTGCTCAGTCACTAAGGTATTTTAAACTGTCTCTCTGGCAGAAATAATCCAGAGGCTTTGTCCTGGAGCAACAGGACAGCCAGTGTGTTTCAAAGTGGCCACAAAAATCACTCTTGGGCAGCAAAAAAAAGCCCCCTCCCCCCATCCTTTTGCTGCAATTGGCCTCTGGTTTGCTGACTTGCTCAGGAAGGAAGTCCTGGCTCAGAAAGGCACATGGGACATGGCAGCAAATACTGTCAGCCCTGCTCAGGGCTGCAATAACATATCTGGCCTAAGTAAATCACCATGAAGCGCTTCCTGAAGCAGACAGATCTGCAGGTTACTGGTTTGTTCAGAGCTCCAGACACTTGCAAGTCTTGGGAGGGACCAAGCTGTTTGAATTTCAAACCTTACTAGGCCAAACCCCACACAGCTCTTGGGAAAATGGTCCATTATACAATTACAGGGTTGCATCTTGCCTCTAGTCAGAAATCTGTTTTCACTTCCCGGCCACTGCAGCTAATTAAAGTTTTGGCTGGCAGAACAAGAGTAGCCCTGTGTCTCTGCTTCCAAGTAAGTTATCAAATTACCTTTAAGCTTCTCATGATGGTTTATGAGCCAAGTTGACAGCTAAATATTCTTGAAGGTCTCACACTTTCTGTGTTGATCTTTTTTCTCAATGGAGTTGAGCTGTGGACAGTTATTCATCCTCCCTGACCTTGACTTCCAGGGTTTCTGGAGGCACCGACACCCAGAACTTAGGGTTCAGATAGCACAAGAGCAATAATTTCCCTTGAAGAGGAATTACTAAGTGCAACTTTAGTGACAGACAGAGCAAGATAAGAGAGCCCAACACTGCCATTACAAACAACTAAACGGTCCCTTCACTTGCTGGCTGGGCTTTTATGTGTTTCTAAGGAGAAAAGCAGCTTTTCAGGACAGCAGCAAGGTAGAAGGACAGGAGAAGGTGGTACATAAATATCGATCACACCCACTCAGCAGTGGAGTGGAGAAAGACAGACCTTTATGAAGAGTAGATGAGGACCCAGGAAACAAATTGATCTTCTCACCCAACTGGAGCCCGTTACAAACACTCCAGGTGAGCCACAGACAGAAGCTATAGCAGGTGAGTTCTCCCCAGGTGAGGAAAAAGCTTTTCTAAATATTTCTATATTCGTGAGCAGCTTGTCAAAACAAACACAAACATTTAAAGCCTTAAGTGCTGCACAGACAAAGCTCCTCACAGACAAACACATCATAAAAATTCCGGGCAATGTATTCAAAGAACCTGATCACAAAATACAAGAAGGCCTTTGTGGAAAGACAGACATCTCACAGGTGTTGGCTCCTAAAGCTGACACAAAAAGCAATTCCCTAAGAAGGGTAGAAAAATCCCAAGGGGCAACGAGCCAAACCAAACCCACTCCTCAGCTCATGTCACACACAAATAATTGACTTAGGACAGCACCTCCATGGGTGTCTCTCAGCATCTCAGCCAAACGCCTCTTGTGTGTGAGATGCCTGTGAGTCACAATCACTACCTAGGCCAGCACACAGAGATAAGAAGGGGTAATTCCATGTATTCAAGCCTACTGACCCTACAAACCAGGCATCAGGAACTTTCCGTGACCACTTGGAGTCTTGTGGCACATGATACCCATGGCAGCTCACCCAGGGCCCCCAGCAGCAGCCTATGGGCAGAGGCAGCAGCAGTTCCCAGAGTTACAGGGAAGATACACCCAGGCAGGAGTGGGAATGGGGCAACAGGCTGAGCCAGCTGCCTCAGCCCCACTAACCCCTGCCAGCTCACCAAGCTCTTCCCCACCCAGGAATGGGGTCACCCCCAGCCCCTGCACCAGCCCAGCTGGGCAGCAAAGTTCCTCGTGTGTGATTCAGGAGCTGAGCTGTTTTTCCTGCTACAGCAAACACCATCCACAAATGACAACACTTCACAAAATCTGAGGTGTGGACTGATCCCATCCATCAAGCACACACACCTTCAGGGTGAGGCCAGCAGAGCTAAAAATGCCCTGGACTTGGCAGCAAGAGGATTAAGGGAGGAGAAGGCAATAATCTGCCTTGGTTTTTGACCAGAGCTACTACTGAAGGATGTTTCTACAAAGGCAAGAGGGTGGGACCTGAATTTTATCTCTCAACCCAAAGATGGAAACGCAGTAGTTGAGAGGTCAAAAATACACCTGGCTCAAAGCATGGGAGGTGAGTAGCAGCCTTCTGACATGTCCAGGTTGGGGATTTGACCCAAAAGCACAGCAGCAACCCTTGCTCATTGTCCAGTGGCACCTGTAACTGCTCCTCCTGGCCATCACCTCTCAAAAGGATCAGAGAGGTTCAGTGAGAGCTGGAGACCCTACTTCCAGGCCCTGCTCAAACCCCAGGCAGAGATTTCAACCAGTGAACATCCTGAGGTTTCTCCAGCTCTCCCTTCTTTTGGGCAAGCTACAAAGAGACTGAACCCTGGAGGAGAGGTGGAGGCAGCCGGGCTGGCTTAGCATGGGATAAAAAGGGGAGATGAAACAGCTCTGCAACAACCTGAAGGGGAGCTGCAAAGGTGATGAAAACTCATTTCAGCTCTTGTAGACAAGGGGAAATCCCCACAAATGACAGTTTGTGAGTGGACCCCAGAAAAAGCTTCTTCATTAAGAGGTGGTACTAACTTGGAGTAGGTACCTTGGAAGGTGGATCTCCTTCCTCGGAGGTTTTCCAGATGCAGCTAGACAAAGACATTGCTGTAAGCAGCAGCTGGACCAGAAACCTCAGTTGTGCAAAGAAGGCCCATTTCTGAAATGCAGGGACTCTGAAAAGGCCTTTTCAGTCAATGTGGATAACCAGTGGAAAATGAAACCCCCAACAAGAGCAGAAAGAAGGGCAAAGAAAGACAAGTGAGAAGCAGTGTGGCTGCACACAGAAAAAACTGTGCAAACACTGTCCAGACCATCACACGGTACCACCAGAGGAAAAAATAACCTGCTAAGATCAAATCTCAAAGAACAGCCCCAAAAAGGGTATAACATACATTGTGTAGCCTGGTCTATGTGCCAGGGTGAACACTAGAACACTAGATATTATGAAGGTCTAAGATAAAGGCACTATAGGAAAGGCAAAACCTGATTCTCAAGGCTTGATTTATAAGCCAGAGCTAAAACACAAAGTTGAGGTCAAAAGAGCTCAAAAAGGGTAAATAAAAAGAAAACAGCCAGTGATCAGAAGTACCAGGAGCAAGCAGAGCTTCTGAAACTCAGAGCTGACATACAGATGCACTGTCTCTTCCAAAATACCTGCTCAGAGTCTGAAGAAGGTCTCCAGGCCTGATCCATGGACCATTGATTAACCTCTTTATTCTGGACTGTTCTTCTTGAGGCTACTCTACCCACACAACCTGTCCATGCTGGGAATCAGGAGTTATGACCCTGGTCCTCTAACCCAGCAGAGGAATTGCAAACTGCATCTTCTTGGAGACCCCAATTAGGGCAGAGATAGAAGTCTTGTTCCAGGGAACAAGATGTTTAGCAGGATTCCCTCCAGCCAGGTACATGCTACTATTCCAGTCATAAACAGCTTTGCCTGGGCTGCCTTCCCCAGCAGCAAACTTGAAGGAATGATTTGGAACTAGTCAAAATGCTGAAGCATACCCAGAGAAGGGAACAGAGCCAGAGAAGCGTCTGGAGCACCAGGAGCGGCTGAGGGAGTTGGAGGGCTCAGCCTGGAGAAAAGCAGGCTCAGGAGGGGCCTTCTTGCTCTCTACAGCTCCCTGACAGAAGGGAGGAGCCAGGTGAGGGTAAGGTCCTGCTTCCAGGGAACAAGGGACAGGACAAGAGGAAAGGGCCTCAAGTTGTGCCAAGGGAGGTTTAAGTTGTATATTAAGGAAAAATGTCTTCCTTGGAAGGGTGGTCAGGCATTGGAACGGGCTGCCCAGGGAAGTGGTGGGGTCACCATCCCTGGAAGCGTTCAAAGAACATGTGGATGTGGCACTTACGGACACGGTTGGGCTTGGCAATGCTGGGTTGATGGTTGAGCTCGATGATCTAAGAGGTCTTTTCCAACCTTAATGATTCTGTGATTCTATGATTCTGTGAAAGTGTTGTATAATGGGAGATGGGCACACAAGGGATACAAGGACTTACCTGTGACCACCACGGCAGCTGCACCCATCATCTTAGCAACAATCACGTTAACGAGGCCAATTGGTCCTGGGTACAAGGGGGTGAAAGAGAACATGTACCACTGCCAGGTAGCACCAGCCACAGGCTCTGAACACTGAACTCAGAGCCCTGCATGTTCTTGGGCTAAAGGAGGCTCTGGCAGCTTCAAGGTCCCCCTTGGCACCCCCAAAGCTGTTCCATGACCCCCACTTACAGCAGAGCCCAGGAGCTCAGACTGAGCCCTACCCATCCCCTTCTAAGCAGACAGGGAACCAAAGGATTGAATGTGTTCACCATACCGGAGCCAGACACAAAGACTTTGCTTCCCAGAGTGACTCCTGCTCTTTTACAGGCATGGATTCCCACTGACAGGGGCTCGATAAGGGCTCCTTCTTCAAAGGTGACGTTATCTGGAAGCCTGCAAGAACAAGACACAAGCAACAGTCACCAAAGACGTTTATGAGGGTGATAAGGAAAGCCATGACACTCAAAGACCTAACATAGGTGTAAATCACAGTAGCAAAACCCACTCTCACCCTTGGTGAGAGAAATGCCAGGCTGGAATGTGTTTCAAGAAGTTCTATTGCCTGCTTTTCTCCTCTGAAGCAGCATCAAGTGCACCTAAACCATTTATCAGTGAGGTTTGCCCAAGTAAACTTCCCCACGTCAACTCTCCAATACCTGATGAGTGAACCTGAGGACTCTGCCACTCATTCCCTTTGGAATAAACACTCCAGTTGCATATGCACCACCCCAAGAGCTGTCCTATGGCTAGGACCCACCAGTGAGATCCCAGACCTCTCACCTGGGCTGGATCACTCAGCTCCACACTTAGAAAACACCTGCCTGCCAAAGGTGATGCTACCAGGAAAGGCAGGCAGGTCCAGGTCTCCCCATAACACCCGGGATCCCCTCCTCTGATGCACCAAGTGTTTTAAACCAGTGGACTGGTTCCAGCACACACTCTCCCAGCAGTCTTCACACAGAAACAGCCCCGTCACACAGCCAATGTGAGTGATGGCAAAAAGCAGAGCGGGGTGAAACCCTTCTGAACCACTGACAGAATAAACCTCATCCCCACAATGCTGCCCACCAGGGAGCCACCAGCGTGGGCTCCCTCTCAGAGGGTGCTGGGAGCTGTGCCTGCCAGGAAGGTTTTTCTGACAGCCCTGGGAAGCTCAAGGTCAGATCTCAGCCAGAACAAGATGAAGGCAAAGAAACAGAAATGATGGTTGTGGGAAGACAGCTGTAAGATATCTGCATGTCCCTTATCTCCAGGAGGCTTTAAAGGTCTGACTCCAAGAGTTCATCTGTCAGAGAGTTTGGCATCACGTTTGCTACTGCTGGATCTGGGCACTGCCCTGTCAATGGGGAGGGCAGGTTCACAGTATGATCCCACCTCCATCAAGTTACCTGGAGCATCCAACAGAGAGTCTGCTGACCAGCAGGACAGACAATAACTGCCCAAACGTGCAAGAGCCCACTGAGCTCATCAGCTCAGACATCAGCTGTTCCTAGCAAATCTGTGCTGGCAGAGCAGCTTCATGCCAGGCAGTCTGCTCTGCATCAGCCAGCCCCAGCACTGTGGACCTGAAACCAGGAACACCAAGTCCAGGCTTTGCATTTCAAAGCTCAAAACCAAAATAAGATAGCCAAAATCATAGTTACTCAAATTGGAGAAAAAAAAAACCAAACCCCTGGACGAAGCCAGCTACAAACCAGCCGTGTCCTCCCACACAAAAACTTGTGACGTTGTCAGAAAATGTTATTTTAATACACAGGAAATCAGTGACAGTGGGTCTGGACAGTGAGATGTTAGTCCCATCTGGAGCAGCACCTCATCCTGACAGCAGCTGCTTGGGATCTGCTTTGAAAGCTTCCTGCCTTAGGACTCTCTGGAGAAGAGCAGTCAAGTGCCTCCTTCTGACTGCTGCAATCTTGAATGCTCCCTATGCAGACACCAGGGATCAATCCCACGGACCTTCCTGCTCATGGAAGAACCAGCTCTGTACAGACTGACACAGAACATGCTGTACAGGTAGAGCAGTCTCAGGGGGCCACTATTTTTAACTCCTTGTTAAAGGCACTGACGTGGGTATAACATTGCAGAGGCTTTTTCAGGTTTCCAGAGTGTATGAGGCCCTGGCACAGGTTGCCCAGGGAAGCTGTGGCTGCCCCATAATCCCTGGAAATGTTCAAGGCCAGGCTGGATAGGGCTCTGAGCAACCTGAATAAGTGGAAGGTGCCCCTGCTCATGGCAGGCGGATGGAACAAGATGAGCTTTAAGGTCCCTTCCAATCCAAATCATTCTGGGATTCTATGATTTGCCAGAATGTTTAAGCACAGATTTGCTTCTAAGCAAATGTGTCAGTCCTGCCACAACTAATAACATACTCAGGTTTGCTGAACTGGATATGAAAACAGATGCGTAATGCTGGCAGCTTAGTGGGGACACTCAGAGTAACACGAGAAAAACAGCTCAGCAGGGCCACTGCTTTCTGCTCCTGCTCTGCTCCAAGTGGGATGACTTTGTTTCAAATGACAGAGCAAGGTGTCAGCAGTCAACATGGTGTTTCCTGAAAAGCAGCAGCAAAGCTCAGCTCAAAGAACCAGACAAAGACCTTCAGGCACCAGCCTAAGAAGGCAAGGATATAAAAAGACAGCAGAAAACAAACCAAGAGCAGGGAGCAAATGGGAAAAGGAAAATAATTAAAGGGTAAAGCAGCAGTGACATCCTAGAAGACATGCAAGAAATGTTTATGTCTGGCACCGGAGGGGATAAACTACGCCTGTCTGACAAACCCTTTGCAAAGTGGCTGCCGTCCAAGCTTAGACATGTTATTTATGGATCAGAAGGCAACAAAACCTGTTGGGATCACGTAAAGAGTACTCAGAAGGGCCAAGAGGTGATTGCTTCCCCCAGGGAGTGTGTATTTCCCTGCGGAGAGAGCATGGACTAACTTGTAGCAGTAGCTGGCACTGTGCTTGTAGTAGCGGCACAAGTTCCCATCGTCGGGGGGGGTCGCACAGAAGAAGATGGTTGGGGACAGGTTGTAGCGGCCAGTTTTGCAGAACTCATCCATTTCCCTCGGGACACCCGGCTCGATGGCCACACGGTCACCTGCCGGGGAAAGGCTGTGTCAGTCAGGGAGAGGGTGGCACACAGGTATGAGTAGCAACCAAAAACACAGGAGCCCTGGAACCAGGGCAAGCTGGTGCAGTGAAAAGTGTCCCTGCCCATGACAAGGGGGTGGAATGAGATGAGCTCTAAGGTTCCTTCTAACCCAGGCCAGTCTATGATTCCATGATTATTTAATTGCAATCACAGGACAATTATGTTTTCTCCATACTAGAGGAAACAGTGTGACCACAGTAAAACTTGCTAGTACACAAGGGACACAAAACCAGCCCATTTATTTGGAAAAGGAAGCCAACGGGAGCCAAATCTCTAAGTGAAGCTCCACAAAAGGCTTCCAGCGAGACATGGTAACAAGCAGGAGGATGGACAGAAGCAAAGAGCCATATAGGCCACAGCATCACCTCTGAGATGGCCTCGGGGGATGTCTGGGAGTGAGAGGAGCAGGACACACACATTCTGAATGCTCTACCAGCCTCCCAAGCTGTATGGGGTTTGTCTGTGTTTAGTAACACTGAACAATTTCTCCTCGTCTTTCCACTGTGTAAACTACCTGATCTGTTACATCTCGGTGAATGCTATACATGGTTCTGACTGTCCCTTGCTCTTGTATTGGAGGAACCAGAGAACAGGGAATCTTTACATGGCCTCTCCCTGCCCTCCATGAGTCCTCAGACCTGTGCCACACATCCTTGAGTTGTCTCTCCAGCTCCCAGCTCAAGTTCCTGACTTAGACATGTGTCACAGAAATGCTGCTCCACATCTCATCATCTCCTTGTCCTCCTCTGTCCTCACCTCTTTTACATCCCTTTGGAAAGAAGGAGACTGGAACTGCACACAGAATCCAGACGGGCACTGATGTCCTCTGACTGAGTCTCTGTACCTTTCCTAACAGTGATTTGCATTTTTCACCATTGCTGAGGCAACGCTCCCACGCTCAGTGTCAGAGCCAAAGGTCTCACCCCTCAGCAGTGAGCATTTTTGTTACGAAGATGATTTTGTTTCTTCTGTTGTGGACAGCACTTTATGTTTACCTGCATGGAATCTCACCTGGATCTCAATGGAACCTCCCAGGTCTCCCTGTAACTCTTGCTGGCTCTCCTGCATCCACTCCGCCCCACTTAAGTTGCTCTCACCAGCAAACTTCGCAAAATTCCCTGCTCAGCCCATTTTCTAGGACGTTCAGGAGCACAATGAACAGCAGAGATCACACCACAGGGCCTGGAACAGTTGCCCCAGTGACCTCTCTGCGCTGCAGGAGGCCTTTTGCTACTTCAAGAACACACACAGAGAAGAAACATTAACAGCAGGTTGCTGGCAAGAGCAAGGTACGTGGTTTGTGAAGCTTTGTCAAGCTTCTTTAAAAGGCACCTTGTACTGATAATATGCTCTGCATTAAAACACAGCCAGGCCAGCTCAAGATATCCCAGGATAAAGCTACCTAAGGAATATCATACACCACAGTGGCCAAGCTGGGTGACTAATAGCAGCACAGTGACACTTTGTGAAGGAGAACGTCACGCTGTGACCTCAGAACCCCAGATAAATTCATGTGACCTAAAGAAACCCAGCCTGCTATGGACACATTTTCAGGAACTGATTAGCAGGAAAACCAAACAAACAGTTTTGGTTGCAGATACCTGGTTTCAGATGAGTCACCCCTGAGCCCACTTTGACAACAGTCCCAGAAGCTTCGTGCCCCAACACCATGGGGGCCTTGACGACAAAATCCCCGATCCGGCCGTGCTGCCAGTAGTGGACATCAGACCCGCAGATCCCGACGGAATGCATGCGCAGGAGGACCTCTGTCAGAATAGCAGGAAAAGCTCCTTGTAGAAAACTCACCTTCTCAGGCACTGGGAGAGCAGCACGTAGGCTGGCCATGAGCCCCACAGCAAAGGCCAAGCCAGTATTGACACATGAAAATTTACTGGCATTAAATAAATACCCTAGAACGGCACATTCACACATTCTTGAGCCATGAAATACCAAACTATGCATGTATTCACAAATCAGGAAGGATTAAAATACGGTAAGACAAAAGCTAACGTCAACAAAAAATATGGTCTCCACAAAATAATACAATTTAAGAGGAGTGTGACTATTGCTGGAGCGGGAATAAAATAGCAAGTCCATTTAATTTTTCTTTCTCCCTAAGCTGTGCTTTCAGCCCTGGAGAGTTAGTGAATCAAATTTCTATCAGCCCATATGTCCACCCTATTAATGGTTAGTCCTGCAATAAGATCATCTGACATGTCCCAAGAGCCATTTAATGTGACGTACATGAACTGATGGGACAGGAAGCAGAGAAAGCCAGATACAGGAGTGTATCTGTGACTGCTCCAGCTCCTCTTTTCAGCTGGAAAAGCAGCATTATCTTTTTCACCCATACAGTCTTTTTCAGATTATTTTATACTTTCTCTGAAATATTTCATATATATATATATATAAATTTAGAATATCGAGGAGCAACAGAAGAGAATAAGAAAACCAAGAGATCAGTAAAGAAAGCAGACAGAAGCATCATCTGTAGACCTACCATTGGGACCTGGTTCTGGGATTGGACGAGTTTCCTATGGACAAAAGGAAAAAAACACCATTTAGCTGTTTGTACATAGCCCTGGGAATACCCTGTTGAAAGCCAGCCCAGGTTAGTTCACATAAATCCAGAAGCAGATGAGGGGTTTTGTCCTGTCTGCTCAGTAAGACCCTGCTGTGCAATGAGGACCTTCCTCTTAAGCTCAGCTCATTTTCCAGGCTCTGGGGAGGATTACGGGATCTGTTCCGAGTGAGCAACTGCCAGTTTGGAAATCCACTCTCCAAACTATTTTGCAGTACATTTCCCTTCCCTGCCCAGACAAGAGCCACATACTAAACTTCTCAGCCCCAGAGCAACCTCAAGTTTCAGTTTAATCCTTCATCCCTGAAGGCTGACAAAAAAAATCACCTTCTGTGACCGGGAAGATTCTGAACCACCTCTTTCTGTAAATATTCTTTAATTCCTTAATATTGTGGTGATTATGTTATTATTATAAATAATAGGAAATATTTTTAGTACATAATCACAGAATGATTTGGGTTAGCAGGGACCTTAAAGATCATCAAGTTCCACTGCCTGCCATGGGCAGTAACACCTTGCATTAGACCAGGTTGCTCAAAGCCCCTTCCAACCTGGCCTTCAACACTTCCAGGGATGGGGCAGCCACAGCTTCTCTGGGAAACCTGTGCCAGGGCCTCCCCATCCTGTTCCAGTGATACATCATTTATACATAATATTTATATATAATAATATATATAATAATGTATACATAATAATTACATAACTATTTATAAATAATCTTTACTGTAAATCCCATTTCAGGTCATGTCCTCTTGTAATTGTCATGGCACCTCTTCATGGGATGAACAAAGTTAAGAGTTAGGAGAGTTAGAGAGTGGTCACTTGGCCCCAAGTCACCCTTCCACCCAGAAGATCTGCAGGCATTTTGCCTTCACTGAGCTCCCTCAGCTGCATCAAAACCAAAAGGAATCATCTTACTGGGTTTTATAACACCAAGACACTACAACACCCAATAAGCATCCACCTCAATGATCATGTCTCTAAGAAACACCCCTCCAAAGTAGTGTCAACAATGAACCCTTCAAAATTCATTTGCTGCTCAAATTTTGAGGAGCACTGTTCTGCATTTAAACTAATTAAATACATTCTCAATCCCAACATATTCCTCAACTCCTACTTTGTGCTTCACCATTCTAAACATCGCAGAAAGAGAAACTCTGGAAAGGCATTGAATTGTTCTCATACAACTGAAATTTTCCATGTTCAGACCTCTTATTCCCCTCCCCTTAGTTCCCCTCAACAGGGTCCCTCTGAAGCTTCTTCAACATCCCAAGGTCACAACTCTATTTCTGACCAACTAGATCAAAATGTTTTCTCTCAGACTGACAAAGGAAATTCTAAGGCACCTGTCTAAGATCAGCAAGCACCTTTGACAAAGTTAGAAAAAGAAATCAATTCATTAAATTAAATTAATTTAATTAAATCAATTAAAAACCAATACTAACTGTAATAACCACACCTCAACCATAAAGGCACCATCCTGTGATAGCCTTATCTCACCTCTGAGTCAAAGGGATCTTGAAAGTTAAGGCTTTGTATGGTAGTGAACTCCACTGGACCTGGATTAGGATGAAGTTCAGTAATCCTACAGAAGACCTCCAAGTAGGGCCAATTAGATTCTGAAATAATAACCCAACTGCCCAGGCAGGTGGGTGAGGGCAGGAGAAGGCCCTGGGAACTTTGTGGCTGCTGGTTATAAGGGCTTGCATACAGGTCTGGGTTCAGACCTGTATCTGCAGTTTTAATATGTGGGGGGTTTGTTTTGTCCCACTGAGGAACACAGTGAACAAAATAGTCCATGGTGAGAGATAAAGTCAGCTTCCAGCTGAAGATGAGTGTGTGTGTAAACAGAACAATACTTTTTTTTTTCTTTTTTTTTTTTTTCTCCAGTAACAGCTGTGCCTAAAAAAACCAGACATCTTGGTGGGAAATGGATCCTCCAGCCTGGTTTGTAGAAAATAGGACTGACCAAACCAGAGAACACCAAAGACACAAGTTCTACTATTGTCTGGTGTTCACTGAGAAGTTCAGAAATGGTGACTGGTAAAGGAAATTCAGCAAATGTTTTCTGAGAAAGGAGACAGGAAAAGAGAGGCCATGGTACAGGCATAAACCAATAAATCCCCAACAGGAAGCAAACAGGAGCCTGTGGCAACCACCCAAGGGCAAGAGGAGAGTCAACAAAAACAAAGTCAGTGCATTTTCACATAGTGCAGGGGTCACAGTGACTCTCCCATGGGAAACATGTCCAAGAATCAAGAAAGGTGTGGGAATTGCAGGAAAATGGTCTCACCCAGCTTTAGGTATCAATAACAGATAAGTTCAGAGCTCACTGCGGAGACTCTTTCTGTGATCAGTGGGTTAATACAATGAGCATCATCCAAATTGTGGCAAAGAAACTTCAGGGAAGCCCAGGAGGATGACACCAAGGGACTGCCAGTGAGGCAGGGGGCACTGGTGACCAGCTTCAATGTCAAACATCCCAAGGAAAACTCACACATCTGGGTGTAATCCAGTTTAGAGACCAGCAATACAGATGTGACAGAGTCAGTGTCCACCTCGCAAGTGTCACAAAACACAGGAGTTTGAAAACGTTTCTTGAAGTAGAGCGACCACCTCAATCCTCAACCCATCTTTATTTCTTTTAGTAGTCAGGCTCCACGTCCTTGTAGTGAAAGTGCAACTGTGTCAAAGGTGCCTTGGAGCTGCACATGAACCACCCCCAGACACTGGTCAGACTCCGGCACGCGCGGCTTGGGCTGGGCAGGAATGGAGAAAACTCAAACTGCTTCCCTGATAACCATCTCCCAAACAAGGCTCTGCAGGTATCCAAAGTCTATGCGTTCCCAAGAGCCCTCCTGCAAGGAGTCTGCATACAGAAAGCTGCCTGCCAATGTTTGCCCATGGAAATCTTCCTTCCCCCATTTGGCACTCGTCAAACTGGCAAAAACAGATCCCCAGCAGCGCCGTGATGATTCAGCAGCCAGGAAGAGCCAAGTGTTCACAATGAGAGAAGCAGAACACGCCTGAACTACTTTAAAACTACAAAATACCCACACACACACACACTCCGTGCAGAAGGGTCATGCAGCACCTCTTCCCTCTGAGACCTCTGTTCTGCTGCTCACCTGGGCTCTGACAGCCCAAAGTAGCTACAACCACCCTCCACCCCTGCTCCCTGGGAGCACCTGTCTCAGCTGTGAGAATGGTTTGTTGGGGGGAAATGAAGATTTCAGGGATTCTGGCTTGCAGGGATATGAGGTTTTCCACTCAAATGGAATTGGCAAGTATCTAAAGAAGGTTATCCCCTCCAGTGTCCCCTGAGAGCATTCTGCAGCTGAAAGCTTTCCAAGCTTGGAAAAACAGCAGAAAACATACAGGTTTTTTCATGCAAAGTTGGCAGAACCATCTGAAAACGGACCGTTTTTCTAATAGTATTGCACCCTCCTGCTTGCATGAGTGGGTGTATCCACGAATTTATTTCTCTGGCAAGAATGTTTCACCTTCCAGGCACACGAGGGCGGGTGCGTTTTCCTTTCCCTGTCCGGGTCATTCCCTGTACCGCTGTGAAGAGCCCGAAGCTGCCGTACAGGGAGCGGGGCCGGAGGGGCCCCAACCACGCGGCACCCCAGAATTTGGGCGCCTGCGCCCCCCGGGTCACCCCCAACCCCAGGAACGTGGAAGCCGCTGCCTTTCCCCGCTCGCAGCCCAGCACCGGGAGGGACCAGAGGGGGAGAACGGGAGGGACCGGGTTGGCCGGACACCCCCGAGTGCGGGGGCTCAGCCCCGAGACCCGCGGGAGCTGCCGCCGGACCCCCCCGCCCCGCGGCCCCCCGAGCGCGGCCCCGCTCCCGCCCGGCCCCGCCGCCCCGGCCGTACCAGCCGCAGGTCCCCGGCTCGGTGCACGACCACGGCCACGTTCTGCC
>JAWMRA010000016.1:17828409-17843458 GCA_035584735.1 Pseudotriccus pelzelni
ACCACGGCCACGTTCTGCCCCGCCGCCGCCGCCGCCATGGCTCGGGCTCGGCGCGGCACCGGGTCCAAGGGCCGACGCCGGGGGGGCCGCCCCTGCCCCGGCCCCCGCCCGCCCGCTGGGGCTGGCGCCGCCCCCCGGGCACCGAGCGGGTACGGACGGGTCGGGGGCAGGGACCAGGGACCGACCCCGGTCCAGGCCCAGCCACAGCCCCAGCCCCGGCTCCAGGCCCCAGCTCCAGCCCTTGCTCCAGGCCCTGGCTCTAACTCTTGAGTTCTGGCCCCAGCCCTGGCTGCAGCCCCAGCGCCAGGCCCCAATCCCAGCTCCTCCAGCTCCAGCGCCAGCTCTAGGGCCTTTCCCAGCTCCAGGCTTAGCTCCAGCCCCTGCTCCAGGCCCAGGCCCTGGCCTCAGCTCCTGCCCCTGCCCCAGGCCCTGGTTCCAACCCTGAGCTCCAGCTCCAGCCCCAGCCCTGCCTGCAGCCCCAGCTCCAGCTCCAGGCTCCAACCCCAGCTTCTCCAGGTCCAGCCCTAGCTCCAGCCCCATTCCCAGCTCCAGCTCGTGCTCCAGCTCCTGCCCCAGGCCCAGCTCACCCAGCTCCAGTTCAGGCCCCAGCTCCAGCTCCAGCCCCTGCTCCAGCCCCATTCTCAGCCCCATTCCCAGCTCCAGGCCCAGCTCCAGCTCCAGCCCCTGCTCCAGCCCTAGCTCCAAGCTCTGGCCCCTGCTCCAGCTCCACATCCAGATCCAGTCCCAGCCCCAGCTTCAGTTCCAGCTCCAGGCTGTGCTGGTGGTAACACTGTGCCCTGCATTTTGACTAAAATCCAATAAAATGCTGGTCTGTGGACTTGCCTGGACATGACATCATAGGAGTGTGGTTATCTCAGCTGCAAAAATGGCTTATTGAAGAAAAGAGTGGAGTTTTCAGGGGTTCTGGTTTTGGGGGATGAGAGATTTTCCACTCAAATGGGGTTAGTAAAGATCTCAAAAAGATTATCCCCTCCAATGCCATAGAATGATGGAATATCCTGAGTTGGAAGGGACCTACAGGGATCAACAAGTCCAGCTCCTAGACCTGCACAGGACACCCCAACAATCCCACCCTGTGGCTGAGAGCGTTGTCCAAACACTCCCTGAGCTCTGTCAGCCTTGGAGCCGTGACCACTGCCCTGGGCAGCCTATTCAGTGTCTGACCACCCACCAGGGAAAGAACCTTTTCCTAAAATCCAACCTAAACCTCCCCTGACACAACTCCAGCCTTTCCCTCAAGTCCTATCACTGGTCATCAGACAGAAGAGCATTCTTTGAAGATTCTGCAGCTGATAGCTTTCCAAGTTTGACTTTCTTGGAAAAACAGAAAATATACAGGATTTTTCATGCAGAGTTGCCAGAACCAACTAAAAATAGCCTGTGTTTCTAATATTATTTCTTCCTCCTCCTTGAATGATTGTGTGTATCTATGAATTTAGTTTCCCTGTAACAATGTTTCACCTCCCAGTCACATGAGAAGTGACGTGGGTTTTTTTCCCCTTTCAGCATAATTCCCTGGACGACTTGTCAGAGTCAGAATCAGCATCAAATCAGTGCCTTTGAGCCACTCCTGTGGTTACTCTGAGGGCAGGGGAAGTGTGTGTGTGTGAGGGAAGTTGTGACAAAACACCTTACTCAGTGTTTACACAACAATGCAATTCCTGCCACATCCATTGTGTTTTATGGAATGGCCGTCTTTTCCTAGATATGGCTGTTTTCTCAAGGCACCTGCTTGTGCCTCTCCTTTTTAGAATGTGTTTGCCTCCAGACTTAACTTGCCACACTAATTATCTGTGTGGGATTCAACATGGAACCACACAGCTGGACTCTTGGGCTCCCTAAATCTGAAGAAACACTGGAGGTATGGACTGGGAACTCCACTAGGAACTCAGGGCTCTTACTATGATCCAAGTCCTTTAGGTTCTTGTGTCAGTTTTCCCCAGGTGCGTTGCAGGGTGTCAAGAGCTCCATTGGAAACTGTCACAGGAATCATCTTCATCTTCTGCAGCACTAAATCCTGCTTTCCTCATGGTCTCTTCTGCAGTATTGTTGATCTACAGCTAAAACCCTGAATAAGCAGAGTTCCCTAGAATTAATCATGGCTGGGGATGCACAGGAAGCTGTCCATTCGCATGCAGCCTTGTTCCTCCTTTCTCAAGGGAGATTTCTCACAGGCTCAGTGTTTGCTCTGGATAATTTCTCTCCATTTGAACACCCTACATTTCCTGGAGCCAAGTTGCAGGCTGCATTGCCAAAGCCATGCTGATTCCTTGCACGCAGACAGGATTTCCTCTGTGGGCATCACTCAGACCAGGCTGATGGCAGGTTTGTTGGGCAGCCCAAAAAAATGTGTATTTCAACCACCACATGGTCTGTCTTGCTGTGAAAGTGGCTTCTGTGCACACCAGGGTATGCTCTGGAGAATGAGCCTGGGCTGCTGGTGTTCTCAGGGTGTCACTTGACAGGGCACGAGGACAGGTTTGAAGTGCTGTGGTCCTGCCTTCTCCCTTCTGTCTCTTCTCAAAATGCAGTGATGCCAACATGGCCTTGTGTCTGCAGCCTCTGCTCCTGCCCTGCAACAAAAGGGGAGGAAGGAGGTTCCTTGCCAGCCTTCATGCAACAAGTGGCTTTTTGCTGGGGCAGGGGAACTGGTTCCTTCAGCTCTTCTGCTCCTCCCTGTCATGACTGTCAGCACTTTGCCTTCAGTTTCCTCCCCTTTTCTTTCCCACTTCCCTTCTGAATCAGATCCACATCACATTTCCCATCCGTGTTTTTCCTGCCGGCATTTCCTGGCTGGCAGCCATCTCCACTGTGCTGACTGGGCCTGCTCTTGCATCAGGATCACAAGGACTTCACCAGCCACTACAAGTCCTCTGAGATCTTCATTTCAAAGATGTTTGGAAGCACTTGCCATGGTCCATTTCTCTTTGTTTGCCTTCAGCTCTGCCTGACAGTCCCTTTTGACTGCCAACCAAAGACAAACCGTACTTAGAACTTAGCCTTAATTCATTTCTCTTTCATTTACATGTGTGGGCATCCAGCTCTTCCTGGCCGCAGAGGCCATCCATGTTCCTTCAGGCACAGAATAGTGGTGCTGTGGGGATTATGTCATAGCCACGGGTGACCTCGCACAGGACCCTTCCATCTTACATTAACTCAATCAAAATAAATGTTTGCCTGTTCAGTCAATGATCAGGGTTGTTGTGACATCACTGGGTAGGGAGATAGGAGCTTCACTGACTTGAAAATAACTCAGTTCACTCACAGCAGTCAAATTCAACATATGTTTTCCTTGTTTGCAAGTTATGAAACACCTCTCAGAACTAACTCAGTGAGGAGAGGTTTGGCAGGACCTCAGGTATCTCCATATCTTGGTGGACAAACTCCCCCAAAATAAAAGACAACATTAGAGGTCACATGCCCACTGGTTCCCCGTAGAGGGTGAGGACAGTGTTTTGGACCCCAGGATCCTTGTGGTGATCCTTCAGCATTCCCACGTGCTAGGGCAGCCTCGGGTTTAGTGTTGGCTTGGGGGCCCTGTGTGGAGCAGCCAAATATCTGCTGTAAGTTCAGATGTCAGTGCAAGCCTCTGTCTGGTCCTAAACGCAAACAAAGGTCTAAATTCTCTGCAGCCTGGGCCAAATCTCTTCAGCTTCATGAGCTCTCCATCTCCATGCACAGCTCAAGCAGGACTTAGATTGGAGGCAGCCACTCCAGTGTAAGTCCTCCTCCTCCCCTTATTCCCCTGTAAAGAATTTCCATATTTGCCTAGGAAATGTTGTCACCCTCAGCAGGGTCTCTCTGAAGCTTCTTCAACGTCCCGATGTCACAACTCTATTTCTGACCAACTAGATCAAAATGCTTTCTCCCAAACTGACAAAGGAAATTCTAAGGTGCCTGTCTAAGATCAGCAAGCACCTTTGACAAAATTTGAAAAAGAAATCAATTCATTGTTATAGTACTAACTATAATAACAGCACCCTCAACCATAAAGGCACCATCCTGTGATAGCCTTATCTCACCTCTGAGTCAAAGGGATCTTGAGTGTTAGGGCTGTGTAAAATAGTGACCTATTATCGGACCTGGATTAGGATGAAGTTCAGTAATCTTATGGAAGAGGTCCAAGTGGGGCCAATTAGATTCTGAAATAATAACCCAACTGCCCAGGCAGGTGGGTGAGGGCAGGAGAAGGCCCTGGGAGCCTTTGTGGCTGCTGGTTATAAATTTTGGCATCACTGTTGTGTTCTGCATCAAGACTTTCATCCGTCCCTGCACATACGTGCCACCCTTCCCTCCACCTCTTCTGCAGAAGCCATTATGTCATCAGCCAGGTATTTACTAAACAAGGAGTTATCTGCACACTCAGATTTGCAATTTCGACAGAAGCCATATTCAGTACTGAGTTCCTTGTCCACACCTGCCAGCAGCTCTTCCTCCTGATAAGCCATGACACCTCTTATCATCCCATCAACTAATGTTTAACTTGTTTGTGCCCAGAGAGGTGCTGCTCAGGAAATCATTTGAAATGTCCTGCTGAGACAAACGTTTAGGGGCCATGTGCTGGATTTTTAAGAGCGTGAAGGCAAGCATGTTCCCCCTTCCTGGGGGAGGTGGTTATTCCCTTCATGTCAACCATCATGGCAACCACTCTGTCTCCAAGTCCGAGGCAGGACAGGAGCCCAGTCCCTTGGCACCATGTGTTTACACTCAGAAATAAGGAGCTCAAAACCAAACTCTTTTGCAAAGGAGATTTGTCTGAATGGCAGCAGTGAATCTGGGACGTGTGTTGTGTGGCTGACACTGGCACAGATGTCCAGCTATTTTTTTTGCTGTACTCTCCTGGCATATCCTGCAGCAAAGTGAGTCACCTGGAGCCTGGCAGGCCGTGCCAGTGCAGGGTGCACACTGCCAGAGTCATCCAGAGGAATTTAATGGAGTTTGGGATTTTGAAGTCAGGGTGACAACCCTGGGAATTTCTGCTTTGCTTTGTAAGTAACTCCTGCTCTACATGCCCTCAAAGACCCCTTATCCATTCTCCCAGATAACTGTGGTTAATACAAAAGGTTTATGAGCAGCAAGATCTTTTTGTTAATCTATTTTGATGCCTCCTGTACCTCTTCCTTCCTTACTCCAATGTTGCCACCCCAAGAGCTGGTACACAGTCTATATTTGCTCTTCTCTAGAAGAACATTTTAAAAATTATCTAAACCAGCTGACTAGTTTTCCCCACAAAGAGTTAATGCATCTTTTCATAGTGACCAGAAATATCTACAGTATCAGGAGGTCCTAGAAAAGGAATAAAAGAGTGGGATGCAAGTGACAGAGAAAAAGATTATGTAAATCAGTCCAGAATCCATGGGAAGAGGTAGAGGAAGGTGTTAATAAGAGCACTCTCAGGTGCTGGACGTGAGTGTGCCTGTCTCTCCAGCCCCAGAATATCCACAGGGCAGGTTGGTTTTGCCCATGTTTACTCTAAGGTTTTTCTTTGAGCAGCAGTGGGATCCCTGTGGGCAAGTCAGGGCACCCCAAGGTACATCTCTGTAAGTACGAAACAAAGACTGTCGAATGCTTTCTTGACACCAGTGGCATTTCTGAGGAGTGAGATCTCTTGCTGGGTACAATTCAGGCCACACATGGCTTGCTGGACTGACATGGAGCTGGTTTCCCCCAGTCAGGTCCTTTGTTCTTTCTGGGATGGTTCTGAGGACCAGCTTGTCCAAGGAAAGGCATGTACCCCTGCTCCATTACCTTAGGAAGGAGATGTCTTCTCTCTTAGCAGCTTTCCTTCATCACAGGCTCTGCAGATGCTGTTACTCACTAGTTCTGGCAGCACTCTACCAGTTGGTTTTCTTCTGGGACTGTCCAAAAATGCTGCCTTGAGTCCTGCCCCATCCATGCAAGGCTGTGCTGGGAGGAAGAGACATGAATTTAAGTGGAAGTAGTTATAAAAATGCAATTTTCCACAGTCCATTGCAAAAAGCCTTTGATGTGATGGCTCAGTGATAGTTTTACCCTGAACAGCTCAGCCCAACTCTTCCCTTTCTCATCTTGGCTTTGGCTTTGGTCAGTCCCTCTCTGTCCTTAGAGCTGCAGGATCTGACATTCATGCCTGTAACTTTGCCCAGAAAGGAAACGACCATAGTTCTGACTATTCCCACTGAGCAAAACATGAGAAAACATTTTGTTTGGCCAGTGTTCACCCAAAACCACCTTCTGTGAGTGTCACCAGTGCTTCCTTCCACCCTCTAAGTCAGGGACCTTCCGTGAACGGCAGCTTTGCTCTGATTTGATCCACAAACACCCTGCTGGGAGATCAACTTTCTCTTAACCACAAGGTATTTCCTTTAGAAACCCAAGGTTTACTTACTGGCTTGGGATTTGTGTGTCTGTTTGCAATGATCTTTTTTAAGAATACAAACAGATTGAAAAGAAGTTATTACCTTACAGTTTTCTTTTATACATTGCTTTTTTTTATTAAGGGCAGGTGTGATGAGAAGTGAACACCAAGACATGCCCAAACACTTCAGAAATGTTTAAACCCTTTGGAAAACACTGGCTGCATTCAATATCATATATTTAATCCCTGAAACAATAGGTATTTTTTATTCTGAGCTAGAAACTTAATTTTTTAAGCAAAAAAAAAAAAAAGTCTCTGCACCCAGATGTATTAAATGATAAATAACTACTGAGTGTGGCCAGAGAGACCTGCTTAGCCAGAGCTATAACTCTCCCATGCAATATCCCCAAAATTGCAAAGACTGGGGGAAAGTTTGAGGGTGGAGGGAATTTTGGAGGTCTTCAGGGATGAAGATCCCCCTCACCACATCTCCATCCTCTGCCCAACCATTCCACTGCTCCTAATGTGAATTTTTTTCCCTTGGAAAAAATTCCTCCTCCCTCCCAGGCTGCTCCCCAGCCACAGGCCCTCTCTGCCAGAAATGAAAAATAGTAATTTTAAACTTAAATGCTAAAAAAGGAATTTTAGCTAATTACTTAAATTTTAGCTGATTTAGTTAAATGCTAACATTGCTTTTCAGTTTCCACCACCATATTTTTTTTATGTATATTAGACATGAGGTTTCTGTGTCTGTTCAATAAAGACAAATCCATCATGGGAACTCAGCACATCTTCCCAAGAAATGCCCTTTGGATTTGTGGCACAGGCAAATTTTTCAAAACCTTTTTTTTTTTTTTTTCTTTTGAGAAAAGAAACCGAGACAACAGCCATAATGGTCCTTGGGATTTCTTGGGATTGCCAGGGAAACGTTTTTATGGTAAATATTAATCAAATGGCTCCATGTCAAAATGCTCAGTTCAAGCCAAGAAAGGATGATTTTAAGATGCAGCTGTTGAAATCCATTCATTACATTTCAGGAAGATCCTCAAACAGCCAGGCTGATCCACAGGAGAAATACTTCAGTTTCCCCAAACTGCCACCAAAGAGACAGGGGACAACTTCCATGGAAGAGCAGTATTTCCTTACTGATTCTCAGCCCACGTCTAAGTGCTATGCCCAAGGAGTAACCCAAAAATAGGGGGTTTATTTTACTTTAATCAAATTTTACCCTGTACCCTGTTTGGTCCTCATCTGTGTGCTCAGAGAACAAAGGGAAGGGCTGGTTCAGAAACAGGACCATAAAATGCTGGAATTATTTAGGCTGGGAAAGACCTCTGTGGTCATCAAGTCCAACTGTTCCCACAGCATTGCCATGGTCACCACTAACCCATGTTCCCAAGTGCCACAACTGCACATTTTTTGAACACTACCAGGGATGGTGACTCCACTGCTTCCCTGGGCAGCCTGTTCCTGTGTCTGACCAACCTTTCTATGAAGATATTTTAAAATATCCAATAAACCTCACCTGGCACAGCTTGAGGCCATTTCCTCTTGTCCTGTCCCTTGTTCCCTGAGAGCAGAGCCTGACCCTCACCTGGCTCCACCCTTTTGTCAGGGAGTTGTAGGGAGTGAGAAAGTCCCTCCTGAGCCTGCCTTTCTCCAGGCTGAGCCCCACCAGCTCCCTCAGCTGCTCCTCATCAGACTTGTGCTCCAGCCCCTTCCCCATTTGCCCTCATTACAGCCAGGCCTGGGATTGGGAAGAAGAAGCTGCAAGTGTCTGGCAGGAGGGCAGGAGAAGGCATATGTTTTTTGTGACACAGAGATGCGATGTCAGCCTTGTTCCCACCCCACCAGGGGCTCTGTGGATCCAAGCATGCGGAAGCTGTGCCGAAGGCTGTTGACTTTGGCCAAGGATGGCACCCATGGCTCAGACTGTCGGCATTAGCAGAACCTGTTTCCAAGGCAGAGTGTTGGAATGGATTGGTTGGCATCCACCTGCACCAGCAGGTACCTTGTGAAATGCCACGTGTGGTCACCCACCAGCACAAAGTCCTCCTGGGGGCATTGGCAGAGATGAACCAACTCCTGGCAGGGAGGAGGTGGCAGATATTTGGTCTTCCTGGAGCTGGGCAGCCATGATGCTTCTCACTGAGGGAAGCAGGGCATGATCCAGCTCAGGCTGAAACCACTGACACTGTAGACAGAGTGGAGCTGATGGCCTTTCCCAGACATTTCCAAGAATCATATTTTTCTGCCAAAACCTTGTTCATGAGCCCCCCCTAGCCCCTGTCCCTAATGGTGGCAGGTCCCATGGGAGCCTCTCAGATGGGGCCAGCAGATCTCTGGGGAAACTCAAGCACCCTCTGTGTTTGTCCAACTGGGGGTGGACAGGCCTTGCTGTCTTTGCCACCAGAGAGGGTAAAAGCACCTGTGGAGGACAGCAGGTACCCACCTCACCAAGACAGCACGAAGGGGACCGTGCTCTCACCCACAGGCCCCTGAGCAGCCAACACAGCCCTCAGAGTGATGCCAGGGATAGAGAGAGGACAAAGGGCAGATGGAAGCACATTGATTGTGGGACCAGCCTGTCCTGGAAGCCAGTAATTGCTGCAGCAGTCATTGGCTTTGACAAGCTGGCAAAAGCTGGCAGTCCCATTTTGCCTGTTGGCACATCTGTCCCAGGTGAACAGCATGGAGATTTGGAACCCAGGAGAGGTTCAGGAGGTCCCACTCACTCCTGTCACCTAGAGAAGGATGAAAGGAGTGCATCAGTCTCAATGAAGCCCAGTGGATGAAGCCCAGGAGATGAGGCATACTCCATCTGCCATGCCTAGGGAGCGTGGGAAATGGAGGGAAGATCTGTGGATCTCCATAGCAGGACAAACATCCTAGGGATTCCAATCCATCTGCATCTCAGAGGAAGAGCTGAGATTTCTCCTGGTTTGAGTGCCCTAGACCAAAGGAGCAGGATATTTTGGGTTTATTTGGAGACCTTTCCAGATTTTTATCAGGAGCTGGTGTTTCCCTGCTTTTCCTCTCCCAGGGGTTGCTGCAGCTGTTTCTTTCCTCTGGGCCCTTCCTGCGCTGGGCTAAGACCTACAAGTCCAGCAAGTCCCTCTGTGTATCCCACCACGTCCCAGGCTGATGTTCCAGTGTCATGCGGTGTCTGTCACGATAGGGTGACAGGATGTGACAGTGGTGCTTCTGCTCATCTCCAGAATCACTGTCCAAGGGAGCTGAACAGGAATCCCACTGCCCCGCTGGGGAGGCTCCCAGTGCTCTGCACAAAGAAGAGCTGAGTGTGTCATCACTCTGTCACCACAGAAGGCATCACGTATCTTCTTCTTTTTGAGTTAAATGAGTAATACCAGGAGCTATGCATGGGAGAGGCACCCACAAGAGGGACGGCTCCGGCCTCAGGGGGTTCCCAGGCTCATCTGGAACAAGCCACGACTGGCCTGAGTGGTGACAGTCCCACCACAGCCTGGCTGGGCTATGGACCTGCCTCCCACCCAGCTGAAATTCAGTGTATTTTTGGTGACAACACTGCCTCTGACCAGAAAAAAATAAAAATATTTTCCTATATTAACTTAATACAGAGATTCTTTGCCTAGCGTACCTTCACTCCCCCGTCCCAAGGAGGAGTGCAAGGTCCATGACAAAACACGAGTGTTTTCTCCACTGTCCCAAGCCGCAACCTGCTGTTGAGCTCCAGCTGGAGGAAGTGTCCTGGTTTCCTGTGCTCAGGTCTCGGATGCCACCTCCTGGTTTTCCGGCTGTATTGTGCATGCCGTGACAGCGCAGACCGGGAGCACCTTTCCATCTCACTATCCCAAATAACAACGCAGTGTAAAGCCTTGCTGGTTCAGAGCAGCTTTTGTTCTTTGAGGATCTGACCCAATCCCACGTATTTTTTTAATTGGGATAGAGGTAATTCCTGTATATAATAACCCTCAGGATTGCCATTGCAGCAGCACCTTGACTCCCGGGACACCTCTGGGATGTCATCCATCACTTTGGGGGCGGGACTGGTACCTCGCCTTTCCCCAGCATCTATTTTGTCCCTACAAACTTGCATGATCCCCATGCCATCCATTGTTTATCACCTGCATCTTTCCATGGGGGATTGGGATTACATTTTCCAAACCTCTGCAGTCTTCTTGCTAGGCTGGGGAATAATTTAACAAGTAGATGGATGGGAGGGGGATAACAGAGATATTTTTGGAGCTGGAAGACGGTGTGGTGATATCCAAACAAACCTCCTGAGATGGGGCACTGTGCAATAAGGAAACAGGAGGTGAGGAGCAGCCAGCACATTGTCTCCTCCCTGCTTGGTCTCCATCGTTCCCTGCCTCTTCCTACCTTCCTGGTGATGTTTGGGGTGGTGATGTTTGATCCTGCTTGTACACCCAACAGCCCTGCCTGCCTCTTCCAGAGGTGCTACCAAGTTCATCCAGCAGCACACAGCTCTGACGGTCATTTTATCTGGCCATGTGCCACAGCTAGGCTGGGCCCCCACAGGGCTGGGGTGTGTGGTGCTCCCTGACCTGCTCCTCATCCTCACAGGACTGCGCCGCATGTGTTTGCCAGGGGAATCCCAGATATGTTGCATGAGCTGCAGCTTCTTGTCACAGCTCAAACCCTGTGGTCAGCTTTGGGGCTCTCACAACAAGAAAAACATTGAGTGTTTGGAGCATGTCGAGGGAAGGGAACTGAGCTGGGGAAGGGGCTCAAGCACCAGGAACAGCTGAGGGAGCGGGGGGGGGATCAGCCTGGAGAAAAGGAGGCTCAGGGGGCACCTTCTCACCCTCTGCCACTCTCTGACAGGAGGGGGGAACCAAGTGTGTGTCGGGCTCTGCTCCCAGTGAACAAGGGACAGGACAAGAGGAAACAGCCTCAAGCTGTGCCCAATACCAGACTGGGGAAAATCTGTTTCCTGAAAGAGTGGTCAGGCACTGGAACAGGCTGCCCAGGACAGTGGTGGAGTCACCATCCCTGGAACTGTTCAAAAAACATGTAAATGTGGTGCCTGAGAACATGGGCTGTTGGTGAACCTGGCAGTGCTGGGTTAACAGTTGTACTTGATGTTCTTAGTGGGTTTTTCCAACCTAAAGAATTCTGTGATTCTATGATTCTTGGAAATCAGTTGGGAGCAGTAGCTGCTAAATCTTTCTGCAGAATGAATCTGGGGCTCTCTGAGACGTCACAGTCATGGCTGTCTCTGTCTGTCCGATGGACCAACAGCCAGGGGTTCATGAGGGGTATTCAAAATGGTCTTCAGCCACGACAAGGCTTCAGCCCGAGACAGGACGGCTGGAAAGCAAATGTTGACCACGGTTCCTCTCCCTGCGCTGCCGGTGCAGACCAGCAGGTGGGAGTTGCTGGGGTTTGATACTTCACAAAAAGTAGTTCTTCATTGCATTTCCTGTAGAAATGGACTAAAGGCACTGATCGTGAACCTGAACGACTCACCTGCATCTGGGGACCCTTAACCATCAGCAGAGGTGTGAGGGACCACGAGGGGAGCACAGCACTGCAGGGTGCTCTGACCTTGGGGACAGGAGCCCCTGTGAGCAGCACGTCCCTGGATGAACACTGGTGTTGACGTGAATTCCTTCCTACCTCTCTGGTTGCAGCAGGGACTGGGTTTTGGATTTGCCCCCCCTGCACACACCCTAGCTAGCTGTGAGTGTGTCTGATCAGCTTCAACAGGAGCAGCTCATCCAGCACAGCTGTGCAGAGAGGCCCTTTTGTGTCACAGCAGCTGGATTTTCTATTCCCAAAATGCTCCTTGCTGCAGTGCCCCAACCACGCTGTGGCAGAGCACAACATGTTCAGGAGAAAACAGCCTGAAAGAGCCCAGATTGACTTATCTTTTGTCCCACCTTCAAAACAAGGAAAAGAGGAGAAAGTTTCTGTAAAATGAAAGTGTGCCCAAAGCAGCCTTTTTCCCTATATTTCTTCCAACCCCAGTGCCACCTTCCTTATCCCCTGGTCAATTTGTCCTACAGCCTGCTGACAGGTCTGGGCAGCACAAGGATCAAAACTGCCATGACCTGATCCCTTTTTCCCAGTGGTGCCACCAGCTTGCGCCCCATTCAGAGCTTCTCTGCATCCCAGAGCTTCATCCTGTCTGGGGAGATGGACACTTTGGGGACATTCTCTGTATTCCCTGTATAGGAAGGACATTGATTTGCTGGAGAGGGTCCAGAGGAGGCCACCAAGATGATCAGAGGAGCACCTCTGCTGTGAGGAAAGGCTGAGAGAATTGGGATTATTCAGCCTGGAGAAGAGAGGCTTCAGGGCGACCTAACTGTAGTTCTTCAGTACCTGAAGGGAGCCAACACAAAACATGGAGAGAGACTATTTACAAGGGCCTGGAGTGACAGGACAAGGGGGAATGGCTTCCCACTGCCAGAGGGCAGGGTTAGATGGGGTATTGGGAAGAAATTCCTGCCTGTGAGAGTGATGAAGCTCTGGCACAGGTTGCCCAGAGAAACTGTGGCTGCCCCATCCCTGGAAGTGTTCAAGGCCAGGCTGGATGGGGCTTGGAACAACCCAGTCTAGTGGAAGGTGTACCTGACCATGACAGGGGCTTGGAACTGGATGATCTTCAAAGGGCCTCTTCCCACTCAAAATATTCCATGATTCTACTCCCTGAATTCTGAGGACATTCCCTGTCCCCAGATCACTGCCCAGAGCATTCCTTTGAGCAGGACCCCAGTGGGAGCAGCCAGGGAGGGGCAGGGACATTGCACCCCTGGCTGGGCCAAAGCAGCAAGTGAGGACACATGTGTGTGCCCACACGCCTGCGCCAGCCCTGCTCCGGCCGGGGAGGGGACGCCCAGGGACCCTCAGAGCAGACATGACCTACTTTAGCTCCAAGGCGAGCTGCGTTGAACAGGTCCCAGTGTAAAAGCTTAATAGAGCCAGGCATAAATTATTCACGGCCTGGCCATGTTAATGCATGTGCTAAAGGCTTTTTTTTTTTTTAAAACAAACCCAGAAAAAAAATCTGCTCTATAATTTAAAGCCTCGCACACTCCCATCACCAGGCCCCGCTGCTCTCTGGAGTGTTTCTGCTCAGGTGAGCAGAGCTGCGAGATGTGGACAGACCCAGCAGGGAAGAGCTGGCCGGCTGGAGCTGGGACTGAGGCAGGAGCTGGGATGGCGGGAATCCCATGGGGAAGGGGCTGGCAGTGCTGCTTTGGCCCAGGCAGCCCGTGGCCCCACAGCGAGTCACTTCCCGGAGCAGCAGCGCTCAGCCGAGCCCATTCCCAGGCACAGTGGCCAGCAGGGCTATTTTTAGATCTGCCTTTTGCTTTTTCTGATTTTTTTCCTTGCTCCTTGCTTTTGGTCAGCACTGCCCTCAAAGCCCTGGGGAGAGAGGAAAACACTGATCTCTGGGGTGGGAAACTGCATGGAAGGGCTTTGGAGCGCCCACAGCAAGGACTGGGGGAGCTGAGCCACAGGGACTCCTTGGACACAGCGGGGAAACCCCCAGGACACCCCACAGCAACTCCCACAGGGACAATCACCCCCTGCCCCACAACTGCCATTCCTACAGCTGCTTTGGTGGGTTCGTATAAGGCCACAGAAGGATTTGGGCAGCCCAGGCCAGGGTGTCCTGCAGCAGAACAGGAACGGGCAGGCCAGGGCGATGCTTCAGCCGTGGAAGACATTTGCCTTCTATGGACATCTCCTTGCTGCACTGCTGGCACGAAGGAGGGGCCCTCAGCCTCCCCAGAAGCTGTGAGGGAGAACAAAAACACCCAAAAAAAGCTCAGGGCTGCCCTCCAGCAGAGCTCAGCACCAACACCCCCTCCAACACATGCCAGCAAGGACTTGCCCTTCTCTGAGAGGGCGGGGGAAGATGCCATCTGATGGTCCAAAGCAGCAGCCCAAACCAGCCCCCATCCTTCCAGGCTGGGAAAGGGAAGTGGGGAGGGAACAGGCTGGGGATAATACCAAGCACAAAGCATCCCACCCCAACCCCACAAGAAAACACATGAGACCAGAGAAAGAGTCACAGCAGCCTCTGGGTATATATTTTTTTTTCTTTTTTTTTTTTTTTGGTTGCATTTCATATATTATCCAGTTTCACATTCTCATAGGATCAGCAATTATAGAGCAACTTATTCTCAAATCTTTTAATACAAGCAAGACAGCCATGGTCAGATAATACTTAAAGCACTTCAATACCAAGCAATAAGATGCTAAAACAAAAATTGCACAATTTCTTGTTTACTATGCCTGACTGAATCATTGGTACAGAAGACAACCCTTCTCTTTCAAGCTTTTAACTAAACATTAACTTATCTTACAGGATTACAATTTCTCTTCAATAATAATAATAATTAATTGCACACAAACACACAAGTAATTCTTTATGATGCATAAATATTTCCTTATTACACATGGTACAAAAATACTCGTACTTTTTATTTTATTTTTTTTTTGTTCGGTATTCCCATAAGGATGGCTGATTATTTGGCAGGACTGGATGCTCTCCAATCAGAAGGATGTGGAAAACAAAAAAGAGGTTAGATATTTTACAGCCGTTCTATATATAGAAGTCTGAAGGAGGAAAAAAAAAGAAAATAATAACCCTGACTTTAAAACGGGAGGAGAATGGATGAGAACAGAAACCCAGTGCATCGTACTTGGGGGGGGGGGGGGGGGGGGGGGGGA
>JAWMRA010000016.1:17843558-17868255 GCA_035584735.1 Pseudotriccus pelzelni
GAGAGAGGAAAAAAAGCGTTTTTCAAATTTTTCTGGTCGTCCTGGGGAGGGGAGGGTAGAGGTGGGAGAAGGGGTGAGACAAGGACAGTTAGTATTTCTCAAAGCCAAGTCTTCACCGAAGCAAGAGGAAAACCTTGATGGATCAATCCGTTGGGCCAAGACCTGTTGCTAACGGTTACACAAACGCTAGAACAAACAAACTTACACTCACACAGACACAAGTTAAGTGTTTTAATTCATGCCAGAAAACATGCAAAACCCATTTTGCCTTTCGATTCCTTCAGCCGAGCCGCCCCCCAGGGCAGGGCGAGCCCGGGGAAGCCCAGGACCGAGCCCCCCCCACCACCCCCGGCTGGGTTTCGGCGCAGCCGGCCGGCGAAACTCGCTCAGGGAGGATGTCCTGGGGATGGATGGAGGGAAGGATGGAGGGAGAGAGGGATGGAGGCAGCGCACAGCCCCACGGCTGGTGCCACGGCGGCTTCACAGTCCGGGGAAAGGGGTGCCCCACAGTCCGGAGGGAGCGCGGCGGGGCCGGGCGCCTTGTCCGCTGGCCGCAAACCAGACCGAGAGGAGTCAGAGCGATCGTCCCTGGCACATCCCTCCGCAGAGAGGCTGGGGGGAAGAACACGAGTCGAGGAGAGACACTGCGGAAGAGGAGCGGCCGTGAGCGAGGGGGGCTGGCTGGATCCGCCCCCTGAGCGGCACCACGGCCCCCTCCCTACGCCGGAGCTTGCTGGGTCTCCCTGCTCCCACAACCCATCCCTGAAACACAACCGCATCCTTGGTGGATATGGGGGACTGAGCTCGAGCTCCCATCCCTCCTCCCGCACAAGAGCCCAAGGAAGAGCAAGACAAAGACCTGGCTCCAAGAGTAATTAATTACTTACTAACGAACTAACAAAACTGGCGAGACTTCCATCCTTGCTGGGTAGCTTCAGAGGGAGGATACCAGCGCATCTGGAAAAGAAAGCCACGGCAGAGGTCCATGATCCAGGATTATCTCAACCAGGGCACAAACCTTCAGTTCCTTCAAGCCGTGTGTGAAGTCCATGAACCAAAGATGTCTCCAGTACAGGAAAGGAGGCTCCAGACTGAGCCCCAAATACTAGTTGAGTAGCATCTCTCCCTGGTCCTGCACCATGCTAGCACAGTCCAGTGTGCCATCCCCATACTGGCCAGCTCTGGTAGCACTGGGACCTGGCCAGGTCCTCCCTGAAGGAGCAAGGCAGGATCCCACATGTCCAAGAAGGAAGGCAGCAGCCCATCTCAGGGCTTGTCTTAACACTTCAAGCACTCTGTCTATTGGCATAACCAGAAGACAGCCTCAAAATCCATACTCACACCCGACCCCCGCTCACTACAGCACACACCACCCTTCATGCTTGGGAAGCTCCTCACCACCGAGCTATCCATGAAGTTCACCACTACAGAAGCAAGCACAAGGAGGGACTCTTCACTCCCAGAATACTTCCACTCCCCCCCCCCCTCCAAGTTTACTTCTTTCCCCCTGTTCAGCCTTGAGCAGAGTAGAGGGGGCTCACTTTGGGCAGACAGCACCCCAAGGTGGTAGCTGCTCCACCCTCAGCCAGTCAAAGGAGGCATTTAAGACTACACATTAAAACCAGGCAACCTCTGCATGACACGGGTAAGAAGTGGCTCATCCACTACAGTGAGACTCACAGTCACAACTCAGCCACCAGAACAAGCCCCAGGCAAACCACATCATGGGAAGAACCTGGTAGAGCTGCAAACCAGCAAGACTTGGAGGCTTCCAGGGCAGGTCCTTGCTGTTACCTCTATTACTCAGACATGCTCCTTGCCAAGGAAGGAGCTGGATGGGGCCTCAACAAGCAGACAAGGGACAGTAACTGAACAGACACTTTCCAGCCCATCAAGAGATGCGGAAAAACTGGCAAAATTCAGAAGCATGAGACATCCAGATGTTTCCGCTGGGTCAGCAAGGCTGGTTGTCAGGCTGGGCTGTGTTAACAGCTCCATGCCTGGGAGCAGCAGGAGATGAGCCCATGCCACCTGACTGAGCATAGATCCAGCAGCAGGAGCAGTGAGTGGAACTCCATCCTGCTGCTGGTTGCAAAGGGAGCTGGAGCACAGCAGTGATCCCACGTTCCTCCCTTCCCAGTTGCTGGCAGGGGAGCACAGCTTGGTACATTCAGGGCTCCGGGAATCAGCAGAACGATGGACTTGGCTCTAAGATGGGGAGAAAAGTGTCAGAAACCCCTCTTTAAGGTTCCTTCCAACCCAAACCATTCTGTGGTTCCATAACCTCTGGATTCTTGCCAGACACCTTCACAAGGCAAGTGGGTGTCACTAACTCAGCTCCCAGCTGGCCCCATACCTCACTACATGACACAGCAGCCAAGTGCATACCAGTCAGTCCAGCCTTGAGGACGTGAACATTACCAAAGTCTTCCTCTCCAGTGAGGGCTCCCATCCAGTGCCAGGACCAAAGTGCTGTCTTGGTGCCACACCCAGCCTGTTTTCACGTCTCCATTAGCCCGTGAGAGGGACCCTTGCTGCCCAGTCAGGGCCACAATGCTGCACTAGACACTGCTGTCCCCTTGCACTGGCACCACCAGGAAGGCTCAGAGCGGGCAGTGCATCACAGACAACTTAGAGGGCCACCACAACAGCTGCCAGAGCAAGGACAGGGGTTACTTACTCCCCCCAAGCCCTCTGCTTGCTCAGCAGAGCCACATCTCCTCGGCAGGCAGCAGCCGTCATCCCTGGCCAGTGTCTCCCACTCCAGCACTCCTCCCCTCAACAGCTGGAAGCAGTTTCCTCCTGCCCAGCAGCAACAGGAAACTCCCCCTTCGTTCACAAGGCTGCAAGTGCTTAACCCCGAGAGCCGCCTCCGTCCCACGCTGGGCTCAGCTGAGCAGCAGGGCCATGTGTGAGCCAGCACAGCCCACTCCACTCCCTCAGCCTGGTGACCCTACAGCTTCTCCTCAGGCATCTGAACTACCTTCTGCCCCATGTACAGAGCCTCAGCACTTTCAGTTTCCACAGAAATCCTGCTTTTCTCTTAGAACACACACTGTTCACAGCTCTGGCACTAATAAACCTCCACTGCTGAAAGACATCTCTTCTCACATTCCTCCTGTATGTCCTCCAGTGCTCACACACCAAACCCATGCAGCCCGACCCACCATGGCCCCATGGACTACCAGCCCAGCCCTGTATCCAGAGGGGCTCAGCCTGGAGCCCGGCAGGAGCTCCTGCAGACACAACAATCCTGCGTATAGTCCAAGGCTCTGACATGCTGTCAGGGCAAGGGAATGACCTGCCAGGTCTTTCAGCCCACAGAAAGATTAAGGACTTGATGGGACAAGGCAGAAACTCACTAGGAGGGATGTTTCTGAAGGCAGCAGAAAGCACTGGAAGCAGCAGATCGGAGGCAGTAGCCAGCCGAGAGAACACACTCTTTAGGCACCTGCCAAGGCAGTTTTCTCTTAACACCTCTCAAAATACTACATCCATCAAGGAGGAAGTTGAGAAAGAATGGAGATGTCCAGCACTGGGTGAGGAAAGCAAAAGCAAGGGAGGTTTTTACTGGAAGTAAAAACAGTTGTTTCTGGACAGGCATTAGCTCACAGTTGGAAAGGAGGCTGGTCACACCACTGAAACATCTCCTGCTCGCCTGCCTGTAGGGACGAGGCAGAAACTGCCAGCCAACTGCAGCAGCCTCATGCTGCCGCCTTCAACATCTGTCCCAGAAAAGAGCTGAAGAGAAGTGTCTCTACCTACCACCTTCCAGAGGCCAGGTGATACACCCCTCACTTGCTGCAGCACAACACCAGCAGCTGCCTAGAAGTCACAAGGAAATGATAAATGGGACGGAGAAACACCACATCAGCGCTTCACTCTCCTTGACAAGACCTCCTTTGTCTCTCCCAAATACCCTCAGAATTTAAGTATCAGATTGCCCACCATTCTCACAGAGAGCAATTCCTCCAGAAGGAAAAAGAGAGGGAAAGGACTGAATATACAGGTCCATCTATCCTCAGGCCACCTTTGACTTGGAGGACTTGCCTTTCTTCCTTAGTTACCTGTAGGTCTGCAGTCAGCCCCAGCAGCTCTTGAAGCTCTGAGCTATCCCTACAGTTGGAATGGTCCCAGGGACCAGAAAGGGTCCTGGTACAGCCAAGAACAAAATACTCCATTGTGCTACTGGGAGCTGGTATGATCCAAGCAACACATCCAAGAGCTGCATCCTGTTGCCAGCTGCTGATGTGCAAAGCAGCATCTTCACTCGTGCTGCAGAGATCCTCAGCCTTGCAGTCACTGCTCCCCCGGCTGAAGGTCACCGGGAGAGAGCCTTGGGCAGCCCACGCTGATGGCCAGCAAGAGCTGCTCTGCTCCAGCTAGAAACACAGCCAATGGGAATGTGACCCAGGCAGGCCAGGACAGTGGTACAGCTGCACCCACAAGGCACCTCCTCACCCATTAGTGCACACCGGACACGCACTTTCTGCCTCAGCAGCGGGCACTGCACCCAGACCACCCACTTCCAGGGTCCTCCAGGGGGATGGGAACAAGCATCCAAATGCTGGCATGATGTATGAGACCCAAGTAGCTTCAGCCTACCACCACGTAAGCAGGATGCAGTCGGATCAAGCACACGTGTCTCCCCAGGCAGCTCTAGCAAAAGAGAGCTGGAGGATCAGCATATCGTCCCACACCAGGTTGAGGAACACACAGGAGAAGACAGGCACTGATCCACCCTCTTGCTTAGGAATATTTGGACAGGCATCCGTCCATCAATCCAATGCCTTGTATCCCTACAACTCCCCTCAGATTGCAGCAAATAGAATTTCCCTTTTTCCTAGAGTGGAAGCAAGTTGTGCTTCGGATTGATCTAGCCAGGGAGAGTCACTGCTGGCCACAGGTCTCTTCTGATGGCATCTCAGTCCAGTTCACCCACCATTTAGTGAGGATGACTGCTCAGCAGGTACCTGGTAGAGCTTGGAACATCTTCTACCTGCTTTTGCCTGGCTAGGAGGAAACTGCCTAGGGCTTGGGGCTGCTTGGCCAGCTATGCCACCACTAAGTCACCTGAATTTACAACCATGAAGGTCTTGAGGCTTCATACCTCCAGGAAGTATGGAGCTTGCCCAGAAAAGATAATCTAAGTCCCTACCACCCAAATAAAGAGGCAACAAGTTATTAAGGACAGAAAATCCATCACTGTCTCCATCCATCCCAGAGAGGGTCTGTCAGAGCTTAGCTGCAGAGAAAGGGCGTTTGGAGTACCAACCTCTTGTACCACCACTCCCCACAATCCAGGACTGCTTTTTCCAACCACCACTCACTTAGACAGGTTCCAGCAGAGACGCACCTCTGCTATCTCCTCAAAGTCTCCAGACAAGGCAGCAGCAACGTGAATGCCCTGAGGGGCACCCTGGGCAGCCCACCCCCTAAAAGGATTGGCATCTCGAAGCTTTCAAGCCATGACCTGGCTCCCTGCCTTGCAAGGGCCTACCTGGGCTCTGGGTATCCAACATATCAGCACTATGTGGCCACCACCAGCAGATTCACTCATGCTCTTATGAGTCAATCCTGCGCCCAGCCCGTGCTTCCCAGGGCAGGTCCAGACCAGAGCAGAGTCCTGAGGCCATAGCCGGACGCATCTCTTTGCAGAAGAGCTCCAGGAACGTGGCGGCTTCTTTCCCCCAAAAATCACTTCCCCAGAGAGGAAAAAAGTCTGCTCAGAACCACTGAGCCAGGACTCGACTCCTTCAGTCAAACATCAACCATCTCCCTGCCAACCAGTTCACCTTCCCTCTTCCCAAGCTCCCAGTCTCCTAAGCCACTCCCCTCTCTCCCATGCTGCCGATTCCCTCCATTACAGCTCACACAACCTGTGTCCTGCCTGTGATTTCAGGTTGCAAGAGAGAAGCCAAGCTCCAGGTAGGAGCTGGCTTCATTTCCAGTAACTGGAGAGGAAAGATGTGAGATTAGACCCATGATTAAGGGCAGGGTCTGTCCCGATATGCGATTCTGGAACAAAGTGACCGGCAAGTGCTGTTGTCTAAGGTGCCCACTAAAATTTAGTCGTGTGCTATCACTATCACGTCACTCACCTCCCCCACCGTGTGCCAGGAGTGAGGTCAAGGTGTATTTCTGGTTGCCCTCAAAGGGTCGAGGTTGGGGAGAAACCAGGTTTCTTTCACGCCAAGTGGCAGGGTGGTCTCTGCCCTGGCTCAACCGGGCTGCTCCCCTCTGACCGGCGGGGCCTGGCTGAGCCTGGCTCAGCTGGGAGGAGCTGATGTAAGATGGTGCCATGCTGTGTGCGCCATGTCATGTGCTGCCAAGTTGGAGATGTGGGTTAGAAAGAAGGCCTGGTATCTCATTCCCCAGGCTCTGGTGGGTGGGTAGCGTGAGGCCCATGCACTGGGTTGCCAAGGAGATACAGGCTACAGAGATGGGCAGAAGCTTGCAAATCCCATGGTGCACCTTGGAGGAGAGATGGTTACCTTACCAGTCCTTCCAGATGTGGCTGCCATCATGCTTAACACTTCTAGGAATGGAGCTGTGGTACAGCCACTCCACTAGCTGCAATAAGGCATCACTAGGGCGTCCCATGTCCAGGGACAGCTCTGAGCTTCAGGGCTAGCCTGCGCTGGCATCATGGCTGGAGTTCACTAGGGACATCAAAGGAGGGATTTGAGAGAGGGTGGGAGGAAGGGAAGGCAGATGGGACAATCTTAAAGTCATCGGAGTCCCCAGCGGGGCAGGGTCAGGCTGCAGTCACAGCTACAGCTGCCTGGTGCCCACCAGGATCGTCGCCATGGCACGGCAGAGCCAGGAGCAGCAGCTATCAGTCTCATCTGGGAGTGGTTTACCAAGGGTTCCCAAGGCCAGGCCAGCCTCACACCGCCTCCTTCCCCTCATCTCTCCTTTCAGCCCTCTAGCCAGCCTTTCAGGAGGCCAAGGGCAGCCACTTCCTCTCCCCCTTACTGAACTTGGTGCTGCAAGAGGACAAGCTCTTCAGGTTTAAATCTCTTGCAACAAGATCTGTTTAGCTACAGCCTCCAACTGCTTTCCTGTCTCAGGGCTGACTGCTGTGGAGCTGCTACAGCTCCACTATCCCTATGAACGTTCTCTAGCCAACATCAGGCTCGGAAAGAAGAACTGTGACTGTCCTGGGGAACAACCCATGAACTCACCACATGCACAAGCCAATCACTACAGTGAGGGCAGAGAGCTCAGCACACTGGGACTAAGGGCACAGGTTTTAGCCCAGTCTGTGAGCAAAAGTCACCTCCCTAACTTACTCCACCCTGCCTCAGCTCTGCAAGAGAGAGGGCTCCAGCCTGGAGACTGGGCAGCCCACAGCTGCCAGCCCAAGTAATGTTTAACCATGTAAAACTTCATTGGTAACATATACTGTGCCAGAATGTGCCCCTGCAAGGTCACTGCTGGCTCAGCACAGTGAGGAGCAGTTGTGGCTGGCAGCATCTGGGGAAGAGAGCTGGGTCTAGCCACAGCCTGGAGGGGCTGCACTGGCTCCCCTAAGGGAGCCATCACCACCCATGGACCCCCTTGGGCAGGGAGAGCTCTACCTACACAGAGAGTCTCAGGGTATTATGGTCAGGCCAGAAGATCTCTTTCAAAACTAGTAACTTGCCAACTGGAGGGAAAAAACTTAGACCCCGGAGGGTAAAGATCTGGCTGAAGGCCCCCTTGATAACTTTGCTCTTTCTTTCTTCCCCACCATGCACCATAAAGTTTTGGTGTCCAACTCTCACACTCAGGGTCCCCACACAGTCACCAACGACCATCTTTGAAGGAACAGCAGTAAATGTTTCACTTCCCTCAACCAGGCTGGAGGGGTTGTTTGTTTTTTCTTGGTCCTCCCTTCCAGGCACAGTTCAACCTTGGTTCCACCACCCTAAACACAAGGGGCAAGAAGACACCTGCTCTCCTGGGCCAGTGAGGAGCACAACACACCCCCTGTAGTTGTGGGCACCACCAATAACTTTTGGAAAACACCAGCAAGCACAAGCCTCCCAGGGAAGAACTAGCCTGGCTCTGGAGGTGCTTGGAAAAACATCCCAGTTCCTGGTCCAGCCCTAAACCCCACATAATTCTCGCCTACCCCACAGGAACTTCAGCACAACGCCAGCTCACCTGTAGAAGGGCAGAAGCAGGAGCATTCTGCAGGTGTGAGAGGGGACAGAGGCCAGGAGTTTGCATCCCCTCCATGTGGCATTTGGGAAGCAAGCTTGGGTTGAAGCTGGGCAGTTACCATCACAAAGCTTGCTGGAAGCACAAGGACACCAAAGGGCCAACAGAGCTAACTGCCAGCCAGGAGGACAAGGCGAGCGGACACAGCTCCTCTTCCTCTCCATTTAAGCAGGGAAGAGCAGAGGCAAATTCTCTGCTTGGCTGGGCAGAGCTCAGAGGTTAAGCCCCGATGGTCAGTCCCACTGCCCCAGTCCCCCATGGCACCACTATGGGAACAGAGACAGAAGCAGGCAGAGCACAACTGGCTGGGAACACTGAGCAGGGCAGGGACAGGGGCTCCAGCTTTTCCTGACAAGTGCTTCAAGTCAAGCATCTAAATCTGGAATTGGGACACTGCTTCTGTTTTAGCTTTCCCTTTGTATTCCATGGTTTCAGGGACTTTGTGTTGGTCTCTGTGCCTTAAAGCATCCCAGTTTCAGACCAGTACAGGCATTCCTATGTCCCCAGCTGTCAGCAAGCAAACCCTGGGACACCAAGCAGCTGGTTGCACCACCACCAGCACTTCCAGAGGCTCATGTACAGAATGACTCTCCTCTCTAGCCTGCACCCAGGGTGGCTAACAGGCTGTCCCATCAGAATTCCTCACTGTGGCAAGGCTCTGGTCACTCATCTCCCACAGGACACCCTCCTCCAGCTTTGAAAGCGTTTGAGTCACTTGGGTCACAGCTGAGCCTCTTCGCTCTAGCACCAAGCTGAGCCTGTTGCCTTTGCTGTGACTTCAGGGAAGACCTTCCATAGCTATTTTACTTGCTGACAGGTAGCATTTCCTCCCAGCAGTCCCTCAACACGGTTCTCTGGCCATGGGGACCAGCAGAGCCAGCCAGATATCAAGCCCTGGCTTCCTCCCAACCTGCTTGTCTCTTACAGGGAAGCAGGCTGGACCTGCAAGGTCAGGAATCATGGCCCAGCTCTGCCTGCTCTCAGCCACACAGACCCCTCCCCTGCGGCTGGCTCGGGGATGGGTCCCCCATGCCCACAGTCAGGGGCAGGCTCTGTCCAGGAGCCAAAGGTGTAGAGGCCAGGGTCGAACTGGCAAGCAGAGACTGCAGGAATGAGCACCAGGGCAGGGAGAGAGGAGGGCCTAGATCCTGGCACAGGAGGTGGGGAGTGACTCACCTGAGCGTGAAGAGCAGCGGCCGCAGCAGCGGCCGCCGGGTATGTGAAGGCGGCGTGGGGGATGGCGGGGGTGAGCTCCGTGGTGTACAGGGGGTAGGGAGCCCACGCCTCGGGGGACGCTGGGATCAGAGCCGCTCCAGTCAGGTCATCTGTGCAGAAGGAGACAAGGAGACAGACCTCAGAACGTGATCCCAAAGGCCTGCTCTGGGGACAGGCTCCAGATTTCCCACCCCAGGCTAAAGCTTTGTGTTGCCATCCCAGTGAGGTACAAAATCTGTGTGCCCAGCTCCTCCTCTGACCTCCCAGCCTTGCCAAAAGAGGTCATGAACAGGCTCCACAGAGGCTCTGGACAGGCTGGTTCACACAGGCAGCACAGGGCTGGTGCCACAGGACAGAAGATGGGGGCTCTCAAAGAGGACATCACTTGTCACCCAGTGACCCTCAGCGGGGCTGCTCACCCCACCAGGCCACATCAAGGGTGATGGCACAGCACTCATCCTTTATGCTTCACAGCCAGGGATGTTTCACAACTAGGGGTGGTTTAAAGGATTTATAGTATCGCTTGAACTACCAAAACCAACTCTGCTCTCTCAACAGTTCTAGTGTTAGCCTCAGCAGACCTCTGTTATTCTCCTGCAACAAAAACCTCTCTGCACCAGGCAGGTTTCAGTCAAAGGGGATGTGGATCTGAGTTCCTTTCACCCTGACAGCATTTCCAGGGTTGGGCATCTCCTAGGTGGGACCAGCGATGATCTCCAAGCCCTTCCCAACATACTCACAGGGGTCCCGTGCAATGAAGTGTGCACCCAAGGCAGGGTGGATATTGGTGGGGTTCGGTGTGGCCATCAGCTTGCTCTTGGCCATCTTTGTGTTGGCTTTAGCGAACTCTAACCGCAAGGTCTGGGGGTTCTCAGGGTCGAAGCGGATGCCCTGTCACAGGAGAAAGCACAGGAGTCTCTCAGAGGTGAATCTTTCAGTTCAAGCACAGACTCTCTCCCTGAATCAGGGAACTAAGGCCACCACGCTGCAGTCACACACCCAGATTTTTGTCATCTCACTGCCACACGCAAGCTCCCGTGTGCTTTTATTTTTATGTTTAGCTGGCCCAGGACCACTGCTTCCAACATGAGGGACACAGTTCTGCTCCTGAGGTGCAGTTCACCAACCACTATGGCTGCCAACATCGGCCAGGAAAGATCTGTCTGCTGGCGCTGAGATAATCCTGTCTGTACTTGAGTTGGTATAACCCCCATCTATGTGCGAGTTCCCCTCTATGGTGCCACTACATCTTCTGCCAGCCTGAGCAGAGGCACTTAGAGGTGCACCAAAAGCCCAGGGCAAGGTCTATACCAGAGCAGAACCATGTCCTGCTGACTAGATCCCACCAAATCCTGCAGGTCCACCTGGGATAGGGATCATTTTGGGTCCCATGATGACCTCCCTCAAGACTTTCTTGCGCAATAGCAGTTCCCCACACCCTCAGAGGCCACAGAGCTGTCTTCCAGTGGTCAGAAATGACATGGGCACAGCTTGCATCCATTTGCTCAGGCTGATGTCAGCCTTAAGCAGCTCTGCAGCTTCCCTAATGGGATTCTGCCGAATTGTTTTGCTTCCATACTCAAAAGGCACAGCCGGGAGACCCTCCTGTCCTATCCTATGGCCAAGACAAACCCACAGCTCCAGGTCTAGCTTTAGCAGGGCATGTGGTCTCTGAGCCCCCACAGTCCCCCAGCACTTCAGGGACTCACATTCAAGGCGTTCTTCGCTGCTTCAGCACCAGCCCGGCTGTCAAAGGTCACAAAACCAACTGGCTGAAAGAAATAACAACAATTTCAGCTTCAAAGCCACTTGGAACTTCTCACCCTCCACCTGCCTCTGCCCCAGACAGCAACAGAAGAGACCATCCAAAGCTGCCAAGGGGCTTCAGGCAGAGCTTGAAGGGTCTTGGGTCATCAGCCTAAGATTCCCACTTTGTGCCTTCTCCCAGCACACCAAAACACTTTGGTGTCCCCATACACAGGGATGTCACTCACCCCAACAGCCCCCAACGAGGGGGCCTACTGCCTTGGTCAGGATGGGAGTAGCGAAGGCTGATGGCAGCACAGGGTTTGAGGCTGAAGCCTCAGGTCTCACTCATGGCAGCAAGAGAATACATTAAAACATTCAGCTTATGCTTAGGACCACCAGGACAGTAGGGTCAGCAGAACCCAGCTGTGTACATGGTGCTGATCCCAGACAGTGCTTGAAAACGAAATGGGATCCCTCTCCCCTCCCGGCACATCTGGTTTTCTAGCAGAAGCCAAAAATATCCAGGCTGAAAGAGGGAGGTACCTGCTTTGAAGTCAGCTTGATCAGTGACCCTTCATAACCCTGCAGGAGGGAAGAAAGCAAGTCAGCGTCAGGCTCCTGAAGGAGCCAAGATACAACCGAGACACGATGTGACAGCCCCAGGAGTTCCTGTAGCACCAAGGCCTCCATAAGGCAGGAGTAGGGACAGTAACACTTCTTTTCCACTAAAGAAGAAGACTGAGGGCAGAGCAGCTATCTTAGCTGTTCCATCCTGGCCCTTTGGGAAGAAAGTCCATTTTCTAGCACTCCTTCCAGCTATGAAGATGAGCACCCTGCCCTGGCTAGTGCCTGGAGAGCACAGACCATCCACCCTGTGCTAGAGGAGTGCAGACAAGGGAACCCCACTACCCCCAGGGACAGCCGAAGTGGTGATTAGAGAGGGATAGAGAGTTTAGGGGGTGAAAATACATCCCCAAAAGAGGGCTGTTCCAAGAAGATTTCATCAAGCTTAGAGACAGCATGATTCCAGTGGCAGGCTCCCTGGAGGGTTCTCCATCTGAGCACAAGCATTGGATACCATGTTGGCTTCAGGTTCCCCAAGCTTGCACAGACACCACCCTCTCACATCATTCTCCCTTCCCCTTGACAGATCTTGGCTGCCACGTCACCCACAAAACAGCATCTTTCACACCAAAAACCAGATTTGAAGATCTTCTTACCTTGAATGGTCGGAAGAGTAGGTAGAGCTCTCTGGGCTTGATATCCACAGGAAGGCCACTGACAAACAGTGTCCGTACCTAGGGGAGAGGCCAACGAGCTCTACTGAAAGGAGACACTCGGTGCCAAGGTGGGAGCACAGAGCGCAGCTCAGAAGCCACATGCAGCAAGAGTAGGACCATCCAGCACCTTGGACCAAAGGTCCACTAACCCTTCCCTGCATTAGAGGAACATCGTCCAGGATAAAACATACCCAGCCCTTTCATTCCTGCCACAAAAGATTGAGACCTTTACAAAAATTCGCTGCCTAGCAGGAAAGCCTGGGCTGATCAGGGCGTGATCACCAGCACACACCCTTGATGGCTAAACTGGAAAAGACCATACATTCCACAGGAACTAACAGTTTGACACATCCCAAAGGTCTGGAAGAAACCAGTACAAGACCCAGTTGTCTCTCCAGCTCTTTCTACAGATAACACACTAGATCTCCTCTCCTAAGCTTATCCTGGCATTTTGCTCCGGTCACCAATTCAAAGACAGCCCCAATTCTGAGAAACACTTCACTATTCCGCTCACATCTTTTGACACCTGCAACAGCCCTGCAACATCACTGGAGGAAGATTTTTGGGTCCCGTCCCAGCTCCTTCCCCAACACGCATCAGACCCTTCAGAAGTCTCTCCCGAAGCCATTCTCATAGTGTTTGTTCTGCTGTGCCTTGCCAACAGCAGACCTGGTGCACCAAGGCCCTGAAGGTTGCTGCTTTTCCCAGGCTGTAGAAGTCATGGACCAAGTCCAAACACGTTCATGTGTAAGCAAAAAACACAGTGCCAGAGGAGGATTTCAATAGATAATCCATTAAAATTATAGAGAATAGTTCACTTGAATAGCCAGGAAGAAGAGTGTTGAAGGCTCGTGGCCTGGGAGAACTCTGCTCAACAGTCAGACCATTGTGGCCACTTTCTCCCTGCACACTGGCTGGCAGACTGTTTCCATAGGAAGCTGCATGATGAAGCTGCAGAGACTTCTTGTAAATCAGCAAAGAGCTGGAAAGGGAAGTTATGCACAACCAGGGTCATGAAGACACTTGTCATCATTGACAAGGAGCAGGAGCCTCAAGCCAGAGCCCATCTCCTGGCCTGCTTCCCATCTGGAGTGACCCCATTACATTTGCAGGGCAGAAGGACTCTGCTCCCACATTTTTTGTTTTGCTCAGCCATTTCCCCTTCCCCAGGGAAAGGAGTTGTACCCAAAACCTCTCTTGCCATCAAACTGAGCATCACACACTTGCCCTGCTCCTGGGCTGGAGACAGTGACAACCTGAAAACATGGGAGACTCTGCACTCTAATTCCTTGAGGGCAGCCAGACCAAGATTCCTCCATGCAGGGAATCTATTTGCAGAAAACGCACCTCCGTGACCTCCTGTGCCCAGGACAGTCCTGTCAATGCGGAGGAACACCCCTCACATCAACTCAGGGCGCAGCTGAAGCCCCCCAGGATGGACAGTGATTGTGAAAGGCTGGGGTGCTCTTGATCTCTGTGCATGCTGAGACTGAGGGCTGCCACCCCACACCCCCACCAGTGTGGGGAGCCCTTCTCCATCCCAGCACATCAAGACTGCAGAATGCTACCACTGAGCATCCTTCCCATTCCCTCCCCTGATCCCTCTCAATATGGATGGGCCTACCACACACCTTTGCTTTGTCCTACCTAGGAAAGCAGGATGTTATGTGGAGCACTCCAGGAGCACACCAGGCTCTGTCCAACAGACTCCCCACCCATGCCACCCTTCATCTGATGCCTCAGTCCGTCACTCCAGGGGCACCCCATGCGCAGACAGAGGGGACAATGCCACTGTTTCTCAGTTGTCTGGATGCCTTGAAGATGCTGGCGCTTGCGCTCTGGCATGAGCCACACAGAGCCTGCAGCGAATTCCCAGAAGACTCACGGCCATCTCTTGCAGGGGAGGACTGCAGAGTGTGGTGGCACACATGTGCCTCAGCCATGTGAAAGCTCCATCCCTTTTCAATATTTCAGGATCTGAGTGTGCTCAGCCCCCAGAATGGATGTTTCTTCCGAGCAGATAGTAATCTGCATCCCTGTTGGGTCTCTAAATGTCCCCGTGATACGTCGCTCGGTAAGTCCTTGCGACAGGCGTGACAGGATGGAAGTTGCGCAGTGGCTCAGGGAAGGGGAAGTCAGCACTTGGAGCCCTTACAATGGCCTGAACAGAGCAAGACAGGTGCCCAGGAAAGCTCTTTGTCAGGGGCAACAAGCTCCCAGTACCAGAGGTAACAAGCTCCCAGTGCCAGACACGTAAGTTGCTGCCAAAGACGGGAACAAGAAACCTCTTGCAGGCCAAAAGATTCCCTTGGCTTCCAAGTCCTGTCTGTCACCATCCACAGCATTGGAAAGGGGGTCCCACAGCCAAGCCACAGCACCCACCAAGGGTTGGCATCACTCCAAAGACTGGGAAATCCCAAATGTCATCAACCAACCTCTTCAAAAAGGGTATCCAAGACAAGCTAAGGAAGAAGTCCCTGCCCAGAAGAGCTTGTTAGAAGCAACAAAACCAAGAGGTTAGTTTTTCAAGATCTCTACAATTCAGCACATCCTAAAGTGATCAAGAGAAAGGTAGGGGGAAAGACAGACCAAGTTATTCAGGGAAGGGAGGGTGAGGCTGATGAGAGACCTGAGCAATATATTCAAAGGATAGACTGAGGTAACCAGAGGGAGCTCACTTCCAACAACAGGCATAAAGCAAAGGAGATCTGGGTTATCCCACAGAAGAAAAGCAGGAGGCAGCTCAGCAGTCTGAGCCTCTTGTGCACCAAGAGCAGCCCTGGTCCAGCCTCCTGCCCTGCTCCCAAAGAGAGCAAACTATAGATGAGGGCAACAGGATCTGAACAAGCATCTTCCAGTGGATTAACCAAACAGGAACTCTCCAGTCAGCCCTTTGCAGCCCAAGTCCTGCAGGGTTTTTGAGAGGCCAGTAGGACCACCCTGGACAGACAAATCCAGGCATCCAGACCTCACACTCAATATGCCATGACAGGGTTGGCTTCTGGTAAAATATATTTGCCCTGCTTCAACTCCCTGCCACCAAACACCAGATCCATGTAGATTGTCAGTCTCCCCACAGCTGGAATCTCTGCACAGCTGGAAAAGCCACAGGACAGGAAAAAAACCAAAAACAACACCCAGCAAAAATATCCATCCAGGGCTGGGTCAGGGGCTGCCTGAGCAAAACTGCCCATCCAGACCTCCAGCAGGAGCAGATCCCCAGGAATACCATGTTCTAAGCTTGCTCTTGGGCTCTGCTGTCAGCCACTTGAGATACCAGGTGAGAGCAACCTCATCCCACCCAGGGCTGATCCGAACCGGACACACAGGCACAGAGGGAAGCAGGGCAGAGAGCAGCTCTTGCCTACGACAGCCCAGCAGAGTCACACTGCTGCAGGCCCTGCAGAAAACATTCTCCCTTCCCCATCCCTGCCCCTCTGGGGATGTCCCCAGTCCAAACACCTGGCAGAGATGAAGGACAGCCATGGAAACAGGATTCGTGCCAGGAGGGACAAGACCATCCAGGCCATCTCTTAGAGAGGGAGGATCCCAGCACAGCTTCCCACGCAGGAGGAGGGAGGGACAAGGACAAACCCATTTAGCCCTCAGTTCTCAGTGTCAGTCCTTGCACAGCTGTGTCTCCCCGAAGAGACACACAGCTTATGCCAGCACAGCCAGCAGCTATACACCAAGCCTTCAAAGGAGTCAGGCAGCAGCACCTGCCTCGTCTTGCCACAGCTCCAGTGCCACCAGAGGGTCAGTGTGGCTCTTACAGCATCCACAGCTCCTAGCCATGGCTGCTTTTAGATAAGAGCTCTCAAAAAGGAGCCCTAAGCAGAGCCAGAGGCTGCCCCACAGCTCAGCATGGGTCAGGTTATGTCAGAAGTGCCCAGTGTAAGGGCACAGGTACCCACCCCCCACAAGGCTGGTGTGGGTGGTGGGGTTGGGAGACTGCTCTGATTCCTCCCTTAGGAACCAGTAAGGCTGACCCTCCCCTTCTGTGAGTTCAGCCCTTCAGCTACATCACCCACAGCACAGCTGGGGCCACTCCACCCCTCAAAACTGGCCAGGTCCTGGATCCACACTCCCAGCACCTGGAGCACACAAGCCTTTCCCAGCAGTGACTCGAGACACCCGAGGACAGGTACAGCAGAAATGGGCTCTAGTGCCTGTTCCACTGGACATCCCCCTCTCCAGGAAGCCACTCCAGCAGCATGCCAGTTTTTCCCGGAGACAAGCCATCTCCCACTCATCCTCACAAGGCCCATTGAACCTTCTTCCTATACCATCAGCCCCGTGCCATCCTGCTGAGGACAGGGGCAAGCTCCACAGCAGCATCCTAAAGGCACTCCCCACTCCTGGCAGCCAGGACATGTCCCACCTCAGGGACATGGAATCCAGCTTTTCCCAAAGGATAGCATCCCAGCGGGGCATCTCTAGGCATCCGGGGCCACCGGCACAGTCGCAGGGGCACACGGAGCCCCGGTCCCGGCCATAGCGATGCAGCCAGGGCCACTTGACGCGAGGCCGCTGGAATGCAGAGAGGCTTCGGCTGCCCCGGGAGCCGGGACTTATAAGGCACGGGAGTGAAATCGGGGAGGCGAGCTTGCACAACAGGGCTGCAGGGAGGGGAACGCGGGAGAGTCCAGCGGCAGGGCTGTAAAATGGGACAGCACCTTCCTCCCAGTGCAGGTCCTGCCTCTGCACGGGGCGGAGGGGGCCCAGCACGGGGCGCTTTTGCTCCGCAGTGCATCTAAGTCCCAGGAATCACAGGGGAGGGGAAAACTGGGGAAGAGAGACGGTGGTCCGTGCAAGGGACAGCTCGACAGGACAGCAGGGCAGCCTCCACACCATGGGGCAAGACACCGATAGAAGGGGCTTGTAACAGGCTCCTTCCCTGCTCTGTGACTCAGTTCCCGCTCCCCTCATCAGCAGAGAGGTGGCAAGAGCTGGCTGCCTGCTGCCATTCCAGCCCTGGCAGAGCCCCGATGTCCTCAGGCAGGGCTGCACTGAGCACCAGTGCAGGATCAGGCCAGAAGCTGGTCCAGCCAGGAAGCTCCAAGTAGGCACAGAGCTTCCCCTTGCCACCAGGAAGATGTTCACCCATCCCCAGATGGGAAAGAAGGCCTTGAACCTTCCCAGCACTTGAAGCAAGGTGGGGCTTCAGGCATTTCCCTCCAATATCAGCCTTTTGCATGAGAGACACCCAAGGAACCACATCATGCTCGCCCAGAGAGAAGGAGGCTGACCACAAGCTAGCCCAAGTGCACAACCATTTTGTCCCCGAGGCTGGGGTGTTTCACACTGCTCATAGATGGATCAGCCCCTCCCCAGCACTGCCTGTCTCCCAGATCAGGCAAGGGGATGTCAGCAGGGCTCAGCCACCCCTGCGGTCAGGGTAGGAAGGCACTCAAGTGAGGGGGAAGCAGGGAGAGGCACCAGTCCCTGCCCGGGGGAGCAGGAAGCACATGGGAGCCGATAAGGCACAACGGGATAGCACCCAAGAATAGCCCTTGGCCCTGGCAGAGGAAGCACTGCTGGTGTGGCTCTGCAATGGAGGATTCCCCATGCTGTTAAGTCCCATCCCCTGTGTCTCTGCAGCATCTCATGGAAAGGACGGCACCCAGAGGAGTTTGGACCACAACAGGAGTTTAAAGCTGATGAAACATTTGGAAAGGTCAGCCCTGCAATGCCCAAGAGACTGTTGTCCAACAGGGCAGCTCCCAGCTCAGGAAGATGCTGGCTCAGCACCCTCAGGATGTCATAGTCACCTTCCACCTTGCCAAGAGGTCCACTAAGCCAGGAGACAGGCACAAGCACCACAGCCAACATGCTGAAAGACACTCACATCCACACTGGCACTGCACAGCCATCACACTAAGCAGTGGGCTCCAGAGACCGTCACTTGCCACCCTATGATGTCAGGGTCTTGCAGACACCTGTTGCCATCGGCTGGAGTCACAGACCCTACCTGCTGAGGACCAAGCTCTTCCTGCCCACACCCCAGCAACCCATTCCCCTGGCAGGAGGCACAGGGGTGAGACAAGTGTCTGCTCAGAGGCTGGCAGGAGACATGAGTCTGGATGCAGGACCCTCACAAGGAACGTTCTCACCTCAGGTTTTTAAGCAAATGTATCTGTGTCTGCTTTGCCCTGCCACACAGTATTCCTGGGCACTTTTCAGTCTTGTGCCTCCCAGGACATATCCAGAGACAAATGAGTCTCTCCTCAAATCAACCCAACACAGGGCAGCACACCACTGGCCATGCCCCAGCCCCAGGGAGCATGTCAGGTACCTGCACAGCCCAAGAGCAAAACCCAAGTGATGGTGAGCTAAAAGCTCACAGCAGCTCTTGGCTGTGGACAGTGATTATTGGAATGTCACCCCCAAACACAGGGAGATCCTTGGGGACACCAGGAGGATGACAAGCACCCACAGGACTAAGCCACCATTGCATCAGTCCAGCTCTTGCCAAGACAAGGCCATTGGGCAGCAGGGAGGGGCTGTGCCACCCAAATATGAACCAGAAACACCAACCCTAACCTGCAACGTGTCCTTCTGGGCACTCTCTCACAATCCCTAGCTCGTTCTGCACTTCAGACCACTGCTACAGGTGACCCATGGCAGTTACACATTTAGGGAAATATTGGCCTCCTGCCCTTGGAAGCAGATGGGAAGGACACACATCCCCAGGCCAACAGCTTCTGACACACAGACATGTGCCAAGACTGACCCCACACCAATGTAAGAACCTCTCACCACCTCCCATGGCACAGGAGGGAAGGCACCATCCCAGACAGGAAGGTGCAATATTTCCACAGTCTCTCCTGGGCTCCAGCAGGGCTGGAGATCCTCCACCTGACCGGGTCCTTGTGTTACCAGTTACCCAACCACACCATGACCCTACAGGGCAGTGGCCAAAGCACCCTTGCCAAACCTGCAGCACCAATTTCTGCCAAGCCAAGGGCAGGGTTGTCTAGTACCACTGCTCTTTCCTCATCAGATATGCTGGATGGCTCAGGATCACACCTCAGTATGGGTCAGGTTCTGCAGCTCTGGTGTCCTATTGCCCTGCCCCTCCAAAGGTCCAGCTCCACAGTGCTGAGTACACAGGAGGAATTCAGTTTCCACCACCCATTGTGGTGCAAGAAGGTGCTGAGTGTTTCAGCACCTCACTTCTGCACTCATGCTATAGTGAGACTTCAAACTGCAGTCTTTATTTGATGCACTCAGAGCTCCAGCACAGGCATTGCTCATTGCTCCGTGATCCAAGCAACAAAGTCTTTGTGACTTGGTATGGCCAAGACCAGCAAGCCCAAAGGATCTTTTTGGTTCTACAACATTCCACACCAGTTAAAGCAAGCAACTCTTGAATTCCCACAGCACCAGGTCCTCCAGCAGAGCCATGAGGAAGGACAGGAATGCCTGAACTACTCTTAGCTACCTCCCAGAGGTTGCCCTCCCAAGGGCATCCTTTCTATCTTGGTGAGGGGAAAGCAAGGGAGCCTTCAGGTTTGGCCCTTCTTAACTTCCACAGGCACCACCAAAACCCCTTTATTCTGAGGCCAAGTAGGGAAAGCTCTGCTCAGCAACTCCTTGGATTAGCCAAGGAGGAAGACTCATTTCTGAAGCCACAATAAAGAATGCCTGCCTGCTAAAACTTAGAAAGTAAGTCTTAGAGGTTTCTTTGACAGCAAATCTTAGGCAACAGCTGGGTCTCATTTACTACCCCAGTTACACAGCCATGTGGCAGGAGGAAGGAGTTACCCCCTCCACGGAACTAATTGGGATGGTGATGCTCAGACTCACGTCTAAGAAACTTAGATTTGAAAGAGCAAGAAAGAAGAAGGAAGCTCCTTTGGAAGGTATTGACAGGCGCCAGAATACGAGGAGATAATGGGGAGATTCCCATATCCCTCCCCCCTGTCAGAGCAACTCAGTGATAGACCAAGAGGAGGTCTGGGAACACACCAGTTCCCAGAACCTCTGCGCGCATGGTGACTCCAGGGTGTCTGCTCAGCCAACAATCTGTCACTGACAGAAAGCTGCATCTAACACTGAGGGGACTTCTACAATGCATGAAAACAGCTCTGAGGCACCATCCTGCTTCAGCCAGGCCAAGTGCAGAAGGATTAGTGAGTGGTGACTGTAAGTACTACAGCCTCACATTCTTCATAGTGAAGAGCAGCGTCACAGAGACATTCGAATCCAGAACTTACATTAACCTTGCTTGTTTCCAGCCAGAGAGCTGGAATCCACACATGCACGAGGTATCTAGGTCCACTCAAGCAGAGATTACAGAAGTCAAGAGATGCCTGGCACCAGTCCATGAAATGCTACAGCCATCCAGCACGTAACCTGCTCACCAGCAGCATTCCCAGGCGATTCTGGCAGCCCTGGTGCGCAGCAGCCAAGGAAAACCAGGGATGAAGGACTTGCTACAGAGGGGGTTGTCTGGGAGCCAAGAGCTTCTGCCTCCCCAACAGGGCACTTTCTGACTCTAACAGGGAACACTGCAGCCTTGCAGGGACCAACATGGAAGATCACAGAATGGTCAGGGTTGAAAGAGATCTTAAAGACCATTTTGTTCCAACTCCCAGTCACAGGCAGGGACACCTTCCACTATCCCAGGTTGCTCCAAGCATCATCCAACCCGGCCTTGAACATTTCCAGGGATGAGGCAGCCACAGCTTCTCTGGGCAACCTGTGCCAGGGCCTCACCCCCTCACAAAGAAGGATTTCTTCCTAAGATGATCCTCTCCAAGCAGAACTCAGCCAGGTAACTTCTCCTGGTCCTCACCCAGCATCTCATGTTTGATGCTTTCCACGTTTAGCAGTCCAGAACGCCCAAGCTCTACAACAACAAGCCACCACTCATGGAGCTGCAATCAGGCTTTTGAGATCAGCCAAGAGGGCACATGGGATAACCACAGATTTCAGCCGCCTGGTTTGGGCATCTTGACAGCCAGCTCCAGATTTCTCACACTCCCTCTGGGCCTACAGCCCTCCCAGGTACCTCCTAGGAGAGCAAGGATGAACTTCCAGAGCAGAACCAACACTTCTGCATCAGGCAACCAAGGGAGCAGGGTGAACACACAGGGTCCTTATCGCAATATGGCCACGGACACAACACACAGCACTCACAGGAAGCAAGAAAGCTTCTCCAGCTGCCAGAAAAAGCTCTGCCTGCCACCGGGGTGGGAGTGCAGCACCCAGGCAGCTGCCCATCTCACAGCACCCCTCAGGAGCACTGGGACAGAGACTGTCACGCAGATTGGCGGCTGCCTGGAAAATTAAACAGAAGATAGCAGCAAGTGGGGAGGGACCACGTTTGGGGAGGTGTCTGGTGAGGAACAGCAGGGACTGACATTAGGCCCTGTTTGTTTAACATTCCCGTTAACGACCTCGAGAGGAGAGAAAGGCATTCCTGTCCTCCGCATGTCACCGGCCAGGAAGCGGCTGCGAGATCCAGGGGCTCACAGATAAGATAAAGGGAAAGGCTGAATTTGGGAGCTTTGCCCCGCCATATCTGGGGCACACGGAGCCCTTCTGCCAAGGCTCAGGGAGGCGGCGAAGGAGGCACACAGCGGGGGGGATGGAGGAGTGTCCACAGCACCAGGATCTGGCAGCGTTATCCATGCAGTGTGGGAAAATATTCCAGCACACCCTCCTGCGTATGGTGGGACTCAAGAATTCCACTTTACACTAAACATATTTATCACTCTGTATCAAGGGGAGCTCTGGGCAAGAATTTGGGGCCCTAGACCATGCTTGGATGCTGAACACAAGGTCACTCCTTGTGCCTCTATTACCTTCTGCAGTGAGGAACAGCTCCTGGTCAGTCTGAAGGAGCTACCAGAAAAAATAAGCATTCAGAGGGCTCCTGTAGGCTTAGAGCAGCCACCATGAAGCCAAAGCCGTGCTCGTCACCCACAGCATTATTTATGGTGGATCCTGGCAGAGAGAGGGCTTTACAACAGCAATCCCACCAGGGACTGGGACATATCCCCTCCCCAGTCCCAGCCTACCACCTCCCAGGCACCCTCAGCCACCTCCAGGGTGGTGGGTCCTTTGCTGCAGCCGTGGGTGCAGGGTGACAGATACACCCAGTGAGGCCACAGACCATCCAGCAGGGTCGACTGGACCGTCCCTGTCCCCACAAACATGCAGAGGTGGCACAATGGAGAGCAGGAGCTGCTTCCGTTCAACCCCTGCCATTCCCCAGGGATGCCATCTTTAACTCAGTTTTCCAGTCACCAAGCACCATTCCTGGGAGGAACAGCCTCTCCAAAGAGTGAGGATTTCCAAAATGCTGCAGCACTCGCTTGCCAAACCACCGCCCAGCCATGGGGAATGGACCAGCTCTGCCCCAGCACCACAAACTCACCCCACCACCATCCATGAGGCACCAGCCCAGCTGGAGCAATGCCATGGGATGGGATGCACCAAGCAGCATCAACCTCAGGGGGCTTTGCAGGCCAGTGAATAATTGGATCAAGGAGCCGCATTGAGTCTTCTGCGCACGCGTTCACAGCCCGTGAAACCCCCCGTTTCCGAGCCTCCCCACACCGGGAGCGGCACAGGGCCCCAGGTGCTCCAGCTCTCAACCCACCCACACCAGTGCCACCCAGTGAGACTGGGACATCCCACCAGCAGCATCACATCCACGTCCCATTGCATCATCGCATCACCTCAGCCCTGCTCCACACTAGAGACAGAACCGTTGTGGCCACCACCTGCCAATCCATTCCACCCCATTACCCACGTCCCCCTCGCCGGGATTGAAGCCCAGGGGACACGACGGCCCCAAGTCAGCTGGCGCATAGGGCCAGTCTGGCCCCAGTGGGTGGTGGAGCAAGCCAGGCGCCATGTTGCGGCGGCGCGAGCGCACGGAGGAGAGCGAGGGGAGGGGACTGAGCACCTCCCTGGTCCTGAGGGCCGGGCACAGAGGACTGCAGCAAAACATTACTGATGCCGGGCATTTTCCAGAGCCCTCTCCAAGATGGAGGGCAGCTGGCGACCCACTGCGCCAATACCTGCTCAAGGGGTACAGTAATGACAACAGCCAGTGGCTCTGACAGCCAAAAAGCAAATGTGGAGGACTGCAAGCTCAGCTCTGGCATGTGGCTACAGACAACTGACCCTTGTTAGCCTTCCCAGCCCCAAATCCAGCAGCATCTAGGCTCTGGCTTGCAATGGCATCCAGGGGAAGGAGACCACTGGCAGGGTGGTTAGCAGCCCTCCAGCCCCAGCCAGGCTGCCAGTATACGGGCAAGGACTCCATCACTATCGTCCAGCTGTGTCCCTTGCAGCCCACACGGGCAGAACAGTGCTAGGTCGAGAAGTTGCAGGGACTTAGGGAGAGGGCACCATGCCCACAGGCACCAGCTGCTCTGGAGGGAGCGGGCACCTTCCAGCACGCTGTCCCGCAGGGTTACAGGGACAGGGGGCTGAGCAAGGAACTCACTCCACCCGGCTCCGGAACCTCCTCGGGACTGCCCGGGGGTTCCAGCGCCAGCTGCCCGGCATCTCCGTACTCCGGCTCCCACAGCCCGGCCTCGGCTCCCCAGCCCGGGGCTGCCCCGGCGTCCAGGCTCCAGTCCTCCGACAGCCCGGGAGTCCAGCCCCGACGCCGCGTCCTCTGTTCCGCAACCATGGCGCTGCGCTCCTTCTCGGCTTCCCCGACGCCCGGCTGCCGCTTCCCCGGTGCCCGACGCCGCCGCGCTCCATCCCCAACACCCCAGTCCCTATTACCCGATGCCGCCGCGCTCCATTCCCCGTCCCCCAACGCCCCCGCGCTCCACCTCCGCCGCCCCGTCCTGCTCCCGCCGCCGCTCCCGGTTCCCCGCCGCCGTCGCGCCCCAGCTCCGTTGACCCGCTCCGTCCCCGGTTCCCGGCCGCCCCGGTGCCCCAGTGCCGACGCCGCTCCCGGTTTCCCAGCGCTCCATCCCCGACCCACCGTCCCGTCCCCACCTCCTCCTCGACGTTGCCGCCACTGTTGGTGTGCTCGGTGTCCTTGTTGAGGTTGCTCATGGTGGGGTGCCGGGGCGGGGGGTGCTGCCGGCTGCTCCGGAGCTCCGCAGGGCCGAGCCGGGGTGCCGGTGAGGTGTCGGTGCGCGGGGGCGGTGCGGGGCGGTGCGGAGCGGGGCGGCGCTGCCCTCCCGGTTCACATGCGGCGTCCGGGGACGGCGCCGCTGTTAACGGCCGGGCCGGGCTGGGCCGGGCCGGGCGGAGCGGGGCCGAGC
>JAWMRA010000016.1:17868355-17979739 GCA_035584735.1 Pseudotriccus pelzelni
GTGGTTGCGGCCGCGGGTGGGGACCCCCCGGTCCACCCCCCCCGGTACTCGGGACCCCGTCGGGCCCCGGCCCCGCGCGGCCGCCGCCGCAGCCGGCACGTGGTACCGCGCCCCACGTGCACCGGCGGCGCGGTCGGTGCGGGCCGGGCCTGTCGCCCCCCCGACCCCTCCGTCCCGCCCCGGGACACAGAGGGACCCCCCCCCGACCCCGCCGGTGCCCCCGGGGCTGCCCCGCACCGCCCTTTTGTTCGGGGCTCTGACCCCCCCGCAGGTCGGGGGGACAGGGGGGGTCCCGCGGGGATGGGATTGGAGAGGGGAGAGCTCCGGGGGGGCTCCTGCCCTGCCCTGCCCTGGGGGGGTCCTGCCCGGGAATGGGGGTGAGAGCTGCCCCAGGAACGCGCTTCCCACCCCAGACTGGGGGTCCGGCCCCGGGACTGCAGTTCCTGCCCCTGCTCGGGGGTCCTGCCCCGGGCCGGGCTCTGCCCCCTCCCGCCGTGTCCTTCCCTTTGCCCTGTTATTTTTTAACCCCTCTCCGCGCTGCCGCGGGTGCCCCGCGGAGGGTGACAGCTGTTAGAGCCGCCCCGACCGGTTCCGTGGGGCTGCCGGGTGACCCACGCCGGCTCCTGCTGACTCCGGAGCTTCTCTCGGGACTCCTGCCGCTGTCCTGGGAGGCAGCTCGGGCCGGGAGCCGGGATGCAGATTCCCTTCGGGAAGGGAGGTCGCCGCCGGTTTGGCTCCCTTGGTCTGCTGGGCAAACTGGAAGTTTGGCCACCTCCCTTCCCGGGGGGAAAGGCAGCGCCACGCGGGTTCTTCTCCCTTGGGAACAGCAAACGCACAAGTGTGGCAAAAGAACTTCCGACTACCTCGAGTTCTTGCCAGAGCGAGGGGCTTTTAGAGCTGTAAAGTGCTTTAACTCCCTAAAAAAAACACGGGGAAGGGCAGAGCAGAGTCGGGAGTGTTCCTGGGCAGTGCTGCCAGCTGTCCGTGCGCCTCAGATCCCTTGGAATGCTCCGAGGGTTCCCCGTTCATCTGCTTCCCTGTTTGTTTTATTTCTTTTCCGTGTCCTGCCAGCCACAAGCGGCTCCTATCGGAGTGTTATCTGCGCTTTGAAATATTCCCAACTTTCCCATGGAAGGGAGCTGAAATTTGATTTGTTGCGCAGGTGAAAGACCCACCTGTCCCCTCAGCCTTTCCAAGGATTCCTTGGAATTCCAAGAGAGCACATTCCACCCCCTCCCCACCTTCCCATGGCTCCCCCGGAACAGGCTCTTGTACAAACAATGTGATCACAGGACAAGGGGAAACTGTGAGGAGATATCCTGGGATCCCGGAATACTTTGGGATCAGCGCTGTGGCTCCCTGTGGAGTGTCACAGGTGGAAGCAGGAGGAGGAGGGAAGGGGCCCTGGGACACCCCGTTCCCACAGTTTGTCCCTAAAGCACGAGGCGTTCCGGCATTCCCAGCGGATCCAAACGGGACTCACAGAGACTGAAATATTCCCAAAAGTTCCTGTAAGCCCAGCACGGAGCCGGGCGTGGGGAGCTCTTTGTGCCAGGCTGGGCACGTGGATTCCTTGGAAAACAGGGACTCGTGGAGTGGCAGAGTCTGTCTCCGGTCCCGCACGTCCACAGCGCCTTTGATGTCTCCCAGTAAATTCCCAAACCTGTTCCTGGAGCTCTGACTTCTCCCAAAGGAATGTGGGGCTCCTGCTTCCCGCTGGGTCTCAGAGGCGCTTCCCCTGCGCAGCCCCATGGAAACATTCCCAAAGGTTGGGGCGGGATTTGTGCCACCCCAGGGTCGTTTTCAGTCAAGATCCGAGCCTGGGATCTTGTTTTGTCTCGGGCAGCAGGGAGGTTTCCCCGCCACGGTGCCACGAGGGGGATGTTGGTGTTGGATTTGAGGCTGTTTATCCGTGGAATGCTCAAGGTGTCCTTTGGAATTCAGGGGTCCTTCGGGCCGTGGTGGAGGCGGCGAATTCGGGAGCGTCGGTTCTCTGCCTGTGCGAGAAGGGCGATGCCATGATCATGGAAGAGACTGGCAAGATTTTCAAGAAGGAAAAGGAAATGAAGAAAGGTGAGGCTGCTCCGAGGGCGTTCCAAGGGTCTCATTCCCGGTGGGAACGGGCAGGAGCACGGGAAGTGCTCCTCGGTGCTGGTGGGTGTGAGGAATATTTTGCTGTTCCCAGGAAGCCACTGTTAACCCAAACCCTCCTGGCAGTGTCAGCGGTGCTCCACAGCTCCCCATTTCAACGGATCCAGTTACCCCCTGGAAATGAGAATTGCTTGGGAGAATAGCTCTGGGCACCGTGGGGGTTGTGTGGCACTGAAATGCGTCACTGAGAACTCCCTGGCCCGTGTCCTGGGTGCTGGGGGTCCTGAAAGGAGGTTTAGCTGGGATATTGGGAAGGAATTCCTCCCTGTGAGGGTGGGCAGGCCCTGGCCCAGGTTGCCCAGAGAAGCTGTGGCTGCCCCATCCCTGGACGTGTCCAAGGCCAGGTTGGACAGGGCTTGGAGCACCCTGGGCTAGTGGAAAATGTCCTTGCCCGTGGCTTTAAGATCCCTCCAAACTGCTCCTTGACTCCGTGGTGGTGTTTTTGCCTCTCTAGGAATCGCCTTCCCGACGAGTATATCCGTAAATAACTGCGTGTGTCACTTCTCCCCGCTGAAGAGTGACCAGGATTACATCCTCAAGGACGGAGATCTGGTCAAGATGTGAGTGCCCGGGGCGTGTTCCCCGGGACTTCCCTCTTCTGGTCCTGCTCCCGGTTAAATGCTTCCCAGAATCCCACAATGGTTTGGGTTGGAAGGACCTTAAAGATCATCCCCTTCCCCCCGCCCTGGGCAGGGATGCACCAGCCCAGGTTAATTACTGCTTCGCTAATTAAAGACTGATACCGAGTCTGGAGCAGCGCCCGGAGCGCTCTTCCATCTGCTGATGCCTTTGGAATCGCCCCCGAGCCGTGAGACCCAACCTGGAATTCCCTTTCCTTTGTGTTGCAGCGACCTGGGAGTCCACGTGGACGGGTTCATCGGGAACGTGGCCCACACCTTCGTCATCGGCGCCTCCAAGGTGGGTTTGTGCTTGGGGGGGTGTCTCCCGCTGCCCCTCGGGGCGTGCCATCCCCGAAATCGTGCTGAGGGGTCTCGGAATCCAGGGGGGTCTCTGGGAGGAGCCTTGGAGAGGCAGTCCCTGCTGCCCAGTTTTGCTGCCGGAACGCCCCTGGGTGGATGTTGCCCACCCCAAAATCGGTCTTTGCTTCTCAGTTCTCCCGCAGCACAGACATTCCTTGCTGGGGGCTGCTGTTGGCAGGACACCACCAGGATTTGGCCGGTCTCGTGCCTTGGGAATTCCCGTCGTGATCCTGAAGCTGCCACTTAAAAAAAAGCTCAGGATAAATCCTTAGGTGTAGCCTTGGGAAGGGGATGACGCTTTCCTGGGTTTTGCCGCGGTGGCTTTGGAACGACTTGAAGGGGAGAGAACCAAAAATCCTCATTTGGAGTGTGTGGAAACTCTCCCAGTCCGTGTTTCTGGCCACACTGGAGTCCTGATCCCTTTTCAGTCGGGGGTGCCTGGACTGGGAAGTCTCTGGAACTCCCATGGGAGCTGATTTGGTGGTGGTTGACGGGGCACTAACAAGGGATCTGTGGGGCTTTTCCCCTCCGAGCTGGATTCCCAGCTCGCTCCAGGGGGAAAGGTGTCTGCTGAAACGGGGAATCTCCTCCTCCAAACGAACAACAGCAGCCCTCAAAAATCCTCTCGTTTGGCCGTTTTCCCAGGAAAACCCCGTGTCGGGCCGCAAAGCCGACGTCATCAAGGCGGCTCATCTGTGCGCCGAGGCCGCCCTGCGCCTGGTGAAACCCGGGAACCAGGTCAGGGGGCATGAGCACGGGGGGGAACCTCGCCTGGGAAGAATTCCCAGCCTGGGGAATTCCGTGGGGCGGCTGGGAGCAACTGTCTGGGTGGGCGCTGGGAAGAGTCGGGGCCTGGCACCGTCTCTCTGTTTCTCAGGAGGTGTCAAAGCACCTGTTGGTTATAAAACCTGTGGGATTTATCCCAGAACGCGGAATTAAAGGAAGCCTCGTGCCTGTGGTGGGAAATTTCTGTCCTTAACCTGTTTTCCTGTGTCCTTCTTCCAGAACACACAAGTGACAGAGGCCTGGAACAAAATAGCCCACTCGTTTCACTGCACGCCCATCGAAGGTAAGGATGGGGAGCGGCGATCCCAGGGAGCAAGTCCATCCCAGAACCTTCCCAGGGTGGGCAGGGTGTCATTTCCTCCCTGCTCCAGCCCCCTGGATGAGTGGGAAGGTGCTGGGATAGCTGCTGGTGGCAGTGGCAGCGCTGGATCCACCTCTGGAAGCTCAGCCTGGCATCGGGCACTGGCAAATCCTTTTGTCCTGTCGGTGCCACGAGGTTCTTGCAGCCACCTTAAATTGGCCCGTTGCTGGTTAAATTTCCCCAAGTTCCGCGGAGCTGGCTCGTTCTCTGGGATCTCTGGGAACACAGATTCCTTGCTCTGTGTGTGGGATGGCTTTGTGGGCCTCCTCAGTGCCTTGTTCCATTCTCCAGGACACAATCCAGTGCTGTCCAAGGAGCTGTCTGGGGGAAGAGTTGAGTCCCAGGGTTTTTTCAGACAGGTGATGGGAGCAGACAGAGCTGGTTGTGCTTCCTGTTCCCTAAAGGAACATCCTACAGTCCCTGCTGGCTCAGGGAGTGGATTGGGAATGTGCTGGTGCCTCTTCCCAGGCTGGGGTTTGGAGGTGAACTGTGGGAAATTCCCCTGGATATGGCACTGGTGGGGAATGGCTTGTGCCTGAGGGGCCCAGTACAGCCCAGTACAGCTCCCAGTACAGCTCCCAGTACAGCCCTGTTTCTGTGTGACCCTGAAGACTCTTTCCCTCCCTGCTCCCTGGATCTGAGAGCTGCACTCCTGGTACTCCCAGTACTCCCAGTAAGCCCTCCCAGTAAGCCCAGTTCCCTCTCATGACAGGGATGTTGTCGCACCAGCTGAAGCAACACGTGATCGACGGAGAGAAAACCATCATCCAGAACCCCTCGGACCAGCAGAAGTGAGTGGGGGCTTTTGGGGGGGTCAGGGGGCCCTGGGTCACAGCCCAGCTCTGGCCCTGCACGGGACAACCCCACAAATTCCCCCAGTCCCCAAATCCCGTGGCCTGAGGGCGTTGTCCAAACCCTCCTGGAGCTCTGGCAGCCTCGGGGCCGTGCCCACTGCCCTGGGCAGCCTGGTCAGTGCCAACCACCCTCTGGGGGAAGAACCTGTTCCCAAAACCCACCCAAGGCCCCTGACACAGCTCCAGCTGTTCCCTTGGGTCCCGTCACTCATCCCAGAGTGGCTCATCACAGGGTTGGACCTTTAAAGGTCCTCCCATCCCAAAGTGTTCCAGACTCTGTGAGTTGTGAGTCCGTGTTCGGGGTCATTCTGAGAAAGAAAAGCTGGAAGCCACCGAGGAGGCTCCGTGCTGGCACCTGTCCTTGGTCCCTGTCCAGTTTCTGGGGATCTGCTGGAAGCTGCCAGCACGAATCCCAACTGTTGGTCGTGGAGGTGGTGCCAGCTCGGAGCTGTGCCAAGACCTGCTGGCTGTCCCCCAGGAGCTGCCAGGATATCCCACGGGATGGGGGTGCCTCTCAGTCCCACCTCAGGAGAGGCTTGAGCTTGGTGACCCGGATTCTCCTTCCATCCTGCTCCAGCAGCTCGGGGATCCCCTGGGATTGGGTCTGACACTAAATATTTATAAAGTTCGGTGGCTTTAAATCCCAGTCCCCATCCCTGGAGGCGTTCAGGGAACAACTGGACGTGGCGCTGGGTGCTGTGGGTGACAAAGCGGGGATTGGTCACAGGTGGGACTCGGTGACCTCAGAGGTCTTTTGCAACCTCAGGGATTCCAGAATTCCGTTTCATTTCCTCACCGAACTCTTTTCCCACGCAGGAAGGACCACGAAAAAGCCGAATTCGAGGTCCACGAAGTCTACGCTGTCGACGTTCTCGTCAGCAGCGGAGAGGGCAAGGTGAGTCCACCCGAAAAACCCAGGGACGCTTTTGGGGTGGGGGGTCTGGAGGGGGCTGCTCCGAGGGCGGCGCCGCCGCTCCGGGTCTCCCACGGCTCCCGTTGGCGTTTTCCAGGCGAAGGATGCGGGACAGAGAACCACGATTTACAAAAGGGACCCTTCCAAGCAGTACGGCTTGAAGATGAAAACCTCCCGTGCCTTTTTCAGCGAGGTGGAGCGACGCTTCGACACCATGCCCTTCACCCTCAGGTGTGGAGACCCATCCAGGGCGCTGGGACACCCGTCTGGGGTGCTGGGACACTCGTCTGGGGTGCTGGGACACTCGTCTGGGGTGCTGGGACACCCGTCCAGGGCGCTGGGACACCCGTCCAGGGCTCTGGGACACCCGTCCGGGGTGCTGGGACACCCGTCTGGGGTGCTGGGACACTCGTCTGGGGTGCTGGGACACCCGTCCGGGGTGCTGGGACACCCGTCCAGGGCTGGAATCTGAGCAGAGCCAACGTGTTTTGCTGTCCCGGCTCAGAGTGGGGCATGGCCTTGGCTGCCCCTCCGTTGGGACTCGCAGGATTCGAGCCCAGGAGAGGGTGTAGGAAGGAGGTGATGGGCTTAAAGCAGGAATTGCGGGGGATTTGAGCTCAGGTGCGAGCTGGGGTTTGAGCTCAGGTGAGCCCAGGCGTGTCTGTCTCCTCGCAGGGCTTTTGAGGATGAGAAGAAGGCCCGGATGGGGGTGGTGGAATGCACCAAACACGAGCTGCTCCAGCCCTTCAATGTCCTCTACGAGAAGGAAGGTGAGTCCTGGGTGGGGAGGGAGGAACAGGGGAGGAGGGAGCCGGAGGAGCTGCTCAGGGGCAGGGGTGGTGGGTCCTGGCAGGTGTCAGCAGCAGGGGTGGTGGGTCCTGGCAGGTGTCAGCAGCAGGGGTGGTGGGTCCTGGCAGGTTGAAGAAGCTCCTCTGAGGTGGTTTTCAGCCAGGTGGGAGCAGCAGAGGGGGTGGAACAGCGGCGGGTCGGGGGTCAGTGGCGGGATCAGGGATCGCCGCCCGCCCAGAGCAGGTCCTGGCAGGGTTAACCCGGGCCGTGCCTCGCAGGGGAGTTCGTTGCACAGTTCAAGTTCACGGTGCTGCTGATGCCCAACGGGCCCATGCGGATAACGAGCGGCCCCTTCGAGCCCGAGCTCTACAAGTCCGACTTCGAGGTGCAGGACGGAGAGCTGAAGGTTGGTTGAGTCGCAGAACGTGATTAATATCGATAATTAGGAATGTTAATACACAGATTAAATGTGTTTATACGAATGTGTGAGTAACGTGTATGTGCAGTGTATGTCATGTGTTTATCTAGAAGTACTCCCAGCGCTTTCCAGGAAGGATTTAGGGAATCACACCTTGGAATTCCCCATCCATCCTGTGCCCCTGAGGATTTCCCTGCCGTTCCCCTCTAATTCCCCTCTAATGGTGTTCCCCGTTCTCCTGACTAAAAAAAGGAGTAGTTTTCCAGCTCCTCACGTTTCCTTCCTCTCTCCAGGCCCTTCTACAAAGCTCTGCAAGCCGGAAGACCCAGAAAAAGAAGAAAAAGAAGGTAATTTGTCCATTCCTTGCGGGAATTTGTCCATTCCCTTGTGGAAACCTGTGGCTCGGCAGCGCCTGGACGCTCCCAGGTCCTGCGTTTTGGGTTCGTTTCAGTGTTTTCCCACCTCAGGAAGCAGCAGCTCCGTGGGAAGGGGCTTCTCCAAGCCCCCCAGGGTGGGCTGTGCCCACGTGGGACCCCCCCCCAAGCTCTGATGTGTTCCCGGTTTTCCCCCTCAGGCTTCCAAGAACGCGGAAAATGCCACCACGGGAGAGACGGCGGAGGAGAACGAGGCTGGCGACTGAGAGCCCCCCAAATCACTCAAATGGCCCCTTTTTTCCCCCCCACCCCCCAAAAAAAAAAATAATTCCAACCAGAAGCAAAAGGATCTGGCACTGTTGGTCCCCCCTCGGGACCGGACAGTCTGGACTTCCCACTGACTCCAAGCAGCTCCCGTTGACTTTGCCAAGCAGGGAGGAACCTCTCGGCCGCTTCGGACGACTGAAAAAAGAGCGGAAAAAAATAAAATTAGGAGTAAAAAGTCACTATCAAATCTTTAACCTTTTATATTTCCCGCATTTGAAGAGGGGAATTAATCCCAGTCTGGTGAGAGGGAGTGTAGGGAGCCGCCTGCTTCCTTCTTCCTCCTCCTCCTCTTCCTCCTTTTATATTTTTTAATTTTTCCCTTTACAAATTTTAACGGAGGACAAAAAAAAAAAAAAAAAACCCACCCAAAAGCAGCTAATTACACCCAGAAAAGTGCCCTGCGCGAGCGATCCGGGACGCGGTGCCAGAGGATTCCTCTTTCTTTTCCCTCTGGATTTGTATTTATAATCGGGGAAAAAACCCCAGCAAATTTGACGTCCCCCTGGGAGAGCGGCCCGGCCGCTCCGTTCTGTCTCTTGCCTTTGCTTTTAAGGGATGAACTCGCTGGTTTTTTTTAACACAAACCGGTTTTTAAATCGTCCAAACCCCTCGGGAGCCGCCGATGTCCCGGCCCTGCGGAGGGGCAGGCGAGTCGAACCTTCTCTCCCTTCCCTCTGGATTTCCACCTTCGTAAATCCGGGGGGGGGAGAAAAAAAAGGAAAAAAATCTCAGCTGTTCCTCAGGTGACCGGTGAGGGAAGCGCCGCCGGAGCCGGGGCCGAGCCCGGCCGGGGGGGTAATCGCTCTTTTTGTAGTCACTTTTATAAAAAAAGAAAACAACCAAAAAAAAAAAAACAAAAAAAAAAAAGCCGCCTGATGCCATGAGTCGAATGTGAGGATTTTGTTTTCTTTATTTTGTCGGTACCTCTGGTTCTTTTTCCCCCCCCCCAGCCCCGACGGAGCTGAATTTGGGTAAAAACTCTCTTTGCCTTTAAGAACATTCCCGGGCGTCTCCGCAGGCCGCTGTGCTTCCTTCGTCAGGATCCGAGTTTTCCACCCCGAAACCACACACGTGCAAATATTACCAAAGTCAATAAAAGAGAATAAACGATGCGATACTGGATTTTATTCTGAGTTTTTTTGCGTCTCTCTGTGCTCCTGGTGTCCCAGTTCTTTCAGCTCTGGGGTGGGTGTGGGATCCTGGTCTTCTCTGGTGTCTGAACTGTGGATTTGAGGGGAAAATTCCTCATTTTGAGGGACCCCCCCCCTTATTTTAGCCTTTTTAACCAGTATTTTGCCCGGAGATCGAACGCGTGTGCTTTCCTAGTCCACAACGCAGATTTGCAAACACTGTCGGGGGTTTATTTAATTTTATAGTTTTTTATATTTTATATTACGATACAAATACATTTAGAGGGTTTTTTTATATTTTATATCACAGTATAAATATATTTTTGAAGGGAAGTCCCTGGGCGGCCTTTGTGACGCAACAACAACCCCGTTCAAACCCCGGCCAAGTGGGGACTCTGCGAAAAGCTGTGCCTGGTGCTCATGTTCCAAATAAACGTGACCGTTGGCAGCTCGGAGGGGTCTTTGGGGGGAAAGGTGGGGGCACCTTTGGGGACGCCCCAAACGGGGGCAGCGCAAAATGGCGGCCCGGGCCGGACTCCGCTTCCCGCCACGCCTCGGGGCAGGGAACTACAACTCCCGTCGTGCTCCTCGGCGCGGTGGGCGTGGCTTACTGCCCTATAAATACCCCCGGCCGGGCGGCGCGGGCCCCTCTCCGCCGCTGCCGCCATTTTGGGGCCTTCCCCGGGCCGCCGCCTCCATCCGCCTCCATCCGCCGCCCCCGCCCGCCCGGACTGAGCGCGGAGCCGCCGCCGCCCCGCCATGAGGGCCAAGGTGAGCGGCGGGGGCCGCCGATGGCGCCTCGGCAGTGGCCGAGCCGGGATGGGGGGGGAGGGGGGGGCCTTGCGGCCTGGACACCCCTGAGGCGGGGGGGAGGAGGGGGGTCCCGCCTCCTGGTGCAGGGGACGAGGGTCTCGGGGGGGTCCCAGGGGTTGGGGGGTCGCCGCTGGGGGCGGTGGGGCCGGTTGTCTGTGGAAGGTGAGGTCCCTGCTGGGTATCCCGGGAGTTGTTCCAGCGGGTGGAGCGTCCGGGGGGCGGTCCCTGTGGAAGTTGGGGTCCCTCGGGGGGGTCCCTCGGGGGTGTCTTTGCTGGGAGCGGGGTGGGGGGAACCTGGTGATGCAGGAGGGGCCTTATGGAGAGGGGTCCGGGTGCCTCAGGGGAGGGAGGGAGGTCGGTCTGGGGGGTCCAGGGCTTCGGGGCGCACTGGGAGTACTGGGACAGAGTGGGACTGGGGGCACTGGGGCGGTGTGGGACTGGGATCCAGCCCAGCCTGGCACCGGGGGGCACTGGGATCAGCCTCCCCGTCCCGGCTCTAACGGCCCTTCCTTCTCTCCCGCAGTGGCGCAAGAAGCGAATGCGCAGGTAACGTGGGGACCCCTGGGGAGACCCCCGGGGCTCGGGGGGGTCCCGGCTGTGACAGCGCCGCCCTGTCCCTTCTGTCCCCAGGCTGAAGCGCAAGAGGAGGAAGATGAGGCAGAGGTCCAAGTGACCGACCCCGCCGGGGCCGCGGCCCGGGGCCGTCCCGGTGACACCCTGAGGACACGCCGGTGACCCCCCCGGGGCCGCGGGGAGGTTTTTTTGTTGTTGGGCTCGAGTTATTTTAATTATTTTTTTTTCTCTCCTTTCCACGAAAAACTATCTCAACTTTGATGAACTTTCTGGTTTCGACTTTCTTAAAGGGCCCGCCGGGCTCTGCGCCCGCGGCGGGTCCAGGCCTCTCCTCCCGGCTATCCCCGGCGCGGGGGGATGTGGCTGAGCCCCGCGGGGGTTTGAGAGCCCCGGGACGGCACCCCAATGACAGCTCAAAGCCCCATGAACAGCAGACCTGGGAGCTCAGGACGGAGGTCATGTAACCTCAGGACAGCAGCCCTGAGCCTCCGGGTAGCATCCACAAAGCCCCTGGGGACACCAGCCCACTTCCTTCTGCCAGGGCAGCCCCACATCCAGCCCCAAGAGACATCGGTGGGTGCCCGGAGCAGAGTCCTGTTCTTAGACTTGGGAGGAGGAGCAGGATTCAGGCATAGAATCATGGAATCCCAGAATGGTTTGGGTTGGAAGGGACCTTAAAGATCACTGCATTCCAATCCCCAGCCATGGGCAGGGACACCTTCCACTAGGCCAGGCTGCTCCAAGCCCCATTCAACTTGGCCTTGAACACTTCCAGGAATGGGACAGCCTCAGCTTCTCTAAGAAACCTGTGCCAGGGCATCACCATCATATCGATCTCCTTTCCATTCTCCCTGCCCACACTGGTGTCCAACCAGCCTTATCCTAAAGGACAGCCCATGGTTGGGTAACATGAGCAGAAAATTGAATGCATGGCCCATTCCTGCACTTGCATCCCAATCCTTGGTTCCTGTGTGTAAAAGGTGTAAAACTCCAAGAGTTTGGGGTCAACCCATGAAGTGGCAGATATTCAGGTATCTGAACCCTGTTATCTTAACCAGCATTGCATATACCCAGTCCTTGTTGCTTCCCCAGAACCGAGGACAGGTGAAAGTGAGGGGAAGCATCAGCTCTGCCCTGCTCCAGGGGTCCCACAGGCCCCTGGGCTGCAGAAGCAATGAGTGTTCCCTGTCCTCTGCTGGCCCTGGCTGGAAACACCTGTGTTGTCCCTCCCCCAGCACTGAATGTCACTTCAAAATCAAACTGAATGCACGCCTGGCTCTGAGTGATCATTTCCTTCCAGCAGGAGCTCCGGGATATCATTTTGCTCATGTGCATATTGTGAAGAGGTGTGAGTCTGGCTGGGGGCAACCACAGCTGATTTCCCCACCACACCTGAGTCCGCTACCCTGTTCAAGCCCCAGCCTCTGACTCCATTCACCACCTGGTTACAAAGAGGCTCCTTATGAAAATGTAACCCTGTAAACTCAGCTGTCCCCATGCACAAGTATTGTCCAGCACAACCCACGGTGCTCTGGAGCCAGTGCCAGAGAAACAATGCAAGGAACACCATCAACCAAGGTGGTGCCCACAGTCAAGTGCTTGTTGGGGGTCAGTGGTTCCATTGCAGAAGGTGTGTTGGAGGAGAGGAAATATCCTCCTGGGAGCATTGGGTTTATGTTTCCTTGCTTTCTAGGTTAAGGCTTTCAGCAGCAGCAGCTGTTTGTACATGGCAGGGCGGGTTTGTATATGGAGTCCTCACACAGACAGCGGCAAAGCCACCGCTTCTTTTTCAAAGGCTTTGTAACAAGCTGCTAAGCCAGAGATCCCTGCCAGGACCTGCACAAGAGGAGAAAACCCCCACTTTTTAACTAAAAAAAATCCACTTTGTTTATTTAAAATATTGTCCTACAGAGTGGTTTTTTGGAAGACTTCACATACCAGCCCTGTGCACAACAGTGAGAACCCCCAGTCCATCCACAGAGCTTGGCATGGAGAGATCTGCCGCAGAGCAAGGGCTTTCCCTGGCCTTCAGGGCTGCTGTGGTTCCCCACAACTTCATCCGCAGCGTAAGGCTGCACAGGAGTAACTGCCAGGAAGAGCATTGCCTGCTGTGCCGCAGAGACTCCAAGTGAACCCACCCTGATGAAGACCAGGAATATTTACTTCCTGTGCTAATTAAGCAAAACCCACTGTAACCTTGCAGCTCTTTCTCTGTGTTTAGGTTTGGTGTTTTACTTTCTACAGACTTTGAGTCTGGAGCCTGTGCCCAGAGGAGGAAGGCACAAACGGGTGGACTTCAGAAGCAGCAGCGGGTTTTCATCAGACCCCCAAGGAAGCCGCACTGTACACAAGTGTAGGGGAGATGTGCTGCCTCTTCCACAGCAGGAAAACCCCAGCCACAAGCGGAAGAGCTGCTGCGTCCATCACACTGGAGTGATGGTGGCAGGTTCACCACGTCACTGCTGCACTGATGGCCACAAGCTGTGGTTTATTCTATCGGCAAGTTCATCACACTGGGCTAGAGAGCAGCATCCTCTTTGCATGCCCACCCCTCAGAGCTGTATGTGGTGTCAACACCCCTACATCCCAGCATCTTGTGGCTCACAGTCCCTTTGATGTCCCAATAAACATCACACTCAGGCAGACTCTCCCCTCCCAAACCTCTGAGGCACAACAACATGTGCTTCAGCACATGAGCCCTTGATGGTCCAACCAGCTGCGTGAGGAGATGTTCCTGCCCCTGGAAACCCAAAGGGGTGCACATGTGAAGCAGTCACTGCTACCAGCTTGTACGAGTGAGTCAGTCCATCAGAAAATGGTGATGTCTCTGCAGAGGTTTTGGCTGAGAATTCTCTCCACTTCCATGTGGAAATGCTCAGTTTAAGTGTGCAGTCTGAGGCCACACCAGCTGAACCAGTGCAGAACCAAGCAACACTGGTTTGACCTTGCTTACCCACACCTTACAGTGATGTATTTTTACACCAACACTTTTTCCCATGAGGCCTCTTCCACCCAACATCATCTGGCTCTTCAGTCTGGCCAAGATCTGCACCACAGCCTTGTTCTTGTCGTACCACATCCATGGAGATGTGTTGGTTAGAAGAGCAGAGGTAATGCTGTGATCCATCAAGCATCCACCCACCTCTCCCACATCAATTCCACAACAGGGTGGACAAGCTGGCAGTGAGCCCCGTGACAATGTCCCACACAAGCAGCTCCAACTGTGCAGTTCTGCCTGCAAACAATGGGAACTACAGTGCCTTACTATGATACAGGAGTGAGGTGCTTACAACTAGCAAGCAGGTGTTAGAAAGGGGGCTAACAAAGTACTTGGGATAGAAAGAGATAGGAATCAGCTGAGAAATCGAGGTAGGACTTGAAATGACAACCAGCTGTGAACAATCTTGTGTTTTCACACAGTTTCTCAGCTTTACGTTTTCTCACTCTTGAACAAGCAGGCAAGCAGGTGACCAGCTCACTAGTTAACCAGTTAAGGTGATAACAGAGGGTCATCTCTCTCCAGCTGGGCTCCTGCATCTGCTGCCCACTCTGCTACCATGTGCTCCCAGGCCTCATTCATCCACCTGTAAAGAGGCCATGAATTTCATGTTGGGGATCATGGTGGTTGTCACAGGGGGTTACCTTGGGCCCCTGTTTCCCCTAAGCTTACTGCAGGTGCTGCCACACACGTTGGATGAGGTATTGGATGGTTTTTCCTGTTTCTCACTACTTACCTGGGACAACAACTGAGCACTGGCACTTGTCCTAGGGCAGAGAGGGCACTCCCATGGCACTTCCAGCATTTCTGAGGTATGGCGAAGGGAGAATTTCCTCTGCTTGCCACTGATGCCAACTTTTCCTCCTCCTGTCCTTACCCAGGAAGTCCATATCTCCATGGCCTGTGCCAGCCAGCACTGCTCTGCTGCTCTCCTCCATCCTCCATTCATTCCAGCTGCTCTTGCCTCATGCCCTTAGTCTTTCTGGTTAATTATTCTGGACTGGGATTGCAGCACTGGCTGGGAAGAGACCACCAGCCATGGGACATGGAGGAACCCTGATTTCCGAGCGAGCAGTGAGACTAGCTGATCCCACTGTCATTGCTGAGACCAGTGACAGGCACGCGCAAGCTGAGTGCTGGTGTCACCGAAGACTCTTCACAGGACCTCAGGTGAGTTTTCAGAGACAGGCAGGTGAAGGCTTTAGGGATGAGATGCTGTTTTTGGTATGGATGGTCATCCAAACATCTGGGGACTTGTTACAGTGATTGTGGGAAGGGATCTTGGGAGTCTCCCACCCAACATCCTGCAGGACTGTCACCAGCACCAGGTCAGGTTGGCCCTTCCTTGAAAAACCCTAACAATGGAGCAACCTCACCTCTCCAGGTGTCCATCCCAAGGCTGCACCATCCAGCAGGGAAGGAGTCTTCCCTAACACCCAACCCAACCTTCCCAAGCCACCACATGCAGCGTTGCCTCACGTAACATCATCTGCCGTTATCAAGGGAAGTGTAGCATCTCTTTAACTAACCCTCTAGGAGACATAATCTGTGAGGAGACTCCCTTTCAACCTCTTTTTGGCCAAAATAACCCAGCCCAGCTTCTTGCTGACCTCTCACCAGCCACTTCAGTGCTTCCCCACCTCCCAGTCCACATGTCTGTCCAGAGCAGAACCTGCACAGCCATTCCTCCTGGCCCCGCAGCCTCCTTTGGTGCATTGGTCCCCGAAAAACAGGGATGGCACTTGGCCAAGGCCAGACTGAAGAGCAGCTCCCAACCTCTTCCATGGATTTGGTCCTTCTGTTGGTCAAATGCCACGTGGCTACACCAGCAAAGGACAGAGGGTGAAAGCCATGGCAGGAAGATTAGTACCGGAGACAACTGACATTTGGGTACCGAATGACATCATGCAAGTAGCCCCATCTTGGGAGCTGTGCAGAACTTCGGGTGGCCCAGCGGGTACAGGGCAGAGAAGCAGCAGAATTACAGGGCTCATCCAACATCACATGCCTGAAGTAGCTGCTTTGAGGACGGCAGTGAGTGCTTTCAAACTTTAATTCCTTTCCGTACATCACCGCTCGTCTTCTCCAGCTCTGCCTTCCCCCAGGAGGACGAGCTGAAGTTAACTGAGAGAGACAAGGGCTCGGAGGTGTGCGCAATGTTTGCTCAGACGCATCAGATCGCTGCAAAGCTGCTTTTATGGGCATTTCAGAGCGGCTCCTGGCAGCACCGCCAGAGCCGAGCTCTGCGGACGCTCACTGAGCCCTATGACGTGAACCCACCGAGTGGGCTCCCGACCAAAAACGGGTGAGGAGAGCTTGTGTTTAGACAATTTGAATAAAAAGATAGCGTCAAACAGAAAAGCCTGTTTGGAGCCAGGAGCAGGAACAATAAACCCAAACGCTTTCTCTGATGGGTTGCAGATGCAGCAGTGTCGGCGATCTCCCGGTGGAAAAAGCACGGCTGCATGGAGGGATTTGCCACTTAGTCACCTAGGTAATGAAGACAGGACTTTAGTCTGCCCCAAAACTCATAGTCTTTTTGCCTAGATGATGAAATACGGGGAAGAAAAAAGGCAGTGCTCCTCTTCCCTTGTGCAGCACTGAAACAATGCACTGTTACCTCTTTAGTTTCATAATTAATGTGTCACTTGCACTGTCTGGGCATATTAATTATGAGGGAATGAACCAGGGGGAATCCTTTATAGAGAATTTGTTAATTAAAGGCCCCAGAGCCAGCCCAGCCCCACGGGGTGGACACAAGCCTGGCTCCTGCACTCATCCTGCACTGAGCTGCTGCGCACAAAGCATCCATAGCTGGACTTCTCCAAGTGCAGGGTGTGGGCTGTCTCAGCTCCAGGTCCAGGAGATGTGCCCAGGCCTTGCAGACATGGTGGAGCATCAGGGGTGTCCCTCCATGTTCATCCCCTGCAGTTTCTTCCTCCACCATTCAGCCTGAAGAGCAGCTGAAGTCACCACCACAGTGCTCTCAGGGGCCAAAATTCTTCCCACAGTGCAGCTGGACCTCACCAACAACCTTGTCCACAGAGAAGCTGGGAACTGCCTAGATTCCTGTCGTCCCATGCCAGCCATAACAGAGGGATTTTTGAGTTGGATCCATTCCACCTCACTGGAGCTATGGCAGGAGCTGATCACTGGAACAGGCTCTCGGCTCCACAAGGGAAAGCTCCTCCCAGCCCCACTATCACTGCCTCCATCAGGAGCAGCTCTGCTCAGGGCCTGGCACTCGGCACCGACAGAGTGGCACCGATGGTCTCCAGACCTGTCCCAGCAGCAGAGAGGAGGCACAGCACAATGTGGCAAGTCCTGCCGGGCCACATCCCGCCCCTTCACTCCTCTGTGGTTGTTTGACTGAGGTTTTGACCAGATACTTAGTGAGAACATCGGCTTCAATGGCCACAGGGGTGGCTCGAGCAGCAGGGACAGAATGTGGCTTGACCCGAGGCACTGAAAGACACTCAGTGTCATTGGTGTCCTGAGCCCTCGTGTGTGGTCCTACAAGTAGGACCTGGCCCAGGCTCCTCTGGGTGTCAGCAAATCCAGGTTTGGATCCCTCAGCCAGGTGCTACCTGGTGGAGGAGCCATGTCCCAACCTGCTCACCAGCGTCACCTCTGCCCATCTCTACAGACCTCATCCTCTGCTAAATTATCTTCATACTTAAGTAACAGGCATTATGGACCATATGGAGGGCAGAAATTCTCCCAAACTTTGACATTATCCATCTGGACAGTCAAGGAGGAGGTGGTGGGCAGCTTTGAGCTGTGCTGTGTGATATGCTCCCGGTCACTGCCAAAGGCACTACCCCAACTCCCCAGGGAAAGGCGTCCCATTTTCACCAAGGTTATTAAAGTCCAGCCCCTCTGCACACTGGAGACCTTGTCAAACAAAACAAAAGGACGTGTTGTGGAGGAATCCTTGGCAACACGACCAACATACACATGACCTCCCGACTTGGAAAACAGATTGTCAAAAACCCAAGTGAGCGATCCCACCACACACAGCACAGCTCAGCTCCCCTGCCGCCCTCGCTGCCAGTGACGATCCAGGATGCACCACGGTTCCCAAAGTGTGCTGGAGCAAGCCAGGGAGCAAGAGGGGACATGTGGGATGAGCCTGGATGTGGCACTTTCTCTGTGCAGCTGCAAGCTTGGAAAAGCCCTTTATCAGCTCATTTATTGTGTTCTTCCCCAGGACACCTCCCATGGGTTCCCCTCAGGCAGCACATCTACCCTGGAGTATGTGTCCACGGGTGACTTCAAGGGCAGGGAAGAAGTCTCCTGCAGCTTCCTTCCTCCTTCCTACTGTTGTCCAGGCACTGTGCACCACAGAGGGCAGCCTGGGACACCTCCGTTTTCAGGGCCTGCAGGATATTGCCCAGAACGGGATGTGGCATGGAGGAGACTTCCTGCTGACTCCTGCCTCCCATCTCCTCTGGCCAAGCAGGACCCATGCCCCCCTCCTGGAGATTACACTTCCCAGTGAAGGCTGCTCCTCAGTCATGTGGATAATGGCAGGGATTAGCAAGTCAGGGGAGGATGAGAGCTAAACGAAGTGTCACCTTGCAAGAGGCTGCTCCATCCATCCTGCTTGTCTTTCAGTGAAGAAGGAAAGGCAGAGGGCAGCACCAGGTCAGGCCAGGGACAGCAGCACAGCTCCACCATCACTCCTGCCCTCCTGCATGGTAGGTACAAAAGCCAGCACACCACAGCAGCACCATCTCAGTGCCGTCCCCACACAAGGGATGCTCAGCACAGCCAAGGCTCCTGTACCACCTGCGGGGTCTTTGAGGGCTCCTTTGCTTGGCCAGAGCCTGGGATTCCTTCCCCACAGGCAGTTAGTGGCCCATCCCCAGGGCACCCCAAGCCTCACCCCTTGGAGTTTCCAGCCTTGGCAGCAAACCAGTGCAATACATCTTCCCAATTCTCAAACTCAGCAAGGCCAGACTTGTTTAAACTGGGGTGTTTCGATGAATTGGTGTATGCTGGACACCCAGAACGAAAGATTCAGCTCACGATGAAAGTTTGGCAAAGCCCTAAAAACCACAGAAAACAAAGAGTTTTATCATGGGAAGCAGTGGTCCTTGGGACAAGCTATAATTACCTCTGTTCTGCTTCGACCACAGGGCATAAACACTGAGGACCAACAGCACAAGGGCCCGTTTTCCGGAGCTGATCCCTTTGGCTGATGGTACAAGCTTTGTTGCAAAGTGCCCATGTCCCTGTGAGCAACACGCTGGGCTCACACCTGCAGTCCAGGTATTTCCCCCAAAACCTTTATGAAACACCCGTTGCATCACTGACCATCGCCAGCGCAAACTTCCCTGGAAAAATCATTTTCGCGCAGGGAATACAGCCTGGAAAATTCCAGCCTTGGTGGGGAACTACAAGTGAGGGGCTGTGATGGAAACTATTTTGCAACCTTAATTATTTTACCCCAAAGGCCGGCAGCCCATAATCGCATTAGTCTCCTTGGGAACGCCTGCCCCACCAGAGCCCCTCTTGCCCTCTTATCGCTCCCCCCAGGCCCTGAGAAGAGCTCCTGGGGAAGCTCAGGGGCCTGGTGAGCCCCTGTGCACGGCCTGCCAGGCAGATCCCGGGAATGCCTGATTTATAGTGTTATGCTTCATTCTGTTTACGCCAGGCGAGTTATTTAAAATGAGGAGAGCGAGAGGAGCCCGGGTTTTGTTTAAAAGTCCGGCGAGGAGATTTGCCTTAAATAGTCAAGAGCTGAGGTTGCAGCGGAGGCCGCCCAGCAGCACGGACCTCCGGGGTGGGAGCAGAGCTGGCACCCATTGGGGAAGCTGGCTGGCTGCAGGAGAGGTGGCAGGAGCCTCCCGTTTAACCCTGGGGAGTTAAACCATCCCGCGGGATTGCTCATAGCCCTGGCTTTGTGTGGCCTGTGGCACCGGAGACACGGTTCACCTCCACACATGAAACAGTGTCAGAGAAGCAGCAGCATTGGTCCTGCAGGCCAGCATTCACTCTGAACCCTAATGATGGCAATCCAAAAAGCTGCTCCAGAGCCAGAATTGGTACAGCCCCCCTAAAGGAAGCCGTGCGCAGCCTGGCACAGCCCCAGCTCGGAACCCCCCGAGCGGCCCCCACCAGCCCTCGAGGCCTCCTCCTCCTCCTCAGGGGCAAGGCTCAACGTGAGGTCACGCTGGTGGAAGGGCCTCCCTCAGGGGCTGACACAAGCTTGGTTTGCTCAGTGCTGAGCACAAATCTGATTTCTCTCTATAAATACATCCGGGGTCAACACCAGGCACAGGGAAGAGCTATTTAAACTCAAGGGAGATGCTGGCAAAAACAAAAGGCTATATATAAACTTTCCATGAGCAATGCCAGGACAGAGAGAAGGTTTTAACTCCTGGAGCAGAGAGGTGGAGAAAGAGCCCCCAAGGAGTGGGGTGAGGCAGTGGGATGGGGTCAGACATGTTTCTATGTGTCCCCAGGGTTGGCAATCCCAGTTTCCCTCCATTGCCCATCCCCAAGAACAGTAAAACCAGCAGAGGGGGTGCCAACTGGCATTGGCATCGCAGCGAGAGCTCCCAACCCTGACCCAGGCAGCACAACAAGGGGCAAGAAGCTCTTCAGATATTTTTCCACTTTCTTGACTTATTTGGTCAAAACTGCTGACGAATTAATTGGAATAATGAGTAACTCGGGTGCCTCGAAGCACTCAGCAGCAAGGGCTGACCACTGAAAGGCTGAACTGCTGTGCCAAGTCTGGCACCCTTTGCTATTTCCCATGTCACTGCTAATGCCTGTGTCCCCCATAATGCCTGCTCCTCTTGCTCATCCCTGCATCCCACAGTCCTGTACCCACTGTTAGCACATGCATCATCTGCTAATCTCTAATCCTGGCAACCTTGCCCATCCCTGAACCACAGTGCTCTGATGTCTGCTCCCAGTGTCCCCATTGGATCCACCTGCCAAAACTTTGAATGCTGCTCATGGAAACATGGGGAAGAAACATTGTGTTTGGGAGGTGTTATGGAGACAGCAAGGAGGAGGAGGAGAAGAAAGGGCAGTATAGTGGGGCAGGCTGGTGACACAGCCCCAGCAAGGGGCTTTTGGGGATACCAACCTGCCTTTTTTGGAGCTTATCTCAGAGAGATCTGAGCCCAGGACGTCACCAGCCCGAGCAGAACCATTTGCAGGGAGGAGGATGAAATATTCAGAGAGGTTTAGAGCAATTCGGTGTCTCCAGCGGAGCACACTGATAAATATTTCAGACGGACGGGCACCCGAAGGAGGGCTGGGAGCCCGCTGAGCACTCCACCAAACAGCCACCCTGTCCCTGCAGTGGCGTGGGCTAGCAGGGATGCTTCTGGGGACCGACTGGAAGCAGCTTGTTGGGGCAGTGACTGAGGAGGACATCTCTTTCTGCAGGTGTCCCATGTCTTCCCACTCTGCTCCCAGGGATGTGACAGCAGTGAGGACTCATTCCCATGCACATATCCACCATGGCCATCCATCAGCTCTCCTGTGACACTGCAAAGGGGCTTCCTGGCAAGAGCCAAGGCAAACCCCATCTTCCCAGTTCCTTCCAGCTCACCGCTGTCTCGCTCATCCCCTCCAAGCAGTGCTCTCACACTGTCACCCCACATGTTGGGCTCACTGTAGGAGGAAGGTGACAATGGTTGGTACAGAGGACATTCATATTGTCATGGAAAACCCCACTCCTTGCACCAGCTTACACAATGTGGTCCTTTCCAGGCTGTAAGAGGAGGGATCTGACCACTAGGACAGTGAAGTGTGAACTCTAGCACAAGGCCCATAAACACTTCTCACCATGAATTAAAGCAGAGCTGCCCATATTTGCCACACTCCCAAATCCTCTAAGCTGCAGAGCTACCAGCACTGGTATTGCAACAATCAGGACAGTGTGGGGAGTGATGTCCTGAGCAAAAGGTTCAGGTCTGAGCTGGGAAAGCCTCTGGGGCAGAGAAAAGGCTGCAGGGTTTGGGATGTACTGCTCAGGGATGCATGGGCACCCTGTTGTCCCCAGTCCAACACGGAGCTGCAAGCCACCACCTGACTTGTGCTGTCTTGGCTACCAGCACAGTCAGCATGGGGCAGGACCCCAGTGTGCTGGGAAGGGGCTTTAACTCCTGCTACATCCCCTGGGAATTGCAGCAATGAGTCTGGGAGCTGGCAGAGCAGGGATGTGGCTGGCTGAGGAAAACTTTGGGGTAGCAGGAGGGAAGACGGCTCAGCTGCAGGCACTGCTGCCACTGCCGCCACAGGCGGTCCAGCTGGCGCTGGGGCCACATTCCCGAGGGACAGATAAAAGCTACCGTAAAAGGGGAGACCTGTCACTGGGGCTGGCCTGGCTTCTCTCAGCACGGCAGGGAGAGTGGAGCACCACTCAGAGAGCTGTGCCGGAGCTGAGGGCCACCTTATCGGCAGCGTGCCACGGCCCCGGCACTTGGGGATTGCTGAGCGATGCTGGGGAAGGCATCGACCCACCAGGCACCTCCAAGCTGCCTCGGCCCTGTCCTCTCTGTGATGGAAATCTGCAGCTGTATGCCTGTCTGGAGCTGTCACATCCCATCAGGCTCCACTGGCCACAGAGCCTCTGGTCTGCACACTGTCCCCCCACCACAGCAGCCATTCGGTGGGAAGCCAGGATGGCTTCTGGGCAAGTCCAGGGTTTCCAGGGTACAGCCTGCCCCTGGCTCCCTCCATCATCTTCACACAACCAGGGAAGGTGGAGCTCGGGCTAAGGGCAGGCAGGAGAGAGCAGCCCCCTTCAAAAGAGCAAGAAACGAGACTCTCAGCACTGCCAGTGTAGAGCAGGGGCCCAGCTCTGGCAGGAGCTGTGGGGGGACCGCTGACTGCAGCAGCTTTTGCTTACGATGGGCAAAATGTTCAAGATCCATAAGCAGGAAGAGTCTCTTTTGGAGTGAACTGCAAAATATTGTCTTTGCACAGCTAAACTCCCCCACCTGCGCCTTCTCCTTGAAGCCTCAGCAGCTCTCAGGGAGAAGGTTCTTTCCTTCTCACCCCTCCACAAAGGGCAGTCTTCCTCCCTGCAGTCAATTAGTGAGCTGGGGTCGGGGGTCAAGGGGCTTCCTGAGTTCACGGCACTGATCCCTGGACCTCTGCCGAGTGGAGCCAGCATCGAGTGGCACATACGAGGCAGCCCTTATGGTTATCCTGGGACACCCTGGGGACAACCAAGTTGTCTGTGCCCCCTGCAGTCTCCAAATTTCCCTCTTCATCACCAACTGCCAGGTCCCCTCTGTGCCTGGCTCCCTGCTCCATTCCTTCTAAGATCTGACAGCCTCCAGCTGCCAGCCCGGCCCCCACGCATCTCTCCGCAGAGCCATTGCGGCTTCATCCCACCACTGGCAGGTTTGCAGGGCCAGAGGAGGAGCCCACGTCTCTCCAGCCCTGTCTTGGCACTGCCACACTAACACGGGCAGCCCCACTCCACACCAGCCCCATCGCCAGCCCCCCACAGCCACCTCCCTCTCCTCCGTGGGCCATGCTGTGGCGGGCTGGTGGCCACTATCAAATATTGATGGTGCTGCGTGGTAAATAAGCATTATGAATTTATGACTTGCTGAATTAAACAGGCCCCGGCTCGGGCCGGCTGCCGTTCGGCGAGGCGGAAGGAACAGCGACGTTGCTGGCACATGCAGCGGCAAAAGCTCAGCCCCACAGCCGACCGCATTTAAACCTGAGCCCAGACTTCAGGAATACGCAGAGCCCTACAGCCCCAGGGAGCTCACACCAAGTCTCCTTATCCTCCTACAAATCCCTTGCTGCCCTCTGGATTTCAGCTCTTCCCGAGACAGCTGACAGTGCAAACTTCCCCCTCCATGGAGCTGCAGAAAACAGAGAGAGAAGGGAGTGAATCAAGGCTTGGGTTCACCAGTTTAAACAACAGCAAGTCCAGCGCTACGGTTACGTGACTAACCAGGTTAATTAATAACATGGCAATGGGAAAGAAGAACAAAGTGATTCTGCTAGGCACAAAGGGGCTGGCAGAAACCCACCTGTGAAAACCCCAGGCAGCAGGAAGGAGAGATGCCTGACCCTCTTGGAAGAGGCTGGCTTGCCAGCCAATCCAACATGCTGAGTGCAAGGTGAATCATAGAATTCCAGAATGGTTTGGGTTGGAAGGGACTTTAAAGCCCATCTCATTCTAATCCCCTGCCATGGGCAGGACACCTTCCATTAAACCTGGTTGCTGAGATTCCCATCCAACCTGGCCTTGAACCCTTCCATGGATGGGGAAGTGTGAGAGGGAGGCACAGTTTGACATCCAAGCCTGGCTGCCTTTCTGGAAGACGTTTGGGTGTCCTTGTGAACATCTTCAGGAGAAGGGAGATGAAGGGACAGGATGGTGGGAAAAGAGATGGGATAAGCACTGCAGCAGCAAGACATCACCTGACCTGGGCCACGGAGGTAAATGCCAAAGGAAAAGTCAGGTGATGAATGGAATTTCCAGGACTGACACAAGAGGGAGCCCAGGAAAACATAAAAGCAGTTAGAAAGGCTCCCTGCCAGCACCATTTCCCAAGGGAGCACCATGCAGGGCTGCTCCTGTGTGAGGATCACAGAATGGTTTACGTTGGAAAGGAACTTGAGATCATCTTGCTCCACCCCTCTGCCATGGGCAGGGACACATTCCACAAGATCAGGTCACTCCAAGCTCCATTCAGCTTGGCCTTGGATCAAGTCCAGAGATGGAATCATTGCCCATGCAAATACAGCCCTTCACAACTCCCTCCCACACCACAGGTTGGCCACTCAGTGAGGCCTGGGATGTTGCTGGTACCACATCCCCTGTGAGGTGGTAGCATGGTGTCACCAGGCCTGGCTGGTCTCCCTGCTTGGCAGATGGGACCCCCACCCTCACCATTAACAAAGCAAATGATCTCCTCAGGGTCCCATTGGTGTGCCAGACTGGGGCTGGCTCCTGGCACTGGGCACATCCTCCTCCAAGTAGAAGCACTGCCAGGCCCTGGCAGGGCACCACAATACCATCACCTTGGACTTTCAAAGCACCCTGCACTTGGGTGACCTGCTTCCCAAATGAGCCCTTACTGATTTGACTTCTCCAAGCTCCTTTTCCTCGTGCAATAACTGAGCCACCAAGGAGGATTGGCAAGGGATTAAGCTGGCTGGGGGTGCACAGGTCAATGCTCCCCACTTCCCACCCCATCTTCCTGTCTCCATGGGGTGTCCAGGGCTTTACCACCTGATGACAGCAAGAGCCACAGCCACCCCTGCCACGCTTGGCTCATCACACAGCAGGCAGAGCCAGCTGGGCTCTTTCAGCACCACTAAATTTATCCCTGAAGACCCCCTCCTTGGTACAATCAGTTCCCATCACCGGGTGATGCTTCGCTCCCACCCCCGCAGTTCCCCCACTGACCCCCCTTCCTCCTCCACCAGGACAGGACGTTCCCACGTGGTTGCACATGAGCTGGCTGGGCTGGGAGCGGCCGCATTCACACGGGACAGCAGCAGGGCTGGACCCCCTGAGGATGCTCCAGTCCGGCCATCCCCAGACCCTCATTATCAGGGAAGAGCCCACGGGCTTCAGCCCAGTCATAAGGGGGACTTTGCTGTGCCCACCACAAGCCAAACCCTTGCACCACCATCAGCCCCTCTCCCCAGCCGGTCCAGGTGTCTCAGGCTGAGAATGGGTCCGGTGGGTCTGAGCCCTGCTCACACCAAGAAGAGGCTGATAAGTGGGATAAGCCCTCTTTACAGGAAGCCCATCAGGGTCCTGGCATCACCCCACACTCCCCCTGCACCAGCATCACAGAGGTTTTGAGGTGCCAAGGAGGGGCAGTGACCACGACAAACGCCATGGCACACATTCATGTGCCAGACCTGGGGATAACTCTGTGAGCTTAAGCCACATCACTCCCTCCCCACCGACGACATCTGGGAGAGGCCAGACGATGAGCAGATTCCAGCTCCCTTGCTGGATCCACAGCCAGAGAAGCCCAGGGAGCTTGAACACTAATTTATTGAGCTTCCAAGGCCACATAAAAAGCTTATTCCTGCATGGCTGCACTATTAACATCAGAGATATTGCTGACCGTGAGTTTGTCCAGCTAAGAGAGTCCCGGGAGCTCGAAATCCCGGCCGGCACGTTAACAGGATGCAACGCTCGGAGTTCCTCCTATTGGAAAGCGCAGCTGGAGCTCGGGAGAAAAACGCTCGTTGTGAAAGAGTGACCCCAACCGTCGCAATGGAAGGAAACCTCTGCTGGAGAGCTCAGCTGGGAACCTCTGTTGGGAAGCTCTGCTGCCGCTCAGCCCTGCGACGCCAGACGGCGAGAGCCGAAATCTGCGGGGCAAAGTGTGAAACCACTGCGGGGAGACACGAGACAGGGACAAAAGTTACACGGTATCGCAGGGAACTCGGCTCCGTGTCCTTCTCCAGCAACAGTTCTTTGCGGGGGGAGTGAAGGAGGCTGGTGAGAACCTGGTTTGGCATTAAAACATTGGAAAATACATGTGTCCCCAAGTTTCAGGTGTTCGAAGGTGGGATTTAAATGCATCGAGCTCTCTGTTTTCACTGCCAGCAGCACTGAGACATGGTGCTGCTCCTGGCATCCCCTTCCCAGGACCAGGAACCCTCCTGGTCCATGGGGGGTTACCTGTGCCCCTGCAAGACCACAGGAAGATCACGCAGGAGCTGATATAAACCTCATAAAACAGAGGAAAATGCTGTCACTAGTGGGAATGTAGGGGACAGAGGACCAAGTTACTATTTTTTCACCATCACCAATAGAAATTTCTACAGAATAACTCTGTCTGATCTTGCCTTTGCCCCCCCATTCTGTTGCTACTCCCTTTGGCTTCACAGCAATCCCAGACTCCTGTCCCAAATAAACCACCATCCGCACATGCATCCAGCCCCACTGCAAGAGAGTGAGCTGGGAATGCAAGGAGCAAAAACAGCTGGAAGATGGTGCTTGAGCTAAGTATCCCATAAAACCCCCACAGGGCCATTGGTGAAAGCGGGCCAAGCAAGGCTGCACTCAGGGACAAGGACAGGGCACTGCTACGCTCATGTTCCTGTGGCTCTTCAGGCAGGATGATGGCCCCAGCAAGTCCTGGGAGAGATCTGGAGGACAAGGAACTCCAAAACACAGCCCTTTTGCATCAGCTGAAAGGAAAACTTGGCAAATAGTTTTAAAAATGCTTCCCAAAAAATGCTGTCAGAGCTAAAAGTGACACTTAATAATTGCCAAGCTCTCAGAGGTTTCAGTGTTGTAAGGAAGCTCCTCAGTTAATAAAAAGGAGGAAAATTGTAAAAGGCACATGAGGCATTTCAACTTGTCCGTATAATCTGCCCCTCTGCCCGGCTTCCCTCAGACGGGGGGTACAGTGGGCCAGTGATGGCTGGGGAGGGAACGGAGTGAAGGGGATGCTGGGCACCCACACTTTGGTGAGGGGCACTTGGGGGTGATGGCAGGAACACGGTGTTGCTTGGCGAGGAGCCACGTGCCTGGGCTGGCGACACATGTACCCCGTGTATCATGTACCCCATGTATCATGTACCCTGTGTCCCCTGCACCGCATGTACCCTGTGTACCCCACGCCCCCCAGCCCCTCACAGCGTTCCGGCGGAGCAGAAGCAGCGTGCCGGGGCGAGGCACTTGGCTCCCACGGAGGCTCAGCCTCCTGTCCTCGAGCTGGTTCCCATGACCCGCTGCACTTCCTGCGGCTGGATGGCTCCGGGACGTGGTGGCGGAAGCGCTGCGATCCCAGTGGAAGGTGAGGCCAAGAGCCTGCCCAGCCTGGGAACAGCCTCCGTGCGGAGTTCCCCACGGCCGTGACACCCAGGGTGGGATCTGCTCGCAGCCAGGAACTGCTGTGCCTCCTCCAACAGGTCTGTGGATGTCTCAGGAGAGCAGCTTTTGGGAAACTCGGTCCCGGGGGATTTCGGCTCCGTGTCCAGCACAAGTCTGTGCCCCGAGCAGAGCCGTTACACAACAGTTTGTAAAACGACCAGGGTTGGCTCCAGCCAAAAACCACATTCCCCCACTCCTGAAGGGCTGGCTGAGGGGTCACTCCATCAATGCTGCCAGCCTTGCACTGGTTCCCATCCCATCTTCCAGAGCTGTGCAGGAGGAGGCAAGAAGCAGGGATGCCTTCTGGTCAGGGTCAGTCCTTGCACGCTGGGCACCAGGGTTCATGGTGGCATCTCTTAGATACGTTCCACACCACTCATCTCACAGACACAAAGGCAGAGCTATTCAAAACCTCAAATCCAAAGGATCCAAGTGCCAGCCTCCCTTTGAGAGGCTTCACAAGTTCCCTCCTCAGAACAGCATGATATCCGACCAGCTACTATGGTCTGCAGTGAGACTTCCAGCAGGTGTAGCCTCTTTATCCATGCCCCAAACCCACAGGTAAGATCTAACATCAAGTACATCCAGTTTCTGGTGCTGAATTTGGGAATGCCCTCCATGCAGGTGGCTCAGGAAGCTTTTTATCAGCGTTCTAGAGGACTACAGATGGCAGCTCACGGATCCCTGACTCTGCTGTTTGATGGGCATGTTCTCAAGTTTCTTCTTGCAAATCATTTAGACCTTCCCTGAGCTTGGGATCGCTCGGAGGCTGTAACTAGAGCCCGAGGAACAGGAGATTCCCCCTGCACATAATTACAATAGTGTTCCAGGCCAGCATGTTTGGGTATCCTGAAGGAGAGAGGTCTCTGGAAATCTGTTTAGCCATAGGGTCTTGAAGACAAAGGCATTTAGTTTCCCAGGGACTCCTCTTGGTGGGCAAAGCACCAGGACAAATCCAGCTGGAATTACCTGCAACACAAAGGTGTTTCTGTTCCAAAAGGAGGCCCTTTTCCTGTCTCCCCTTTCTTTCTTTCCTCTTTCCATTCTTTGTACAAAGCTGTGTTTGAATAACACTTCCTATATTCTCTAGGTTTAAAACAGGAAAGGATTGTAAGTTTATATCAAACGAAGGAATTTAGCATACTGTAAATAATTCATCATTTGAAAAACTATCTGTTAGATCACAAAGCACAAAATTCAAGAAGACAAGCACCTACGTACAGAGACGTTAATGATAAAACTACCCAGACGACAATTTTAACAGTATTTGGATAATATAAAGGAGCAATCTAAGGGTTAGCAGTGCCCTGGCTTGTGGTGAACATGCTGCAGCTGCTGACAAGAGCCAGGAGCCATATGCAGGCTCCCAAGCCAGAACAGGGCAGGCAGCTCCGCAGAAAAAATTTCTTCTATCAGCGCTCTGCCTCTGTTCACAAATGATCCGGAGGGTGAACATCAAGCCAGCCTCTGCAGGGAGCCCCCAGCAATTTCACTGAGACTGCAAATTCCTGCAGGGCCACGAAAACTGGAGCTTTATGAATATGGCTGCACTGGAACAGAAACGTGCCCAGCAGACACCTCACATGGCCAGAAAGCCACAGGAGAGAAGAATACAAGCACACAGGTTTGGGGTTTTTGCAGCCAGTGCATCCCCAAGCCTCCTTGGCAAAGTCCATGGAAGGGGACAGAGTCAGGATGAAGTTCTAGAAATATGTGCATCCCAGACCTGGACTGAATGCTCACTGGAGTGATCCAGTGCAGTGAAACAGGCCCAGACACATTATCATGGGAGTGCAGAATTGAGAAAAACAAAATTATTAAAGCAAAAGGAGGAGGTGTTTTGCCTGGACAGGTCCTCAAGCTTCTGAGCTCTTTGTTTCCAACGGCTGCACCGCCAGCACAGGAGGTGTCAGCAGACAGGAGCTCAGCAGCTGGGGGCGAATCCTTGGCCTGAACCACCGGTGCCACTGTGCAGCATTCCCGAGACTGGTCACAAGCCCCTCTGGAGGAGATGGCACCAACCCCCTGGTGTCGGACCTGTAGGATCTACTCCTAGGCTCAGTCTGCTTAAAGCTGTGCTGTGAAAATGAGGGGAGAGCCAGACTCACGGTGCTGCTGGTGTCACCTCACCACAGCAGAGTTTGGGGCAGCGCTTAAAGACTTCAGATTTTCAGATTTGGGACTTCCAAGATTTCCTATTTTATGGTACAGCCCTAGGTTAAGACAAATGACACAAAACAAGCTCCTCCAAGACACAGTTCTGAGTTATGGCCATGTGAAATTTTTAAGAAGCCTCACTCAGGTACCACAAAATGTTCTGGGCAGATGCAACGCTTTAATTTTCCAATGGCCCTTGCAGTGTGCAGTCACTTGTGGTCTTAAAAATGCAGCTCCAAGAGGCCTTTTGGATTTTTGGCTGGGATGGCAGTGGCTCCCAACATCACCATGTGCCGATACACCACGCAGCCTTTTCCACAAGCCATCTCCATTCACAGGAGCGTATCCCCAAGCACCAAAACCACACAGCAAAACAGCTTCTGCCAAGTCCCGCTGCACAGAGGTAGCACACAGGCCCCATTTTGGTTAAGTTCAGGCAGCTCCATCAGAAACACGCGCAGCTCCATCCATCCCACCTTCCCACAGCACCTACCAGGAGACAAGATAAGACCTATTTTTCTCAAGGGACAAGCAGCAGAGCTGCTGTTCCCAGCTCACACGTGGGTAACTGCAGAAAAGTGAACAGCGCCTGGTATGGAACAAACAGGGAGCTGGGATGTGCCAGGAAAGATGAGCTCATTGTAAAAATAATTGAAAGAGCTTTTAAAAAAATCAATACAAAGGCCTGGCTGCATTCAGATGTGCAAAATCCAGCAGCGAGGCAACTCCCCACCACCCGAGGCCTTTCCTATATGCTCCTTTTCACCAATTTGTCCTTGATTTTTCCCTTTTTATCTCTGTGCCACCCACCATCGCTGCACTGAGTACCCTGGAGTGCGTCCTACTCGACGAGCAGCCAAGGAAAAGAGCTCCGGGCACAGAGCAGCAGGGATGACGCAGAGGAGCTACAGGCAGCGGAAGGGAATCACACAAGTATTACTTTTGGCCGAGGAGGAGGTGACCTCCAGAGTGAACCCTGGTTCCCGCAGGTGCTCCTCGCTGCCAGCTCAGCTGACACAGGCCGGAGTTGGGAGCCACATGCCTCAAACACACACCTACACGTTCCCAGGAAGGCTGTAGGCTCTGTATATAATGGATTACTTTTTCCATCACACCCCATTCCCTGGTTCTGTTGTGCCAGATCACCACGGGTGGAGGCATTGCCTTTTCTCAGTGTTTGCCAGTAAAACCCCTGCTGGCCTCTCCTGGGCAACTCATCCCAACACTGGTGCTTAGAGGGACAGCCAGGGACTCTCCCCGGCATGTTTTCTGCAGAGGCAGATCCCAGCAGAGCCCTCTCCAGAGGTGTTGGCACTGGTACACAGCACCCTCCAGGAGCATGGAGCTCATCGGTGACACAAGTCCGTGTCATGCTCACAGTGCTCACAGTCCCTTTCATGCTCGGCCACCACGTCACATCACCGGCTCATCCCCCTGACACCATCCAGCTCCTCAGCCCATCCAACACCCCCAGATTCGTGCCAAAGGCACCTTCCCTTGGTGCCAGCATACACCCCACTGGCATAAGGAGGGGTGAGGCCTCCTCATGGCACAGCAGAGGGAATTCATCCCTTGCCATGATTTCTATGTTCTGTCCATTCCCTGGTTCCAGGCCTTGGAGTACACCAGTTATCACAGCGTTCTGAAACAAGACGTTCCCTGACCTGCTTTTCCCTCATCACTAATTCACACCGAGCAGGTTTCGGCTCAGCTCATGCATGAACTCCACACTGGCATCGCTTAATGGCTAAAGAACGAATTCTGACAAAGCTCATTAAAAAAGAAAGCCACTGATGTCAGCAACATGCCTTCAATCTGACCCCCAGCTCCAAGCAGGTCTGCCAAGGAATCAACTCATCCTGTTGGAAATATAAAGGGAGAGCAGAAAACTATTGGCGTGGCCTGGAAGGAACCTCGTTTGTTGTTACAGATGTGAAGCAGATCAAAGACACGGGTGAGTGACACCAACCAATTCAACTGCTCAAACAATTAAAATCCACCTTGGAGACAGGCACTCAAGACACAGTTCCAGCCACACAGATGCGCCGGCTTTAGGGAATTTATCCACAGCTTACCTCAAAACACAGGGAGCCAAAATCCCAGGAAAACTCCTGGTGCTGCTGAAGCTATAACAGACACAGACATGTCAGCACAGGAAGACAGAGCTGGCAGCAGGGCTGGGAGGACTGAGGTATGAAAACAAAATTCCTTGGCAGTGTTCATTTTTGTTTTTCCCTTAGGAAAACAAGATCCTCACGTTAAAAAAAAAAAAAAAAAAAGCAGTCACCGAAGGGGGATGAAAAGGTGCTGACAAAAACATAATTCCATCTCCGGCTACACGTCCAGCCCTAGAAAGTTCTAAATGACACATTTCTAATGACGTTTTTACATAACTACAGGGTATTAATTACATTTAAAGCTACCAACCCTTTTCTCTCTTTGTCTGGAAGCCTCTGGAAGTGTTTTCCATTAGGCAATACTTCTAAGCACAGTCAGCTATGCAGCACTGCTGCAGGTACCAAGGAACTGCATCAGCATGACATGGTACCCACCACACACACATCCAACCTCCACTCCCACAAGGAGGGCACAGCCGAGGGAAAAATGTGTGGTAATCCCTGGGGAACAGGCACAGGGAAGGGCTGCATCCCACCGCTTCCCTGGTACAACCCCCCTGCAGTGCTGCAGTTTCCCTTATCTGAGCGACCGCATCACGGCAAGGTCAGCGAGAGCCCCTGTGATAGCACAGCCATGGAGCTGTTGAGGGGGTGAACCCGCTCCAGGAGCTTTCTCCCTCACAGGGAGATCCAGGACTACAGACAAGGAAGAGCACGGAGTGAATGTTGGAAGGACAGCCCCTTCCACAGGGATCCCACTTGCCTCCATGGCCCTGAACACCTGGGCAGCGTCTCTGCTGTCAGCCCTGTGCGCAACAAGGCTGTGACTGAGTGATCATCTTCCTGTCACCTTGGCCTTGTCTCTCTCCCATCTAAGAGCTTCCATCCCAACATTAGGCAGCTCTGAGTGGTTTGAGCCACCTGCCCAGCCCCAGCCTATGAGTATCACCAGTTCCGGGCACAGAAGAACTCTGGCTCTCCGTTCCCCAGCTGGGGAAAACCTATGACTTCTCTCCGTAGTCCATCCAAATGGACAGTATTTTTAAGAGCTACATAGTTCACAATTAGCCACAATAATTAATGAGGATAATTAAGGAGATACTCAACTAGTGTTCACAAGCCTCTAAAACAGAGAGGTTGCAGATGTCCTGTGTTCCGCATCTAGAATTTGGGATAATCAATCCCAAAACCTGGCAAAGCTATTCGGAGGTGCGCGTCCTTCATCAGACTGGCTGAGGCAAAAAGAAACTGTCCAAAAATGTGGCACAACAGCATTTCTCACTGCCAAAGTCCTGGGCAGGGCAGTAAACCCAAAGGGCAGCAGGGAGAATCCCCAGCACACGTGGGAATAAAGCAGCGCAGGGCCTTGCAGGGCAGGGAAGGGGAGAGCCAGGAGTGCTATGGGCAGCCCTGCCAGTGTCGGTGCCCAGGGAGAGGACAGGCAGGACCTCAGAGTCCAAGTGAGGTGGGTTTTTCTCTGTGAAATACCTGCCTGCCCAGGGGTTGGGGAGTTCAGGAGCAGCACGGAACTGCCACAGTCCAGCCACGCCCAGAATATCCCACAGCACCTCCATGCAGGGAATGTTCTTGCATGGCCAAGAAAGGCAAAAAAGGAGCCCACTGGCCTCCGCTGGCAGCAGCATTGCATGAACAGTGACACCACAGCCCAGCTGTCAGGCCCAGCCTTATGTGACAGCTCTGCCACCCCAAAACTGTGGCATAAGGGCATATCTTGATCCTGAAACTCCAGGCAGGGCAGGAACGATCAGCCCATTGCTCCCAGCAGGAACGATGAGCCCAGTGTTCCCTCCTCCTGCCTGGGAGACACTGAGGCACAGAGCAAATGATGTGATGGGCTTGGCACTGAGACGGGGTACCAGCGATGCCCCTCTGGCTTCCAGCCCAATGGCTACCAGGACACCTCTCAGAGCACCCATCACCCACCGCAAAAGGGGCTCATGGGCACAGACACTCAACCCAGCAGCACCTCATCAAAGTGTTTTAGAGCCATGAGGAGCACCAGAGACCTCGTGCTTCGCACACTCTCCTCAGCACAGATGGGGACACGCAATAAAAAACACAAACCCTTCCCGGGGGGATACAAAAATAATACCACGAACATTCCAGCTTCCCGAACAACAATCGCCTGAGAAGCCGGCACTGTGGGAAAGTCTCAGCTTGCTTTTCCTGGGCATTATAAATAGAATCACGGCTGCAAGCAGGGCTGGAAATGCAGAGGAAGGGGGAAAAAGCCATTTAATGGGCTCTGTTTGAACTCAGGCCTTGGCTGGTTTCCAGCTCTCTGCAGAACAGCTGGTCGCTTCCTGCCGAGTGAAGGGCAGCGCTGGGAACCGGGAAGCCCAGGCCCAGGGCTGCCTGTGGGATCCCAGGGTCTGTGAACCCACTAGGGCACTGCACCCCAGGGTGCAACTCAGGAGCTTCCGCATGGGGCAGGGCTGGGGTTGCCCAGGTGTGAAACCAGGTGGGTCAGTGTGAGGTTCTCCAGGACTCCACCCCTCAGAGTTGGCATCCACAGGGTCTCCAGAGCTTCTCTTCTAAAGGGCTTCTCAATCCCTGACCCTGTGTGAAGGCTCAGCACCCACCAAGCTCTGCAGGACCGAACCTCATAAGTTCCTCACTCTGCCTGATTCTCACCTTTGGCTGTGTGACTGCTGCTTTTTCCTTATGGATACACTGCTCACCAGAGTCCCTGCAGAGCCCTGTCATGGGCAGCTCCACATCCTGTTATCCATGCATTCATTCCTTACTCCAGCTCCTGCTCATCCAGATTATAAGCTTTTGGCATCCCAGGTCACATTTTAAGCACCAGCACCATACTTTAAGCAGAATATGGAATTGAATGGGTTGGGCTCGAAGGGACCTTAAAGCTCATCTCATTCCAAGACCCTGCCATGGGCAGGGACACCTTCTATTAGACCAGGTTGCTCCAAGCCCCTTCCAGCCTGGCCTTGAACACCTCCCAGGATGGGGCAGCCACAGCTTCTCTGGCCAACCTGTGCCAGGGCCTCACCAGTCTCACAGGAAGGGATTTCTACCCAATCTCTCATCTCAGCACCAGTGGCTTGTTCCGTGTGGCACCACCAGCACTCGGCTGTTCATTCGGCCCTGCTGCTCCCAAACCTCTTCTCCCATAACCTCGGCTCCAGTTCCCGCCTGGGGCTTCTCACTTCCCACAGCCCAGGCCGCCGGCCCTGCTCCTACCCCTGGGGTTGCTGCCAGCCCTGGGATTACGTGAGATCTGCCCTACCGGGGGGGGGGCTGAGGAGCCGGGATGCTGAGGGGAGAACCGGGATGCTGAGGGGAGAAGCGGGATGCTGAGAGGAGAAGCGGGATGCTGAGGGGAGAACCGGGATGCTGAGGGGAGAACCGGGATGCTGAGGGGAGAACCGGCAGCCCCGGGCGCGCGCCACCCACCCCGCAGGGCACGCGCGAGGCGCGCGCTCGCGGGGGGCGGTGACATCACCGGCGGGGGGCGTGACCGGGGCGCGCGCCTTTGTTTGGGGCGGTGGGTTCCCAGGCTGCTCGCGCGCCGCGGGGCGGGGCGAGGGGCGGGGCCGGGCGCTCGCGGCGCGGCGCGAGGGGGCGGGGCCGGGCGCGTGACGCGGGGGGCGTGTCGGCTCGCGGGCTCGCGGGGTCAGTCGGAGCGCGGCGTTGAGCGGAGCGGAGCGGGGGCAGCAGCCGGGCACCAGCGCGACCAGCCGAGCCGCAGCCGGACCGGAGCCGAGCCCAGGATGATAAACACCCAGGACAGGTGCGCGACGCCTGTCCTATCGCCCCTCAGCGCGGCGGCGGCGGGCGGGCCCGGGGCGCGGGCAGGCGCGGAGGCGGCGGGGAGGCCGCGGGACGACGGGGAGGCCGCTCTGCCTTTCCGCGATTAAAATCCCCATCGAGGCGTCGCTTCCCCGTGAAGGAGCCCCTCGGGGGTGGGTCTGGGCGCACCGCGGCCTGAGCACCTCTCGCCGACCGGCCCTGGCCCTTCCTCCCAGCACCCCCCGCACCTCGTCCTGCCTGCGGGAAGGTGGCTTTTTCCAGGCAGGTTAGGTACAGCAGGCACCAACTTGCAGGATCTGTGTATTTTTCTCAGCTGACCGATTTTATCTCGTGTGTCTGTTCCTTGTTTAGAGTCCCCAGAGTGTCATTTCCTGCGCCTCTGTCGCCGATAAGAGCCCGGAGGATGCGCACGGAGCAGCCCGGGTTCTTGGCCGCTGCTTCTGTGGGAGATGCTTGACCTGTGCTGTGGTCATCAGATGGTTATTTGCAATTTGCTCCCCAAATCCTGGATATGTGTCTTGCAATAATAATATAGTGTTGTTATTATTATGGGCCAAGTGTAGCCACATCTCCATAGCCTGTTTCCGAAAGGGGCAGAAAGGAAAACAAACAAAAGAACATCATTTCTCCAGTCAGGGGAGCTCTTTGGATCCTTCCTTCTGGTCTAAGTGTTCAAAACAAATAAAGCCCCCAAAACATAGGAAAGTGTGCGGATTTCAGCCCCTGAGGTGCTGGTCCGGCCTGGCTCCGGGTGCGAGGATTGCTGAGGAGCCGTGAAGGAGTTCCCAAGTCGCTGAGGTGTCCTTTGCACTTCCCAGGGGCAGGGCACAGGGCTCGGATCGCTGGGAGCTTAGGGAGTTAAAATTACACCCGTGGGATGAGACTGTAACACCGGCTTCCAGCTCCCCTTTCAGGCAGGGCTCAGCCGAGCCACTTTTACTGAGGAGTTTCTCCAGGGAAAGGTCGTAATCTCAACCAAGCTACGGGAAAGCTTCTTCAAGGAGGAGAGAGGTCAGAAGGGAGCACATGCCTAATTTTTAAGCTACAAACAGGCCTAAGGGAGCAGGGTTGCAGTGGGCTGTTGGTGCACGGATGCATGGAGGGATCAGACGTTTTGGGTGTTTGCATGAACTTTTTCCCAGGAGTTGAAGTGCAGCTGGAGGAAGCAAAATCTCTTTTAGTCTGTGCCCCACATGCATCCTGAGGGTGCTGGTCTCGGGACCCTAATTTTGGAAGGCGATAGTGGTGACGTGCAGGGATCCTAATTTTGGAGGGATAGTTGGTGGTGTGCAGGTCTGGGCAGTGCCACAGGCAGGACTCAGTGGTTGAAGGGGGGCTTGTGTTTTGACTTCTGCATGTGTCAGAGGAAGTGAAACTGGGAAGTGTCTTGAGCTGCTTTGCATGAAAACTACTGCCTCTCTGTTTGATTTTTTTTTTTTTTTTTCCCCACAACTCCACTTCATTATCCAGCTTCTCCATGCCTTGGCCGCAAGTTGGAGAGAGCTATCAATAGTACATTGTTGGCTGGGGGGTGAGGGAGGAGGGAAGGGAATAACAAAGCTGCCAACAGCTTTCTGGGGGTGGGGACAGCACAAAGTGCTTTGTCATCCTCTCCACATCCACTACTACTGAACACACACTGGCCCATTGATAGCCCTGGGCACACTGGGGAGCACAAAACACCCGGCTTCGCTGGCTTTGACCTCAAACATCTTCTCCTTGTGTATTTAAATAGCCTTTTCTCTAAGAGGTCCCTCCTCTAAGCCATGGCACAGGGGAACCCTGCCCCAGAGCCCAGTCTAGCCAACCTGGAGGAAGAATATTTGTGTTTTCTGTAGAAAGATGGTTTTGGTAGGAGGTGGGAAGCCGAGATCCTTGGGGGATCCTGCCTGTGTTGTAACTGCATTTGTGAGTTTTGTTTCTGGCACTCAGAAATGCCAGATTTTAGTAGCTGGTTTGCAGCCTGCACAGGCAGGTTACAAGGCCAGGTTGGACAGGGCTTGGAGCAACCTGGTCTGGTGGAAGGTGTCCATGGCAGAGGCTGGAACTGGGCATGCTTTAAGGTCCCTCCCAGCCCAAACCAGTGTGTGATGCCCAGCAGTTCAGGTGGTTCTGACAGTGCAGCTCCATACTTGGTGTTTGGATATTTAAGCCTGTCTGCCTCGTGGAGAGGGATTAGAATGGAAAAACACTGTATTGGGAACAGCTCAAGTGAGAAGTTTCAGGACAGACAGTGAGTTGTCAGTACAGCTGCAGAGTTTATCCACTTTAGCCTCGTTCCTGGCCCTGTGCTCATGAAAACCCTCCTGCACCCCTTTGTTTTGGTGCTGCTTCTTGAGCTTTGCTCTGGTGTGTTCCATAATGTTCCACTGGAGAAGGACTGGTTTCGCTACGTGGCTTTTGCAGACTGTGTTAGAGGAACACTGAGCCTCCACACAGAGCTTTTGTGGTGCTGGAGAAGAACCAAAGCTGCAGAAAGTAAAATAATTTGCTTTCATGAGCTTCCTAAAAGCCAGAGCAGGTATTAAAGGTTGTGTCCAAAGTCACCCTGGAAGACCACATGTAGGACTTCCAAACAAACCTGGAAATTGCAAGGGAAATGTGTTTTCTTGCTTGTAAAAGTAGATCTCTGGGGTGAACTCATAATTTTTAGGGTTGGGGTGAGGGGCACTTGTCTGATGCTTCATATGCCTGTGAACACGTTGCCACAGACGTTGCGGAGCGCGTTGAAGGTGTCTGAAGAAGCGTCCCTTTCGCTCCTCCTCGGTTTGGAAACGTGAAACTTAAACCTTCTCCTCCTGGGCCCTGTTGATCTATTTGTAGATATTTGTCTGTAGAAAATGCATGCTCATCTGGTCATGCGTTCCCAGCCATCTGCTCCTGGCAGCCTTCCAGGCCTCTCTGATTAGCATGAGGTTGCTCAGCACTCTCTCTGGGTTCTTGGCTCCAGCCCCTCCTCCAGTCCTAACAAAACACGCCAGTTCTGGTGCCACTGGGGCAGTGGGTGGATTTGATGTCGACATCTGGGTGCTGTGGAGGAGCAGGGATACGAGTGATTTAGGGTTTTGAGGAGCTAGAGCCTCCAAAACATGATCCCTGCTAATGTAACCTGGTGTTCTCTGTCTCTTTTTCTTGCAGTAGTATTTTACCTTTGAGTAACTGTCCCCAGCTGCAGTGCTGCAGGCACATCGTTCCAGGGCCTCTGTGGTGCTCCTGATGCCCCTCACCCACTGTCGAAGATCCCCGGTGGGCGAGGGGGTAGCAGGGATCCTTCTCTTTCAGCTCTGATATATAAGGTGAGAAAGATTTAACGTCTAAGTAATGACCTGTACTGGCGTTGCAACTGTTTGGTTCCTTTTGCAGTCTGATGGGAATAAATGCAAAGAATTCTGAGGGAATGAGTGGGAGAACAGGTAATTTTTCAGCGACTGAGCTGCAGGCAGGGCACTCCTGCTTAAATATCACCTGTTTATTAAGAAAGGAGAGCCCATTGTGCAGCAGATCATTCACCAGTCCTGCTCCCAGGAGCCTGTTGGAGCTATTGTCCGCAGAGCCTGCATTATCAAAACATGGAAGGACTCCTGAAAATGTCTGGCAGAAGGAGGAAGTGGGAAGCAGAAAGGTGAAATGCAACGAGGGAAGGGTTGATAAGCTCCTTCCTGTGCCCTGGTCTGGAAGGTGAAGCTGTTGGGGTCTGGGAGCTGCCTGAGCCCAGGTACAGATGGGAAAGGCAGCCACCCACCTCCCAACCTGGGGTGTGCAAGAACATGTGCAAGGGCAGGGCAAGATCAGGAAGGTTTGTGTCTGCAGACTTGCAGGAGCACGTGCCTCTGTGCAGTTCTCTCATTTTTCATCTCTCTTTGTTCCATGGGACCTTTCCTTCTGAATGAGATCTGGCTGCTCCTTCCCGTAGAATAATTGGCACTTGTGTGACTTTGGCTCACATCTGTCTCTGTTTCTGGGACAAGGGCTGCTTTTCCACATGCCAGGGATGAGGCAGCCTAAAATTATGCTCACCTTGCAAATTTGGCTGTTGAGCCAGGGGTGTTGTCATAGGTGTTAGACTTGATTTGTAATTACCCCGTGGGTGGCACACAGACGTTACATGATGAAAAGATACAGACCCTTCTGGGCCACAGCTCCCAGAGCCTCCTCTTGGAATTCATCAGAGAATGCCAGACCTCACAGCTGCTTTCAGAGTTTCCTTTGGTGAATTTTTAACACGTTCCTCATCTGCTTCCCTTGTGAAGAAATGTCAACCTGTGAGCCTCTGGTGACAATGTGCCATCAGCTTAATGCTTGAGGTGAATTGTCACAGATGTCAGAGGGGGGTGTACTCCAGAGAAGCCGCACAAGAGGCTCCCTGTCACACAAAGAAGGTATAAAAATAGCTCCAAGAGGGCTCAGGACAAGTAATGAATCCTGTCTGGGTGAGAGATAGGAGACCCTGCAAGTGAAACTCCTGGCACCCAGCTTTGCCAAGCCTCGTGTGTACCACCAGGCAAGGCCCAGAGGCAGAAAATGGGCTTAGTGTGGAGGGGGAGTTGGTAGAAGGAATCACAGTTTGGAGTTTTCAGTACAGCCGTGAGCGTGCAGAGATTTTGGCAGTGGTGTGTAGGCACAGGAGATGTCACCCATGTAGCTGCATCCCAGAAATATGGATGGAATTCTTCCTGGCTTTATTGCTTGACAAAAGTAGCAGAATCTGTCAGAAAATCAGCCCCTTCTGTAACATATAATCATTTCTATGTTACTCTAAGGTAAAGTCCAAGTGTTCCTCAGCACTGCGAAGGCCACCACTAAACCATGTGCCCAAGTGCCACATCCACATGGCTGTTAAATCCCTTCAGAGATGGGGACTCCACCACTGCCCTGGGCAGCCTGTTCAATCCTTGACAACCCTTTTAGTGAAGACATTTTTTCTAATATCCAACCTAAACCTCTCCTGGTGCAACTTCAGCCTGTTTCCTCTTCTTCTGTCTCATTCCCTGGGAGCAGAGCCCGACCCCCACCTGTCTCCCCTCTCCTGTCAGGGAGTTGCAGAGAGCAAGAAGGTCCCCCTTGAGCCTCCTTTTCTCCAGGCTGAGCCCCCCTGGCTCCCTCAGCCACTCCTGGTGCTCCAGACCCTTTGCCAGCTCTGTTTCCTTCTCTGGACATGCTGCAGCCCCTCAGTGTCTGTCTTGGAATGAGGGGCCCCAGGTGTGTCAAATCTCAGGTGGGGGTTTCAGGGCTTCTCTATGCCCCTTTGGTTGCCCAAGTCTGGCAGTGCTGTAGTTACAGCAGCCTGAGCTTTTCAGCCAGCAGCCACCAGCATGATCTGGAAAGGCATCTGGATCCAAAGGCTTAAGTCCTTTTTCCAGCTGTATCAGCTGTTGCAGTCCAAGGGATGACCTTTCCGAAGGAGCTGCCTCCTCCAACGCACACAGCGCTGGGATGCAGCAGCACTGTAAATTAAACAGCTGGGGCTCCCTATAGGTGTTGGTGTTTTTGTGTTAAGAGACTTAAATCTCAGCCCTCCATCCAAGGAGCTTTGCTGGAGCTGGGAATGCCACAGCGACATCGGGACGTGCCCTGGCTGGCAGACTTGGCAGGAGGCTGCAGGTGCAGCACATGCCAGCAGCCGGAGCTTCCATGGCTCTCCACAGTCGCTTGGCCGGGATGGATCATAACATCCTTTCTCCTCACCCTGCCAGCACGTCGGGGCCTCCCCCCATCCTTCCCGGGACATCTGAGGAGCAGAGCTGGGCTGGAAAACTTTGTGCTCAGTGAACTGGAACCGAGAAGCTGGTCCTTGTGGCTTTGCGTCGCTGAAACGGAGCCGAGGGCTGGAGAGCTGGTTTTGGGCAGCAGTTTGTAAGAGAGAGCCTGCTGGGTGTTTTTTTGCCCACAGTAACACGGCAGGGGGATTTTGTGGGGGGATTTTTCCAGGGTGAACTAAAACTGAGCGCTTGTTGTATAGACAGGATTTTTGCTTTGAGCAGCTTCCAAAGAATTTTGGGCTGCTGCTGCTTCAGACGAACAGCTTCTCTTCCCCAGCATCTCTGTTTGGATGCCTAGAAATAGACTGTCAGCTGCCTGAGCTGTGTAAACATAATTCCCACTGAACCGGGGGAACTGGTTCTGCTAAGCCCTGTCGTTGTGCTGCCTTTGGCTCCTGGGCTGTCACAGGGGGGTTTCAGGGAACAACCTTGCTGGGTTTGGAGCACAGGGCAGAACTGGTGATAAGGAAGTTCCGAGGCAAATGGCTCGGAACACTTTTTCCCTCCTATGGCAGTGCTCCTGCCAGTCTTCCTACCCAAAGGCACACCTCCCCCTCCCACGTGTCAGTCCCAGCCTTCTCTCCTCAACTTCCTCACCCTGGTTTTGGTTTTGTGAGTATGAGAAAACAGCATCTGTGAGCTTTTTCTGGAGAGAAGCATCTTTTCTGGAACAGAGATGCTTTCTGTACTCTAACAACTGTAAAAGGCTCCTATAAATTCAGTGCTGAGGGATATGCACATAATCCCCTTGGATTTGGTTTTTGTAAATATGTCTGTAGTGCAGAACTCTCTCAGGGCTCAGCCCTGACTCTCTCTGCAGCAGCCTGACCTCACTGGAGCAGCTGTGGGTGTGTTTCTTGGTGCATTTGGCTTAAAACTAGTGAGCTCAGCCACGCAGACTTCTTTCAGACCCTGTGAATAAACTTATTTCCTACAGGATATTTATTCTAGTGAAGTGTAAACTTGTTTTTCAGATTAGCTTTGTGGGCTTTAAACGAAGGGCAGCTTCCTCTGCTCTGCTCACCGAGGCCAAGCAGCTCCCGATTTGCACGTGGGGGTTACTTTGTCCACCAGCATTAAGGTCCTCGGTGGCCTCTTTGTCGCAATAGTCAAACCAAGGGGCAGTTATTTTAAGACACAAGGTAATAGGAATTAAAGCACTGGGATAGCAGCTTGATGAGGCAGGAAGGGCTTCTGAGGAGCTGTTGAATTAATCACCCTGTTAAATTAAAATACCTGGAGGCTGGATGGCTGCTCCCGCAATGACGTAGTAGAGGAAACCACTGCCCACCCCACCTGTCAAGGAGGGAGGGACACATGGCTTTCCCAGGCAATCCTGTAACTCAGAAGCAGAACACACGTGACCCTGGATTCTGCTTTACTTATGCCCTTCAGAGCTGTGCAGGTGACTGGGAATGTGAGGGAACAGGGATGCGTGAGCTGTCAGCAACACACGGGACAGTTCGGCTTCCCCTGCAGTGACAGCGTTAACTCAGGTCTTTGCTGTTTCACTGGGGCTCTTTGCAGTGAAACATGGAAATCATTACGGGGCAAGCCAACTGTCTGCCAGAATTGTCTGGAGGAACGGAGTTTTAACCATGGGATTGTTTTCTAGGAACTGCTGAGCTGGATCTGAGGTCCGCATGCTTGGCATTCTTGCAGGGGCAGGGCTGGAGAGGGACCTGTGCCTTTGTGGTCTCTGGAGAGGACCTTCTGACTAGCCTCAGATCTGCTCTGGAATCTCCCTGTGCTGTGCTTCCCTCTCTTACACCAGGAGGCAAACCATGGGTTGGAAAATCTGGGAAAGCAATTTGTAGTCATCCCTGGAACAGAAAGACTGTGTTGGGAATGGGGGAGGCACTGGTTTTGACTGGTCAGGCTGTGGCAGCAGCCTGTCTTGGGTTCAGCTGTGTTCTTTGAAGGACAGTTCATGAACCATCATTACCCTTGGCTAGAAATCACTCTGAGGGCTGAGAGCTGCAGGATGTGTCCCTGAGCCAGCGAAAGGGGAAGGGAAAAGCTTAATCTTCTTCTCAGTAAAACCCTAATGCCATTTATTTGCATTTGCTCTCTCCAGTTGTCCCCTGGTTGTTCAGGACTTGATGATTTTGTTTTCCCAGGACGAGAAGATCACTGTTAGCCAAGATGTCCCAGTGCACGAAGGGAAGCCTCACATTGTCCACTTCCAGTACAAGGTCACGGAGGTGAAGACCTCCTCCTGGGATGCAGTGCTCTCAAACCAGAGCCTCTTTGTGGAAATCCCTGATGGATTATTAGCTGATGGAAGCAAAGAAGGGTAAGTTCAGGATCTCAGAGCTGTAGCCATGGTTCCCTGGTGGGGCAGGGCTTTGCTCACATGGGTGACTATGGACTCCCCATCCCTAGAAGTGTCCAAAGCCCGCTTGGATGGGGCTTGGAGCAACCTGGTCTAGTGGAAGGTGTCCCTGGTATCACTGGCAGGGGACGGAATGAGATGAGCTTTAAAGGTCCCCTCTAACCCAGTCCGTGCTGGGATTCCATGCTGTGTGTGCAGGGAGAATGAGCTGAGCAATGGCTGCTCCATTCCTGGGTTGTGTGTCTGAAGCACATCCTGCTCCCATGTCTGCAGAGAACTGTCCTGTTAGACCTTCATGGATATATTTTGATACTTCAGATGAGTTACCATTTTCTGAGTCCCAGCACAACCAATAAATGAGCAGATGAATCTTTGCATACTTAGGTATGGAAAGCCAACAAGCCTTTCTCTTATTTTTTATTATTTTTTCATTTTATTTTTCTCTTGGCCACTTAACAAGTCTTATCTTGGCAGGTTTTCCTCTCTGTCAGGAAGAAAAAACCCTCCATCCTATGGATGCTCTCCTCATCAGTAGGTGGATCTGCTCTTGGAGCGCTGCCGCGCTGGCGCTGGGCTCTGCCAGGAGCTCTTATTTTTCTCTTGGCAGAATCCAGTCGTGTTTTGTCCAGACAGCTCAGCTCTGGGAAGTTTGTGTAAACGCAGCTTCCAGAGCAGCTCCTTCCTGCCAAGTGCTCTGCCAGAGGTCTCCGCTGCAAAGGAGCTGTGGCTTTGCTGGATTCCTCTGCGGAGCTCTCAGCTCCTCCTAAATCTCCAAGGAGCCTTCATCCCTAAGTGACGCGGGCTAATTAAGGAAAAACCCCTGGCTGGGCACCTTCGGGAGGTGGCAGTGCTGTTGCTGTCTCACACTTGTCTCATTTGACCCCGAGTCCAGATAAATGTTTGTGTAATTTCTCCGGTCAGCCCGTAAATCTCTCGGCTCTCCAGGGAGCGGGTCCTTCTGAGAGGGGATTTATTTGCCAGTGTCATTGTGACTTAAAGCGCAGTTTTGCCAGGTTATTTTTAGCTGGGTGAAACAGCCGAGGAGAGGCCATAATTAAAGTAGTTCATTAACATATTAACAGAACCCTTGCAAATTTAATCCCCTGTGCTGATGGCTGGTTAATGAGACGTGGAGTGAAGGCCTGTTTGTCACCGCTGTGGCAGCGCCAGTGGTTACAAGTGACAGCAGTGGCTCCATGTGCCACCCCGGGGGCTCGCAGAGGGGTTAATGCAGCGCCGCTTCCATCAAGAGGTGGCAGAAATAATCCAACTGGAAAGGCAGGAAGCGAGGATTCAGGGTGCAGCAGCTGCGCCATCCCAGTCCACGCGCTCGGGAAACGGCTTTGCCTGCGCACACGCTCCTCCAGGGATGGTTTGTTCTCCTTCTCTGCCTGCCAGGAGCTCAGTTCTGGGTATTTTTCCTTCCCAAAAAGCACAGAGTTCCCACATCTCCCCCGTGTGCATTGCCAGTGGAGGAGGATGCAGCCTGGCCTGGGACCAGCTGTGATATTCTGCTTCCTGCCCACGAAGGCTTCAGTCCCAAAGCACCACGGGTGGGGAGGGCGTTCAGGGCTGCCAGGACAGGGACTTGTCGGTTACTAGGAGCAAGGACAACTCTTGGATCTGCAGGGCAGGAAGCCCATTGTTTCAGCACCCATTGTTCACTGGAAGGGGGCTGTAAACAATCTTTGTGCGTGAAAACATCCAGTTGATAATTTGATAACACACAGAGGCTTCCTCAGGACAGAACTTCCTAGAGCTGATGTCCTTTTGTCTTCCCCCTCCTTGTCAGGTTGTCAGCACTGCTGGAGTTTGCTGAAGAAAAAATGAAAGTCAACTACGTCTTCATCTGCTTCAGAAAAAGCAGAGAAGATCGAGGTGAGGATTGGCCCCCACGCTTGGGTTTGTCCCAGCAGCACACATGGTGCTGCTGGAGCTGTCCAGAAACCTGGGAATTCCAGGGCAAGGCTCATGGGACCCTTCCTATTGCAGGCGTTGTTACGTGTGAAATTCTCATGGAAGTAGTTTCTTGTGGAGGAAATAAGCCCTTTTTGGAGGGTAAGGGTGAGGGAGTGTTTTGGTTTCTCCGCCAGATCTGGTGGATAGCAACACCAGATGTGGCCAAGGGAAGCTGTGGCTGTCCCATCCCTGGAGGTGTCCAAGGCCAGGATGGACAGGGCTTGGAACAACCTGGTCTAGTGGAAGATGTCCCTGCCCATGGCAGGGGGTGGGACTGGATGAGCTTTAAGGTCCTTCCAACCCAAGCCGTTCTGCGGTTCCATGATAAGACCTGCTTTTGTGCCTTGCCATTAAATACTCTGGTGCAGAAAGCTGCTCCTGAATGACTTGGGAGGCTTTTCACATCCAGAACCAGTTAATATTCCCCCTTTGGTAATCAGTGAAGTCTCTGTTTGGCACCAGGCTGCAGTGATGTGGAAGGTGAAACCACGGAGGAGTTATTAGATGGGAAACGAGCACTTCCAGATTAGTGCCCTGTAATTCAGATGCTTTTTAAAGATCTCCTGGCACTTTTGCCCTTCCCAGATTTACAGGTAATCCTGGCCATGGCTGGAGAGTCTTATGGCTCTGAGGGCTTTAGGATATAAAGACAGATATGTTGGGTGAGGGATTAAGCCATGGGAGGCTGGGGGAGGTACCAGGCTGGGGACATGTCACTTTAAGTCCCACCAGGCGCAGGTTGTAACCCAGCGAGTAATTCCAACCCCAGCTCTAATTTTACTCCACAGCTTCACGAGCTGCACCAGCTTCTCCAAAACGAAGGGTGTTAATAGAGCTAAGCTGAGCTGAGCCCAGGAAGATGTCATCATCCCATATTACCATGCCAAGAATAATTTGCAGATTAAGTCCTGGCTGTTATGTCACCAGCAGCGGCGGTTGCGTGGGTGACGAGCTGGGGACAGGGGACAAGCCCATACCAGGGCTTGTATGTAGGAGTTGTGGAGCACCCCAGATCCCGAGTGCAGCTGAAATTCAGTGCTGCTTGTAACTCTTCTGCTTAGCCATTCAGTGCCCTGGAGCTGATCACCCGAGGGGCTGTAGGGATCAGACGTTGCACTGGAGTGACTGTCACAGGGAAGCCATTGCTTAAGTAACGGTCACTGTGTCACAGAACTTCGTCTGGCAGCCCCGAGGTGTGGGGGCTTATGGGCTCACCCCACTCGGAATTCCCATGTGTGAATTTCCTGGGGTGCTCCCAAGCTGTGCGGAGCTGTCTGGAGTTTGCACTGAACTCCAGGACCTCCTCATGGAGACAGCAAATGTCTGCCTACCTCCTAAGCAGGTTCCTGTTTGCTGCTGTCTGTCCTGCTTTCAGAGCCCAGAGAAGTGCAGGATAAAACCTGTGGGATGGCCACGTGTGTCCCGGGAAAGGGGGGATGTGCGGCTGGTGCAGGTAGATGACCAACCATCACTTTGTCAGAGAAAGGAAGAAACATGGACAAAGCTGCACAGCTCAAATCCCCATCACACTTGGATGAGCACAGGAAGAGACAAAACCTCCTGCTGGAGAGGGCTGTCACCTTAATGTAGTTCTTCTCTGTGCAGGAAGCTCTGGATGCACTCCCAGAGGGTGTTCCATGCTCTTGGATATTTATGGCTCGAGGGTGAGTCAGGTAAAGAGGATCATTCCTGGTGGTAACAGATCTCCTTCTCTTTGGTAGCTCCACTCCTGAAGACATTCAGCTTCTTGGGCTTTGAGATCGTGCGGCCTGGTCACCCTGCAGTCCCATCGCGGCCGGACGTGATGTTCATGGTGTACCCCCTGGATCAGAGCTCCTCCTCTGACGAAGAGTAGCTGCGGTGGGGACTCCAGCAGGACCCCAACATGCTGTGGAGGGGAGAGAGGGTTCCACCTCCTTTCTTGAGGAAAGGGAAGCCAAGTTTCTGTTGGACTGCAAGCGCATTTCTCATTGTTAGATTGGGCTGTGTATCCCCAGAGTTGACTCTCATTGAAACATGTTGCCTAGAGAACTATCTATCACACATGTAATCATCACTAGGAAAAGGAAGATGTTTATGAACTGGCATAGAAGCTCTTCCCGTGCAGCTGCGTGGTGTGGGAGCCCCGGCGCTGGGCCCTGCTCGGGGTGCAGCACCACCCCTGGGACTCCACCGGACCCACAGCGGTGCCTCCCACCCGCCCGGTGTGTGCACAGCTGGGAGACAACGCTTTCATTTCCCACTCAAGACATAAAGCAAACAGCCTGGTTTGGTGTGGGGCACATGCAGGAGACGCTCAAGTTTATCCTTTAACACTACATTAAACCCCCATGCGTCTCTGCTCCAATGCTGGTTTAACTGGTCTAACTTTTTTTTTCCCTTTTTTTTTTTTCCTTTTGAAACTTCTTGCTCTTCCGGCTTTTGTTTTACGCAGTCTTAACCCTGTTCCATGTTCCCACTGCACTATCACAGCGTTCAATAAAAGGGGCATTCAGATGAACTTCACAAACCTGGGGCTGCTTATTTGGGATGAACAGTTTCCTGACCTGTGCCATGATGGTTGGGATGGTCCAAAGAGCCAGGAAAACCTCCTGCCTTTACCCTCCACCCAGGACAGGTATGGAGCAGCCCTGGGCCCTCTCCTCTATTCTTCTTCAGCTTCCTAAAGGCATGAGCTCAAGGCTTGAGATGCTGCTAAAGGCTGTATCCAAACCAAAGGGTTGCGTGGGGGCAGGTAGTAGGACGCTCTCCCCGTCCAGGGGCTTTCCCAGGATGGGGCCATGGTGCTGGCAGTAGGTCAGGTCCCAGCCCTGCCCTGTCTAATGCTGGAGAAGGAGGTAGTGCTCTGTCCCTGTGCCATGGGAGCTGTATCCTGGCTGGCTCTGACAGGCCTCAGGGAAGGGGAATATATCACCTGTGTCCTGGGAGCCCATGCCCTCAGCTCTTCCAGCATGTGGGATTGTCCCTGGGTGTTCTCACATTCCATAACCACCATGGTCAGTGTTTGGTCAGAGGAGAGTGAGGTAGGGCTGGGATAAAGTGTGTGTGAATAAATAATCTTAAACTTTGTGTCTCTTTTGCCCTCCTTCCTCTCCCATGAAACCAAGGGGCTGGTGGCTCTGCTCCCTCCTCAGACCCTGAATCAGTTTAGAATCAGAGCTGGTCTGTGCTGTTGGCTCCGTGACAGAGTAGGACACCCTGTGACACCCGTGGGATGGGTGTTCCCTGGCTGAAGCAGCACTGAGTGCTGCTTCTGGCTTTTGAAGGGGCCAATTATATCCCTCCTTACAGCTGGAGCTGCCCCTGCTCCTGCCCCTGCATGTGCCAGGGCCCTGCTGCCACATGTTGCTCCACTCGGGCACATTTTGAAGGTGATGGAATGGGAACCACTTTGTTCCTTTACTAGTAAAGTGCAGGATCCTGGTCACAGGAGCTGGAGTGAGGCTGATCTGAGCTCCTTAATGAGATGCAGTGACAAGGCTGTGCCACTGCACGTTCAGCTCTGACAATTCTAAATTCTCCCCTGCCCTGCCTCCAGCACAGGCGGGCAGATGTGGAGGTCTCAGATCACTGGCATCTTCAGAAACATCCTCAAGAAAATGTGGAAGGTGCCTCTGGTGCCCCTGGGTGCTGCCTCCTGCACGGGTCAGCTCCGTGATGGAGCTGGAGGAGCCAAGCCCTGCCCCATGACACCCCCTGCTCGCCCAGTGCCTTCCCTGAGGCAATGGTGGATGGCAGGACCTTGGTGCCCAGGGGTTCAGCCTGGTGGATTCTGCCCCAAATTATCCCCTCAGAGTTCAGCTGTAGCACCCCCTGGAGCTGTGAGTGGAGGGGCCGGATGCAGGGGCGCAGGGATGCAGACTCGGGCCAATGAGGTTGCTTGAGCCCTCTCAAATGCCCCAGAGATGGGATAACCCCCTCTCCCACCCCCAAAAATCACTGGCCACAGCTTTTGGGGACAAAAGACCAGACTTGGGGGGAGCAGGAAGAAAAAGCCACCCTCGCAGGTTTGTGATTGTCTCTTAAAAAGATTTATTCTCCCTCCTTGCCCAAATGTACAAAGGCAAGAAGAGTACAGTTTGTATATATATATATTTATATATATATATATATAAAAAAACAAGGAACTCGGTAATAATGTACACTTTACAGAAGGGCAGAGTCAGGAAGACTGAAATGAAACCCAACACAGCAACGCCAATGGAAACAAGAGCTATAAACACCAACGGTCCGACGCCCTGGCCGGGGGCCGGGCAGTGGGGACCCCCCCAGTGTGGGGGCCGGGTGAGCCCCCGTGGGCAACAACTGACCCAGAGAACCCAGATACGTCAAACCTCAAACCTATTCTGCATAAAAGGCTGTTTCATTTAACACCTAAAGGGAGACTCAACTGGGACCCAACTGGGAAGGGGGGGAGCAGCCCCCTGATGCCCTTCAACTGCCAACAAAGCCTGTAGCACCCCCCAAGCCCCCCTGCCCCAACACCCTCCTCTGTGCCCCTGGAGCCGCTGGTGGGCCCCGGCCGTGCTGGGAACCAGGCTGTGCTGGACCGGCCGAGGCTGGAGGTAGGAGCAGCCAGTGGGACACTCCTCCACGGGTGGGATGTGGGACTCCCCCAAGCACCGTGACCCCTCCAGTCCCCAGCCCCGTGACTGCATGTGGCTCTGGAAGGGGCGCGAGGTGGGTCGAGCCACCGCTGGGCATTGCCCACCCTGTCCCCGTGGAGCTTGCTGGGCCACACGGCCCCGTCTCCTTCCAAAGACAACGAAGAGTGGGAGAAAAATGAGTCGAACAACAAGAGCAGGCTGGGGCCACCGCACTGCCAGCACCTGAACCAGGGCCGAGAGCAGCCAGCACCTCCTTTCCAGCTGGGTACAGTGGGATGGGGGAGAAATGGGGGAAAGAAAACAAAACCCAAAACAACAGCTTTCAAACAATTGCTTTTTACAGTATGTACAGAGCCCGGCGGGCAGAGCATCCCCGTACAGCGGCCCTCGGGGCCGGGTGCGACATGGACACACACACACAACCGAGACCCACGGCCCCCATGTCCCCCAGCCGGGCAGCAGGAGAGGGGGGGAGCTGGGATGGCCCAGCCGCTGTGGGGCCGAGGTAGAACGTCGGCCCAGGGAGAGCTGCTCTGGGGCTGGGGGCAGAGGACCAGAAAGCCCCTGTCCTCGGTGCTGGGGAACAGCCGGGAGCGGGGACCGGCTTCCTCCAGGGCCTGGTGCCCCCAGCCCCGGCACAAGGCCAGAGCAGGGACCAGCACAGCCCCACGTGCTTCTGGCAGAACCTAAGTGTGCTTGTTCCTTGCTGTGCCCTGCCCACGGCCTGGGGGAGCCACCCTAAAAGCAAAAGGTGGATGAAAAGGAGAGCTACAGCCACCCCCCAGCAGGATGTGCTGCCCTAGGGTTTGGGGAGCATTTGCCAGGGTAGGGGGGGCAGAGGAAAGGCCGGGGGTGTTAACTGAGTTGCAGCTCAGAAACCAATTCAAAAGTGACGGGCAGGAGCTTCAGGCAGGTCTGGACTGTGCATGGCACAGGGGGACCCCGGCAGCCCCAGGTGGGGTGACAGGCACGGCCCCCAATTCTGTGCCTCACTTGCCCCCAGACCCATGGAGCCCTGGGCCCCCGGGGCAGATGCTGCTTCACCGGGTCCAGGAGCTCCCACAGCCCTGCTCCTGCCATCAGCCACACACCAGTGGCTCCTGCCCGTGGGCACAGAGCAGCGGGTGCTCTGGGCTGCAGGACCAGATGAGGTACTGGGAGAGGGAGAGCCTCACATGCAGCACAACCCTGTGCCCCACGGCTCCCTCCAGCCAGGCTGACACCACCCCCAGGCTCACAACAGCCCCCCCATGCCTGCCGTGGCTCCCTGTGAGCCAGCCCTTCTTTTCCTGAGACCCCATGGCAGGCTCAGCCCCACGCTCCGAGCCCCCACCTGCCCCCAGTCCCATTATGAAGCAGCAGCTCAAAGAGACACGGTGGGGTTCCAAATTCATCAAGAAACCTCAGTGCTTCTGTTTCCTCTTCATATGCACCAGACGGGCAAGACGCCTCCATCCCGAGCGCTGGTGCCCAGTAGAATAAATATTTCCGCAGGTACCAGCTCACCCACTCACCAAAGGGGGTGTGGGGGGCAGTCAGTGTGTGTCCGACAGGGGGAGAAGACAGAGTCTGCCTCAGATCATGGCAGGAACGTCAAGCAGAACAATTAACACCATTCAACTGATGTCTAAGAGAGTCTCCAGCGCTTCCCCATGTGAGCCAGTCACATGTCTCGTACAGCCCAGGCATCCCAGTGCTTCACGTCCTGCCACAACCCAAGGGCAAGTCAGCTCCCGCGAGCCCCTGGGGCAACGGGCAGACCCTAAAGCCTTGAGGGCACCCCCTGCGTGCCCATCCTGGCAGGAGCAGAGCCTTACCGTTCTCACCTCCGGGGAGGTGGGTATAGGGAGGGAGTAGAGCCTTGCTGGCTGGCAACGATGGCTGTGGAGGAGAGACCTGTGGAGGAGAAGCAGCGTCAGGAGCTGGCAGCCCAGGCCAGGCACTCAGCCAGACCGGGGGATAGCACAAGAGCTCCCGCAGCCCAAGGGTGTGTCCAGCTCCCTCCTGGCCCCCCCAAGCCTGGCCCAAGCTCTCACCTGTTGCATAGGGCAGGTTGTACTGCGCTGGCAGCAGCGAGTACCCGAGGTGGTGGTGGTGGTGATGCGTTGAGAGCAGGCGCTGGGAGGGCGATGTGCGGGGCCGGTCGCCGCTCCGCTCTCCTGCTCCAGCTCCCCCGACACTGCTGCAGCTCCCGCCGCCCCCCACCACCCCGCAGCCGCTGCGGTCCCGCTCCTGAGACGTCTTCTCACTTATCTGGAGAGGAGAAAGCGACACACGCTGAGGGATGTGATCAGCCACCCCAGGGCATATCTCAGGGTGATATTCCCTACCTTTGCCTAAAGGCCCCCCATGAAGTGATGGGGGGTCACAGCCCAAAAGCCATGGGGAGGACACAAGCCCTGTTTGAGGGCAGCTCTTTCCTCACTGTGTCCGAACTCCGTCTCCCAGCTCAGCCCAGAGGGAACCATGGGATGGAGATAGCCCCTGCATCCCATCCACCAGTTCCAAGGCTATGGACAAGTGTCACTGGGTTCCTGCAGGGTTTGGAGGAGCCCCAGTGCTTTCCTGGGCCAGCCCTGCCCACAGGTTTGGCTGGTCCATCCCAAAGGATTTGTACTGTGGTAGTACTTCATGGCTGTGGGTCTCCCACAGCAGCAGGTACAGCAAACCCCTCAGCAGGCAGAGCTGCCCCCAGCTGAGTACAGGATCCAGGGACCATTCCACAGAGCTGGGCAAAGCCAGTGAGCTCCTGACCCTCACCGTGGGAGATTTGCTCTTGTAGTGGCTGGCATGCTGCTGCAGGATATCCAGGGCCTTGGACTCTGAGCTGGATTTACAGCTCACGCTGGGGCTGGCTCGGGACTTTTCACTGTCGTCGCTGCCGGATGCCTTGCTCCCGTACGGAGAGAAGGAATAGCTGGAGGGTAGGTATGATCCTGGGGAGAGAAAAGCAGTCAGGGCACAGGGAGGATTCAGGCAGCACAGTGGGAGCACATGGCTCTATATGTGTGCGAGAGGACGTTCTGCAGCTGCCCCTCATCCTGGGAGCAGGGACACCTGGGAAGCGATGTCCCCAGAAGGCTCTGGCTCCCTACCTGGGTAATTCTGCATCATGACGGTGGGCATGGCGCGGTAGCTGGGGTGGTTGGGGTCGTACGACTGGCTGTAGGAGTAGCCGTGCATGTAGGGGATGTAGGACTGGTGCTGCGTGAGGGGTGAGGACACGGGGACGTGGACACTGGGCCTGGGGTCCTTCCCCACCATACGAGGCTCCTCAGGGGGGGTCAGCTTGCACTCGGAGCTAGTGCTCTCTTTCCCATCCTCCTTGGATGAGGCTTCTTTGCTTCGATTCCTTTCTTCCTTCAACTTCCGGTCCCTCTCCTCTTTCCACCGCTCATCCTCCGTCTTGATGTCCGAGTACTTCGCCGGGTACACGTAGGTCCACATCCGGGGCTCGGCTTCCTGCAAGAACAGTCACCCATCAGAACACCTGTCTCCCCCAGCCCTGCCTGTCCCAAACCCAGCCTGGGTTTGTAGGAGACCAGTGAAATCCCACTCCTCTTCCCCAGGCTCTCCTTGGCCCACCCAAGGCCTCACAGCCCCATCCCTTTTCTGGCCCCAAGGGAATCTCATAGAGTCCCACCACAAGCAGAGGACAACACGTGTTCTCCAAGGTGATGGCCCCAGCAGAGCCCTGTGGCAAAGCCACGGTGAGGGGCTTCCTCCAGAAGCAAACACCCAGCTGGGCTGGCGGACAGGGCAGGGCATTACCTGTCTGTACCAGAGCACAGGGTCCACCTCCGCTTGCCGGCCACACTCAGAGCCAGCCTTAGTCTCGGCAGTTTCCTTCCCGAGGTGACTGGCCTCGCTCAGCTTCACCTTGAGCCCCTCAGCGACCTGGCTGCCAGACAGCTTGGATGAGTCCTCCAGCTTGGGGATGATGACAGATTTGGCCATGTCAGGACCTCCCTGCTCCTTGGGCTTATTCAGCCCCGACTTGACAAGGTCTGTGAGGCTTGGGGCTTTGGTGAGTGTCGGTGGCATTGGTGGCTTCTGCTTCCACTCTTCTTTGAGCGCTGCCTCCCTCTCTTTCAAGCCCAGCTCTGCCTTCTTCTCCAGTCCCCGCTGCTGCTGCTGCTGCTCCATGCTCTGCCGCTGCTTTTGCTGCTCCTCATACTGCTGGCGGTAGGCAGGGTTGGTGCTCAGCAGGTGAGCATGGTAGCCCTGCTCGTTGTAACCGTAGGGTGGCACGTAGGCGTACTGGTTGTAGTAGAGGGACTGCATGTACATGTTGGGGCGCTGCTGGATGACCGAGGGCTGCTGGCTGGAGCCACCACCAAGTTCTGCCTTCTTCTCTTCGCAGCCTTCGCTCTTCACCTTCACATCTGGATTCTCCTGCTCCTCATCCTTCTTCAGCTTCAAGGCCTGTGTCTCGGCCACAGACTGCCCACCGGGATTCAGGGGACCTGGGCTGGCCTGGGGGTAGCCTGGGGAATAGTAGGTTTCAAAGCCTTGGTAGTAAGGAGACTCTTTGCTCTGAGGTTGTGGGGGGAAAAGAGCTTTTTTGGCGCCTTCCTTGACCAACTGCTCTGGATCCTTTGCCTTCACGCTCTCCAGCTTGCCCTCCCCGTCCTCCCCAGCGTCAGAGATGTCTGAGTAGGCTGGGCTGTTGGTTTTCACCGAGCTGGCCTCTGCCCCATTCTGGGTGACGACATGCAGCGGGGTCAGGGGCTGGGCTGGGTTGGTGTTCTCCAGCCTGCTGGCACCGCCGATGGAAGGGCTGGGCGCGTTGTCGGTGAAGCTGTAGATTTTATCCGCCTCAGCCTTGATGCTGGCGAGCCGGCTCTGGTGGGGGTCAGATGAACCATTCAGCAGCCCCTCACCTTTCATTCCCAGGTCACTGGATTCCCCCCGGAAAGGGCTCTTGCCTTCCTCCGCTCTGCAGGCTTTGCCAGGAGTCAAAGGGTTTTCCACCTCCTTGGGCTCCTTCTTCTTCTTGTCTTTCTTCTTCTTTTCCTTGGAAGGGGTGAGGGCGGGGTTGACAGTGAAGGGCTCTCCCATCACTGTTGGCTTGGGCTGGATAGGTTTGAGCTGGGGGCTGTTGGGCATGGTCTGCACCACGGTGGTGGCAAGGCCAGCGGATGAGCCGGGGCTGGCGGTGGTGAGGGTGGCGGTCTGGAAGGTGTATATCGGCTGGGGGGGGATGGCTGGTGCAATGGGTCTGGCAGACTTCAAGCTTTTGGAAGGGATCTTCTCCTGCTTAGCACCAGAGGCCTTCTTTGACTTGTCCTTATCCACACATCGCTTCTCCAGAGAGTCAAAGTCGTCATTACTCGTCTCATCAGCCACTGACGGACCATCCTCAGAGCCATCATTGGACAGGGCACCTGGGTCCGTGTCCCCCTCCCCACCCACCTTCTTCTTGCAGGGGACCTTGGTGCTGAACTTGCTGGACGGGGAGGGGCTGTGGGGCTCCATCAAGCGCACCTTGGGGGTGGCTGAGCGAGCCGGTGAGAGAGAGCCCTTCTGAGAGCCGGCGGCCCCATTGCAGCTCCCGACGTCGGCGTGCAGGGAGGGCTCCTCGCCGTACTCGCTGTCCACGTCCGCCTCCAGCTTGCTGTCATCATCTGTGTGCGCGTGGGCTTGGTGGTATTTCAGTCCATTGATGTGCTTGTACTTCTTGTTACAGTTGGGGTGGGGACAGTCGATGAGGATGGGAGAAGGGCAGTTGCGGTCCAGGACAGCAGGCTCCACCTTGACCGTGGCGGGCGGCACGGTGGCCGAGCCCATCGAGTTCGTGCGGATGCGTTTGCTGCCCTTGGAGTCCTCTGAGCTGGAGTTCACCTCCATGTCAGAGAGGGGTTTGCTCTTCCGCTTGGTGACAGAGGAGGGACTGGCCTTCACATCTTCGGCCGTGCCGCCAGGTGGGGTGCGGTGGTCCGAGGAGTTCTGGCTGCCCCGGCGCCCCTTGCTGTTGGCTCCCGCCCGGGTCTTGCTGCTGTTACTGGTCCCTTTGCTGTCCGAGGCGGTGGCCGCCTCGTTCACCGGTGTGTTGCTGTTGGGGCGCATGCGCTTGCCCCTGCCCCGGCCATTGCGCATCTCCAGGTCGCTGGTCGGAGAGTCACAGAACCTGCCAGGAGGAGGACATGGAAATTTTAAAGGAGAGACGGTCATGACCGTGGCACAGTGGGGACCCCCTTCCTCCCCTTGCTACCCATCCCACAGACTCATCCCCCCACTGGCCAATAAAGAGGAACTAGACAGGTCCACAGAGATGTGCTCAACCATCTTCACTCCCCAGGACAAGGGACCTGTGACTGTGAGGGCAAAGAGTCACAGGAGCAGCTCAGTTGTGCAGGCAGGAGATGCCAACCTCTGTGGCAGCCCCACGGGCACACAGCAGAGTGTATGGGGGCCATATGGGGCTCGGTTTGCCATCAGTGCCTGGAATCCCCTGGAGACCACTGCCCACTTACCGGGGAGGAGCCCAGTCGTGCTGTGTGCAGTCCAGCAGCGTCCCCACGTACGTCTTGTTCCTCCAGGTGACGTTGACCACCAGCATCCCTGCAAGGAGAGGGAAAAGGGTCAGATGGGGCCAGGTTTGACCTTGCAGTGACAGGGACCTGCCCCTCGAGATGGGCAGGAGCAAGAGCTCAGCTCTAGGGCTGGAGGAAGGCAGACAAGAGGTCTTGGGCTTTTGGGAGAGGTGCGACATGGGTCCCAGGGCTGGAAGGGCACCAAAATGGGAGCTAGGGACCTCCCAGCTCATTCCCTCTCTCAGCACAGTTCTGGCCGGCATCCAGGCAACCTCTCCTCCTCTTCCCAATTTTTGTGGGGATGCTAAACCCAGCAATCACCAAAAGGCTGTGGGATCAGGGCGGGGTGGGGGAGAGGGGGCTGAAGATGCACGTTGGCTCCATGTGTGCTCAGATAGGGTAGGGAAGGTGCTCTTGGAGGAGTGAGGGCTGAGAAGCCCCAGGGGAAATGCAGAAAGCCCCCAGCAAGCCTGTGGGCCTGAATGTGGAGCTGCAGACACCTCAGTGGGGCTGTGACACCCTCCCGAGTGTGGCCATGAATCTCACAGCTCTCTGGAAAACGTCATTACTGCCACTAGATGGCAAGCTGAGCCCAGCATTCCCGCTCAGGCGACTACCCCTGGCAGGAAAACCCAATCCTGGTGGAACGACCCGGTGTTGCTTTGCTCCAGCACCTCCCCTTTGTCCCTTTGCCCTATATTTCCACCTGGAGAAGCATCTATGAGGCCACATCCTCCTATTTCAGAGCAAAGGCATTCAGAAAACTCAGAGTTTCAGCTTATTCCCACTAATTCAGAAGAGGAGCAGCCTGGCTCACACCCGTGCCAAGGCCATGGGCTCTCAGCATCGCTTCTGGGAGGCAGAGGGGTCTTCCACAGCATCCCTCAGTGTTGGGGTACCTCCTCCCCACCACAGATCGCTCCGATTTACACATTGGTAGGGCACAGTCCGTTGTGCCGAGCATGTTTATCCAAGCAAGGTAACACTCGGGAGATAGGAAATGCGTGCGCAAGGGTTGATGAGCGCAGCGAGATATACGGCCCCCGGAGATGGATGGAGCTGAGGGAGCCCAGAGCAGCTGTGCCTGAAGCGTGTTTATAAATCTCAGCCCACAATCCCCGTTGTGCTGTGCCAGCAGCCAGCTGCAGACTCCAGCATGGATAATACATGGAGCAGAGGCCCGACATGTGGGTTTCCCTCAGAAAGAGAAATGACATGCAGGCCTTCTCTTTCTCCTTCTCCTCCAGGAAAACATTGGGACCAGGTCATGGGAAGACACGGTGCCAGCACATGGGCAAAACCTACAACTGGCTCGTTCCAGTGAGCAGGAATGGCTGGGTCCTGCCTTTGGAGGAAGGTGCTGGGGACCTGCCTTAACAAGGACATGGGCAAGGCGCGATCGTGGAGATGACCTGAGGCAGAAACAACGGCCCCACGCATGGAGAGAGATAGGAAGAGGGGGATGCTGGCCCCAGGCATCCCAAGAAGGGCACATGGAATGTGCTCTTCTATCTCTGTTCCTCCTAATGCAGCATTTTTTGGCAGGCAGGAGCCTGTCTCCCTTTCCTTAAAACCCAAAGAAGCTGCTGGCTGCATCCTGTGCCCCAACCCAGCCTCAGCATTCCCAGGACACCTCTGGGGGGCTGCTGTGGGATGCTCCCAGGAGTTGCCCAAGGACCTGGCAGCCACTGAGGAGCAAGCAGCCCTAACCTGGACCCCACCCCTCCCAGTCCCTCTGCCCTCCCTGCCAGTTCAATCCCTCTTTGAGCTGGCGAAGCCCACGTGCGCCGCTGGAAGTTAATTGCACGACAAACCCCTGGAGTCCCTTGTGCATCCCAGGGCCAGAGTGTAATATTAGAAAGGAGGTGCCAGCTTTTTTCCCCTCTCTGCCACCACAATCACAAGAGAGAGATGAAAGAGGAAAGGGCGAAGAGAGCTGGCACCGTCCCTCCCTTCCCTGTTGGAATGCCAGCCCTCCAACACACACCAGCCTATATTTAACCCACTGCAACCAATCGTACCAAATCCCCTCCTAATCCTCCAACAATAACCCAGGACAATTTAAACCCTGGGATAGATCCTAAGCAGCTTTTTTCACCCGCCATGTCCCCCTCCCGTGGCAGGATGATGGGCAGGCACAGGCATGGCAAGTGTGGGCAGTAAGGAGGTAACGCCCCCACGCCTTCAAGAATGGAAATGCTCTTGAAGAGGAGGAATCCCACTTGGATAATTCCAATCCACCTGGTTTCATGGGAAGATGACACCTTTGAAGCTCTTAAGGAATCAACACCACCTAAGTCTGGGTGCAAACCGCTCAGCAATCTGGTCACCAACCCTTCCCATCACTGCGGAGTCGTGTTCTGGCTGGAAAAATTAAGGGTGGGTGATGGTGTAAGGTTGCCATCCAGGTTGGCAAGGTATGAAAAAATACTGGGATTATGCAGGATGGAGGACAATGCTGCTGTGGGTACCAGGAGCCATTGTATCAGGGCACATTTCCCCCCTTTTCAAAGATGAATCCCCCAAGCCCAACCAAGAACATCCCAATGAATTCCTCCTCTAGCTCCATCACTTCTAGGATGCCCTGACTTTGAGATGCCCCTTCTTCCATGAATTCCTCCTCCAGGTGCATCACCTTTGTGATGCCTCTTCTTCATTTCCCCTCCAGCTGCATCACTTTCAGGATGCTCCAGCTTTTCCATAGACCCTGCCCATGAGCCCAGGCTTTGGAACACAACACCACAAAGTCGTCGTGGCCAGCATGCCAGGAAAGAGAGGACACCACGGGGCAGGGGATGGCCAGCACAAGGGTCACCTCACCCACTGAGGAGTGATCACTTGCCAATGACCAACAGGGGCAAAATTTTCCTTGGGGAAATTTTCTGTCATCCCTGACAAATTTGGTGGCCTTCTACAACAGAGTTCCAGTGCCGGCAGATGAGGGAAAAGTGACTGATGTCATCTACCTGGACTTGTGCAAAGCATCAAGCACTGTCCCACATGGCATCCTTGTTTCTAACCTGGACAGACATGGATTTGATGGATGGAACACACAGTGGATTAGGAACTGGATGGATGGTCACATTCAAAGAGTTGTGGTCAATGGCTTCCCTATGAGGGTGGTGAGGCCCTGGCACAGGTTGCCCAGAGAAGCTGTGGCTGCCCCATCCCTAGAAGTGTTCAAGGCCAGGCTGGATGAGGTTTGGAGCAACCCGGTCTAGCGGAAGGTGGCCCTGCCCGTGGTCCCTTCCAACCCAAATCATCCTGTGATTTTATGATACTATGAAACATCATTAAAGCAAATGAGAAAGCCACATTCTTGTTCCACATCCATCCTGCATCAGTCTTAAAAACTCACCTCCTGATTCTGGGCCCAAGCAGACACAGATAAGAAGGTTGTAGTGTGTATGCAGAGCAGAATGTATCCCTTTGGAAGCCCCAAAGCCGACCCACTGCAGTGCAATCTTGGCATATCCTCCATTTCAAACATCCTTGGGTGCTACCCGAGGCTGTGGGTGATGATGAAACAGCATGTTTGATGTCCCAAGGGAGATAGATTCCTCTGGGTGAGCTGCTGAGATCCCTCTGGAGATCTGGAGGGCAGTCTCCAGGTGCTGGAAGCACCTCATTTGACTGCGTAGACATGCCCTTGGTGTAGCTTTTTCCCCTGTATCCTTTGGGCGAGGGGAGATGCTCATGACATCCTAAACACTTCACAAGCTCCAGATTTGGACAGCCAGGTTCAGCATCACCCTTGACTCCTGCCAAGGAAAATGGGAAGGCCGGAGGGAGATGCCAGGCAAAAACCAGGGATGGTTCCACCCTGCCTTTTCACTCGAGGACAGGAGATGCCGCTATAACCAGAGCCAACACACACAGCCAACCAGAAGCGACCAAAGGAAATGTCAGGGCTCGTCTTCTGCAGGGCTGGATGTGAAATCCTTGCTCCCGACGGTGGCAACCATCAGCAGCCGGCAGAGAAGGATCTCTGTGTGAGTTCACTGAATTACCACAGACTAAAAATATCGGGGCTGTGGGAAATGGCAGGACGCCTCCAAGGCACGCTCCGAAACGGCGGCTGCAGAAGTGAGGGGTAATGCGGACGGACAGGCAGACGGGCACAGAGCTCCGCGGTGGGGTGAGGAGCAGGGGAAAAGGGAGGGGAGAACAGAAACTGCTCTTACGGCACTGCCTCTCAACCAGAAATTGGCAGAGGGGAATGATTTTGTGCTCTCTCCCTCGAGGATATTCAGTTTATCCCTCCTGGCATGGCCACCATAAGCCTCTCCTGATTTCCACCCAAAAAAACCCAACAGCTTTCCTGCTGCCCAAGGGGGTCTCTAGCAGTCCTGGGATTTTCAGCTGGGATCTGCAGCTCTGGGGATTTTCGGTTGAGGAAAGTCACAGCACAAGAAAAGACTGATGGGGACAGGGGTGGGGGGAGCCCCAGGAAGAGGGGGTGCCGTTGCTCCTCTGCATTGCTGTGTGTCCCAACCCCCAGCCTGCCTGTGCCTCAGGTTCCCCACTGAAGGTGCCGCATCCTGTAAAGCGATGGGGCTCTTGCAGACCTGGAACCAGCAGTGCCGGTGCTGGGGGCTCAGCAAAGACCTTCCACAGGTTTCCTCAGAGCACCTTCCCCCAGCAGATCCTCCGGTCCCTGGGATGCGCAGAGTAGGGCTCCTGAACATTCCTGCTTTTTGTTTCCTTCTTCCAGATTTTGCAATGTGTGACGTCCTTCTCTCTTGGAGCACCGTAAAGAACACATAGCTCCCAGCTGCCTCAATCCGGATGAGTTTTTCCATATGGAACACATGGTGAAAAAGAGAGGACAAAGGTCCCCATCCCAAGCTAGACATCCCAGTCTTCCCCAGCATGGTCCATGCACTCCTCTCTCCCAATAGCTCAAGTGCTATTTCTCAATATGCTTTTTCCATGGGGAACAACTTCAGTGCTCACATCAGGGGCCCCTGCAGCCCTCGGTTCTGCACCAACCATGGTTTCAAAACCAGTTTCCCAGTAGGGAGAGAGGGAAGGCAAACTGGGCCCATCCCTGTCCTCCCAAAACACAGGACAAGAAGGGAACCCCACTGAAAGCAGCTCACAGGAACACAGGTTACAGTTCAGCTTCCGTTGAGGATAAAGGCAGTCAGAGTGAGCAGCAGCCAGGGATAAAAGCCAACAGCTTTGTTCTCTGCATGGAATAGCGATGGGAGAGTGGGAGCAGATGTCCACGAGGAGCGCATGGATACCTGGCTGAGATGACTGTCACCCAGCCTCCACCACTGCTGCTCTCTCACCTTCATGCTTCCAGACTCTTTCTGCTTCCAGACACAAGTACAAGGAGCTCACCCCGCACCTCCCAAGGCAGAAACCTCCAGCATCCCACCAAGGCTGGAGGGAAGGCCGGGTTCCAGCGCTCTCCGTGGGCCGCTGAGCCACCTATTCATCCCTGAGTTCCTTGGCAGAGCCTCAACAGCAACGAAAACCCATCAAAGAACCTGGGAAAGCAAACCAAGCTGTGCGCAGATGAGACGAGCTCCAGCGGAAAAAAAAAGACTGGATTGGTTTGGCAAGAGAGCCGAGAGGCTGATCTCCCGCCGAGTCGATTTTGAGAGCTCCGCTGGTGTTTTTTAATCCAGCAGGAGATTTCTGCTGCCTCCCAGGGTTTGAGCGTTTTTGTGACAGACCTGCGGGTTGCCAAGCAAAAATGAAGTCAACTCCGTTGAATTCCCGTGCCGGCTGGCACGGCCTTTCCCCGGCACCTCCAGAACAAGTCAGCTCTTGTCGAGAGGCAGAGAAATGGCAGCTCAGATTTTCGCCCGCTGTCTGAGCGAGGAGAGAACACAACGAGCGGGGCTGACGCAAGTGTTGGCCCGTTACTCCCTTTGCCGGACGGATTACAGGCCGCTCCCACACGGCTCCTCTGTCCTGACCACCCAGCTGGTGGCGAGAAAGCCCAGGACGTGCCAACCAACGGCACAGTAGGGACATGGGAAGGCAGAGACTGCCATAACACCACCATGACACCGGTGGAAAGCGAAGAGCTCTGTGACACTTACCGTCCTCCGTCTCCTGCCAGACAATGCCCTCCAGGTTCACGCTGGTCCCGGGCTCGCAGGGGCCCAGGCACTCGGGCTCGGTGGCCAGGGCCACGTCGCAGGTGTTCACTCCCACCGAGCGGGTGCGTACCATGATCTGCTCGCACGGCGACGAGATGTCGTTGTTGACCACAGGCACGAGGAGGTGCAAGGGCAACACCGCGGGCGTAGAGACCGGAGACTCCATCTGTGGGGAAGGAGAAACACACGGTCACCGTCAGGAATACTGTTTGGAATATGGAAGGGAGAACAAGTATCAACAGGCATCTACATTCCTGAAGAACCACAAGCCCAGGGCTGCCACCTTTGGTTGACGTCCCACACCCTGTCAGAGAACAAGGATCTCACAGGGCTGTCCCACCCTGGTGTGCCCATACCCATGTAACTGTGGGGAGCCGGCGCTTTGGAGTCACAGAGATCACACCCAGCAGTCCTTCTGCAGGAGATATCTGTGCTCCTGCTTGAAAGAGCTTCTGCCAAGTTCCTTCCCCAACGGCTTCTGTAATCATCCCTGCTGAGGATGCCTCTTGGCTATGGCTCAGATGTTAATGCAGCCAATGACTTTGGACCCCACGGCTCATTAGAAGAGCTTCTGCCTAACTGGCAGGACAGGACGAACGAGTAGTGGTCTCACTCCAGCACCAAATCTACCCTGTGACCACCTGAAGACGCAGTCACTTGGATCATATCCCTCTTCCCTGTGCAAGTGCCTGCTTTAGAGCCTGATGCAACCATTGTGCTCTCCTTGCACATGGAAACCACATTCCATGGCCAGAGCTGGGCTTGGAAAGCCAACAAGCCAACATGCCAAGTGAAAGCCCAGCCAAGCTACCCTGCTGCTGACAAGCCAAGATCCTTGGTCGCTCTGCCACGCGAGCACATTACGGCAATGTCAGGAGCAGGATGGCTGATGGGCTGATTCTGCACTCGCTAAGGGAAGGGCAGGGTGGGGACCTTCCTGCCCTTTGGGCTTCACCAGCCAAGCCAGGCACAGCCAGCCAGCCCCTTGCCTTGGCTCATGAGGATCTGCAGCAGCTGTGGGGCAAGCTGCTCCTCCTTGGCTCAGACCTCCTCTCTTCACCATTTGGGATCTTGATCAGATGCTGGGCAACCTCACAAGAGAAGCAGACTGAGGAAACTCATCACATCATCAGTGAGCACCCACCTGGGTTATGGTTTCAAGCAGGGGAAGATCCCTCTAGAGCACCCAGTACTACACCCGGAGAGTCCCCCTAAACCTCTGCTGAGGGGAGATACTACAGAACTAGAGAGCCCAAGTTTGTGGCCACCAAACATGGGTATGACACCAGCCCACAACCGCTTCCGTCCTTGCTGCTGACTCCCACCCTGGTCTTGACCAGCTGCCAAGTTCACCTGCTCCCCATCTTGCTCCTGACTCCCACCCTGGTCTTGACCAGCTGCCAAGTTCACCTGCTCCCCCTCTTGCTCCCACACCTCCATCCTTTAATCTGACTCCAGCAGAAGCTTGCACGTCCAACCTCACTTGCCCCACACGACACAGAAAGTGGCTGGAGCATCCCACCTCTCCACCAACTCCTGACCCCATGGAGCCTCCTCACATCCCCAGTGACACAAATCTCTAGGCAGAGGAGCAGGAAGAAGAACATCACATCTGCCAGCAGCTTCTGCCTGCTCCCACAGGGGTGGCCATGGGCAGGGGACGCAAATGTGACCCTCATGGAGAACTGTGAGACATTCTGGCTCTGACAGTACAAACGGATTTGCTCTTCCAGCAGGAGAACACAAAGCATCTTCTGTCTGCAGTCCTCTCCTTGTCCTCCTGCATCCATCCTCTCTCTGGACAGCTCGTCAGAGCACATCCACCCCACTGGGCATTCAAGATGGCCCACAGGTCTGAAGCAGCAGTGGCTGGACCACATGTTCCTCTCTGCCAGCAGCGGAGCTTGTGCTCCACAGCTCTTTTCCCCACAGCTACCTCCAACCTCCCACCACGAGGACCGACTCTCCCCCAGGAGCCCAACCTCACTTCCAAGGCTGCCCACCTGCATCCCGTGGGATTAGAGGAAGGTGCTTTTGGCATAAAACAACTCCAGAAGGCTGCCAGAGGAGCTGCCAAGAGGCTCCCACAGGAAAATCCCCCCTCCCAAAACACAGCAACCTCATCTTGTGCATCTCGGTGGATCCAGGACAAGATGCTCCAAGGAAACAAGAGGCTCCTTTGAGGGGGCTCCTCAACGCCACATTTTGCAAACCACAAGCCAGTCTCCAGCAATGGGAGAGCCAGGGAGGAACCACGTGGGATTGCCTGGCTCGGGTGGGCAGCAGGAACAGCCCAGGCGGTGATGGGGACCACTTGGCCCCATTTCCCCCATCGCCCTGGGAGCAGCGGCCGCATGTGCACGTCAAAGACCTGCGGGTTCTGAAACCGTTCAGCTTCCTTCCACTCTGCAACAGAAACCACAGCGCAGCACAGGAGCGTTTAATTACAGTTCCAGCTCTGCTAATTATCGCCCGGTCACATTCGTAATCTGCATTATGCCACGGTGCATAATAAGCAGCTCGCTGAGATCTCTCTAATAAGCGAGGCGGCTTGATGGGATTTCATATCTCACCCTGCTCTGGAACAAATAGCCTCTTTCAGCAGCTGTGGGGAGACAAGGCGGCTCTCCTGTTCCCTCGCCCAAAGCTCCAGAGCAAAACAAAAAGGCCCAGGGTGGCTCTTCAGGGGTGAAGGCAGGAACAGAGGTTCCTCACTGGAACATATCCGAAAAAAGCCAAAAGCCAGGCTGGAGGACAAGACAGATGGATCAATTCCTGGATTTATCTCCCCCTCACCACATGTGTCTTATCTCCTGGTGGCACAGCATTTCATCTTCCTGCTTTCCCAAGCAAGGTCAGGAGAAGCAGGAGGGCTGGGGGAGACCTGCGTACCATGGAGCAGTTCTGCCAGCCACTCTCCCCCTCGGTGGGCACCCAGCTCTCTCCACCTAGCGAAATGCTGGCAAGGGGGTGGTGGACAGCACTCAGCCCCAGAGCAGTGGCTTTCACATTGCCTCCAGCTTGCAGGGCTGCACGAGCAGAGACCCCTGGCTCCCAAAGCCAGCCCTGCACCTTCTGGCCACCCCCCTTAAGACTTCTAGGCCCTAAATCCCCTTTGCAGAAGGAAAATTTATTTCTTTTTCCAAGCTGAGTAGGCTCTAAGGTTAAATGCTGGCTACACACTCGCTGCTGGAGGAAGCTGATGTGCCTCTAGTCACCCCTGTGCAGGAGTTATGTGGGGTGAAGCCTCCTGGTGCCGGCGCTGGCCGTCCGTGGCCACCCGCCGCTGCCTCCCCTAATGAAAGCCCTTTGTGTTTCTGGCGGAGGCTTTCCCATCACGAGGAACGTGCTTTCACCACTGCTGAGGACAGAAGTGGAACTGAGCCAAGCCCGGGCGGCGGCGGCCAGAACAGGCGCTGCTTGATGGGGGAAAAGCAAATCCAGGGAGAGTCCAGGGTGATACCGCCGGCACCATGCAATGCCGGGCTCGGGGGGGGGGGGTGTGTGTAATTAAAACCTACCCCTTGTTATAGATCCTGCTGGAAGGTGGGATGGGGTCCCACATGAAGGGAAGCGCAGTGTGGGTGCTGGCATAGGGAAATGCTCACAAAGCAGCTCCTGCCATCTTAGAGCTGTGCCAGCAAGGGTTCGTTAGCATGAGTCATTAAAGGGGCACCACAGCACCAACTTGCTATTGCAAGCACGAGGGCAAACCAAACATAAATACACTCCACAAATTTTGATGTCGCCCCCGTAACCATCCAGACCACTCATTATGAGAATTTTGGTTTGACCCCAGTACTAAAAGTCAGGCAAGAAAAGTGCATTTTGGAGCACCACGAGTCAAGAGCGATGCCAAAACACCAGACGAGAGCAACCAGCAGAGATATTTGGGCTGCATCTACATGGGCAGAGAGGACATGAAGTGTAGGGCAACCCCAGAGCTGCACCCTGTCTGACAGCAAGGACCTTGCAGAGCTCAACGTGAGATCACCAATGCACCCGAGGTGGTTCTAGGCTCCAGTGAAACCCCACGTGAAGGAGCTACGCCATGCGTGGCCCGTTTCTCTCATCTAGAAGGTCCTTTCACTCCTGCAGACAAAGAGACAACAAAAGCCAAGAGGGAACCTTTTTACTGGTCACAAACTCATGGCTGTGTGTGCCAAGAGACAAAACATGGACCAGAACTGCTCCACCAAGATGCGTTGCTGGAGGCTGCAGCCAGCGTGTCCCATGTCACTGCACGGCTCAGCCCAACCTTTGGGACCTTAGATGCTGTTACTCCTGCCCTGCTCAGTCACCACATCCCCCATGGATTTGCTTATTCAGAGTAGGAGCTGGAAACATGAGCCATGGAGAGAGAGAACCGGCGAACAGATTCATCCAGATGACAAGCATCTTTGGTGGGCATCTCAAAACCCTCCAATCACAGCACTCGCGGTGCCTCTTCCCCACCACTGACCTTGGCAGGAATTTCAAAAAGTCTTTTCCAACCTGACCCCCAAAGCTGGGTATGCAGAGCATGGTGACAAATCCCTTTGTTGGCTGTTGCCCACCATGATATCGGGGTGCAACATCCCACCCCGTAATGCCGGAGGTACAACTCCCACCACGGCAGTGGTGAGGGACTGATCCAAACAGCCAGACAGCTGGATGCCTATCAACCCCAGCCACGCTGCTGGAGAAATGCAAATACAACCCAGCATGACCTCCAACGAGCCGCTTTCTCTCTGCGGCAGAGAGGGGAATAAAATCCCTGCTTGAACACAGCCAGGCTTATCTGAGCACTTGCAGCGTTTCAAGATCAAGAGGAGGCAGACGCCGCAGAGGCACAGTCTTGCATATTACTGTGGCTTCAAAAAAGCCAGGAATAGTATCCAAGGCAGACGTGCTGGCACCAAGTCACCTGCTCCAACCACTTACAAGACTATCAGATCTGCTGTGGGAAGGGGAAAAAAAATGTGTCTCCGGTAGGAGAGAGGTAGAGAAGAGCAGCGATGAAAGGGGACAGGTGATGTGAGTGAGAGACATGGGAAAGAAATCCAAGCTGGGACCTCCCGAGCGTTGGTCCCACCAGTCGACTGAGAACATGTTGAGTCTCTGTTCACCTATCACCAACCACTGAAATCCCACGTAGAGGCTGCAACTGGCACTCCTCCTCTACTGAATTGAAACACAAAGCAGCTTGTTTGGTGGGGAAAAGGGGAAAGATCCCATGTGGAAAAGCACTGAAGATGCATCTGGGTCACACAGATGGTTGGAAACACAAAGCCCTCAAGTGTCCTTTACACTGACCAACCCAGCCTTTGGCCTCCGCTGCTGCCATGGTCACCACAGTCATCTTCACCTCTGGCAGTGTTGTCCAAGCAGGAAAGCTCTGATGACAGCAAGCAGCTTCCCACTGGGAACCCAGATCCCACATTAAGCCCCGCCACCTGCACCCACCCTCCTGTTAACATGGCCAACACTGCTGATGTGTGGTTGGCTTCTCACATCCTGCATCCTCCATCATCTCCTGCCGACACCAGCCACATGTCCTTCAAGCCAGGATGCTACGTGGAAGAACCACCATGGGGCAGTTTTGCTTTTGCCTATTTTCTTTCCTCCAAAATAACCAGGCAACTGTACCCAAGAATCTGAGCAGTGCTCACCAGCCACCGTTAACACCTGCACTTGCTGACCAGCACATCAGGGCAGGCAAAGGAGAACATAAAAAGTTTCACAAGCACCTCAGCGCATCAATCTCCTGGAAAGAGGATATAAATCTATAAGCCCTTTCACGAATCACTTGCTGTGGTGTGATGCAGCTCCAGCCACCTTTAAAAGCTGGCTGATAACCACCGGCCTCCATAAACCCGGCCAAAGGACACAGAGGTTACAAACAGCCAAGCTAGAGACATCCCTAAAACCCAATTCCACAAGGCAGGCAAGGGAAATCACACAGGAAAGCAGCATTTTCATGCCAAGTGGCTTTAACCCGGCTACAGGGTCTGTGTTTATGCTATAGAGCACCCTAAGCACCAACCATAGGTTCCTCCAGGAACAACCCACCACCAACTAGGGATGAAAAACATATTGCAGAGCTTGGCATCTCCATTTAGGCAGACTAACAGGTCAGTCTGAAAGAGACTGAAATGACAGCGAGAACACAAAAGTTACCAACAAACCCTGGCTGGGATTAGCAATCAAGGACCACAAGCCAAGGCTGACACTTCGTAGGTCAGGGCTGAGCACAAGAAGCTGGCACAGCAGCTCAGCTCTCCATTAGGGAATGGCACGGCTCCACCTGCCTGCTTCAACCTTTCCTGCAGTTTCTTCACCCAATTTTTCCTCTACCTCAGTCTTCAAGTCTAAACCTCCAACACCCGGAGGTTGTTGCGGCTGTTGGGCCTCCGGCAATTCGCACCAGGGCACAGCCACACACACACTCCCCCCTACGTGCAAACTCAGAGCATTAATAATTCAATCATTTAATTAATGCTTATCCAGGCACAAAGTCCTTACCTTTGGAAAGCTGCAGTACACAGGAGTCAACCAGAGGGGAGACAGCTCAGGATTTACAAACCATTTCAGTATAAAATTGGATTCTAGTAAACGAATAAGGGAGGACATGGATCCAAGGCTTGAAGCAAAAATGAGCCGGGTTCAGACCTGTCTCATCTAGGACGGGTTCCTCTGCTTGCTGGGTGCATGGTCCAGGGACCACCTTTCCACCTCCAGTATCCAGTGCCCGCTCCCAGGTGAGAAGGGACAAAGCCACTGCAACCACTCTGCCGCTGTGGATCCATGGGGGACAACACAACCATGTGCACTGATGGGGGTTTATTATACCACTAAGAAATCAAGTTTTACACTGGTAAAGCACAAGAGATGATGTGGAAAAAGGCCCTGGTGTTCACAGAGCAGAGCCGAGAAAGAAGAGATGGGATGTGGGGTGAAAGCTGAGATTGGCTTTCAGCTGTTTTCACCAACCAAGCTGAGTGTGGCAGTGGGTCAGCTGTACCTTCCACAGCAGCCAAAGCTACTGTGTTGGGCTGTGCCTCCCAACATCCAAGGGCTGCAAATGGGTCCAAAAGCAAATGTCACTCACACTCAGGGTCACTGTGTAAGAAAAGTGGGGGGATAAGGAGTACAGACATACATAAATCAGTCAAGCACTCCCTCAAGGTGGTCCTTTCAATGACCCAGAGGGGTCACTTCCAAGATGCCATCCTAACATCAAAGAATGGTTTTGGTTGGAAGGGACCTTAAAGCTCATCTTGTTCCAACCCCCCTGCCACGGGCAAGGACACCTTCCACCGGACCATTCATGACAAATAAGGGCACAAGAGACAAACTGAAGGAAATTCAGAGAGGAGGCACAAAAATAACAAGGCTGAAGGGATTGGTCTCGAAGAGGAGATTAGAAGAGCTAAATATGGAAAGGTTGGTTCAGTGACAGCTATGTGGGGACACAGTCGTAATCTACAAACACATGAGGGATGAAAACATCAAAGGAGAGAGAGGAATTACGCAGGATGATGCAGAGGAGCAAGGCGGAAACGGAATGAATCAAGCATAGGAACATTTAAGACAGACGTTGGCCAGAGCTTCCTGGCAAGGAAATTGTTCCTAAGAACACCAGTATTTTCCAAGTGGGAAAATCCTTCATCCTTCCACTGCTCTGCTCCTTCCCCCTTTCTTTCCTACATCTCTCCAGCAATACCATAAGGCACCCACATCACTGTCCATGGCACCCCTCAGTACAACCCAGATCTGCCCCACACCGGGCTCCAAATTGCCAACAAGCCACATCCGTGGTTTTCCCAAGATACACCAGTGGTCCTTCTCCTTTCACAGAGACAACATCCATCACTTTTGGACTTGCCCAAGCTCAGACGAGGCACTGGCAAATCTCAGCCTGACAAAATTTTGGCAGGGTCATCTTCTTTTGATGTTCTTCCACATTGCAATCACGATAATGAATATCTCTGATGAAAGAGCAGCTTCAGCTCTATGGTCCACCTCCATGGCCGGACTAGGAGGTCCATGGCCAAGCAGATAAGGACAAAATCCTTCTCTCATCCCATCGGTTTCCCAACAAATGGCAGCAGTGAGACAGAGGGTTTTCTAAGCAGTTTTCCAGCACAAGAAACTCTATAGCCCATGGCTACACATAACACCCCAAGGGACTCTTCTCTCCAAGGTATGAGGAGCGCAGCTCAGCTCTTGTGCCTACAAAATTTGTCTGGGGAAGGGTAAAGAGGGAATGAGGCAATGCTCATTGCACCTGCAAAACAAGGTGCACTTCCTGAGGCACCTACACAGTTCCGAGAGGAGGTCCAGCACTAGGCAAGCACGACCCTGAGGGCACCAGGGGATGGCAGCTGTGGTACTTGCCTTGGTGGCACCATGAGAAGTGTCACGTCCAGGCCATGTGGTGCACTCAGCTATGGATCCGGCGAAAAGAGGCAAATCGACTCCTTGGACGCTTCATTCAGAGACCTGCTGTCACACCACACACACACCACCTACGCTGGAGCATTTTTATATGTGGGTTGTAGCCAAGGATTGGTGGCTCCTGGAGAGGCTCAATTTCAGGGCGAGACACACATATTTTGGATGCAACAAGCAGCAAAGTCTAGGAGGAGTTTCAGATCTATTTATCCCTCAGGCAAAAGGAGACATCTTCCTTCCATCTATTTAATATTAAAGACCTGCTCTGGTATGATGTGCACGTCCCAGCCCCCGCAGGCTGCACGTTTAGGAAGCTGCCCGCTTGGCTCTCATCTCCCCGTCTTTGTAGGTTTTGCTCCAGTTGCCAGGAGAGATCCTGGTGCTTTCCAGACACAAAGCCAGCTCTGTTCCATGGCCCGGTGGGGAGGTTACAGGAGGAGAGCGAGCAAGGAATGAGCCCAATCACATGACACACGAGGATGTGGGTGAGGAAGAGGGTGTCACTGCGTGTCCCATTCAGGTGGCTGCAGAGTGGGGACCCGCGCTGGAGAAGCGGTGCTCAAGTAAGTGCCTCTGTCTCCCAGAACACAAGGCACAAACCTCACACTAACATGGGCATGACAAATGTCTTCGCTTTTTGTGCTGCATCCCATGACTGCATGTCCCTCCACTTCTCAAATCCCAGTTTTCCAGCAAATTCTTTCTAACATGCTATTTTTAAAGCAGCATAAGCCAATGTTCCTATTCTGGCTGATACATGCTGGGCTCACCCCAATCCGTCAAGCAACGGTTTGCACCCGTGTCCATCAGCTCCCACCGGAACACACAGGAATCAGTGCCTGCTGGATGCAGCAATTTCAACAGAAAGCTTTTCAAGCCGATTCCCGAGGTTTTATTAATTATTGAAATCAAGCTGCTGCCTCTCTAAGCCCCGAGCAGAGCAGTGCCCAGGCACCGACCCCACAGCAGCACAGCACATGCTCCTATCACCAGGATGAGCTGCAAGAGGAGGAGGAATGAGCTTTACATGTGAACCCACAGGCTCCCATCCCCTACCATCACTCTGGGTTTTAGTTCCACCCTCACAGATGCAAAGCAAATCCCCCTTCTTTGGCTCAAGTGCCTCTCAGTGCCTCTGCTCTGATCACACAATCACAGACTGCTTTGGGTTGGAAGGGACCTTAAAGCCCATCTTGATCCAACCCCCCACCGCATTTGCCAGGGGGAGGCACAGACGATCCCAAGGTGCCCGTGGGAGCCGCTGCCTGGCTGCTGGACACGGCTGGGGCCTGAAGGTCTCACCTGGGGAGTCTGTGCTACTGACTGGCAACCGCCGGCTGGGGAGGATCGATGGCTCCTCGCAGGGAAGCTGAGCAGCCGCGGAGAAGAGGAGCCGAGCCAGACCATAACTCACCACCTGCAGCCACCGACCAGCCGGGGAGCGGTGGAGCCACGTTGGGGCTTTCAGCCCATCTCAGGGAGCAGAGCTCTGTGATTCGCATCCCAGGACTGTGCCGACTGCAGCCATGCTCCTCGAGAGCACTCCATGTAAAAATAGAAAATTAGCTTCAAGTGGCTGTTTCATCAGCTCCTCCGGACCGTAGCGAAGGGAAGAGCCTGGATCTGAAATCCAAATCAGCCCCCACCAAATGGGGATGCTGACACCACCCACAGCTGAAGCTTTCTGCCAGTCCAATTAAGCTACAGGAAGGTTTTTAGCCTCTAACCTCACATTTCTCAGGCTGCGCTCAGGGATACCCACAGGTCACCGAGTCCCAGCTAATGAGAAACTGTTCCCCTTCGCCACGAAACAAAGCAAAATGAGACAGAAAACAGTCACCGCCAAAAAATCACTATCCGGCGCCAGCAGCCACTGTGCCTCCTTCCAGCCAGCAGCACCTTCTGCACACACATGTAAAAATGACATGCCAGGGGCTGGTGGGCACCTGGATCAGAGAAGCAGCAGGGCCAAGGTTGTATTTAACCAACACACTGGATTTTTACCTGGTGTCCCTAAAATAAGGCAAAGATACTGCTGGATATAGACCCACCATACGCAAGCCCAGATTTTCACCCATTTCATTCCTCACCCCACTGAAACTTCACTGATTCTTCAAATTACCAGCCAGCTAAGGCAGGCAATCTTAATGCCATGAAAAAGAGTGGATTAATAATAAATAAGGCCATTTTAGCCCCAAGAATGCCATGCTTGATGTGGCCTGCTGCATATTGGGGTTTGCTGGACACTGTAGCCCTGAACTTGGCCACCCATCATTAAAAATCAACCATTCCCCTGCGGTAGAGAGGGATCATGGTGCTCTCAGCCTAAAGAGGCAGCTGTGGGGCAGAGCTGTTTTGGAAAGCCCTGTTTGGAAAGACACAACAGATTTGTAAGCCAGAGCCTGAAAGATTTTTATGCCCAGCAAGGTGGACATAAACAAAGAGAGCCATAAACAGAGGGAGTCCTCAGAAGGAGTGGGGAGTGCCAATGCTGCACCCCGAGCATCCCAGCTGGCCCAGGAAAGCAGCCATGAGCTCAGAGAGGGATTAGCCCATGGTGGTTGTGAAGAACCCCAAAGTCTGCAAATGGAGGGTCCCACTGGAGAGCTCTTCCAAGGCAAAGTAAGTGACCAAGGAGACAGTGTCGGGGTTAATGACCTCCCAATGACCTGCTGGATGTGTGTTTCCACCCCCTCCATCCTCCCTACCTGCCTTGATGAGATGTGGGATCAGAAAGCTTCTTATCTGCTCCCCAGGGTTTTCCATGCCCAAGGGTTGGCTTTGAGGGACAATAATAGAGTCGTTTAGCCCCAGAAATGCTGAGGATTCAGGGTTGGACTCCATCAAGTGTTCAGAGCCAGCCTGCAGGCCATGGGTGGGCATCACATACTGTTCAAGTCATCCTTCTGGTTGCTTCCATAAAAAGGATGCCCTTAGCACAGAGGGAAGGCACCATCCTACAGCTCCACATTTCCAAGCTCCTTGGGAAGCTGGTCCCACACTGTTTCTTGGCATTTAATTCCTAATTAGCAATTTATTTTTTTTCAAGTCCAGTATCTTGGAGAGGGGAAAAAAACCCACAAAAACACAAAGTCAAGGCAAGTGGGACAAGGCCAGGATACCAGTCTCTCCCAGGAATGTCACTGGATCAGTGTCATGACCCAGTGGAACCCTGTAAGAGAGGATTTCCCACTACCAATGGGACAGTCTTCCAAAGCCTACACTGGAAGCTTCAGGACCCACACAATGACTGGCCAACAGGTTTTGATACTCTACTTCAGCTTGAAGCAGCAGAAATGCATTCCTGCCTGTAATAAACCCATCTGACCTTTAATCACACCATCTCTCCCGAAAACACAGAGGCAGCATGTCCGTGCACACTCATCTACTCCTGCCTCGTACCTGAGGGAAAGGAGCAACAGCGTTTTACTGATAATAATCACGAGATGTTATTTGGACAGAGGGAAAAGGTTCCCAACATGCCAGTCAGCATCTCTGGGGTGGCCAGAGCATGCTACTGGGTTGCTTGTCTGCAGGTCACGGCTAGGAAACAAGGCACTGGCCAGGGAGCAGCAGGGCTTTGTACAGCTGTAGGACACAAAGGAAACGGGCTGGAACATGCACACAAGAAGCAGACAGATGCAGGGCTGGAGGGAAGGAGGAAGGGATGTTTTTGGTAACCCCTGGGATCAGAGCAGTGTAGACAGCAAAAACTCTCCCTGCACCCCTTCCCCATTTCTTGGGATCTCTGTCAGTATCTGCCCCTGATGGTGGCTTTTGCCAAGCCAAGGCAGAAGGTGACATCCTGGCACCTGTTTGAACACCACCAAAGTCTTCTCTACAGCAGAGACCTCGACCATGTGCCCTAAACATCAGGTAGCTCATGTGGTGACAATCAAGGAGCTCCCCAAGGGCCTCCCAGAGGCTGTCAGGAACAGAGAGGAGCACAGCTGATCTAGCAGATCCCAAAGATGCTTCTTGGCCATGGAGACTAAAGACCAAATGCTGGTGCTTGAAGGGCAGCACCTCAGACAAGGAATTTGACGCTTGCAGGAATGAAAGACTGAGAAAAAGGCTGCATGGGGACTAGGGAAGTAGCTGGGGCTAGGAGGGACTCAACAGAATTAAAGAATTAAAACCTGGTGTGCCAAGAAATTATTCCCTTCATTGGAGGAACAACAACAGACACCATGGAGAAAGGACACCTGAAGAACATCCCTTGATAAGGTAACAGCAACCAGAGAACACAAATAAGGACAGGAAAAGCCAACGTGACACACCAAAGCCAAGGGGCAGCAGAGGAAGGAGCGAAGAGGGCAGAAGACAGAGCTGATGACCAGCTGGGACACTGTGGGGACACTGCCTTGGGCAGTGCTGAGCAGGCAGGGAGAGACGTGGGAGGCAGAGTGGCAGAGGAAAAAGCCTTTCTTCATCATATCTGCAACCTCCATAACCTCCCTTCCCACCCAGAGCAGAGCGGGTGCCCTCTCTGCCCTCTGTGCGGGCAGCCTCCACAGCTGCCATCCCCAGAGTTTGCTGAGCCGCAGTCCTGCTCCTTTAGCTGAGCATCTCCCATGGTCCGTGACTGTCACTCTCTTCCCTTGAAAGCCCAGAGACCGTAACTCATCACTCAGGCGGCTTTAGCTGCTGCACAAACGATCCCCAGCCCTGAGCCATGTCCTGTCCATCAGTCATCACCACCTCAGCCTGGCAGCTATGGCCATTACACATCAGCTGCAGGAAGCCAGACGGTCCCTGCTCCAGCATGTTTGCATCCTCGGGAGTGCCGGGAGACAGCCAGTCACTTCCTCAGGCCAGGAGAGACATCCCTGCTCTGGCTACGGCTCAGCCACTTCCTCTCTCTGGGGATCAACACTACGGGCACAAGCCAGCCATTGTGGGGACTTCCCCTTTCCTGAGCCAGCAGCTCCCACCTCTTCGCAGGCAGGCAGAGGAAGACCTCGGAAAAGGGGAGCGAGCGCCAAGGCTACGGACACATCTTGCTTTAATTGCATCAGCAACCACTAAGCAATTAATGGCAGGGAGAAGGAGGAGGAGGAGGAGGAACAGGGCCAGGAGAGAGAAAAGCACGCAGCAAGCAAGGGAAAACCATTTACTCCTTCCCTAAGGAGAGGGGCACTATTTACAGCTGCAGCTGTGGTGGCCTCACCTGCTGCATCCTGCTCCCAGGGCATCTCCTGTGCTGTACCTGGACCACTAATATAACTCCAAAGTCCTTTACCCGAAGTCATCTCTTAGCCCCAGACTGAGATCTCCAACCCCTCCACACCCACAAACCTTTCCACATGCTTCCCAAGAGCCACAAGCCAGGCAAGCACACCTGCCAATCGCAAGCAGGGACTGGAGAGAGCCTCCCATCACCACCCTGGAGCTCTGGTCTGACACTGCAGCTCCCACCCAAAGCAGCCCAGTCCCTCAGCAGCTGTCACCTCCACTGACCATCTCACTGACCACGGCAAGCAGGAGAGTGAAGCTCATCCCATCATCCTTCAAAGCCTCCATAGCTTGATCCCAGAGACTGCAGCTCCCCAAACGCAGCCTGGAAAGCGGAGGCGCTGGGATAGCAGAAAAGAATCATCTCTGAGGAGCAGCAAACCAAGCGCCAGGATCTGTGACCAGCTTTGCTGCGCCTTTAGCCACGGGAAGCAGAGCTTAGGGAAAAGCCTGAACACAGCAACACTGACAGCTGGAGAAAAAACCTTCAAGGAAGGGGAAGTCAAGGAGATGCTAGCCTGATCCCCAGCTGGAAAACCCAGCCCTGAAAGGAAGGCAAACAAATAAGGAAAGCATCCATAAGAATTGTACACCAACTGGTTTGCAGCCGTCTCACGTAACTCTCCTTTTTATCCCACTGGCAACCCAGCCTGTGCCACAGCCTGCTCTGGAATGGCAAAGCCAGGCAGAGGCAGCCTCCCCTGGCAGCTCTGCTCACCTCTGCTCCTGCTGGAATAACACACTACAGCAATTTTTTGCTCTGTGTAGCGAGTGTCAGGACTACCAGTGCTCACAGGGCTCAGGCCTGACCATGCTCGGTGGGCACTTCATCCCACAACAGAAAATGGTTTTTGGATCATTAACAAGCCCGTGCCTTAACAAGCCCATGCCAGGATCAGAGGATTCCTCCCTATCTGCTCCCTATAATGTGAAGCACCCCAAAACTCAGTGCTGGTAATCTCAAGCACTGATCCAGCACCGTCCTTGGCCAGATCCCAAGCCTTCCTCCTGCTCATGAGCAAATCTGCTGGTGGCTTCAAAAATCCAAGGAGCTGGACTCCGAATTCAGGTGTGCTTGGAGGAGAAGCACAAGGCATTCCATGTTGGAAAGCTGCCGGCTGGAATGGGGAGCTGGCAGGAAAGGCTCAATTGGCAGCAGTGGCTTTTTTCCAAGGATACCCGCAGGGAACAGCCTGCTTGGCACCCCCTAAGGGGACACCACAACATGTCACTGCATTGATTTTACTGCTTCTAGAAACAGGCTCAGCGGCGCAGACCCATTCCCAGCACACCGCTGCTCCCGGGACAGTTCAGGACAAATTGAGGCAGAGCAGTGGAGACCTGGTGAAATTTAACTCCTATGAGGTAGAAACTTGATGTACCCTAAGGCTGACCACTGGGTAACTACTCAAAACCCAGCAAACCCGCCTTCACCAATCCTTGGTTGTGAAAGTTTCAGGCTGTTAGTGGGACCAGGCAGCAGTCCCGGTGTCCGTAAGGAGCTGTGCTCCCTGGCACAAGAAGCACGAGCAAGGAGCACGGGTGGAGGGGCGACTTGGCAGTTTATCAGTTATTTTCTTGGTTCATCCCTTGAAAATTGACATTAAAGGGGGCAAGGGGACCAGACAGAAGCCTATCCTGCATCTTCACCCTGCACCGACACTGATCACACGCTTGCCCAGCAGCAAGGAGCCATCCAGAGCCTTGTGGCGGATACTGAGTTTGCCAAGAAGCTGGAGAGAGGTGAGAGGCACCGGCAGCAGCAGCAGGCAGTGATTTATGGAGCCAACGTGCCTTCCCAGGTCACACATGGATGGGAGCCTCGCCTCCTCCGTGGGCCAGCAGCCAGGCCGATTATCTGTCATATGCTGCAGGATGCGGTGCCAGCAGCCGAGCCCAGATCACCCAGCTAGTTTGCAAAAAAAAAAAAAAAAAAGATATAATAATAAATAAAACCCCGCAGATGCAGGCAAACGGCTTTTGTTCAAGCCCCTGCTTGCCGGTGGTAGGTGAGCAAGCACATCAGGCTTCGTGAAAGCATGTAATGCCTGGAGGCTGATCCTCCTCGAGCTCCTGGAAAGCGCGATGGCAGCCAGCAGCAGGAGCTGTGCTCATGGGAGCAGCTCTGCAGCTGCCTGGCATCTGCCCGTGGGTGTTCTCCCACCTCGACTCACCCCAAATTTGGCCCCGGGGTTTTCGCGGTGCTATAGGCGTCGGGGTAGAGCCGGTTGCTCTGTGAATCCAGACACCGGTGCGAAGCTGCCTCAACACAGAGCGAGGAAAGCAGGAAAACAGCCCGTGAACAGAGGGTGCTCACAGGGCCACACTCATGAGCAACGTGCCTTTTGCAATTAGCCCGTGTTGACAAAGGCACCTTTTTTTTTTCCAAAAAAATCAATTAGAAGAAATCAATTTTTCAGAAATTCAGATTTAATATGGTGTTTTCTCCAAATCCCGTTTTCTCCAAATCCCGTTTCCTCTGGCAGACCTGAGGGATAAGCTGAGGACCACCTGGACCCAGTCGCCGAGCTGAAGCATGGAGGCCTGAAGGACATGAGCTCCTGGAGCTGCCACCTGACAACACCGCATTAACCGTTTTGCCCTTCCTTCTGTTTCAGTGAGTAATCCCCAGACACAGCCGCTCAGCAGCAAGATGCCATTCAAAATACTCCTCAGAGAGTCTCGGAGCCTTTCCTCCCTCCGGGATCAACAGGGGGAAAAGGTTTGTGGTGCTTGTTTGACAGCCCTGTAAAGTGAGTCCCATCACTTCCGAAGTGTATTACATCAGGAATCTTACGGGAGAAACCAAATTTCACAGGAGAGAAACTCAAGATATGTGGGTTGGTACTTTGAGAAACTGATTTTTTTTTCACTTGGGCTCTGCCAAATGCCTTAGAAAATGTTGATTTTCCAAGGCGGGGATATTCAGGGATGCTCCAGAAGAAGACATGCAACACCTGAAGCTTCAAGCCTAATCACCACTAAAAATACAGCCCAAAGCAGAGATCCGACCTTGTGTTATGAAGGAACAAATAAACCTGGAAGAGCCAAAGAGTCGACGCACCACCATCGTGGCCGAGAGCCAAACAGCAAAGACGTGAGGGTTTGGGTGCAGACATGGGAGCATGACCATAAAAAAGCTTTATTCTCATTTTTTAGGCCATTTTGGTCCCACCAGCTGCATGTCCAGCTCATTTAGACCAGAAGAAGGGCCAACACACACTGCCCTGCAGGACAGGTGGCTCCTCTGAGAGATGAGACCTTATCCGCGTAGCACCTAAGGAACAAATCATCACCTGTGACTTCAAACCACCTGACACACCTGGAACCACCACTGGGTAATCCAGACTCTGAACGTTTTTACACCTCGATTATATCACTACAGGCCATAAATCCATCCGCTGCTCCACAGCCATGGTGGGGGAGCCTCCAGTGCTGGCCAAAACTGGGACTAGAAAGGACGAGGAGGTGATAATCTGGGAACAAAAATAAAACCTTGGGGTTGTGAGCCAGGCTCTGTCCCAGCCAAGCTTGCGTGCTAGAAGTTAAAGAAGGGGGTTGTTTGCTGACAGCTTAAAGGATTTATGGGAAGGATTAACCATGGCTTTGCTGATGAGGGAACCAGTGGCAAACTCGGAGCAATCCCATGAGCATGGAGAGAAGCTGGAAGAGGACAGAGAAAGGGCGGACAAGCCCATGAAAGCAAAAACAACAGGGATGGTTTGTCTTGCACAATGAATTCGACTGGGAGCTGCTTTTCCCAGCGTTAACAACCCTGGTTTGCTGCCCACTAAACACAGGATAGCCAGAACCAGAGTCCCACCTTCACAGTGCAGGACCACTGGGGGAACCAGAGGTGCCCAAGAACTGTACAAGTGAGAACATCACAGACTTAAGCCATGAGGAAAGGTGCCCAAAAAGAAGAGGGTGCGGAAAGCCTGGAGGAGAAGGAGGTGGGTGTGGGAGTCCTGCTCTGTAGATGGAGGAGGAGGAAAATCCTGCTATGAGCAGCAGGCAGCAAGGAACTGCAGATCCGCAGCACTAGTTGCTTCAGGAAAGCATGAACTCCATGAGGTGTTTACAGCCAAATCAGGCTTATATCGAGCTGGACATCCAAAGTAAAAAGCAGGAGGCAGCAGATGTGTTTCAGACACTCCAAAAAACACACAACCAGAGGGGTTTGCTGCGGAAAGCACAGGATACTGGTCACCAGGAACACACGTAGACAGATCGATGGACTTGTCTGGCAAGCTGGAGCCCAGCAACAAGGGCATGTTCCAGCTGGGAGCAGCTAATCCACCCTCTCAACCCAGTGCAGCTGCTCAGCAAACACGCATGGTCCCCTTAAGAGAAAGCGCAATCAGCCCAGATTTAGCTGGAAGAGGGTGGGGATATCGCTGAGCTCCAAGCCATGGTCTGAACCTTATCTGCTGCTGTAATACCTATCAGTGTTGATACAGATTAAAGGATTAGTCAGGATTACTGCAGGCAACCCCCCTTGCCCCAGGCAGCCAGGATGGGCATGGGTGCGGTGCAGCTCCAGCCTTCCCCAGCACCCACAGCCCTTGGCACTGCACCCCTGGGAGACAAGGAGCCTCTGGAATGCCTGGGAAGGAAGCTCTCCATGAGCAACGGCAGCCATGGAACATCAGCCCATCCACAGGGGAGCGAGAGTGAGCTCTCTGGGAAGAAAACAAAGCTTTACCAGCCAGAATCCCAGAGGGAGTTGGGTTTGTTGTCCCTACGGTTGCCTACCAACACAGCAAACCTTCACAGACCAGCCTCCCCACCAGAAGAAACCATCCCACCGCATTCTATCCACATCTGTCTATTCCTGCCCAAGCCCTAAGCCCTCTTTCCTAACACAGGCATTTGTGCAGCGTTGGGAAACCGCCTGGTTAAAACCTGTTTTTGATGTCGCCCGGCAGAGCTTTTAATTGGATCACTTCCCTGACCCAGTTCCCCACATGGCTGCACAAACCCTTGAGCATCAGTGTGGGAAGGGGTGGCCAGGAGCAGGCAGGACACCTCCTGGGGTAGCAGCAAAGCTCCGCGGACCATGCAAGGAGGCAGGAAAGATCCCATATCCATCTTGGGCTGAACACAAACACTGAGATCATCACCAAATACCTGCTGTGTCCAGGGAGCTAAGGCCTGAAACCAGGCTGGGCAGAAAGTGGTTCAGGACAACAGCAAGACTGGGGATCTCAGAACAGAACAATCCCCCAATGCTGCCTCTCGTCCTCATGTACCCTGTTGCCTTCTCCAGGCAGAAGGCATCAAACAGGAAGACCATGGCTGTGGTCTTCCCAGGGCAGCAGGAAATGTGGCAGGATCTCACATCCCAGCCAGCCACCCAGGACAGCCTGACTCTTAAAGGACGCCAGTGGAAGAAAACACAAACTTCCATTTTGCCCAGGTGAAGGCTGTCCAGACAAGTTGTGGCTGCCCCATCCTTGGAAGTGTTCAAGGCCAGTTTAAACACAGGGCTTGAAGCAATCTGGTTTAGTGGCAGGTGTCCCTACCCACGGCAGGGGGTTAAAATGAGATGAGCTTTAAGATTGCTTCCAACCCAAACCGGTCTGTGATTCTATGAAGCACCAAGATGGCACCAAATGTGCCTCTTCCAGTTCCCTTGCTTCCCCCACCAGGATAATTGGAGAGAACAGCAGAGGTACTGAAGAAGTCCGCCATGAGAAGACAGGCACAGACACTGGGGCAAAGTTCTGCAGAGCAGGACACCACCATTCTGAAATGATCACCTGCTAAAGCCAAACTCAACTTACAGAACCACAGAATGGTTTGGACTGGAAGGGGCCTTAAAGCTCATCTCTTTTCACCTCCCTGTCATGGGCAGTGACACCTTCCAACTTCGTAGTGCACTCACATTCACATACCAACATCCCACATCCCACAGGGATTCAGGGATGATCCTTTAGATCAAGCTGCAAGCCCAAGGCAATCTCCCTGTCCATCCTTACTGCCCCAAAACCATCTCCTCCGAAGAGTGAAGCCCAGGCAGCTGCTCTAGTCTACAGTTTCTTCCCAGCAAAACACCACCAGGCTGCAAATGGCCCAGGCAAGAACATGGTGTCCAGTCCACAAAAAACGCACAAAAAATAAAAGACTCCCTCCCCTCGTGCAGAGAGGACCTGAGTAAGAGAGAGCATCGAAACCTTCACCAAACTGGTCACGCTTCGCTACAAGGCACACAGCATGATCACCTTTCCATAAGAAACAAGCTGAAGACCTGCAGTGTGAACATTCAAATGATATTTAAAAACGTCTAATCAGCTCTGCTGAAATTTTAGTTTTGGTCCAGCAGGATTTGCCCAACCAGGAACACACCAGCTGTAGAAGCTGCTCCTGGCACTTGGGTGACTGGGGGCCATCAGCAGTAAATCTGACACTGGAAGAGCATTCCAGCCCAGCACCAGGACAAGGTGATTAAACCTCTACAAATTCTTGGCCCGGGTGGCAGAGTGGCTGCTTTTGGCCCTGCTGTGTCACACGCCAGCTGGAGCCCTCCAACGATTCTCCAGAGCCAGACTCCCCATACTGCCCTATGACCGCAGCTGGGAGCCAGCACAGCTCCTGCCCAGCACGGATGTGTTCAGCCACCCTGGGAATGTGAGAGCATCGTGGGCAGAGCCACCAAGGTGGTTTTTGATTATGCCTTCTGATGGTGCTGTCCAGAGTTCATGTTTCCAGAGCCAAGAGAAGCCCCTGAGGAAGGAACACACTGTCCCACTAACTCAACCTCCTCCAAGTTAGTATCAAAACTGTTTATGGAGTCAAGGCTGCCAGGAATAGGACTAAATGATCTTTGTGACTCCCTTCCACCTTAGGATATTCTATGCGACATGACTTCAACCCTCTGCTCACAGGCTGTGGCGTCATTCCCAGGTGGGATACACAAGCCAACAGCCAAGAGGCTATGAAGAAAGTCCTCTTACAAGCACACTTTTAATATCGTGTTAATTGTGAATTAACCAAGCTCACCCAGTTCAACCATTCTCAGATGCTTTGGGAGAGGCACAGGACAGCACACAGGCAGGGCTGGATCCCATGGATCCTGCAGCAGCTCCAACTCTGCCCCGGGGAAGCAGATGGCATCCAAACCATATTTTGCTTCATGGCCACGCAAGTTGGGAGAACACATGCCACATATACCTACACGTCTCGTCAAGGAAGGAGTGCAGCTCCTTGTCACTGCACAAGTTGTCAAACAAAGTCACAGCATACGGACATGTGATTTTTAGCGAAAACACTGCCAGAAGGAGGATGACGAAGGGGGCAGCGCTGAGGCTGCTGAGCTCCACTTAGCTCGGCACTTCCCAGGTGCCGAGAGCCAAACACAACTCCAAAGCGTCACCAACCTACTTTTCAGATGGCTCTTCATACAATACCTCACAGATCATCTGTACCACACTGCCACCATCGCATCCCCAACACCTAAAGCTACACCAGCTATCAGGCTTGTTATGTCAGCTTGTCACAGGAGATGACAACCCATTCATGAGCAATCCATTGCAGGGTGCAAGGAAGATGAATGTCTGCATCAGCAGGTTCCAGACTGTTCCCGTCAATCCGACTACGTGCATGCAGATCTCTCCTCTCAAGGATTCAATCACCTCAACCACAATTTCCTGCAACCTCCCCGACCGCTATTAGATCACCTCAGGCAGCATGTGACAAATTCAAACACTCTCACGGAGAATTTATAGTCCTCCAACAGCCCGGCAGGAATGACCATCTGGAGTATTCAGGGTTTCCTGGGGTTGTTCTTAGTGCTCACCCACAAATTGTTTCACAAGACGAAGTCCCGAGAGCGGTACTTAGTCTCAAGCAAAGATTATTTTTGGCAGCTTTATCAGAACAGTTCTCACTCCCTTAACCTCTCCTTGGACGAAAGCACGTTTAGGAAAACAATCCAGATGTTGGAATATCAATAAAACAAAAAGCCGTGGTTCAACAGAGTCTCAAAGAGGCCTTTACAAATAAACACAACTTGGAGGGGGGTTCTGCTCAGCAACGCCAGGGCCATGCTCATAAACCAGAACTACATGCTTCTCTCCCCAGGAATCGGAAAATAAAAGCTGGTTTGGGTTACCCAGCTGCAGGACACACACGCAAGAACTGCTCCTGCAGCTCTCCTGCCCCTAAATGGTCAAGCTACTTCTACCACTCCATGGATTTTTAATCAAATTTTCCAAAATAACCATTTACAGAAGGAGTTAGAACAGAGCCAAACCCCAAAATGAGAAACTTGGACTGAGAAGATGTTATGGGAAACCCGCCATCAGCTCTAAGCAAGGGGCTGAGGAGCTGATGAAATCTCCCATCACAGCAGGTTTGTCCACTCCTCACACACGTCTGAGTTTGAACCCAGACATCATCCACGAGGGCTTTGAACCTCAGAGCAGCATTTCTCACTCCTGAAGCACTCACCATCCACAACTGAGTAGCACTGAATCACAGACTGGTTTGGGTAGGAACGGACCTTAAAGATCACCTCATTCTAACCCCTCCCCACCGTGGGCAGGGACACCTTCCTCTAGCCCAGGTTGCTTCAAGCCCGTTCAACCTGACCTTCAACACTTCCAGGGATGGGGCAGCCGCAGCTGCTCTGGACAACCTGGGCCAGGGCCTCGCCACCCTCACAGCCAAGTATTTCTTCCCAATATCCCATCTAACCCTGCCCTCTGGCAGTGGGAAGCCATTCCCCCTTGTCTGCCCTTCCAGGCCTCTGTCCCAAATCCCTCTCCAGCTCTCCTGGAGCCCCTTTAGACACTAGAAGGGGCTCTAAGATCTCCCTTCTCTAGAACTCCCTCCCTCCATCTGCCAGATACACATGTGTTGGATGGAGCCCAGGTTGGCTTTCTGGGCTACGAGTAGACATCGCCAGGTCATGTCCAATTTGTCACCCACCAGTATCCCCAGGTCCTTCTCCCCAGGGCTGCACTCAGTCCATTCTCCCACAGCTTATACTTGTGTTTGGGATGGCCCCGGTCCAGGGGCATGACCTCACACTTGGCCTTGTTGAACTTCACAAGGTTCACACAGGCCCAACTCTCCAGCCTGCCAAGATCAACTTCTTGAAGAAATCCAACCATACCACAGTACTGCCCCAAACTCCAAGGGCACTATTACTACAAATTAAGCAATCTCCTCCTCCCGAGCCATGCTGGCCATCTCCAGCAGGTCTGGGATGACTGTCATCAAGTACTCCCAGAGGACTCAGCCTCATTTCCAGCTGACAAGTCTCCAGCACATCGAAGAAGGCTTATTTTCCCTCTCCCCTCACCCAGTCGGGGGGGCAGGAACGTTAATGCAATCCCATTAAGCGAGCCAGAAGAAACCCAACCCACCCGAGCCACGGCCCTGTTGTTGCCCTTTCCATTCATCGGCACTCTCAGCGTGAAGCGCGGTTGTCAGAAGATTTCTTGGGTTTCCTTAAGTTCTTCTGCCAAGTTCTGATTAAAATCCTCCTAAGTGGTTTCCTCTTTATTCCATTTCCTAGAACTGAGAAGCAAAGCGGACCTGAGGGCGGCTTTGAGTGCCGGAGCTAACAGCCCCCAGCACAGCCCGGCCATCCGAGTCTGCCACACCGTCTCGTTAAGATCAATGGGAAACTGAAAACGATGCTCTTCCCATCTCCCGTATCAGACCATCAGCTCCCAGAGGAGACTGGGTTTTAATGGCCTTACTGGCTGGTGGGAGGCTGGGATCGCTCAGTTGACAGGGGCTGCCGAGGCACCTCACCGGGCGCTGCTTCAGTGACACATTTAAAAAGTGTTCACCAGGGAGAAGAGTTCCCAAAGGCTTTTGGGCAACACACAACAGCAGAGCAGTGGGAAAGGAGCAAAGCAACTCACCATAATACAGGCCTCCATGCCCAAAAACATCCAATTTACCAAAATCCCAATCCCCCACCCCATCTCAACATGCTCTGCTTCATGACAGAAGCTTTGAAAGAGAAGCCAACCCTCTCATCGTGGGCTCCTTATGCTACCAGCTTGAGAACTGCACCAAATTGGATCCCCTCCTTGCCCAGAAAAATCTGGCTGCTTCGGTGGCCTGGAGGATGAATGTTGGAGAATGATGTTGGTTTCTTGCCCAGAAACAACAGGCACTTGCAAGTCTGGTCACTCTGTTCCTGCAACCAAAGGCTGGAGACCATCAGGACACCACAAGGATGTGCTTCATCTCACCTGTCCTCCCAGCCAGGAGTAGCCAAGGAGAGCCCCTTCCCTGCATAAAGGTGGATGCATTTGGGCCGAGGGCTCAAGCACACAGTGAGCGCTGGGTACGGAAGTGGTGCAACAAGAACCCCAAAACAGCCTCTGTTAACACAAGAAAAACTGGAACAGGATCTGCTGCTGCCCTCTGCGCTGGGCCTTCTGCCTTTGCAGGGCCCCACAAGGGGATGTGCTGGAGGTGATCCTGATGGAGCCAAGGCACTACTGAGGAGTCCACAGCCTGGAAACCCCAACATTTCCAGTTTTCAATGCCATGCACCTCCTTGTGCCCTTGGGGGAATGGGTAAACACTGAACCTACTTACAGAGACCACGTGGACAAGACACACATGCTGGCCCAAACCACCACTGACAGATCTATCACCAGCAACATCAACAGCTCCTGTTTTCCTGGTCTGGAGAAAATAGGAGAAGGAACACAGGCTGTGAGCCCCTCAAAAGCAGGGCCTTTTCCGTGGACATGGCTTCTCCGCAAACAAACCAGGCAGCAACTCGGCAAAGCCATGGCACGTTCGCTCAGTCCCAGGCTGGGGCGTGGTTTCACATGCAGCTGTGGCTTTCTTGATGCAAGATCCAGACCCGATCCAAGAGCTGAACGACCCACTCTCCTGGCTACCAAGGGGCTTCAACTTTTCCCCCAGGTCAGGGCAGCTCTGCTCGTGGCTGCAGGGGTTCAACCAAAAGGCTGGTTTCCTTCAAAGGGACGTTCATTGCTCAGCCCCTCCCACTCCTACACCTTGCCCACAAAGCAGAGCGCTCAGAGCCAGCCTGCAAAACCATAAAACACTAAATACTCAAAGAGTTCCTGCACCTTGAAATGTTAATGCTGAGCAAAGAAAGAAACCTTCCTGTCAGCAAACCAGCTGAGTGATATATAGACTTAGTTGCCTTCCTTCCCCCTCCATGAGACAGAATAGCAAACAGCCCTGGGAACTCTAACAGGCCATTCTGTGTACAAAGCAACCCATAGATCTGTTGATCTCTCCTGCTCCCAGGCAGTAGAGGCTTTACCAGCATGGGCCAGCTCTGCCTGATGACAGTCACCACCTCAAAGAGCTGCCTGGAACCCAGCCATCCTCTCCTTACAGGATCCTTTCAGCCCTGGAAAACAATTTCCCCTGGCTCCTCAGCACACAAACTGGACCTGGCGCTCGCCTGTTCTTCCAAGCTCCTTTCCTCACTCAGCTACAGTACTGACAACCTCCCTTCTCTCCTGTGTAATCATAAAGGCTGGAGAAGACCAACCATTAACTCAGCAACTCTGTGGTCATCACCAAACCACATCCCCAAGTGCCACATCCACACACCTTTCAAACACTTCCAAGGATGGAGATTCCACTGCTTCCCTGGGCAGCATATTCTAATGTCTGAGCACCCTTTCAGTGAATCCTTTCTTTGCTCCCTTCTCCTTGTAAAAGGGATTTCTTCCCTATGCTGTGGTGGTCAATAGGACACAGAAGCATAAACCTGGGTTCAGTTTCTCACCAGGAAGGGTGGGTTGGGATCCCAAGCTGGCAGGGTAGCACGAGGTGGAAACGCTCATTTGGAGCTGATATAGTCATGAGCTGCGGCTCTCAGCACGCGCCGTGGGCATGCACGTGGGACCATGAGGACACCGCAGCCTGTCTGCCACACCACGCCAGTGATGGAGCATCCTGGCACCAACACCAGGTGTAGTGGTACTGATTCCTTGTGGGGTGGCCTCTCCCCTTTTGGACAACACATGATTCCACTGGCCACCATCCACAGACAAGCTGCCAGGTGGATGCAGCTGTCCCTCCTCCAGCCCCACTGGAACCCACCACCAAGGCCCAGCTCCACCATCCTTTTTGAGGGCTGAGCCCAAGTTTGGTGGCCACCAGCCACATGGTTCAAACACGCCACAGCCATCTGTTAAACAGCTGAGCGGGGCCGATCCGCTGCAGGAAGGAGTGTACCTGCATCCCAACAAGCGGAGGAAGGGATGGGGGGGCGAGCGGGGGGAGTCTGGGAAGGGTGTTCGTTTGCATAGCACCTGGGGAAAATATCACAACACCGCATTTCCATGGCTAATTGGGGGAGCGAGAGAGCTTCCTGGAATGAAATTACTTTCTGGCTTGGGAAAAAAAAACAAAACCAAAATCCAAAAACACAGCGCCACAGCCACAGGATTTGTACCTGCAGTGGTGCCTTCTGCACCTGGAGCACCCAGTGTTCTCCCCTACAAAGCCCACGCTTCTGCCTAACAGGAGTATTCAATCCATGTAGAGGACAGGGGAAACTGAGACACGGAGGCTCCAGCATTTGCATTAAGGGAGGGCAGTCCCAAGCCCGGATGGGTCCTCTTGCTTTCTCAGCACTGGACAAAATGCACTTTTGAGTTTTACCACATTCTATCTCCTCAGTGGGATGTAAAACATGGTGACCTCCACGTCCCCACCAGAATTCCAGCTCTGCAGAGTGGGCATGCTCTGTGCACTGCTCATCGTGACACATTTCAAGACACCCCAAGTGCATTAGGGCCAGAGAATATTTTAAAATAAATCTAGATACCAAGTTTTCAACCCACTTCAGTGTCAAGCACAAGGGAAATGCCAGCAGATATGAACACATGCCTTTACCACACCATACAAAAGCTCTGCAGTCTCCTGCAAAGGGATTTATCCTGCCCACAGAATGCTGGGATGGAGCTGGCAAGGTTCAGACAGTGAGGCTGGGGGCATAGGGGGATGGTGAGCATGGGCACCATGTGCCTTCCTGGTTTAAGCAGTGCTGGTCAAAGCCACTACAAGCCCTGCAACAGGCCAGTGAACCCCTAACCCTTACACCACAGCATGACCCTGGCAAAGCCTCTGTCCCCAGCCCCAGGTGCCACCACCACTGCCTGTGCCCCCAGCTCCAGCCCCAGGTGCCACCACAACTGCCCATACCCCCCCCATCCCAGCTCACCCGCCCATGCCAGCCCACAACCTGAGCTCACCCCAGAAAACCCCGAGCGCGTTTATTTACATCAGATCAGTTCCCTGATCTGGTCCGTGGGCAGGAATGAGTAACAGGGACAGGAATATCTCGAGCAGATGTTGTCACCAAATACAACATATCGTCAGGCTGCTGGTGGCTCTAAATCATTCCGGAGCCCGGCAGTTGCTTCCGAGCCCTGGGCTGCTCTCCCAGCTGCTGGCTCAGCTCCGAGCCCTGGGGTGGCTCCTCTTGCACCCGACGAGGGATCAAGCTCCAGGCGCTGGTTACCAAAAGGTAGGAATGTCACAAAGTCACCCCCAAAGTCCACTGTGATCACCACTGACTTTTCTCCTGCCCGCCTTCAGCTCTGGGGATTTGGGTGCCCTCTTGCCCAGCACCTCTCCAGGGTTGCCTGCACACAAGGATTCACACGGAAGATGGATTTCTCAGCTCCAGCCCAAAGCATCCTCAAGAGCAGCAGCAGAGCAACACAGCACTGTGAAAGCAACGGCACAGAAGACGCCATAGCTGCAGAAAACAGGGAAAAGGCAGCGAATCCCCAGCCAAGCAACCTTTAAAAGCAGAGGAGGGGGAATGCAGGCAGCACTGAGCTCTGCAGCCCTTTCCTGCGGCCTCCCTGGCTGCCGGCTGGAGGAGCAGCTTTGCTCATTAGCGGGTTATTCCTGGCACACTCCCCCCGCATCAGCTCCCCGGCAGGGCCGCGGGAGCAGCTCGCTGGGTTTTGAAGCCTTCGGGGTCCAAGCGCTGGAGAGGCGCAAATCTTCCTTTAAAGAAATCTCCCTCGGCAGATAAATGGTGCTGGGTAACTGGGGTCATTAGGCTAATGAGCAGCCACCGCCAGCCTGGAAGGAAAGCAAAAAACACCACAGAGTCTACCCGAGCCCGTTAGCTTCCAAATCTGACCCGTCTCCAGCAGTTCCCATTGCCCTCAGAGGAGGAATCAGGTCCGTGAGTCAGCAGGATCAATCACCCGCCGGCCTTGCCATCAGAATCTCTAATCAAAGCACTGAGGGAGCAGATCCGCAGGTCGCTCGTGCCAAGGAAACAGAGAAGGGGCTGTCCCCCCTCTTTGTCACCCCCTCGTTAGCACAGTGTCGTTCTGCTCCCACGGTGTCATTCCACTCTCACGCTTCAGGAGCAGGGAGATGTTTTCTCCGCTTTCCCAGTGCTGCTCCATTTCCCATCACCATGTCCTTGACGGGGAGCCGTATGTCCTGCTCCCGCTCCAGTGGAGACGGGGCCGCGTTTTGGCACAACGACCAAGTCACTGGGATATGGCAACACTGATGGGTCGGGCATCAAAGCTAACTCAGCCCTTTAGTCCTTCCTAACACTGCCAGCTGGGAAAGCAACCAGGGAGAGATGCAATTTTCCCTCTGTAAAGCCTTCAGAGGTGGGATCAGCTGGAACTCCCAGCCTGCTACATCCAGCGGTTATAAAAAAAATCCCACATATAAATAACCTCTCAGCAGGAGCCAAAACTCCAGGACTAACCCCATGGTTTGAAGTGAACGAGGCCAATTTCCTCCTTTGTAGCTCTTGACACATGTTGGCTGCGTGCCCCCTTCTTGCCTTGTTCCTGGAGCAGAAGGCTCCAGGCAGCAGGGCTGGGGACGATAAGGAAACGAGCAGTGTCATTCCCAAGGCCTCCCAACACAGCCCTGTCAGCAGCTCTGGAGGGATCTGATTCCAGCGTGGCTGGAGAAAAGGAACCACAGCAAGCAGAGCAGGCAAGAGCCGGCATGTGCCTGCACCCCCCTGCACCTCCCTGGGCTGCCAGTGTTACTCTGTCTGCCATTCCCTGGAAAGAGCCAAGTCCTGTGGAGTAAGAGGTAGGAAACGGCTTCTGCCCAGGGTTCTCTGTACAAACAGGTCTCTACCAAAGTGCTGGACTTCCAGTGTGTCCTAAAAATCCCTCTGGAAAACAAAGCACAGGGTGAACACCAGCTCTGAAGGGACGAATGGAGCCAGTTTTGGAGGATCTCCAAAGCAGCAATTGTTTTCACCAAAACACCTCCACTGAGAGTTTCTCCACCCAAACCCTGGCCCCAGGACAAGGAACAGCTAACCAGTCAAAATACCAACCACATCTTCAAAGCACAAGGCTGGGACCAGCCCACAATGTCCCATCCTAGCTCTGCCTCACATCAAGAAATGTCCCTAAAAGAGACTATAGATATCTCCCGTTGGGCTTGGACCCAGCATAACTACTGGGAAATCTCACCTCTTCAAGCTGGAGTCACCCAAGCATCCCCCATCCCAACCCTCACCACTGCATCCACCATCAAACCTCATCCCTCCCCCAAAAAATGGAAAAAAGGCTAAAAAAAAGGCAACCATGCTTGGATTCTAAGTAAAGGATTAATGGGGGAGACACCTGGGGGTCCCTGCCACGTCCTGCTCAGGCTGTGGGACCAGCACTGGAGACACCATGTCCCTGAATTAGAGGAAGAAGGTTCACAGAGGTGACGGTGACACCAAAGCCACACTGCAAACTGCCAGACAAGCCAGTGGCATCAAGAGAACCCAGGGATGTATTTTTGGAGAATATTTCTTTTTTGGCAGCTGCCACTTGGCACAGTGTCACCACCCACTCCCTCCACTGTCACCCTCTCCTCCCACGGAACCACAAGTACATTTTCACACCAGTTTTGGGGTCCAGCCACTGCAGCATCCCCTCCCACTTACAGTGCCCCCTCACCACTGCACCACCCATGGCAGGGATCTTTAGTTCGAGCACGCGCAGGGCATAACCACGCTGTGTCCGGGGGGAAATTCAGGGAAAAAAATGCACCAGCAGCTTTCACCCCCTCTCCCACAGAGGGACACGACCGAATTCACCCTCCTGGCTGCCTGAAACCGCAGCGCACGTGACCCAGAGAGGCTTTTCAGAAGAGCAGAGTCTCCAGTGGCTTCTGTTTGCCTTTCCCTTGTTTGCAGCAGCGTCGCATCTGGACGCTCGTCAGAAGAGGAGGAAAAAAAACACCCCCTCCCTCCTCCTGCTGAACAACCTCTCAATCAAAACAAAGCCGAAGCGGCAGCCAAGAGCTGGGAGGCTCTTTTGTTTAATGCTCAACATCCCCTGGCCGGCCCGGCGAGCCCAGGAGCGGGTGCAGGGGCCATGGTGCACGCAGCGAGGTGGGTGCAGAGCTGGCGACCGAGTGCCCACCGCCGCGGCCACTGGGGCCAGCTCGGCCCTGGCACGGCAGCCGGTGGGGCAGGGACGGCACAGCGGGCGCTGCTCCTCCGTGCACGGCCATTTTGCTGAGTGTGGCTGCTTGCCGAGAGCTGCCGTTCCCTCCCCAATATCACAGTCCCCCCAAACCAAACCCCCATCACCAGTGACCCACAGACTGATCCAGCCTCTGGTCCTCGCACTCCGGTCACGGATCCATCAGCACAAGCTATTTTCTCTCCCTGCTGCAAGAAGTATTAAGCTCCCATTGCTGGCCCCCCAAAAATCTTCTGGAGCTCCAAGGAGCTGCCCAGGCACCAACCACAGCCTGAGGCAAATCTATGTGAGGTGCTCAGCCCATCCCAGAGACCCTGGAAGGTCTCAGCAGGGTTATTGCCAGTGGGTTTCATCATGATCAGCCCCATCCCTGGAGAAATTACCATTTGTGTCCCAACACACTGATGGCATTGGGTTCGAGGAGAGCATGTAACAGGCCTGGACAAGGCCAAGATCCACACCAAGAAAAGGGGCTACTCAGTTCCTGAGGCTTCATTCCAGGAAGCAGCGACCAGAGGAGCCATGAGGGTCACACTGGCAAAACAAATTCCATTAAGGCCATGGGCCACATCCACAGGCTTCATCATTGTGATGTCAGACATGGGAGTAAGGGTGACCTCATCTGTGGACATGGCACCACGGAGCACTGGCTGACATGGAAGGGTGTCTGAAAGAACCAGCAGAAAAGCTCCTTCCTACACCCAGCAAAGACTTGAGGGCTGCCAAACCCTACGGGGAGATACGAGAAGGGCACAAAACCAGAAGCAGAGGCACGCGGGGTGAGCTGGCTGGGGCATGAACTGGCTGGGGCACCAAAGCACCTCATCAAGGAAAAACACTCCCTGCTAAAGTGCTCATTAATCCAGCCATGGAGATACAACAAAACCTCCTGACTGAAGATGCCAGCTCAGCATGCGCCTACAGATGGGGAGGCTGCCTACCCTGGGCTGAAGCCAGTGAAGGGACAGTCTCTTCCTTCACCCACAGACGGAGACCAACTTCCCTGCCCAGAACAGAAGAGGGAGCAGCATAGGGTTAAGCAGAGGACAAGCTCATGGAGGCCAAAGGTTGGGCTGAGTCATGTTGTGGCCGTTCCTGTTTCGGTCTGAGCAAGTTTCTCGCTTCCCAGGCAGGGTTTGTCGCCAGGCCAGAATGAACCTGCCCCCTTCACGCCCTCAGTGCACTGCCTGGAGGAGCATCCCTCCCACAGCCAGCATGTACCTCTGCTCTTCACTTCTCCTTTGGACTCCACATGCAGTTTTTGGGGCACCTCTACAGCTTTCAGGAGACAGGATGAGCCCAATGCCATATTCCTCATCACCACATCCCCCACTGCATCCCCTCTGTCCTCAACCCTGTCCCAGGCATCTGCCCAGCCTAAGGCTCTTCCCACCCCTTGCCATGCAGACACCTTTCTTCTCCTTGTCCAGGGCTCTCCCGACCCAAAGGAAGGCATCCAGCTGCCCCCAGGAGGCTGACGAAACACAGCCAATGATTCCTCCTAAGATGAAACACAACACGTGTTCCTGTAGATCCAGACATTAAATCCCTTCTCAAAACAGGGATCAGCCCTCCAAGCTGAGCATTCACTGAGGTGGTCGTGCCTGAATCTAAACAAGTAAAATGGCAGAACCTTCCTCACAGGGCATCAGCATGAAGATGATGGAATGGTTTGGGTTGGAAGGAACCTTAAGGATCACCTTGGTCCATCCCCAGCCTTGGGCAGGGACACCTTCCGCTAGACCAGGTTGCTTCAAGCCCCGTTCAACCTGGCCTTCAACATTTCCAGGGATGGGGCAGCCCCAGCTGCTCTGGACAACCTGGGCCAGGGCCTCACCACCCTCACAGCCAAGTATTTCTTCCCAGTATTCCATCTAACCCTGCCCTCTGGCAGTGGGAAGCCATTCCCCCTTGTCTGTCCTTCCAGGCCTCTGCCCCAAATCCCTCTCCAGCTCTCCTGGAGCCCCTTTAGACACTAGAAGGGACTCTCAGGTCTCCCTGGAGCTTCTCTTCTCCAGCTCTCATAGCCTGGCTCTAGAGCAGAGGGGCTTCAGCTCTCAGAGCAGCTCCGTGGCCTTCTCTGGACTCACTTCAGCAGCTCCACATCCTTCTTTTGCTGGTGACCCAGAGCCGGAGGCAGCTCTGCAGGTGGGTCTCACCTGAGCAGGGCAGAGGGGCAGAATCCCTCCTCCCCTGCTGCCCACGCTGTGGGACCAGCCCAGCAGACAGGGAGTTTCTGGGTGGCGTCACACACAGCTGGAGCATGTCCAGCTCCTCCTCCACCAGCACCCCACCTCCATTTTGCCCCTCTGGCTGCAGAGGATTTCTGCAGCTGCATCAGTGAAAGAAATAAATATTTGTTAGTAACAGCACAGCAAAGTCATGCAGGGTACGACCCAACGTCCAGCCGGCTCCAGTGCTGGCTGTGACAGTGGCCAGCACAGATGCGTGTGATGGAATGTAACAGCCAAGCACGTTGAGATACTTTCCAAACCACTTCTCAAGCTCCTGTCCTCCTCGTACTTTTCCCAAGCCAAAAGACATTGTCTTGTACAAACCCTGATGGGTTTCTCCTCCACAAATCCACCAAGTGCCCCAGAGCACTGGTGGACTGTCAGCATCCATAGTTTTTAGCAGCAACATTCCAGTCCATCATGTAGAAGAGCATCTGCTGCTCTTCCTGGTTTCATTCACTCTGGTTCCACTGCCAGAACAGACAAGGGAACACCACACCATCTCCAAACCACTCCTGAATTTTACAGGCTTCAGTCACCTGCCCCAGGCGTGTTCTTCTTCCTCTCAAGTGGATATAGCCCCAAGCCATTTAGCAGCCCTTGTCCCAGAGCCATCCCATGGCCAACCATCCCCACCACCCTTCTCTCCATACATGCTCCCCAACAAAACCCTGGCCTCAGAACCTCTCCCAACTCCACTGTGCTCTCCCCACCCATCCCGGTGCCCACGCTGTGATCCCCACACTAAAGCAGAAATCCTCCTGGGAGCCGCCGGCTGTAGACACAGCAATGTGCACCCCAGTACTGCCCAGCCACTCTCCCAGCCCCAGCAAGTGTTAATGGCAATAGGACCGAGCCACTCCAAACACAGAGCCTTGTGATGCTCCTCCCGTGTGCGGCAAACATGTGGCTTCAAAGGCAAATGCCGGTGACACCCATGTGCAGCTGGCATGGAGGAGAACGCAGACCTCCACATGCTCAAAGTCCTCCCCATTTACCCACAGACCTCCCATCAGCCACTGTGATTACAGAGAAACAAGAAAAGAGTCCCAAAATGGCCGTGTCCAGCCATGCAGCCACCCAGAGCTCAGCATCACCCAGACAGACAGCCACTCACCCTTTAGGCCGTGGGCCACTGGTGGGGCTTTTCGTGCCCCTGGTGACCCGGAAGAGCAGCTTGGCCAGCTCTGCATCGCTGCTGCATGTCAGCAGAGGAGCGACACAACAAAGATCATGCACAGCCCCGGCTGGCCCGGGTCGAATTGTCACCACCTGTGGGACAGAGCCCACGTACCATCGGCAGCTCCAGGAACGAGGCAGTGACTCCTGTCAGCCCTGCTCCTTGTGCTCACCCACGAGCCCATGCAGATCCCACACTCACTGACACATTAAGGGATCCTTCTCTGCGCATGATGCAACCAGAGAGAAATAAATTCCTCTGGGGGCTGCAGGGAGCCTTGGCACTCAAGGGGAAGCCAGCGGGCCGCAGAGCACAGTGGCCCACCGACCTGGTCCAGCGCCAGGACATCACCTTGACTGCAGAGTGACAGAGGCCAGAGAGGCCTGGACCCACTGGCACAGCCACAGCACCAAAGAAACCGAATCCCAGAGGGCACAGCAGGATAGTACCTGGAGCACAGTGGCTGCAGGTGATTTGCTGACACACGGTTCCCAGCAGCCAGCGACAGCCTGACCAGTGCTATTCCATCGCCACGTGCAGACACTGGCACATCACATGGCCAAACCACCTTCACGCCAGAACCAGAAGGCACCAGCCATCACCAGTGTTGATCCTGTACAAGACACACGGTCCCGTTCCCTTGCCACCCACAGCAGGACGTCCTGGCACAGGAGTAACAACGTCACCCACACCCTGAGACCTTTCTTACCTTCTCCGACTTCACCTTCTTCAGCTGCCGGCACTCATTCTCCCCATCCTCCAGCTCCGACTTAACTCCCAAGGGATTCAGTGCAGCTCCCGTGTCAATAGCTATACTCCCAAGCTGCTCGGCAGCAGCAGGCTCTGTCCCCTGGCCCCCATCATACTGTCCCACCCTCACTGCCAGGGCCAGGGGCTGCAGCACGCTGGACTCCTTCTCCACCGCAGCCCCCGCACCTTCACTCCTTTCTTTCTTGCTTTTTGATGAGCCGCCCTCCTTCTCTTTCTTGGAGCCGGCCACGCTGCGAGACGCCTTGGCCGACTTCTCCGAGCCCTTTGGGGTGACGGCAGGCACCAAACCACCTGAGTTCGCGCCATCCCCCGAGCGTCCTTGAGCCTCCTTCTTGCCACCAGCTCCCTCACTGGGAGTGAACAGGGAGGACCCCGGGGCCGGCTTCCCACTGTCCTTGCCAGTCTTGCTCCTTTTTGACTTGGATTTGCCCTCCTTGCCCTGAGGGCCCGGCACTGGGCTCACAAACTTGATGTTATCCGGTAGCGTCGCCACTGCGTTGGGTGCCGGGAGCCCCACCTCCTTGGAGCCCGACATTTCCAGTTTCTGCTGATCCTTCTCCAAATCAGCGTCCAGGTCAATGATGAGATTCCCTACACCAATGTCCCACTCATCCCCACTGTCGTACGTCTCAACCGGGTTCGCATCAATTCCTTTCCCTCCGGAAGCTCCGCTGCTCAAGGACATCTTAGAGTTAACAACCCCTCACGATTCAAGGCTCTTCCCTGTCTCCACGCCCTGGGGGTCACCTACGTCCTTGGGGGGCTTCCAGCGGTCGGAGTCTGCCCAGGTGACGGCATCGCTGCTGGAAGGGAAAGCAAAGAGAACAAGGTTACACACGAAGAGCCACAGGGAGGCAGATCTGCCTTCAATGGCAGCCGCACCTGCAGCCAGGAGAGATCCGGGCAGGGTGAAACCCCCAGTCTCCCAAATCCCCCCTCACAGAATCCTCCTGCCACCCCCTGGGCTGGGGCTGCTCGGCAGCTGCCCCCGCAGCAGCGGCCATCTGGCACCGGTCCTCGATCAATACCGGCCCTGGCAGGTCACGGCTCTCAGCTCCAACAAGACATTACTCACACGTTTCCCCGCTCGCCATTTCCCTCTGAATTATCGAGCGCTGCCCCTGGGAGGGAGGATTGATTTCTCCTGCCGATGCCACCCGGAGGGAGGGCTCCTCTCCGCACCAGCCTCGCTGTGAGGGACGAGAGCCGCTCGCCAGGGAAGTCGAGTGCCTCAGTGGGAAATAAATCCCAGGCTTCAGAGTGCTTGTGACACTTGGGACGCGTCAGAGCGGTTGCCAAAGGCCAAATCGCAGTGGGAAGCACAGGGTTTCCATCCCACACCTCCAGGCAGCACAACACAACACCCGGATTTGGAATGTTTACCACCATCACCTCCACAATAAGCTTCCAATGGGAAACCAAGATGTAATTGTACAAGTACCCAGTGTTAACTGGAAAGTGGGGGCTCAGCCCTACCTGCCCACACCACGGGTGACCCCAGTGAGCCCAAAATATCTCCTCCCAGCTTCCCAGCCCCTCGCCCTGGGAGGGAAACAAAACAGACACCCACACACAACCTGACACAGTGACAGAGCCGTGGCAATTACCCAGACGAGACATAATTAACACATGTAACAGCTTCTTCCCAGCACCATCCAGCCTGCCCTCCAGAACCCTTAAGAAATCTTTGACCATCCATTTGGATGAGGCTCCTCTTCAGCAGCACTGTCCTCCCCTTCCCCACCAAGCTCCGAGCCTGCTGGCTCCTGGTACCATTTACGAGAGACACTTCAAAAACAGGTGACTTGAAGAGAAATGAGAAGGGAAGGGAAAAAAACACACACACACACAAATTTCTTCAAACCCCAGCAGGCAGGAGCCTGGAAAGCAGCTTCACGGTGTGTTTCCAGAGATGCAAACACTGTAAAAATGCCAGGGATTCTTTCATCAGCCAGGCTGCCGCAGCCAGACCATTTTCCATCTGCTCCCCACAGCATCCTCGGCTCTGTACAGCTAATAATCCGCTCTCTGACAGGTCATTACGGAGATTTTTAACCCTAGGAGCTGGGGGCTTGCGTGCAAGCTGGAAATGAAAAGCACTGACCTCTCATTTCAGCGGCAGGGAAAGTGCCGAATCAGGAGATCACTTTGTGCACCGGAGTCACTAACGGCTTCCCAAAGCTGCCCTGCGTGTTTCTGCCGCTGTCTCCTCCTCCTCTTCCTGCCCCAGGACCTGCTCCCCAGTCCCAAGCCAGGGAGTCCAGCCCAACCCCATCAACCTGTCTCTTCAGAGCCTCTCTCCAAACCACCGATGGGGCCAGCAATTGGCAGCGAACACCTCACCTCCGCATGGTACAGCCAGCTCTTTGTGCCATGGATCTACAACAATCCCTTTGTGTGGATGGGCAAAGATGGTAACAAGACGGATGAACCAGACTTTTGGCTCGTATCAGCCCTTTCCCAGCCCTTAGCTGAGGCATGGAATCCAGGAACAACCCCAATGGACAGGTGGACACAGCAATGGACAATTCACGGGGTTGTATTGCGACAGGCACAGCACCTACCGCTCCATGCAACAACTCTACGATGCCAGCTCGGCCGGCTCTCTGCTCCCACCAGGGAATTCACCTTGCTGTTCCAAACGTGCAGATACACACGCACACACATCTCCATAAATATTATTTATACATGTGGAATAAGGAGAGCAGATGAGCGGGACTTGGGTCTGAAACTCTGCAAGCAGCAGCAGTTTTTGCCAATTCCTACCACAACAAAAGGAAGAAGGAGCCCAGAAGTCCGCTGAGTCCTTGGCAATTAGAGAGCTAGGAACAATCAAAGGGTTAGAAAACAAGAGAAGCAAAAACCCTCACCCTACGGAGGAGGCACCGAGGGAGCCTGCTCTGCTAATGCAGAGGGAAGGGAATCACAAACAGGACGGACAGGAACATGCTGGATTGGCAAGAGCCGGGGAAGGCTCTTCATGCAGAGAGCAGGGCAGGGAGCTCATGACGTGCCACCATGGGAAGAAGGACTGGAGCAGGGATCAACCCTTCCAGACCCAGGCTGAAGGCTGGGACCCCGTTTACATGATGTGGGGGGACCCCCTAAACATCCTCCATTGCACATGGCTCTAAAAAATTCTCCACTGCTCTAAAATCCCCTTCCTGAAACTTCCAATTCCCCATTTCTCTTCTCCACTCTTGCAGGCTCTACCTTGCAGCTGAAGGAGCGTTTTGGGTCCCTCTCCAAAGCCAGACCCCCAGGGATTCCCAACCCACCCTGTCATCGTTATTTCGGTAGATGGGGAACCCTGGCTCCCACAGCCTGTGTCCCAGAGAAAGAGGTGCCCTTCCCACCGCCTGCTTTGTCCAAGCTGGAGAAGTGCCGGGTTCTATCCAGATCCTCCCTGCTCTCCTGCTGGGGGGTGTAACGCCACCACAAATCACGGCATCTTGGAAAACAGAGAGAGGAGATTGATTCAGCTGTAAATGTGTCCTTCCCTTTACCTCCTGCCATCGCAGGATTGATCCCCGCGCAACATGAAAAGCATGTGCTCACTTGTTGGCCTGGAGACCTGCCAACGAAGCATTTTAAGAGCAGTCCTGGAGCGCAGATCCTACAAGGAGACAGCTTTCTGCTTGGGAATGCTGCACACACACAGCACCAGACATGAATAATTCAGCTCCATTAGGTGCTGAGACCTCTACAATCCGCATCTACGGGCTGGGGCAGAGCCAAACCTTATTCAGAGACAAACCTGAAAGTTCACTTTCAGGGCTGCACACACACCTAGAGACAGCTCCTCCACCAGAACACTCGCATTCCAAAAGGCAGAGAGGAAACCGCACGAGCCCCCGGCTCTTTGTGCTAAAACCAGTGCAGGATGCTCAGAACCTGCCAAGCCCGCGCCACTCCAGCTTTCTCCGCCGGTTACCGGAGGCCAAGAGACCAAAGCGGGGAAGCACTGACTGCCCAAGGGCAGCGAGATGCAGGAGAAAGCTCTTCTCCTGGCAGCAGCCAGCCCACACGTAGGGAGACTGTCTCATAGCCATGTGCTTCAGCCTGCAGCACTCCGGGATCAGCCTCTGGTGGCTTCCAGACACAACCGACTGCAATTTTCACCCTGATTAACTTTCAGGAATGCCCGCAAGAAGGAGCAGCAAAGAGGACAGGGAAGGGGGGGAGAAAATCTGTAGGACGCGGCATTTCCTCCAGCGGGGCACGAGGCAGGGAGCGAAGGGTTCGGCGATGCTCTCTCCAGCCAGGAGCAACCCTGGAGAGCAGACAGAGCCCTCTGCTCCCTCCTGGGTGAGGCAAAGGCAGCGGCGTGGAAGGGCTGCTGCCCCCCCCACCCCAGCTTGTCAAGACCCCCAAAGGGCTCCCCAGGAGCCCCCAGCCAAGGCAGCAGCACGAGGGGCCACAATGCGAGGCCCTTCCTCCCGTGGCTGGCAGCCAGCCGGCCGCTCTCCCCATCCGCTGCCTCCGCACAAGATCCCTTTTTGTTTCCTTTTACGACTAAAGAAACTCGGGGTGGTGGGGGGGCAACACGCTGCCTTCTCCGAGCTGCCGCACTCACTCCCCGCTCAGCTCCCACCGCTGTGCCTGTAATCCCCCAGCTGGGCTTGTTTGGGTTGGATTTTTGTTAAGTAACTCCCATGTCTTTTCTGCAGATTTCTTTTTAAGATGTTCCCTCTCTCCCCGCCCCCTCTCTCTAGAGCTGGGGGAGAGGGAAGAGAAAAAAAAAGGAGAGAGAAAAAAAGAGAAATGTTGAACGCGAGCCAGCTGGCACGAACAAGAGGAGACGGAGAAATCTGCACAAAGGAGCTTCCTCACTCACTTGCTGCTTTCAGCTCAAGAAATCACGCAGGGGAGGAGGGTTTGCTCTCCCCCAGACATCAGTCAGGCCGTAGCAGACAAAGGAGATTTGCCATGACACCCTCCAGAACTGCCACCCAACGTGGGCAGGATCCCTCCACCGCCTGCGCCCGGCGGGAGTCCGAACTGTTGCAAAACACGCCGAAGCACAAGGCTTCAAAACAAGCTGTTCAATGTGGAATTAAGCAAGATTTTGAATGGAGGAGCTGCGCTCCCGCCTCCGCGCTCACACAAGGCGCCGGGAGAACTTTGGTGGCTCTTGGGGCTGAGTGGGACGGCGCCGGCAAGCTGCCAGGAGAGAGAAGGCTGAACCCAATTTGAATAAAATGGAGCCACCCTTCTTTTTTTAATATGGAGGTGCACCCCGCCAAGACTACATCTTCCAGCATGCACTGCAGCCAGAACACCGGGAGACACACTGCCAAACTTAGGCCGGGACTCCAAGTTTCTGTAGGCTGAGCCTTGACACTGGAGATGAACCCGACATAGGGCAGCGCTCGAGCGATGAGTCATTTGTTGGCATTCTTGAGAAAAGCCTGAAATATTTCAATCCAGGCACGACAAAAGCAGGACAGAAGAGGTCACTGAAAGAGGCTGGAGATGGAGGAAGGTGGAGAGGTGAGCTGAGCTGTGGTGTTGGAGAAGCCAGGCAATCACCCTACCTGAAGGACAGCTCTGGAGATCTATCAGCCATAACACCCACCTGCTCCCAAATACGAGCTCAGGCATCCACTTCACATTCTTCATCAGGCAAAAGATGCATCAAACTTCAACCTCACACCCACCCCCATCTACTCATGACCTTAAAACACAGCCTTTATAGCAATGTTCAGCACAACTACAGCCCACGACAACGTTCAGCAAAGCTGTCAATACAAGAGATGCGTGCGCAGTGCCAGTGTTTAATAAAAATACAAGATTAGCTAAAGCTCAGCGTTTGCTTCTTATTGACACTTTTTTAACCCCAACACTATGAGCAATTTGACCCAGGGATGAAAAACCCAACGTTCTTGAACACATCTGACAGGCAAAGCCACCCTTGCCAGAATCCCTCGCTTCCCTCAACTCCCAACAGGCCACACACAGCCATGACACATGAGGTACACAGAAAGGGAGAACACAAAGACAGGCAAACATTTCAGGCTTTCCTTTATATTGTGGAACAGGGGAAACTGGAACAAGTACCTCTTTAATCCTCCTGTCAGTCTTGGAAGTGTCATCACCAAAGTTGCAATTTTTTGCCTGATCATGCCTCGAGAGCCCAGGGTTCTTCAGATTTGCGAGTATTTGATTGTGATGTCTCTCAATTCGTGCATTTTTTCAACGTACCTACTTCTGTACTGAATGAAACATGGCTCACACTTCCTCTGCTAACTCACAAGGAAGTCCAAGAGTTTCATATTTCAAGAAAACCACTGGTGAGAGAACCATCACACAACCGCAAGGTGTTCAGCTCAAGCAGGAGGCACATCCATACCTACAGGCCCACAGGAAGGCACTAAACACTCCACTCCATTCCTGTGAAGAACAGCAGGCAAACAACACCTTCTTGATATGCCTGCTCGCTCTCCACTAAATGACGCTGCTGGAGTCACTTCTCCAGTGAGAAGCTGAGCAAGAACCATTGTTCCACACAAATGTGAACATACATGTCAATATGACTCAGGTCATAGAATGTAGAGCAGACCAGGTTGGAAGGGACCTTGAAAGGTCACCTGGCCCAATCACTCACAGGAAAGGGAGCCCAAGTGAGATTATACCACCCCATCCAGCCATATCTTGAAAACCTCCAGCGACATGGACTCTACTGTATCCCACGGGGGGTGGTTTCCTTGCATGGTTGTTCTCACTATAAAAAATTACTTTCATATGTTAAGATGAAACCTCTCCTGGCACAATTTGTATCTGTTGCCCCTTGACTTCTCCATGTGGCTCCTCTTTGTAGTTGCCCTTAAGTCCAGCAACGTTCCTGCACACACAGCCCTCCTATGGAGAGCTGCAGACTCTCCTGCCAGGCAGGAGCCAGGGTTGCAGGGAAGGCCACAGTGCTGGGATAACTCAGTGGCACAGACTGGAGGAGCATCAAGCACAGCATGAGCAGGCAAGAGCCATGCCAGTGCTTTGTTACAGCTCTGACAGCACTGCCCTGTCACTTCCCAAGCCTCTGCCATGGAATGAGCAGGGAGCAGCAAGGCTCAGGTTCTGGATGCTGGCTGGATCACAGCCTGCTCATCCAAGAACACCAGGCTAGGCATCTTCCAGCAAGCATGACCTTGCAGACTCCAAAATCTCTGGCAGGTGAAAATGGCCAAAGGCTTTCTCAGCACCTCAGCACCCACATCCTCAAGCGCAAACTGGTGCCCAGTGCTCTAAACATTCGGCTGTACTGGGAAAGAGGAACTGAAAAACCTGCATGCGTGGGAGAAAAAACATTTGATGGTTAAAATAACGGAGCAGCTTCCTTTCTGCAAGTTCAACTCTCAAACCTATCCTGAATTAGGGACACTCGGCAGGATTTTCCCTTCACTGTTGTGTCCGCACGCTGGAGGACACCCCTGTGTAACTGCTGTACGACCTGCACACGACGGCTTAACACTAAGTAGAAACACAGCCCCATCTTCACCCAAAACCTGCATCTCCTGCTTGCCCCATGATGCCCACGTGCCGCCCCCTGGGTGTCATGGCGTCACAGGTAGATGGCATCCGGCAGCTGCCCAGCAGGCACGGGCAGTGCCACTGGAGCGGAGAGGCGTCACCACAGAGTTTGACTGCCAAAGGCTGACACACGGACCATTGGCAGCTACATGGTGGCAAAAGCAAAAAGCAACACTGTGAGCAATAACCAGCCAGGATTAACTCGGAATCGCTTTGGATCAGCCTGCCCCAGACAAGCCAGTGCATTCCGGCAGCACCAGACACAGCCCTGGTGCTCCCCTACCCACACAAAGCCCAGTCGTGTTGAGCCCAGCCAGCCATGTCACTGCTGGCTGGTGCCAAAAACAACATTAAACACTCAAAACAGGATGTCTGAGCCAATCTGTTTGGCACTGCAATGCTTCTCATAGGGACAAACCTAGGGGCTGACTGTCCCTTGAGCAGAGAGCTGGTTTCCACTGGGAAAGCCGAGCAGCCATGTGGATTTACAAAACAGTCCATTTACACCCTTGCTAACACCAGCACAGAAGGGAACTGATTTACAAGAGGCTTAGAGGTGTCTGAACTGGTGACCTGTTCTCACACGCAGTCCAGACAAGGGTAGAGAGCAATAAAAATAACCCAAAAGGCTCCCAAACTTCAGAGCTCTGCACAGGCTGGAAGATCGCCAGCAGCGAGAGGAAGCAGCAAGATGGATGCGACCAGGAAAGATCCTTGCAGCATCAGTCATGGAGATGGGAAGAAAGAAGAGCTGGCGAAGACCAAAGACAATCAAGGAGCATAAATAACTGCTGGAATAAGTACTGGAACAGGGAGCTCATCCTTTTCCCCTGCTCACCCAATGCCATTAGCAGGGATGCAGGAAGGCACCTGGCGTTACTGGCAGCATCGTGAGCTCAGGGTGTTGGGCACCAGTGAACCGGCCATTTGTCCCCTTCCCTTCCAGGGCTCTGGAGGTAGGGAGGCTCCTTCCCTTGCTCCTGGTCTCCATGCCATTCTCCTGCCCCATAGTGGGCCCAGTCCCAAGCTGGGTTCACACGGTCACAAGACACACAGGTTTCCAACAAGGATCACCCTCCATTGAGGTACAGCAGGAACAGGAAACCACTTGCTGCGCTGCCACTCTGTGCTAAAGTCAACATCTCTTTTCCATCTTCTCCATCCAAAGGAAGAGCACTGGAATGATCCCAGCTGAATGGTGTCTCCCAGCCACAGCCCTACCTAGACAGTGCAGTTGGGAGAGGACAGACAGCCACTAGCTTGCTTGCTTCCAGGTTGCTCCCAGGGAAGGGAGAGCTTCTGGGCTTTATTTCCTCTATTTTTCCCTTTAGGAGCAGAGCACGCAGCCAGCCTTGGCCGTTTCCCAGCCTTCAGAGGAGGACGAACGTCTCTCCGCCGCTCCAAAACCGAAGGAGCTGCCACTTCACCTATTAATGCCTTTAATTCCCTTCATTCGATAACCAATTAGGGCACCTTGGCTCCCCGAGCTGAGGCTCCGTTTGCAGCCAGACCGGTGTGTGCAGCTGTAATCGCTCTTCCTGTCACACCATCAGCCTGGGAACACTTTGGGAAAAAACCAACCAGACTGTGAAGTAAAGGAGGAGGGAAGGCGGATGCAGACAGGGACAAATGCAAGCAGAGTGAGTACCATGCCGAGAAATCCCCTTTTTTTTCCCTGGGAGGGATAATAAATAGGTGTATCTCCTAGATTAATACGGCACATTTGCAGAGCTCTGATATCCATCAGAAAGTTGCTAATTCGCGCTAATGACCCATTGCAAATTGCCAAATTTTGTGAATTAGCCAGCATGTACAGGAATACAACAAAACCCAGCCAGAACCACGTATCAAAGTGGGCTGGGCTTATTTGGGAAGCCCTTGTGTACTTGGAACTACTTGTGATGATGGATACAGAGGGAAGGTGCAAATTAGATCTGAAACTCCCTCAAAAATAAACAGAAAATCCTCCGGACAAGAAGAAATTTCCCCATGGCTGCTAAACCTTTGGGGAAGGAGCAGTAACTCTCCTGGAGATGAGCAAGACTCTCCACCCACTGGATTCATGGCGAAGTCATTACACACCTCATTTTCACTCCTTTAAAGCTGCACAGCACAATCCTCCAGATCCACCCTTCATCCCCTTGGAGAAGCACCAGGAAAACTCCAAGCCAAATCTTTGGACCTACCTGAACCAGGAATGCTCTGTTTAATCCAAACTACAAACAGGCTCAGCAAATTCACTAAAATCAATTTTGTTATCAGTAAATCAGTGTGACTATGTCACACATGATGTAGCACTGTACAGAGATCTCATCCTTCCAGCCATTGGAAGAGTGGTTGAGCAGCCCAGGAACTGCTTGGAGGGAAAACCCAATGCCTCAAAACCTTTCTGTGCTTGGGGAAGGAGCAGCATAAAGTCACAACATCATCTTCCCTTTTTCCTTCTTTTCTTACACCACGAACAAGGCAATGAATTGTAGAAGTTGAGCATTTAACGTTTAAATACAAAATATCAAGGTTCTCCTGAAATCATCCTTATTCATCCACAAAAAAACACACTTGCATCCTTTCATACCCCCTCACACCACATCTGAGCTGACGCTCAGCAGCTACGTCAGTGGGTTTTGTGCGTGTGAAGGACACTCAGCTGCAGTGAAAACAAAACAACCTCTTGGGCTCATCTCAAAAACTGCTTTTCCATCCAAACGCAGAAGGGAATTGGTTTCCTTTAAGGAAGTTATATAAAGTCAAAAAACCCCCAAACAATCACAAGAGCAAATGGAGTCCCAGAACAAGTTTCCTAGTCGAGCAGCCATTCTCTATTTTCTCACTGTACGACTGTCCAAGCTCAACTTCACTCCTTCCTCTGACACCACATCACACCTCAAGGAGCCAACCTCCAGTAGCAGGAAAGTGCATCTGCATGGCAAAATAAGACATAACCCATTAGGATCTCTTTTCCTGCCCTTTCCCAATACCAAACAACACCCTTCTTCATCCAAGTCAACCCAGCACTGGTACATGGAGCAGACTGGCTGCTGCTGGGGTGGCCAAAGCTCTGGTTCAGGAGCCACACATGGCCACCCACAAGCTCCCAGAGCAGCTGCGTGCTCCAAGCCGGCTCACCTACCTACCCCTGATCTTACAAAAGGTCCTTCACACCTACAAGGGCTCCTCAACCCACCCACCACGTCCCCAAACCCTGATGAAGTCAAGCACCCCCACGTGACAGCATCATTCTCCCTCCAGCCACTACCACAAGCACCCAAATTATGACAGTCCCAAGTAGGCGGGCAAGATCCATGGGGAAGGGACCAACCCTCCCCATGCCCAGAGAGCCCACGAAGCATCAGAAGAGGCGTCACCAGAGAACTGCAGACAGCCTGGGCCATCTCCAGGTCCTTCAGGGACTTTGGTGCTTCCCAAAAAACCTCTCCGCAAACCACCATCAAAGGTTCCTTCAAAGGAACACAAGGCAGGTTTGGGAACAAACACGTGACTCTCACAGCCCCGAGGTTGGGGAACCAGCAGCCCGAGTTCTGCAGGAAGTCTGCAAAGACAACCACGGACCTCTCCATGAACTCAGTGGGCGAACACCCCATCCCTGCAGACTCCAACGCTGACCTGCTCATTGCCCTCACCACGTACCGGCAACCGAGCGCAGTTAAACTGTCACCAGCCCCTGGCAAGGTCACCTGTGGCCTCACCTCCCCTCCACAGAGAACTGGCATGTGATGTGCACCCCCAGAGCATCTGCCCCCAGCAGGTCCCTGTCTCCGGCCAGGAACACCAGCAGCGATGCCAACACTCAAAGGGCATCACTGCACATGCAGGCTGTCACACAGCCCCGGAACAACATACCTGGGACCATAAATACCATCTTATTTACATAATGCTCTGGATAAAGGGGACAAAGAGGCTTATTGCATTACATCTGGGACTAGTATTGCATCAGTGCCCACAGGCCCTAATCCCAGTCGGAGCCGTGCTGTGCAGGGCGCAGCGGGACGGCCGTGAGGTGCATCCCCGCTCCCAAACCGGCCAAGGGCAACATGGCACAGCCCAGCTCTTCCTCTTCCCATCACAAACATGCAGAGAAAGATCCCTACACCTAGGAAACACCAAATAAATCGGGCACAACACGTGACTCTAGTCCACAGCCACCATCAGCCCAGGAGTGGGATCCCACCACCTGTCATGGCCTGGACACAACGCACGGACACTGACTTTGTTTTGGGAATGACGCCTGCATGGAAGCACTAGAAACACCAGGCAGCTCCTGTTTTTCTTTAATTTATGCAATCACAATTAAAAATACACTGTAAATACAACCCGGAGGCAATTTTTGATTTGAGGCATTCCCGTTCACCAAGAGAATAGACCAGACGGAGCAAACTCTGGTCTGTCCTGCCTGTTAATTCATAATAAAGACACACAAGCTGTTGGATACCTCCAACACCACATGAGAACCCCTCAACTGCCTTCACAAGCCCTTTCTTCCCAAAACCGGCACATTTTCAGCTCAGTTTATGGGGTAAAAGCTTTTGAGGCAGCAGAAGCAATGCTGTGACCACTGACATCTGACAAGCCGGGTGCAGGGAGCGCAAGGGGACTTTGCAACCCTGCAACTGTGGCGAGGAAGGGATTATTTGGGGTTGCCACTCAGCATGGGGCTACAGACAGATGGGTCCACCCCATAAAACTGCACCGCTTTCAGCCCATGCAGAGGTAACAAGTGGGTTAAGAGACACTTCTGCACACACACACCCCAGCCCCTCCAGCTAATGAGCAGCCTAATGGCGACTCATCAAACACACAGACCAGGTCTGAGTGCTCTGCTCGGAAAAGGGAATAAAACCTCCTTCCCATGCCCTGGCCATACTCAATTACAGGTCATTACAACTTGTTTGATAATTAATTTCCTCCGGTGGCTCTAACTGGAGCAGCCCTTGCTCCACACACCAGGCCAGTCCAGGTGAAACATTAAATCCTTGTCCCTTTGCATCACGGAGACGCCGTGCTCCCGGCACTGCACACGTCTCCCTTCTCCACCATATAGGAGAGAAGAAAACCTCACTGGATGAACGAGGGTGTAAAAGGGCAAGGATTTGCGTTTCGTGACCAAAACGGCTTCGAAATAATAAATTATAAATTATTTCTGGTCCACAGTTAATCAATAAGATCAGCTGCCTGGATTTTCCGAGTGCTGTGCGTGTGCGGTCGCACACTGCCAACAAAGAGCTAGAAATGTGCAGCATAATCCGATGCTGGAGTCATCGCACAAAGCGTGGAAATAGGTTTTCCTGAGGATGTCCAGGCGAGGAACTGCCTGCGCGCGCCGGAGCCCGACCGCCGGCCCCGCCGCCAGCATCCTCGGATCTGATGGAGGGGGGGAGAGGGCCTGTAGGCTCTCCAGTGTCCGCCACGGAAAATAAGTGGCTAACACCTCCTCCGAGGGAAAGGGCCTTCCCAGAAAGGGGGAAAAAGGAAAGGAAAGGAAAAAAGAGGGCTGCTGGGAGATGGAGGGGAGCCAAATCTCACAGACCAGACCTGAACCTGTGACCTTCCCCGTGTACACAACGGGCGGGAGAGCTGCACGCAGGAACTCCGTCCTCGCCCTGCCGCCCTCGCCCCGCCGGACGCCCCAGCCCTCATGGGACACCCGGCCACGTTGTCACCACCAGTATCACCCCTGGATCGGCCCGCTGGCTCTCGGGGGCTCGAAGACCTCAAAGGCAGGCGGCACATCCTGCAGCACCAGGTCACCAGCACACGGCACAGCCCAGGGGGAGATGCCCGGAGGGGCTCTGCTGTCGGGGTCTGACCCCCCCCCTCGGAACAATCCACACTCGCTGAACGCCTTGGGGAAAATTTAGTCTTGTGGGATCTGTGACAAGAGTCCCTCTCCCTGTTCCGGAGGAACCTCCACTCCTGGGGTCCCCTCTGCTCCTGTGCCCCCCAAACCCTCCCTGCATAGGGATGGGACTCAAGAGGGTGAGATTCCCCCCAACCCCAGGGCCACCGCCGACCCTCGGCAACCTCCTCCCTGCCTGCCTCCCCATCCCCGACTCCTCCCCGAAAACCTACCACGGCGGTGACCCCACGCATGGGGATCTCCCCCCCGCAACCCTGACGCCCCCCACGCCCCCGGGACACGCAGGGGACCAACCCCTCGTCCCCCGCAGCCGGAGGGATCCGCACCCCCCATCCAGGGCGAGCTCCCCAGGACCCTGAGCAGGACCGCGGCCGTGGCGGTGGGGGTAACCCCGCACCCCCGCGGGGGGGACCCGACCCCCAACGGCCACGACACCCGGGGGGGATCTCGTTCCCAACGGCCCCGGGGAGGGGACACACAACCGCCCCCACGGTCACGGGATAGGGTGGGCACACAGACCCTCGTCCCCAGGGGTCACGGGGGGGGTACAGCCTCGTCCCCACAGCCACGGGGAAGGGAGGGAAGGGCACACAGCCCCGTCCGCAATGGTCACGGGGTGGAAGGAAGGGCACACAGACCCTCCTCCCCAGTGGTCAAAGCGGAGGGGGGGGCACCCAAATCCCCATTTCGAGGGTCACGGGGGGGACACAGGACCGCCTCCACGGCCACGGAGTGGGGGTGCATCCAGACCACCGTCCCCAAGAGCTACGGTGGGGGCACAGCCCCGTCCCAGAGATCACAGGAGAGTGGAGCAGTCCGACCCCGCGTCCCCAGTAGTCCCGAGGGGGCACCCAGACCCTGTTCCCAAGGGTCACGGGGGGCGGGGGGGGCACACAGCCGCTTCCCCAGGGATCACGGGCGAAGCGGGGGAGGCGGGGGGGGGGCCCCATACCCCCGGCCTGGTGGTCACGG
>JAWMRA010000016.1:17980183-18004769 GCA_035584735.1 Pseudotriccus pelzelni
GTTCACGCGGTGGTCGGGGAGGTCAGACCCATCTCCCGCGGTCTGACCCGCTGGGAGGTTTCCCCACGTTCCGGCGGGCGCGGCGCAAAACGCGGAGGGCGGAACGCGGAGCGGCGTCCCCGGGCGGGGGGGGAAACACGGAGCGGAATCTCCCGCACGCAGGGATCGGGAGCCGGCGCCGGGCAAAGCCCGGAGCGGAGCATCCCCCGCCCGAGGAGCCGGAGCCGCCGCGGAGCCACTGCGGAAAGGGATAGGGAAGAGCTTTTTGGGGTGTTTCACGCTCTGAGCGGTGCCGTGTGACACCCCAGCCCGGCACGAACCCCCCCAGGCCACAGGGGTTCCCTCCTCGGGACCCCCCGTGGTCCCAGGACACCGCAAAACCCTCCGCTCCCTTTCCCAAAGCCTCAGCGTCAGCCCCATTGTCTGGTGAGGAAATTTCGGCTCACCTTCATGGGGATATCCCAGCCCTGTCCTTAGGACACCCCCAAACCAGTCCAGCACAAGACAAACCAGTACATCAAGCTGTGCTGATGGAAAACGGGATGAATGATCCAAGCTGGCATACGGAGCACGGAGCAGGGGCATAGTCCTGCAGCAAAGGTGATGGAGCGGGGAGCACCACTTCCCTCCGCCCAGTCAGGGGCTGGGGTGGGTATTCCAGCCTGGAGACGTGCCACCACCTCTGGGGACAGTGCATATCTTCCTCCTCTGGTTTCAGGAGGACACCGACTTCTCCCGAAGCTTTTTGACCAAACAAGGAAAACACAAGACCCAAATCCCTGCCAGAGGAGGTGGGGTGTTGTGAAGGGCTGAGGTTTGGGTGTCTCTCCAGCTTTTGGGGCTGGAGCAGGTGGGAGGAAGCCAGAAGAGGTTTAAAGCAGCAGGAAAAGAGGGATGAGAACTCTTAGAGCCCAAAAAACTGCTGACAGGCCCCAAGACAACCTGTATTAATAAAACCAGGTCATTTTTTACTGAAGTATTTTGAAGAATTGGGTAAAAGGTTTTTTTGGCATTTGGTGTTCATGTTCACATCCCAGACGGGAATTATGCTTCCCAGAGTGGGAAAACCAGCATCAGACAGGAACACAGGACAAATCAGGATGGGTCAGTGCATCTTCCCCAGCGAAACCGTGACGTCACTAATATATGAGGAAGGCAAGACAGCTCTGTAGGGAACAATCTCAGCATCTCTCTGATGGCGTGTTTTGCCGTGACCATGAGCAGAGCCCATGATCCATTCTGCCCGGGACTGTCAGAGTCCCTGCGGGACTCAATGGGTCCTACTCATGATGGTGAAACCCTCAGAGATGAAACCTGCAGGTGACATAAAGAACAGGGAGGTGACAAGGCAGCTGCCACTGTCACAGAGATGGATGAAGGAGATGGACGTGGTTTAAAACTGAGCCAAATCACAGGCTCATATTAAAGCCTGACTTAGGTACAGGGTGGATGACCTATCCATGGAAGCAGTGCCTTGGGATGGGGGTTTTTATGGGCACTAGGTGTGAGGGGCAAGTAGGACACTGTGGGATCATAGGGATGGTACAAGATGCCACTCTGTCACAACCTTGTCTGACAATGCTGCACTCCTGGGATAGGAGTTGGAGACCCTGCGGCACTTGGAGCCCGGTCTGGGTGCAGCCCCTGGGGGCTGGGTACATTCTCCCTGGGTGCTTGGACTTCCAACCCTCCATGTCCTACCTCTCCTACCCAGCTCACAAAGAAAGCCTCTCCTGTCTCCTCCCTGAGATACCAGGACCCTGGGATGACTCCCCAAGCCTCCTGTCTGTCTCCAGCTCTGTTCCTTCGGGCACTGCAGACATTTCTCCTCGCTCTCGAGACACATCCACCTGAGACAGGAGGATCTCTGTGTAACAAGACTGCAGGGAACTCTCCAGCAGGATCACACTGATGGGACACAAGGGACAGGGCTGATGGGGGAATGCAGCCAGAGGAGGAAGGAAGCAGGAGAAGCCCATCCCCCTCGGCCACACCAAACAGCAGCTCCCACACCACAACCTCTGTGCCAACCGTGGGCAACTCAGAGCTGCAACACCCATGACGGTTTTCCCATTGAGGAATGATGTGGGTGGGCATTGGATCCAACCCCACCATTTCCAGCACCTCAGAGATCCCACAGGCAGCAAACAGAGCCAGAAGACAACTCCCAAGGCAAATGGCACGGGATGATTTCCAGTGCTGCAGCATCCAGCTGCATGAAGGCTTCCCATCCTCCTCCTCCTCTCTGACAGGGCACAGGGCTGGGACAACCTGTGACCAGTGACTATGCCAAGCAGCCAAGCTGGCAGTGACTAACACGTCCCTGGAGAAGGAGGAAGAGGGATGCCGGCAGTGCTGGGTGGTTGCTCCATCCCTCCTGGAGCAGGGTGGGCTCCAGGTGATGAGGAGGAGCTCTCGGGCCGAGCCTGGAGCACCATGGCACGAAGGGATCACAGCCCAGTGCACAGCAGTGCATAATGAGCACAGACACAGTGACATGAGGAAAAGCTGAATGGGAGGGATTAGAGAAAAAGGCAAAATTCATCTTACTCAGAAGGTGTTTTACACATAGCTGCTGGGGGGCAGGTTTTGGGGCATGGCTGCTGCTTTGCTACTAATCAGGAGAGAGGGATGTAAGGCTGGGCACTAAGAAAGCAATTCCAAGGGCTGGAGGGGCACCTGCAAGCAGAAACCCTCCATGCAGGAACAGAGCCCCCCTCTCACCCTGACCCCTCCATCCCCACTGGGCAGGGCTCACGTTCTCTGGCCATCGGGAGCCATCCCACTCATCCTCTTCTCCTCCATGTGTCCAACCCCATCCAGCAAACACACCCCAAGGCAATTTTGGGGAGATGCTGCCAAAGCCAGGATGGAGCTGGGCTGGCTGCTGTTGGGGAGCTCCCCTCACCCCTCCTGGGTTTCGCTGCTCCAGGGAGGATGTGGAGATGCCAGTGCTTGTCGAACCCCATTCCATGAAGCTCCATCTCCCACCCACCCTTGTGACTTCTGGGAAGCACAGAGCTTGGTGAAAACACGTCTCTTTTAATGCTTCTGGAATACAACAGATAGAGCAATACCTAAAAGCAATCTGGGATCAGGGATCCGTCTTCCACCTGCTTTCCGGAGCCAAGGACCATGCTGACACTTTTTGGAGGCAGCCGGGTGCTTCGTGGGAACTGGTGCTGCTCCCCTGGAGCTCACCCCACAGCTTTCTGCTTCATTAACCCCTTCTTTGCTCCCTGATGGATCTTTGCATCCAGCTTCCCTGTAAAGAGAGGATTAAAGAAAAAAAAACCACAACAAACCCTCATCACTCTTTATTTTTAAATGCTATTTGCAATGCAAATGAGCTGGAGGCAGCGAGGTCTCCTAGTTAGTGTGTTCCTGTCACATCCAATTATCCTGCTTGAGGAGCCAGGCGTTTCCAGCCACCGCGGCCTCCTCTGCAGGCACGACACTGAGGAGCCGGGGGCAAGCATGTCCGACGCGGCCAAGAGACGCCAGAGAGGGGAAAATTCAGCGAGGAGGAGAGTAAATTAACATCCAGCACTCGCCTGCTACTACCGGGGGCGTGGGGGGGGGACCGATCCCTGTGCTCGCCTGCGGGATGTGTGTTGACAGACTCGGAGGAGACGGGGGACCATCAAGCACCGTGTCAGGGACATGTTTCTCCACAGCATGGCGGAAAGCCAGGCTTGGGGACAACAAACCCTCAGCTTGGGGACGATGGTGCAACGGGCACCTAGTGTGATTGGGACAACTGCTCTCTGCTGCCAAGCGCCAGGTTTGTGGCCTCCAAGGCCACCAGCTGGAAGGGCCGTGCTGCCTTTGCCACCTGGGAGAACCTCAGCCAGGAGCTCTGGTGGGACCTGGAGCAAACACTGCCTCCCCTTGTCCTTCACAGTGGCTTGGCTGCCAGCTCCACTTTCCCACATGGGAGAGGGGCAGGACACCAGGACGTGGGATTTGGGGAACTCCTGAAGAAGCCAGAAGCCAGGCACAGTGAGCAAGCCAGGAGAGTGATGACCTGCTTTGGAGGAGTGCCCCTGTCCCCTTCTTCCCGCCTGTAAAAAAGCCAGAATGCTCCCGCTCTCCCAGGCAAAGCTCCTGCAGCTCCCAGAGAGGCTGTGCCAGTGCCAGTCACCTCCTCTAATGCCATGTCTCCCCAAGAACCCATCTCCCTGCTGCTCCCCTGCATCTTCCCATCTTCCAAATGCCAGCCTAGGCCTGCCTCTGTAGCTGGGAGCAGGGACGGGGCTCCAAGGCATTGCAGAAGGCATTGCCTGCAGCAAAAACTGCAGGCCCCATCCTGAACTGGGGAGGGTGGTCCCAATCCCTGGGGAACATCCCCTGCATCCCTCAGGAGTAACATCAGGTCTACTGTAGGCACATCATCAGGAGACGACGCAAAGGGATCGGAGTTCCATCTCAATAGAAGATAGAGTCCATCCCAGTCAAACTCCAGTGAGGTGGGTGGAGCCGGAGCTGGCAGTACTTCACCCTCAGCACCATCCTTGCAGGATATCAAGCCTATGGATGAAGCACAGCCCATGCAATCCCTGGGAGAGCTATGTTGCTTCAATCCAGCTACAGCACACCTGTGTTAGGGACAAGATCCACCAAGCTCCAAACAAGTTCTACTTTGGCCACTGCTCCAAAAATGGCCAGTAAATGCCCATGTGCCTGAGAAGCAGGTGCTTCTTCAAAGCACAGGGCTCCAAACTAACCGAAGACCATCACATTCTCTTCAAACCAAGCCAACTTCTCAATTCCAGCTCAACAAAGAGGGTTTGCAGGTCACTGTGCGACTGATGCGCAAACTGAAACGCGGCTTGGAATCCGGTCGGGGAGATCTTCCATCTCTTTGGCCACTTTGGAGAAGAATTTACCCACCACCACCTCAGGCTGGGGAAGAAGCCCCTCCTTGCAATGGCTGGACACTGAGCCAGCCCATCTGGACACAACGTTTCCAACCAGCCTGTCCCCACAGCGCGTGGGGGTTGGCAGGAAGAAGGCAGCAAGTTCCCACTCTCTCCATGCTCTGGTCCCCTCCCCACCCAACACTGTGCCACCAGGGCTGTCAGCATCGTATTTCACCTATCTGCCTGCTCCTCCTGGACCCCAAAACCATCAGGAGGCTCCTTTGCTCTTCCAGCTGGCAAACATCACACACCACATAGGTAACCTTTAAGAAAAGGCTAAAAATAAGGCAAAGCCCCAGGGTCCCCAGCTCTTTCCGCTCAATGATTTAAGGCCTCTCACACCCCGTGTCCCTCCACCCGCTCCTCTGCACTCTTCCAGCCGCCGGCTGTTGGAGGGAGGTTTCTCAATGATGTTTCCGGGAAGCACTGCCAGGATTCAAGGAAAACTCGCACAAGAATAGCCAGTGAGCTTTGTCCTCGCGTGCTAAAACTACATGGGGATGTGTTTGGGGACGGCCACACTCCCAGATGCAACACAAGCACTGTGCCCATCCCTTCCACACAAACGGTAACCCTGGAAGCAAAACCCAAGCCACGTTAGGGGTTTTTTTTCCCCATCCCCAGGCTGCTAGAAACAACTAATTTGCAACGGAGAAGCATCCGGATGTCATCGCAGCAAGGTCCATGCTGCTATCTGGCAAGGAAAACCACTCTGGCTTGGCTTCCTAACAAGACAAACTGGCATTTTGTCATGGCTTGAGCCAGGTTTCAAGGAGACCAGGGCAGCCAGCAAGCCCAGGTGGGGATGTGAGCCGGCACCTTCCCTCTGCTCTACTTCCAGCTGGGAGAATTAAGCTTCTGCCCGCCTGGGATGCAATGCCAGCTCCTATTAAAACAGCACCTTGCCCCGATGAAAGGTCAAAGGCTTCCCTGCTCCTTGCCTAGGCTGTCACAAATATCACCCAGACGGACCACGTCCCTTCCGGGGGGTGAACACGCAGCTCCACAGTCCTCCCGCACTGCTCCCGTGACAGCTCCTGTCGGGATGGAGGGCAGGGAAGGCTGGGCCAGCAGCAGGAGCGCAGGCAGCTGCCAGCACAGCCGGCTTCCTTCCAGGCTGTTAGACTGATCCTTCTCCAAGAAGGGAAGTGTCACAACACAAAGGAGACGATGTGACAGATGGGGAGGGGACTGGCAGCACCTGCACCCGGCGAGGCAGACGCACACAAGCCGGTCATCCCGCGCTCACCCCACACGGCAGCGTCCCCTTCTCCTACCCCTGGATGGATGGAGGCAGATGTGGAAGTGAAGGGATATGAGACAGCCTGGATGAGAGCAAGGAGGTGGAAACAAGGAAAAAAAAAGGATGCAGTTTCTCCAGCACACAACAGCCACGAGGATGTTATCCCACAACCAAGATGTTTGCATCCTTAATAACTCCTGCCTGCTCACTGGCACTGGAAATCACCCATCCAGGGAGAGGACTGAGTGAAATCCAAATGCTGCAGCTCTCCAAGCGTCGCTGGTCACCACTGGCTGAACGCACCTCCCAGGTACTGCCCCAAAAGGCAGGGAAGAAATCAAATGGTTTTGCAGGAACACCCCAACACTCAGGGAGAAACTGAAGTTGTGGGAGAAAGGTGCTTCCCTGAGCAGAGAACAGAAAAAAACTTCAAAACCAACAAAAATAACCCTACACTGTGCTTCCAAAGCCCTTATTAACCAGTCTTGAGAAATCCCACCACTCCTGCGCCCCAGGTAACTACTCTCAGAGATCCACATGGCAAAGGGGGGAGAACGCCCAGGTGTCAGCTCTGCTAAACAAACAGCCAAGACTGTTCCTGCTTCTGCTGCTTTTAGCCCGTCAAATTAATTTTTCACATCCCCTGAAAGTGTGTGCGGCGCCTTCCCCGGGCTGTGTGGTGGGGAGGCTGCTAATAAGGCTGGAGCTGACTGCGGGCTCCCCAGCTGCCGCATCCCTCCTCCATCCTTTTTACGGCAATGGGCAGGAATAACTGGCAGCCTGCGGAGGAGCTGGTGGCTCATAAAAGGGACCAACGACACTGGCAAGCGGAGCACGGACAGATGCTGCAGCGCTTCCCTGCCAGCTCTGCCAGGACATCCCAGCCCCCCGGCCTGTGGATGGGGAACATCCATCTGGCCCAGCAGCTCTTGCTGTTCGAGCCCTCATCATCATCAGAGGCAAGAGGGTGATTTGGAACTACAAGACGTGTCGATCCGCCTGGGCATTGCTGCACCCGATTGTATCCCGACCCAGGCTGACACCAGCAGAGGATCCAGCCGCCAACACGAGCACTCCGTGACTCCCCAAGTGTTTGCAGAGGCAGGAAGAGGCATGTATTTGGAAAGAAGCAACATCTGGGGCAAGGGGAACCGAGGACAAAAAAAAATATTACAGATGTATTTGAGCCATTAAACAAACACCTTCAGATCAAAGAGCAGAGGGCAAAGGTTGGGAACTCATCTGGCAAAGGCAAGCCGGGGTGCCAAGGGGAGCAGGCTCCAAGGGCCAATGGGGCAGCTGGGGAAACTTTACTACTTACAGATTTTGTGTTTTCCTTTGATGGGAAACTTCACAACCATCTCCTGGGGATTAGCACAGATAAAGACGAATGGAGACCCGGACTCCTGGCTCAGGTCCGGATACTGCGAAACACAGGGAGACACAGGGAACAGAGTCAGGGCGGCTGCGCAGGCGTGGAAAGAGCTCGGCGGGCAGGAGCAGAGGGACCTTAGTCGAGACATGGGTTATATTGAGGCTGTAGCAACTCAGACTAAATCACTTCAAGAACTTTTAATGAAAAAACCCCAAGAAATTGCAGGTTTGGGTGTTATTCAGAGAGGCCCTCACTCAGCCTCTTCCCACCACACCTCTGCCAGAGTTTGCTGCCTTTTTGGATCCACTCACTCTGGCTGCTCCCAAACCCCTTTTAACTTCCTTTAGCACTGACTTGTGTTTCCCCTGTGGTTTCACACTTGACTTAAACTGATCAGAACCGTGGTGTGTTGACAGGGAGGTGGTCAGGGCCCTGCCCTCTTGAGCCTGCCTGTTCATTGGGACAAGCTCAGGACTGATTTTCAGCCTAATGCATTCCCAGGAATGTGGGTATCCCCACCTGGTCACAGGCAGCACAACAGCACCTCAGCCAAAACAACCTGCCAAACTCAGCTTGAAGATGACCACCGGAAGGGTGGCCACATCCAGCTGACCCAGCTACAGATACATCTCCAAATCTTCCCCACAGAGCTCAGTCCAGACACAATGATCTGAGATTTGCAGAGTGTGCACCGTCCTCTTGTGGGACACGCAGCCCTTGAGATTCATCTGCATCTAAAGGGTGAACAACACACCTGCAACATGCCAAGGTGATGGCTCGGAGAAGCCAGCTCAGGACTGTCTCTGTGCACGGAGTCTGTGGAGGGATTTCACCACGATGAAGATGTGGGGGAATTATATAGGAAGAGTATAAACTGATTATAGAATCATAGAAGCATTTAGGTTGGAAAAGACCTCTAAGATTGTTTCTCTCATTAACCATGGGGGAAAAGAGGAGAAAAAACCTACTCCATGCAGGAAGTGCACCAAAATCCTGACTGGCTGCAGCTCAGCTTTGCTGGCATTCAGAGGCGAAATGCAAAACAGTAATAAAAAATGTGTATCTCAACACTCCCCTCAGATTGTCCATGAGCTGCAGAACTGGCACAGACAGGCACTGAGGCCAGGGCGTGCCATGAAGGTGCTCCAGCCCAGGAAACACTCGAACAGACTGCGGAAGTGGTTTTCCTTCCATGGGAAAATTGTCTTCTCTTTTCTTCCTGCTCCCCTGCCTTCCCCAAGCAGATCTGTCAAGGCTGCTGGAGGGGACAGGATGCCAGACCAGATGGAGCTGCGTGTCCTGGCAAATCCCCCATTTGTTACTAACAAATGACTCCTAGGCCGAGTGTTTGAAAAGCTCTCACCGACCTGCCAAGATGAGTTTGGATTTGCCCTGGAACAGCTGGACATGGAGAGGGAAGCAGGGAGCGACCTGCTCTCCCTGTGCTGCAGTGGGGTTTGGCAGCACTGCCAGCGGTTAGGGGGATTTACAGAAGCCCAACACTGGGATTGGATCAACCAGGGAAAGTGTTTCCAGCCCCTCTCATTTTACAACAGCATGTAAGGACTACGGACTGAGTAAGAGAGAGAGATGTAAGGGCACTCAGCTGCTCTGTGCAGCACCGTGCCGGGGGGGAAGAGTGCCCTGATCCATACTGCATGACGATGCCCTGCTGAACCGATCTGGGCTTGGACAGGCTTCCTCCTCTTTATTTTTTTTTGGCTGAGTCACCTTACTTGACTTGCTTCCACTGCTCCATGCCAATGCCAAGGATTTTCATTTCCCATCTGCAGGGAAAGAGGATCTTGGAAGGTTAGAAAGAACCAATGCGAATATCCCGGCCAACGCCTGGAGAGTGCGAAATGCTGGCGCCGCTTTATCGCTCTCGGCACGACGCGGGTGACTGCCAGCACCTCCATGGCCAGATGACCTGAGGTATCCAGCAGCCCCCGTGTCACCACAGCCTCCGAAGGTCACTCCACAGAGCAAAGGGGCGTAAGGGACCACCCAAACCTGTCCACAGAGGTGGGCCATCCCCGCTCCACTACACCTCATGGTTGAGTGTCCAGGATAAGTGTGTCATAGCGGTCTTATGCTTGGAGTGCAGCTGCTTCCCAAATCTCCTCAGCCACCATCTCCTAGGTAGACCACCATGTCCCACTCACATCCCTTACAGCCACCAGCCAGGGAACATCGCCCAAACGGGGACTCCGCCTTCAGCAGTGAAGGCAACAGCCAGGTTGGCTTCTACGCTGACAGCTTTCATCCAAAGCCAGGATCAAGCCTTCAGCTCCAAGAGCTTCCAGTTCAATCCAATCCCAAGGCCGAGGCGGATGCCACAGCTGCGACTCAGGTTCAGGCTTCCACACCAAAGCCTTTCATCTTCGCTCCCAGGGTATGTTTCTGTCCCTGTGCCAAATCCCTTTGTGCCCTGCATTTTAAAAAGCCCCGCTCCTTCCTCTGGTATCTCAGTCCCAGGAGGCAGGGAAGGAGCCCCTCGTCCACCCACTGCATCTAAGGCTTTCTATTGTACCTACCCCGGAAACCTCTTATCCCGTCCTGCTGAACAAAAAAGCAGAATATTCCTGCCTGCTGGAGTTGAGAAGGAGCTGTAACCCTTTCCTCTGCCTAGAGTCAGGATGCTCCCAGGTGAGGAAGTCAAGGCTGAGCCCTCACAACATGCTAAGTCAACACAGCTCTCCTCTTCCCTCAGTCCCTTCCATGACCTAATTCCATTCATTCATCCCACAGAAATATAGGGAGCTCCACTCTCAGTGGAGATGCTGCCACCAAGACACCAAACACATTCACCTCTGTTACATTTTTCACAGCTGCCCAAGTGTCTAACAAGTAAAAAACCTCCTTTCTCAATGTTTTGTTGGGAAGGGTCAGTCGAGTCACTCTACAATCTGCAACGCCAGAAGTTTAGGCGATGGAGAACAAATTTATTCCCAACTAATATGTCCCCCAGACAGTGGTCACTGCCCATCAACACTTCAGCAAAACTGAGGCTTGGAATAAAAGCCCAAAACCCACACAGAGTGTAGAAGGGAGAGAGGACAGAGCATATCCCGTCATATTGGCCAGGTTGGACGGGCCTTAGATCAACCTGGTCTAGCAGAAGGTGTCCCTTCCCATTGCAGGGGGTAGAACAAGATGGGCTTTAAGGTTCTTCCAACCCAAACCACTCTGGGATTCCATGATCCCCACTAAAGAGGATCTGCAACAGCAGTTTTTCAAATAAAGGCCAATTCAGAGGGACACCATGCTCCCTCTCCTCTGGCAACTGAGAATCAAACCCAGCCAGGAGTCTGATAGGGGATGATCCTTAAGTTCAATGGTACTCATCATTGTCATCTTGAGGGTGTTAATAAAACAGGTGCTGGTACTCCAGGCTCGATGTTTACTCCACCTGGAAGCAACTCTGCATTTAGGTGAAGGTGGCCATGAAAAATACAGTCAGAGGCCAGGCTGTCCCTTAAGAAGGAGCAAACCTACTCTCCTGCAATCCTGCAGATGAGCAGAGGAGCTTGAAAGAGAGAGGTTACGCAACGTAAAATGATTCAGCCTCCTTTCAGACCTTCTGCCACCTCAGAGCTGGCTGGCGACGAGGCAGTTGGGAGGCCGTGGGCTCCGTGGGCTGTGAAGAGCCAGCACAGCTTTACCAACTGCTGCTCCTGCCCACTGCTTTGCACTGAAAACCCCACGAATGTGCTCTACACACCGGTGTCCACACAACCACCACCCTCCTTGCTCATCCCACCACTCCAGTTGGGCTTCGATTTGCTGCTAACAGGTCTGTAAGATCCTGGCTGTGAGGAGATTAGCTGGGAGGGGAAAGAAAAGCAGATCTCAAGGGCTTAATGCATGCAGGAAGAGCTCGAGGTTAACTGTAGCTGCAAAAGGGAGCTGAGGGCTGGGCTCCTCCGAAAACTGGCCACCAGACTCACCCTCACGCCAGAGCCAGTGCTTTGAACATGTATTAAGTGGCTATCAGATGTCCCCAACAGCCACCTCACTCAAGCTGCAGGCAGGGCTAATTGCTAATGAATGTTCCCTACACTTTGTTTTCGCCATCCCTCGTCTCCCATCAGCAGCTTGTCAGCACCAGGAATAGCAGCAGGGCTGCCAGCCTCCTGCTCCACAGCCCACAGCAAAAGAGCAAAGGAGGGGACGAGCCAGCTCGGAGCCAGCAGAGACACAAACCCACCTTCTCTGACAGCTGAGAAAAAAAAATCCTGCTATTTTTCCCCCCTACACCAATCTGTTAAATATTTTTTCCCTGATTTGGGTAACGCCTGCAGTGGGATGCCAGGGCCGTGCAGGGTCACTGGTACCAACGCAGCGTTCGGGACCCTAAGACCGTCCTGATTCCATCTTGGGGAAAAAAAACTTGGAGAAGGGCCATGGCGAACCCCTGGATTTCTTCACCCCTCTCCAATAAGCTGCGATGGCCTGAACCCGAGCGGCGTGCCCTGAAGGCAGGAGAATGGAAAGAGCTGAAAGAAAACGTGCTGGGAGAAAGCCAAACCATCACTAACGAGATGAGCTCTGCTCCGGCGCATCCGAGGCAGGAACAAAGGCACCGTGTGCAGGGAGCAGCGGCTCCGCCAGCACAAAGCCCAAACGCTGCCCGGCAGCTCCGTTAGCGACCTTATAGGAGCATCCTTCGTTTTCACTAAGGCCTCGGGACACAAAGGGAGACAACGGGGTGGGAACAGCCCCAGCGTTTCACACACGCCGGCCTATGGAGCCCTGAATGCAGCCTGAGCTCCCCTCCGCTCCCCGTGCCCAAGGAGCACATCCCGGTCAGCCCGAGCGGCGCAGAATTGCACGCTGGAACCTGTAGTCCTTCCCCGGGTCACTGCCACCCTCTCCATCTTACAGCTGCCGGGGGTGGCCGGGGGCACCAGCACTGAAGAGGGGGTTGAGATGCTCTGCAAGGTTCATAATGGAAAGGGGTGAATCATTTTCCTGGCATGGCTCCTCAGTGAACAACAGGGAAAACACGGCTCGCTCTGCCAGGCAGTGCCGGGCCAGGACACCAGCTCCAGCCTTCATTTCCCTGCTGCTCTCCAACAGCTTCGGAATAAAAGAGGCAGCACTGGAAAGCAACGCTGTCTGGAAAGAATAAAGGCAAGCAGAGCCCATGTGTTGGCAGGAGAGTTCACCATAAAACGCATTCAAAGGGAAAAAAATCATCCTGGCGGAGGCGACATCCCCTCGGAAAGAGCAGGGCTGCTGGAACCAGCAGGGGCAATAAATCACTCTCCCCAGCAGGCAGGAACACGCGCTGGGCTCTTCCCGGGCACTGGAGAAACCCCTCAGCCATGTGCAAGGAGACCAGAGGGATGTGAGGCATCCCCGGGGAGCACAACTTCCTTCACCCCGTTTTCTTGGTGATTTGTGGGAGAGGCGGATCCGCTCTTCTTTCATGCCTCATAAGCTTCATCGCTGTCAGAGCAACGTAACAGGTAATTAACTACTAAACAGCCATTTTCTCCTCCTCTCTGGAGGGAAATTGCTCACCATCCAGCTAGAAAATGTTTCTTTAGTGGTTTGCAAACAGGAAAAGAAAGTCAGTAGTTTTTTGGGACTGACAGGGGTGCCACGGCCAAAGAAAGGCATTTGCAGGAACGCCTGCCCCGCAGACATGTGGATCCAGGAGAAATAGAGCCATCAAAAATGAGAGAGATGTTAAGCCACATCCATCCTTGTCACTTTTCCAAGGAGAGTGGTGTTGGAGCATCGGTTTCCTGTCTTGTTGTTTTGACAGCGGTGGTCTCCATCATCTCTTTGCAAGGACATTCCTTTTGGTGGATTATCCAGCCAATTTTCCCAACCCAGCCTTCACCCTGAGTGCTCCAGGGCATGTTCACCCAAAGATAACAACCAGCTGGAAATCCAGCTTTGTGACTGCTCGGTGACACCTCCTGACTCAGCCCTCCAGTTCTGCAAAGTACCTGCAGAGCACCAAGCGCTTCAATCCAAGCTTTGATCCCCCTTGTGACACGGTTTTGCATCACACTTCCAAACTCTGAGAACATTTTCAAGCATCATCTTTTAAGGACCTGCTCCCTCTGCCTCAGCACTCAGCTTTTGGCCCGTGAGAAATGTAACATTTTCCTAAACAGAAAGCTTAAAGCAGATCCAACTTTCTAGAAATGCCAAATTTTCTAGCTTGAGGCAGAAACATCCAGAACATGCACCCAAGGAACACTACAAGCTGTCCTTGGCCACAGAAGAGCTCAGGGATGCAGAGAAGCCACTCCACAGCGGCTGGGATATACATCCATGTTCGATCTGAATCAACGGAACGGGAAAAGAAGGAAAGAAAGCAGGATCACAAAGAAATCCAAACAAAAGCCGGCAGCCAAACTTTTGTTTGAAAGCCTGTCAGGTCTAGACTGCAACGTGTGAGGAAGGAACAGCTCGAAACCACAGCTGCTAATGGTTATGGATTTGGCAATCAAAATGTCTTTGTTAAAAAAAAAAAAGAGAAAAAAACTTAACTGCCTGACTATTGAGGTTACAAACCGCAGCCTTGATGCATTGTTGCAGTCAACATCCTCCCTGCTGTTCCTGAGCGCTTCCAGCTGCTGCTGGCAGCTCGTGTGCTGGCACACGCTCCCTGCGCCAGGATGCGCAAGGAATTCTGTGAGCCGGCCTTCCTTTCCCCTTCTTTCCACCATGATGCCTGGCAGCCCCCGCCTGCTCTGCCCCTCGCACGCCTGGATGGTACGCAAACAGCTCCAAGCACAGCAGGCCGGGATCGCTGCAGGATCCTTCCCCCGGCCGGGCGGATCCATCCAGTGGGTGTTCTCCGCCTCCCAGCCTGGAGCCCTGGCTCTCATCATGCTGTTCCTACACCACAGGCTGTACTTTGATTCGAAGGGCAGGGGAAGCAATTAAAATGTAATAAGTAATAACAGGACTTTGAAATGTAGATTTAATATTCAAACTCGTGCTGGTGCACTCCGAGCAGTCTGTCCATGGGGAGACCCCGAGGACTCGGCGGTGACGGCAAATGCTGCACCCTCCGGCTCTTCCTGAACTGGCATTGCAGGGCCTACAGCCACCAACACCCTCGTGCGGCTCAAATCCCAGCCCGAGACAACACCCGCCCATGGTAAACCCTGGAAGGGCTGGAGATGTTTATAGAGCGCCTCACAACCGGCCTGTGAGAAACTGTGTGGACTTAGAAAAATATTTGGGAGGGTACAAGGCCAAAAGAGCTGTTTTATTCCCCTGTGCCAAGGGATGGCCGAAGCAGGGCTAAGCTCAGCTCCAACACAGCCCCACCGCTTGCACCTTCGGCTAGATCTGGCAAGGAGGAGGAAAAGGGAAATGGGCAGGAGGACACAAGGGGGAACCAAGGTACGTGCCTCTGGCACAGGCAGTTCACAGTGCCTGCTGCATACAGTCAGACAACTTCAAGCAGCTTCACAAAGTCCTTTCATAAATCAGAGCCGGGAAACACAACGGCAGGACACACACAGAAAGGGTTGGGAAAACCCCAGTTTTGGGAACACAGCCTTGCACAGAGAAGGCACCACTGTCCCTGGTTCCCTTGGACAGCCACCACTCCGTGCAGTGACCCTTGCTGCTGCTCCCTGAGAAGGTGGGACACCGGCAGCTGCTTCCAGGATTGATTCAACCCAACAAACAGGACTGGATTTTTCACAGGACCAGGACATGGAGCAATCGGTCTGCTCAGGGTTAGGGAATCGATGACATACAGAGTCCTTGGGTACATGTAAGGTGAGGGTTGTATTTTGGAGCTAACCCCCAACATTTGGGGTCACCATGGAAAGGCTGGTCACGGCTCAGCCCAGCCAGGGAGGCTGTGGGGCACCTGAGCAGCAGCCAGGCCCCAGGTCAGTTTTATCTAACACTTGGTTTCAGGATTAAATAAAATCCAAACACCGAGAAGGCAGCAAGTCTCAGTGACCACATCTGAGAGAAGGAAAAGCCCCTGCCAGCTCGTGAGTAGTTTGCTGAAATGGTAGCAGAGGCTAAGTCCACAGTCATCATTAATTAAGTCATATGCTTCAGCCTTGGCTTCGCTTTTTCCCTTGGGTCTAGGAAACCAGAGGAGAGGGCAAGCAGGCCTCTATCATTCGATTTCTTTGGCATGTTAATGCATTCCTAAATTAATCATCATCAAGTGACAATCTCTCCTTCATCTTAACAGCCTGAGCAGTGGCCTGAGCAAACCTGCTGGCGTATGTGAGGCAGCTGGAGCCTCAGAAGAGCCTCTGATGAAAACCAAAGCACTTCCCATACGGAAAAACTCCCCCATCTCTTACCCTCTCTAATCCAAACCAGCTGTATTCCTGCTCTACTCCCAGAACCACGATCCAGGGGGCTTTGTGGGATGAGAACCCAAGTTAAAGAGATGCATCACCCTGTGAGCCAGCCTAATCCACCACTGGATCTGGCATCAGGCTATGTGGGAAAGACAAATTCAGCTCAGATGAATGCAGGGACCTGTAAAGTTCAAAGGCCTTTCATGGGCTGCAATCATTAACAGCCACCTAGACTGCTCCAGGAAGAACCTGATCTAGTTAAAAATCTTTCATCGGGAGAGGTGCCTCAGGAATGAGAAGGCAAATATCCCAGTGGAGGGGGTGAGGAAGGTGCCAGGACAGCCACAGCACCGCACAAACAGGCACTTGTCTGCTCAGAGCCTGCACTAAAAAACCTTTTCTTCAGGGAGAAGGTCCTCATAAAAAGTCTCTATGTATTTATACTGTTCTTCGAAGTACACGTCAGTGTCTATGTTTGTGTTTCTCCCTCTCATTAACTCCTTAGGAAAATATTCCCAGTGGCCTGTTGTTCCTTTATTTGGAGATAATCTAAACAGGCACCTTCTGGAGGCTAAATATAGAAAGTCTCTACCCTTCTGCACTCCTATTTGAGGATCTAAACTGAGTTCTGTACACTGGGCACCTGAGTCTTATGTTTTCTGCTGTTCTTTTCACTGGAGAGGGAAGAGAAGGCCAAGAGATTAAACCCGAATTTCCTGAGAGGGAAAGCTGGAGCTATTTACATGATAGTTGCAATCTCGTGGCCCAAAAATAGCTTTGCCATGTTCCCCTGTGCTGATTTAAGGACACTAAGTGATCACCTACAAATGAAAAATAAACACTTAACTCCCATCAAACATAATTACCCAATATTTCAGCCCAGGATAATAACTACAGCCAGATATCATCGTGTGTGTATGCCTGGACTCAAAATAAGCTCAAACGCACCTATCAGCCACCAAAATAGCAGCAGGAAACGTTCTTTTCCCAGTTAAATAGTCTCTCCGATCAAAGTCATTAGCAAAATGAACATGGACTTCAGAGCACATGGAAATGGCATCAATGTAAACACTTCCCTGCTGGCTTCAGGGCCGTGCCAAGCCCTGCCTGCCCCATCGCGCATATCCCGAGTGGGAGCTGCTGAAGTCACCGACACCTCTGCAGGAAAAGAAGGGCAGCTCCTCGCTTGGCTCAAGGTGTCAGTGACGTCAGCCCCGGGAGCAAGGAAAAGCCGTCGTCAACACTCAGATCTCCACGGGGGGAAGAAAGTTTCCAGGTCACCTCTAGCACCGAAAAGCATAACAAAGGGATCATTCTGGTCTCTAACCAGGAGGTTTTGGGTGGCTGCCAGGGAGAGGAGGAAACGAGCTCAGAATGCGCTCCGAGGAGGGGCAAGATGTGCAAAGCTCAACTGGAAATCCTGAGATTTCAGAGGGATCTCCTGGCACCAGGCAACCAGAGCTGATTTCTGGAAACAGCTCCTGCTTCGGTCCCCTGCAGACAAGGCGGATGACACTGGACATCTGGGCTGGACTTTCCTACCCAACAACAATTTCTGCTCCTAGAGCTGCTTCAGTCCAGAGATCAGAGCTCTGACCAGTAAAATGAGGTGTAAATAACCTGATGGAAGTGCTGCTTTATTTTCCACGTGGGAGAGACGCAGAGGAGCTGATTTAACTAGTCCATGCAGTAAGCAGCACAACTGGGACAACATGTCACCTGACATGCCACTGGTCCTTATCCAAAGGACACCTCTGCTCTTCCTCTGCTCCCTGCCAGCTACAGCACATCAGGTCCTGTTCCATCATCGCTTCCCACACAACCCTGAAGATCTGCAAACCACCTCAGCAACGCCAGACAGGCCTCAAATACTTCAGGTAGGGCAGAGAAAGGTAGGACTGAGCCCTCTGAGGGGTGATGCAAGGCCAGGGTTACCTGTCCAGTAAAAATGTGGGTAAGTAACCCCTCCCTGACCATAACGCAAGCACTCAGGCAGGAAACGGGTCTGACTCTGCTGGAGCATCGTTGCTTAATTTCGGTTTTTCGAGCACAAGTGTAAAAAAAAATAAAATTAAATGAAGATAATGACAGAAAAATACCAGCAGGGAGCCACAACATCTTCATTAGCAACCTGAGAGAGGATGCAAACAGCAGGGAAATTAAATCTGCAGACAGTGCTAAACAGGGAGTGGGTGACAGCAGCGTTGAGAGAGAACAGGAGAGAGACAGGAGGGACAGGCCACGGAATCATGGAATCACAGACTGCATTGGGTTGGAAGGGACCTTCAAGACCATCCAATTCCACCCTGCTGCCATGGGCAGGGACACCTTCCACTAGACCAGGTTGCTCCAAGCCCCATCCAGCCTGGCCTTGCACACTTCCAGGGATGGGGCAGCCACAGCTTCCCTGGGCAACCTGGGCCAGGGCCTCGCCCACTCACAGCCAACAATTCCTTCCCCATATCCCATTAAACCCTGCCCTCTGGCAGGGGGAAGCCATTTCTCTTTGTCCTGTTCCTCCAGGCCATTTCCCCTTGTCCTTGTCCAAAGTCCCTCTCCAGCTCTCTTGAAGCCCCTTTAGCCACTGGAAGGAGCTTTAAGGCCTCCCCAGAGCCTCTTCTCCAGTCCCCCCTCTCTTCTCTAGGCTGAACAGCCCTAGGACCAAGAACAGACCCAAGACGAGGAAGAGTCTCCCTTGCCAAGAGGAACAAACGGTAACAAGAATCAAACCAGCCTCCATGGTTGCCAAAAAAGGCTGGACCACCATCAAAACACCATGAGCAAGCCAGTGAACTATTTCATTCTTTGGAAGGTGGGTATAACCTGCAAGCATGGCTCACCCTGCACTTGTGAAATGATTTCTTCTGGAACATGCAGGAGCTTCAAAGAGGAGGTGGTGAGGAGGAGAGGTGTGAGTCAAAGCACAGCGCCTGGAAAAGCTCCGTGGCGGCTCAATCCCCGCGAGGTCTCTGCTCTGCATCACCTCACTTTGCCTGCTAACACACCTCTAGGAAATATCCCATGTTTCTGTACGCCAGAAGTGGGGAAAACACGTCATCTTCCTTCCCTCTCCCCTTGAGCCACGAAGAATCTTTGCACACCGGGAACTGGCTGGAGACCAGCAATCACCGTGCTGACACGTGGTTCCTGATGAACCTGGGCTGAATCACCCACGTGAGCAACAGGGATTTACTCCTCCCAGCTAGATCCAACTCGGATTTCTGAGCTGGTGCTGCACACTTTGTCATTGTGCTGACATTTGCAATTAAATTCATCTCAGCTTCCTTCACAGACACTTGCTGCTCATGAGACCCCACAAAACCAGACATTTCCTCATAAAGCAACTGCAGAAAGAGGCTCAGATCTCTGAATTAAAGCTTACTAGTGAGGGAAATGAACGCTGCTTAAAGCAATCCTGGGAAAAAATGGACAAAACTACTGCAGAAAGGCAAGAAATTAGGAGCTATAAGTAGTTTGCAATGTGGGAGGAGGAAAAAGCCAGTGAAATATAGCCATGTGAAAAAGTGCCACGGCACTGAGGAGACAGGGAAATCTCTCACTAATGGGGTGGATAACAGTGCTCCTTCTGGAATACACTGCTCTTCCTCCAGTGCCTCTGTAGCCAAGCAGTGCCAGCAAACTGGGAGAGATTTCCATAGAACATGGCTAGTATTGTGAGGGTCCTCCGTGGGAAGATTAAAAGCCAGTCACCAACAGTGCAATTCCCAGACTGGAGATCAGGACGTATTTCTTCACCACTGTTAACAGACAGCAGAAGATGGACAAGAATCTCCATTTAAGACCAAACTGTAAATTAGTGGATGCTACAGAAGAAAATCCCTACAGTGGCCCCGGTGTCCCTTCCTCTCTCTCTCCCCCAATGCTTGTTCCCATACGAAGTGAAATAGTCCTGTATTCCAGACCCAAAGCTCCCTCTGCTGCTCATACTCCAACCTCTCTGGCTTTTCTCCCGTGACTAAGAGACACAGCCTCACCAGGTTGTGTCCAGGCATCCCTTCCTGCCCTTTTTAAGGGTGGACCTAACAGTTACCAGTGTCCTCTCCCAGTCTCCATAACCTTCCCGAGGTAAGAGTGGCCTCACAAAGCCACCTGGCAACACTCTTAGCAGATCTGGAGGCACAGCACCATCACCCATGGACTTGTACGGATTGAGATTTCTCAAAAGACTCCTGATTTCAACCTCCCTTCACTACACATAATCCCTCTCCTCCTCCTTGAACCCTTCTCCAGGATCTCTGGGAGATCTTCGCTGGTGAAGCCTGAGGTGAAGGCAGCCTTAAACTTATCCTGTCCCTGGACACCAAATCACCTGCCTCAGGCAGAAAAAGGCCACTTAAATGCCCCTTGACTCCCCTGGGAGCCCACTGTACTCTCCAGTGCCACTCATTCCCTGTATCCATGGGCTCTGGATGTCCTCTCTGCAGGGTCTCCATGAAGACCATGTGGCTCACCTCCTCCCACAGCTCCTTTTTCTCATGCCCCAACCAGAGCACAACTCACCATTCACCAGTTAGGCCAATGTGATGCCACCAGTGAGTGAGGCCATTGTGACCTCCAGCTTCAGGAAGAAGCATCAGGCAGATCCAGCAGCTACAGACCATGGATGCCTCTGCATGGGCCAAGACACCCTCCCCTGTACCAGGGCAGGTGATCCCACTGGCACCGCAGGGCAGGGACAAGGTCCTATGGCACAGCAGAACCATGGCTGCAGAGTTTTCCATGTTTCCAAGCTTTCTTGAGTATCCAAGCCTCTTCATGTTCTCCGCCACACAAATCCCTGCAGTAACTTTTGTCTTCTCTCAACACAATCTAAAATTTCCACTCAATGTCTTCTCCAGAGGAGAGTTCCACCACTTTAAAAGTCTGCTGGTTAATGCAAGCTTGGAAAGGGTTATTTGCTGTACTCACCTGCTCCTGAAATTGCTCTTGTGATAAACAATCCATCACGTCCACACAGCCCAGGAGGCATCCTGAGGGATAATCGCTTGGAAATTCCACATCTGCAGCAAAAGAAATGTGCCTTCAGGGGATTCACATCCCTGCACACACAGGTGGGGTCTTCCAGCCCACTGTGCCCTTCCCCCTCCTCCATGCACTTCTGCTTTTTTAGGCACGAGAACACATACAGCAATTTTAACAGCTTGTGCTTTTTCCAGCTCAGGATCTTCCCCATGACAGTACCAAGGCTGGGAAATTTAGTTTTATATACAGCTTTCCCTGTTTCTGACAGGAATGCAGAAAGGATGAAGAGAAATTCAAGACCAAAAGGTCAAAGGCAAAGCATAGAGGGATTTCTGACACTGCTCATTACATGGCTCAATGTACCAAATCGTTCCAAGATCCAAGGAGAGTTCACCTTTCTGGAGCAGCATTCTGTAGGTGGCCTCCAGTTCAGAGATTTCCTGAGGGGAAGGTCTTTTAGCAGTAGCTGCAATCCACAACCTCCCTCGATGAGATGTGTACCAAGTCCTGCCCTCCACCCTAGAGAACAGAGGAGAATTTTGGACTAAAATTTCAGCAGAGATGGCCCACATGGACATATTTTTTAATCAAATATACCCAATTTCTGCTGCTAAGCTTTGCCCAGATTATCCCAACTCAAGCAATGCGCCAGGACCACGAAGAAAAGCTGACATGGGCAAAAAACAATGTCACAAATAAAGCAGAGCATGTCCTCACGGCTGGAGAGGACACTAATTCCCAGCAAGGCCAGCACACATGGGCAGGACAATCTGCTCACACAATTCCCTTACGAGCTCCAAAAGTCACACAGAGCAATCGAGGGAGCACTAAGGGACCAGGCATCTGCATGGAGCAGTCATTGGAATTCTGCAGCTGTACTGGAGTGGCTCCAGCATCCCCAGAACACCTTAAGATTTACAGCATCTTTAGCTCAGGAAATGAAAAGCCTTTGCTCTCTAAAATGAAAAAATTCGGTGAAGGGGAAAAAAGGCTCAGGAAGATTCTTTGTTCTCCATTAACAGCAGGAGCTTCTCTTGGTACCTTGATTCCCAGCCCACAGGGGGAAGGTAGGGCTGAGAGGAATGTGTCTGGTTGGTTGTTTTTTTTAAACACAGTGCTATTGTTGCCTTCTTTATAAAGACCAGAATAACATATTTTACACTATCAGCTTATTTGCTTTTCAAATTCCACACAGGTGTGCCCCAACTACGGCTCAGAAATCTCAGACTCTCTCTACATTCATGCAGCGGGAAGAAACTTGCCCCTTCCAGTTTAGATACTCGCCCAAAAAAATACTCTCCAGCTCCTCAAACCATCAATACACAGGAAGAGGAAGCACAGGTTCCAAACCTGGAGCTATCACAGCTACCAGTGACTGCACAAAGCCAGTGGGTCCACAGAAGAGGAACACAACTTTTCATCTCCCTGGAGCAGGAGCTGCCTGGGACACATTCACCTTTTGATTCCTCTCACGAGCAAGGAAGCCCAAGGCTGGTGCATGCTGAGGCACCAACCATCATCTGAGATCTCCTGCAGCTCTCGATCCTGAATCCGCAGCCTGTTCCGCTCCAAGACAGACTCACTTTCAGCATCCATGGAATGAATATTTTTCCTTTGCGGGAGCAAACCAGTTTGGTCCACCCACTAGAGAGTGTTCAAAAGAAACAGGGAAAAGGTTAGCACCTCTCAAGGAACAATGTCTATCAAACAACCCACCAGGATCAAGAAACAGAGCAGGGATTTGGCAAACCTTCTCTGGTCCAAACTGAAATGGCCAATGAGGGACACGGAGGAGAACAGAGTGGGTGAGACACAAGGGGAAAGAGGGGGAATGGCTTCCCACTGACAGAGGGCAAAGTTGGATTGGATATTAGGGAGAAATTCTTTACTGTGAGAGTTGTGAGATGTTGAAACAGGTTGTCTAGAGAAGTTGCTCCATTCCTGGAAGTGTCGAAACCAAGTTGAACAGGGATTGGAGCAACCTAGTCTAGTGGAAGGTATCCTTGGCCACAGCAGGGAGTGGAAAAAAATAACATGTAAGGTCCTTTCCAACCCAAACTATCCTGTGGGGTACTAACAGACATGCTAGAATCAGCTCTCCCAAAATGAGTGATTACTCTGGAGTAAATCATTTGTACCCTCACTGACCAAAGGAGCAGGTTGGAGGAGACGGGGGTTCACCAGAACACCAGAATTCAGCATTGCCTTTGCCTCTGAGTTCCTGCCTGGCTCGCTCAGAGCACCACGATTAATGGCTTCAATGGTCTCATCCAGCCTGCAAGCACAAACAACAGCCATAAAAATTCCCTGTTTCCCCTGGCAATGACTCCTTTCTCCACACACAAACACTCTGACCCAAAGCAGTTTTTCCCCGCCTTTCTCAACTAAACAATTTCCTTTCTCAGTCTGATTTCCAATTTGAACAGTCACTCCTCTCTACCACAGAAATTCAGCTTGGTGTGAATTTGAGCTGAATTGGTTATGTTGAGACAGGCCTTCTGCAACACCTCTTTCCAGGGCAGCTTTAATAGACATGTCAGACCACTATCCCTGAGGATTTTCACCTCCCTGGTCTCGGGCATGCTGCCAGTGCTCACTCACTTGCTGTGGTACTCAGCCATGCTGTTGTCCTCTTCCAGGATCTGCCGGCCTGCGAAGTCGATGGTGATTTTTTTGGCAAGCCGAGAGGCGTGGCGCAGCTCCCGCAGCTCCTGCTCTCTCTTCTGGAGAGCTTCCCTCTCCTGCTTGGACAGCCACTGGTTGGAGTCTGTGGCAAAATAATCTGACTCGTCATCAATGACCTGGGTTCGTCGCACGCTGTGAGGGGCAACCAGCACGGCAGAGGATGAGCACAGTGGGACTAAGATAGAGTACTGACCACCCCAAACCTGCCACTAATCTGCCCCAAACCTGCCCTCCAACCCGCTCCTGTCTGGTCTCTCCAGAGAGCTGGAATTACTGGGACACAAAGGACACCCAAATGGGATCCGTTCTGGGGGCTCACTCTTGTTCCACTAGACACCATCGTTAAGGTGTCTGTGGCTGCAGCCCTGGTTTCAGATGCAATTCCCAACATTTCTGCAAAAGGCAGCTTGCCTGCCAGGCCACTTAGGCTATTTCATGACAGCCTCTCCCCTGGTATCTTACCTTGTCCTGTCAAATTCCAACAGCTTATCTTTGTGCTTCACAGCCATCTCCAGGCCTGCTTTGAGTCTTGCTTCCTGGCGAGGCAGCAAGTCCTTGCTTATGGCATCCAAATTCCCTGAACTTTCAGCACCTGAGATGGAAAACACACCATAGCCCTGCAGTTGGTGAGTTCAAGCCTAGTTTGGGTGGGCCAGAGTTCAGATATACCCCCTAAACCAAATGCCATACCAGAAGCTAAAAGAACAACCTTGCACCAAGACCAGCATCTTTCCAAGGAGGTTGATGCCCTGCTTTTCCCTCAAGCCCATTTCACAGACTCCTTCCTTGGAAGAGGAGGAAGCACTTAAATACTATACTGACAAGGACTGGGTACAGGTTAGAGAGAAGTTCTTGGTCTTTGATTCTCCTTCATCCCTCTCTAACAATTTGGGCAATCAAAATTCTGTCCATCACCAGCCACAGGCCTTGAGTTATAGAATCATGGAATGGTTTGGGTGGGAAGGGACCTTAAAGATCATCTCAATCCACCTCCCTGCCATGGGCAGGGACACCTTCCACTAGACCAGGTTGCTCCAAGCCCTGTCCAACCTGGCCTTGAACACTTCCA